>CM022953.1:1668013-2272898 GCA_012931725.1 Litsea cubeba | reverse complement strand
AATTTCACCCGATTCTCAATGTAGTGGTCTTGCATTGCAGTACCTCACCAATCCAGCCCATATTATAGATGTCGTCGTTTCCGGAACCATTTTCTTTGCAATCAAGATTTTGTTGGTTTCGGGTTTATTCTCAATTCCAGATTTCAAGATCTCCGATTTCTGATGGTAATAATTTCCCCCCTCTATAAACTAGTCCAAGAATAAGATATTCTTAGAACCAAAGATATGTTTGGTTTGGCTAAAATTATTACTCCCTCCCTTATATAGTTATTTGTATATTCGGGCCGGGCCGGGGATTCTAGCTCTCAACCATCGAGTACAAATTGATAGAAAAAAAATCTGAGCACGGAAAATCTATTATAACATAAACCTCAAGCCTGACCGAAAGCAGGCCGAGCCGGATCAGTAAGCACCTTTGCAAAAAATAAATACTTTTCAATTTTAAAAGAAAATAGCAAAAGGTAACTCTCTCACCTTTTGATTTCGGCAAACCTTTACTTTTGTTCTCTCCTATATTAAACATTCACTTCACTTCATTGGTAAAGTAAATTAACCAAACAAGCGATTTATTGTGTACTTGTTGTGATTTGATATTATTTCATGTAAAAATACCTTTCTTTTTAAAAGTAAATTTCAAAAATTTTCTCTCTCACCTTTTGGTTTCGGCAAACCTTTACTTTTGTCCTCTCTTGTATTAAACATTCACTTCACTTCATCGGTAAAGTAAATTAACCAAATTAACAAGCGATTTATTGTGTAGTCGTTGTGATTATATATTATTGCATCTAAACATTAATCATACATGACCTTCCATCATCGTGTGGGCCTAAACCCCGACCCGTGACCCGTCCCGGATGTAACAAAATGAAAAAAAGCAGAAAATAGCATTTTTGCAGCTTTACCGCCGAATGCATCAGCGGCAAAGTAGCAAATTCCAGATTTCCTCCTCTCCGAGAGGAGGAAAAGTGGAAATTGCCACTTTACCGCCGAGTGCAACAGCGGCAAAGTTGCAAATGCCAGATTTCCTCCTCTCAGAGAGGAGGAAAAGTGGCGAGTTCCTCTTTACCGCCGATACAAGTAGCGGCAATGCTGTAAATGCAATATTTCCTCGTTTCTAAGAGGAGAAAAGGTTGCGAAAGCAACTTTACTGCCTATACTAGCGGCGGTAAAGGTACATGAGTGCCCCAATTCATTCCGGACCTTTTAAATTTCATTTAACATAAAATGAAAGAATCCATAGTTTCATTTCTTCTTGTAGTCTGTATCTAATGAACTCCCATCTGACGACTAGAGAGCAAAAAAAAAAAAAGAATTACAGTGGCAAACTTTGGCGGTTGACACAAGACTTAATATTTCCTATAACTTGAAATGAAAGAGGCATTTATTTGAGCGGACTATAACTAGGTGAGCTGCAGATTTAGGAAGCAGCCCATTTTCCAGGTAATGAAAACCTCAATGGCATAGAGATCAAACGTGAGTACCACGTCGCAACGATAGAGTAAGAAAACATAATTGGCGATCCTTCTCGTGGGCTAGTTTCTTTATTATTAGATAAGAGTACGTGGTATTATATATAAAAAATGGAAACACAGCGACCCACTCATTTTAGGTCGAGACTTTAGGATTCATCCGCGGATGGGATGGGTATCATCTTGAGCGGTCTGGACTACAGATTTGTGGGCCCAACCAAGGTGGGGTTCGGGGAAACTGTTGCAATGTCACCATGTAACGTTTGAGCGAGAGGATCCGATCCGTCTCTTAACCGGAAGGTGTTTATTTTGAACATGGAGCTCTCGCTCCTTTTAAATTTTACTTCGAGTGATGTAAAATCAGTTCCAACTAGATTTAAATTTGTCATGGTTCGAATTCGAGGGAAAACTGTAGTTTTGATTGGTTTAGATTTCAGAAGCTGCTTGGTTAAATGGTTAATGGCTTGATTGGGTTCCAATATATAACAGAATTCGGCACCACAATAAATAGGACTTGAGGATGTTATTGATATATGTGGTCAAACTCAGCTGCGTTTAGGCCCACCATGATTTAATGACTGCCAACGTTGATTAGAAAAGCTGCATCACAAAGTGAGATAGCCAGTGAGACCCACCTAAGAGGAAGGGAAGAAGAGAAATATTTTGGATGAGTCAAACTGGGCAAGAGAGCAATTTCATGACGATTGATCACTGAAAGGGAGAGATGAGATAACAGTTGGCCCGATTGGACCCCCTTTTTTTCTCCATCCATATAGCAAATAAGGCATACGATCGCGCACAAAGAACATACATGGGGACCACTCAGAATACTTTAGATCATATAACATATTAGGGAGTGGACCTCATATCACTTCCGCCAGGAAACTATATATTATGAAATATAAATCCTCTCTATTAACGAAATTTAACTTATTTAATTTTTTCCTCTTTTGCAAGGTAAATAAATAAACTCAAATTTCACCCGATTCTCAATGTAGTGGTCTTGCATTGCAGTACCTCACCAATCCAGCCCATATTATAGATGTCGTCGTTTCCGGAACCATTTTCTTTGCAATCAAGATTTTGTTGGTTTCGGGTTTATTCTCAATTCCAGATTTCAAGATCTCCGATTTCTGATGGTAATAATTTCCCCCCTCTATAAACTAGTCCAAGAATAAGATATTTCTTAGAACCAAAGATATGTTTGGTTTGGCTAAAATTATTACTCCCTCCCTTATATAGTTATTTGTATATTCGGGCCGGGCCGGGGATTCTAGCTCTCAACCATCGAGTACAAATTGATAGAAAAAAAATCTGAGCACGGAAAATCTATTATAACATAAACCTCAAGCCTGACCGAAAGCAGGCCGAGCCGGATCAGTAAGCACCTTTGCAAAAAATAAATACTTTTCAATTTTAAAAGAAAATAGCAAAAGGTAACTCTCTCACCTTTTGATTTCGGCAAACCTTTACTTTTGTTCTCTCCTATATTAAACATTCACTTCACTTCATTGGTAAAGTAAATTAACCAAACAAGCGATTTATTGTGTACTTGTTGTGATTTGATATTATTTCATGTAAAAATACCTTTCTTTTTAAAAGTAAATTTCAAAAATTTTCTCTCTCACCTTTTGGTTTCGGCAAACCTTTACTTTTGTCCTCTCTTGTATTAAACATTCACTTCACTTCATCGGTAAAGTAAATTAACCAAATTAACAAGCGATTTATTGTGTAGTCGTTGTGATTATATATTATTGCATCTAAACATTAATCATACATGACCTTCCATCATCGTGTGGGCCTAAACCCCGACCCGTGACCCGTCCCGGATGTAACAAAATGAAAAAAAGCAGAAAATAGCATTTTTGCAGCTTTACCGCCGAATGCATCAGCGGCAAAGTAGCAAATTCCAGATTTCCTCCTCTCCGAGAGGAGGAAAAGTGGAAATTGCCACTTTACCGCCGAGTGCAACAGCGGCAAAGTTGCAAATGCCAGATTTCCTCCTCTCAGAGAGGAGGAAAAGTGGCGAGTTCCTCTTTACCGCCGATACAAGTAGCGGCAATGCTGTAAATGCAATATTTCCTCGTTTCTAAGAGGAGAAAAGGTTGCGAAAGCAACTTTACTGCCTATACTAGCGGCGGTAAAGGTACATGAGTGCCCCAATTCATTCCGGACCTTTTAAATTTCATTTAACATAAAATGAAAGAATCCATAGTTTCATTTCTTCTTGTAGTCTGTATCTAATGAACTCCCATCTGACGACTAGAGAGCAAAAAAAAAAAAAGAATTACAGTGGCAAACTTTGGCGGTTGACACAAGACTTAATATTTCCTATAACTTGAAATGAAAGAGGCATTTATTTGAGCGGACTATAACTAGGTGAGCTGCAGATTTAGGAAGCAGCCCATTTTCCAGGTAATGAAAACCTCAATGGCATAGAGATCAAACGTGAGTACCACGTCGCAACGATAGAGTAAGAAAACATAATTGGCGATCCTTCTCGTGGGCTAGTTTCTTTATTATTAGATAAGAGTACGTGGTATTATATATAAAAAATGGAAACACAGCGACCCACTCATTTTAGGTCGAGACTTTAGGATTCATCCGCGGATGGGATGGGTATCATCTTGAGCGGTCTGGACTACAGATTTGTGGGCCCAACCAAGGTGGGGTTCGGGGAAACTGTTGCAATGTCACCATGTAACGTTTGAGCGAGAGGATCCGATCCGTCTCTTAACCGGAAGGTGTTTATTTTGAACATGGAGCTCTCGCTCCTTTTAAATTTTACTTCGAGTGATGTAAAATCAGTTCCAACTAGATTTAAATTTGTCATGGTTCGAATTCGAGGGAAAACTGTAGTTTTGATTGGTTTAGATTTCAGAAGCTGCTTGGTTAAATGGTTAATGGCTTGATTGGGTTCCAATATATAACAGAATTCGGCACCACAATAAATAGGACTTGAGGATGTTATTGATATATGTGGTCAAACTCAGCTGCGTTTAGGCCCACCATGATTTAATGACTGCCAACGTTGATTAGAAAAGCTGCATCACAAAGTGAGATAGCCAGTGAGACCCACCTAAGAGGAAGGGAAGAAGAGAAATATTTTGGATGAGTCAAACTGGGCAAGAGAGCAATTTCATGACGATTGATCACTGAAAGGGAGAGATGAGATAACAGTTGGCCCGATTGGACCCCCTTTTTTTCTCCATCCATATAGCAAATAAGGCATACGATCGCGCACAAAGAACATACATGGGGACCACTCAGAATACTTTAGATCATATAACATATTAGGGAGTGGACCTCATATCACTTCCGCCAGGAAACTATATATTATGAAATATAAATCCTCTCTATTAACGAAATTTAACTTATTTAATTTTTTCCTCTTTTGCAAGGTAAATAAATAAACTCAAATTTCACCCGATTCTCAATGTAGTGGTCTTGCATTGCAGTACCTCACCAATCCAGCCCATATTATAGATGTCGTCGTTTCCGGAACCATTTTCTTTGCAATCAAGATTTTGTTGGTTTCGGGTTTATTCTCAATTCCAGATTTCAAGATCTCCGATTTCTGATGGTAATAATTTCCCCACTCTATAAATGAAAGACCTGGATCCTAACCCTAGAGGGGGGGGGTGAATAGGGTGATCTACAACTTTGGCCAATTTTAAATTCTTTTCCAATTCACCTGTAACTAGTGATGATTATGTGAGAAGGTGCGGAAGGTAAATTAAACAATCACCACAAGTAATTCACCATTGCACAATGATTTATAGTGGTTCGGCCTCAATGCCTACATCCACTACCGGTTTGTGCTTAACACCCCCCGGATTTCCACTATTTATGCTTTTGCAATAGGCTAAGCAATAACCTCAACAATATGCTTTCCAAGGATAAGCAATAACCTTACAATGTTGTTTTCAAGGCTTAACAACAACCTATACAAGCAAGTGATTTCTCTAAAGAAAGTGTTTTCACGAAACACTCTAAGAGATTACAATTTAAGCTTAAGTAGAATGCCTCTAAGTAGGCGAATATGAAAATGAAAATCTAACTCACACAACACAATGAAATGCAAAGATGAATGCTTAAGGTGTGTGTGTGTGGAGACTTCAATCAAGATTAAAACATAAAATCAGTCAATGTATGCGTAAGTCATTTGAAGGTTTAAAGCACTCAAATTTATGATTGAAGTCAATGTGCATTTCACATGAAAGTTTTAACTTGATGATGATTATCAAAATCTCACAAGTTGTATGAAACTAAATATTTCTAAACATGTGATGCACATTCATTGTTGTTTTCAAAACAAGGTTTAACTAAAATTTAAATGAATGAAAACATCAATGATGGATTCAAACAAGTTAATGTATCATGTTATAAAGAAATCAAAGATTTAGGCTAAGCATGATTAACAAGATTTAAAATAAAACTTGGTTTGAAATCAAGTGTTGAAATCCAAATCATGTGAAACAAAGATTAAATAGGAAATGGATACCACACAACTTAGTTAGCATGCTAGAAAACATTTTCCAAAAGTTTAAACCAAAGCATGAAACATATGAACAAGGAAATTAAAGCTTACTAGAATTTAAATTCTTGAAATCAAGCTTTAGCTTTTCCTTTGGACCAACCAAGCTTCCTTAGTTCATTCCCTTTGCTTGGGCATCAAAAACACCAAAAATGGCCTCTGTTCACGTCCCCCTTATCTTGGAATGAACTTGCTTTTTATAGAAAAAGTGGTCCAACAGATGCCTGTCGGTCAACCGATAACTAGCCGTCGGTTGACCGATGGCTCAACGGTCATATGCAACGGTCATATTTTTTACAGTTCTCCTGACCCTTTTGCATTCATCGGTTGACTGTCCTTCCTCGGTTGACCGATGCGGAACCGATAGGCGAGCCGATAGCACAACAATCATGGAAAAAGGTGCCGTCTGTTTCTGGAACCGACGAGTCTCGGTCTGGGATTTTATGCACTATCGGTGGACCGATGGGAACCGATAGGCTGACCGATGGGAACCGATGGAGTCATCGGTTAACCTTGGTTCCCCTGTAGATCATAACATATTAGTGGACCTCCTATACTTCCCGCAAGACTTTATATTATGAATATAAATCCTTCATTAAGAATTTAATCATTAATTTTTTCTTTTTGCAAGGAATAAATAAACTCGATTTCACCGATATGTTTGGTTTGCATGCAGTACCTCCCAATCCAGCCCTATTAGATGATGTCGTCGTTTCCGACCATTTCTTGCAATCAAGATTTGTTGGTTCGGGTTTATTCTCAATTCCAGATTTCAAGATCTCGATTCTGATGGTATAATTCCCCCCTCTATAACTAGTCCAAGATAAGATATTTCTTAGAACCAAAGATATGTTTGGTTGGCTAAAATTATTACTCCCTCCTTATATAGTATTCGTATATTCGGGCCGGGCGGGGATTCTAGCTCTCACCATCGAGTACAAATTGATAGAAAAAAAATCTGAGCACGGAAAATCCTATTATAACATAAACCTCAAGCCTGACCGAAAGCAGGCCGAGCCGGATCAGTAAGCACCTTTGCAAAAAATAAATACTTTTCAATTTTAAAAGAAAATAGCAAAAGGTAACTCTCTCACCTTTTGATTTCGGCAAACCTTTACTTTTGTTCTCTCCTATATTAAACATTCACTTCACTTCATTGGTAAAGTAAATTAACCAAACAAGCGATTTATTGTGTACTTGTTGTGATTTGATATTATTTCATGTAAAAATACCTTTCTTTTTAAAAGTAAATTTCAAAAATTTTCTCTCTCACCTTTTGGTTTCGGCAAACCTTTACTTTTGTCCTCTCTTGTATTAAACATTCACTTCACTTCATCGGTAAAGTAAATTAACCAAATTAACAAGCGATTTATTGTGTAGTCGTTGTGATTATATATTATTGCATCTAAACATTAATCATACATGACCTTCCATCATCGTGTGGGCCTAAACCCCGACCCGTGACCCGTCCCGGATGTAACAAAATGAAAAAAAGCAGAAAATAGCATTTTTGCAGCTTTACCGCCGAATGCATCAGCGGCAAAGTAGCAAATTCCAGATTTCCTCCTCTCCGAGAGGAGGAAAAGTGGAAATTGCCACTTTACCGCCGAGTGCAACAGCGGCAAAGTTGCAAATGCCAGATTTCCTCCTCTCAGAGAGGAGGAAAAGTGGCGAGTTCCTCTTTACCGCCGATACAAGTAGCGGCAATGCTGTAAATGCAATATTTCCTCGTTTCTAAGAGGAGAAAAGGTTGCGAAAGCAACTTTACTGCCTATACTAGCGGCGGTAAAGGTACATGAGTGCCCCAATTCATTCCGGACCTTTTAAATTTCATTTAACATAAAATGAAAGAATCCATAGTTTCATTTCTTCTTGTAGTCTGTATCTAATGAACTCCCATCTGACGACTAGAGAGCAAAAAAAAAAAAAAGAATTACAGTGGCAAACTTTGGCGGTTGACACAAGACTTAATATTTCCTATAACTTGAAATGAAAGAGGCATTTATTTGAGCGGACTATAACTAGGTGAGCTGCAGATTTAGGAAGCAGCCCATTTTCCAGGTAATGAAAACCTCAATGGCATAGAGATCAAACGTGAGTACCACGTCGCAACGATAGAGTAAGAAAACATAATTGGCGATCCTTCTCGTGGGCTAGTTTCTTTATTATTAGATAAGAGTACGTGGTATTATATATAAAAAATGGAAACACAGCGACCCACTCATTTTAGGTCGAGACTTTAGGATTCATCCGCGGATGGGATGGGTATCATCTTGAGCGGTCTGGACTACAGATTTGTGGGCCCAACCAAGGTGGGGTTCGGGGAAACTGTTGCAATGTCACCATGTAACGTTTGAGCGAGAGGATCCGATCCGTCTCTTAACCGGAAGGTGTTTATTTTGAACATGGAGCTCTCGCTCCTTTTAAATTTTACTTCGAGTGATGTAAAATCAGTTCCAACTAGATTTAAATTTGTCATGGTTCGAATTCGAGGGAAAACTGTAGTTTTGATTGGTTTAGATTTCAGAAGCTGCTTGGTTAAATGGTTAATGGCTTGATTGGGTTCCAATATATAACAGAATTCGGCACCACAATAAATAGGACTTGAGGATGTTATTGATATATGTGGTCAAACTCAGCTGCGTTTAGGCCCACCATGATTTAATGACTGCCAACGTTGATTAGAAAAGCTGCATCACAAAGTGAGATAGCCAGTGAGACCCACCTAAGAGGAAGGGAAGAAGAGAAATATTTTGGATGAGTCAAACTGGGCAAGAGAGCAATTTCATGACGATTGATCACTGAAAGGGAGAGATGAGATAACAGTTGGCCCGATTGGACCCCCTTTTTTTCTCCATCCATATAGCAAATAAGGCATACGATCGCGCACAAAGAACATACATGGGGACCACTCAGAATACTTTAGATCATATAACATATTAGGGAGTGGACCTCATATCACTTCCGCCAGGAAACTATATATTATGAAATATAAATCCTCTCTATTAACGAAATTTAACTTATTTAATTTTTTCCTCTTTTGCAAGGTAAATAAATAAACTCAAATTTCACCCGATTCTCAATGTAGTGGTCTTGCATTGCAGTACCTCACCAATCCAGCCCATATTATAGATGTCGTCGTTTCCGGAACCATTTTCTTTGCAATCAAGATTTTGTTGGTTTCGGGTTTATTCTCAATTCCAGATTTCAAGATCTCCGATTTCTGATGGTAATAATTTCCCCCCTCTATAAACTAGTCCAAGAATAAGATATTTCTTAGAACCAAAGATATGTTTGGTTTGGCTAAAATTATTACTCCCTCCCTTATATAGTTATTTGTATATTCGGGCCGGGCCGGGGATTCTAGCTCTCAACCATCGAGTACAAATTGATAGAAAAAAAATCTGAGCACGGAAAATCTATTATAACATAAACCTCAAGCCTGACCGAAAGCAGGCCGAGCCGGATCAGTAAGCACCTTTGCAAAAAATAAATACTTTTCAATTTTAAAAGAAAATAGCAAAAGGTAACTCTCTCACCTTTTGATTTCGGCAAACCTTTACTTTTGTTCTCTCCTATATTAAACATTCACTTCACTTCATTGGTAAAGTAAATTAACCAAACAAGCGATTTATTGTGTACTTGTTGTGATTTGATATTATTTCATGTAAAAATACCTTTCTTTTTAAAAGTAAATTTCAAAAATTTTCTCTCTCACCTTTTGGTTTCGGCAAACCTTTACTTTTGTCCTCTCTTGTATTAAACATTCACTTCACTTCATCGGTAAAGTAAATTAACCAAATTAACAAGCGATTTATTGTGTAGTCGTTGTGATTATATATTATTGCATCTAAACATTAATCATACATGACCTTCCATCATCGTGTGGGCCTAAACCCCGACCCGTGACCCGTCCCGGATGTAACAAAATGAAAAAAAGCAGAAAATAGCATTTTTGCAGCTTTACCGCCGAATGCATCAGCGGCAAAGTAGCAAATTCCAGATTTCCTCCTCTCCGAGAGGAGGAAAAGTGGAAATTGCCACTTTACCGCCGAGTGCAACAGCGGCAAAGTTGCAAATGCCAGATTTCCTCCTCTCAGAGAGGAGGAAAAGTGGCGAGTTCCTCTTTACCGCCGATACAAGTAGCGGCAATGCTGTAAATGCAATATTTCCTCGTTTCTAAGAGGAGAAAAGGTTGCGAAAGCAACTTTACTGCCTATACTAGCGGCGGTAAAGGTACATGAGTGCCCCAATTCATTCCGGACCTTTTAAATTTCATTTAACATAAAATGAAAGAATCCATAGTTTCATTTCTTCTTGTAGTCTGTATCTAATGAACTCCCATCTGACGACTAGAGAGCAAAAAAAAAAAAAGAATTACAGTGGCAAACTTTGGCGGTTGACACAAGACTTAATATTTCCTATAACTTGAAATGAAAGAGGCATTTATTTGAGCGGACTATAACTAGGTGAGCTGCAGATTTAGGAAGCAGCCCATTTTCCAGGTAATGAAAACCTCAATGGCATAGAGATCAAACGTGAGTACCACGTCGCAACGATAGAGTAAGAAAACATAATTGGCGATCCTTCTCGTGGGCTAGTTTCTTTATTATTAGATAAGAGTACGTGGTATTATATATAAAAAATGGAAACACAGCGACCCACTCATTTTAGGTCGAGACTTTAGGATTCATCCGCGGATGGGATGGGTATCATCTTGAGCGGTCTGGACTACAGATTTGTGGGCCCAACCAAGGTGGGGTTCGGGGAAACTGTTGCAATGTCACCATGTAACGTTTGAGCGAGAGGATCCGATCCGTCTCTTAACCGGAAGGTGTTTATTTTGAACATGGAGCTCTCGCTCCTTTTAAATTTTACTTCGAGTGATGTAAAATCAGTTCCAACTAGATTTAAATTTGTCATGGTTCGAATTCGAGGGAAAACTGTAGTTTTGATTGGTTTAGATTTCAGAAGCTGCTTGGTTAAATGGTTAATGGCTTGATTGGGTTCCAATATATAACAGAATTCGGCACCACAATAAATAGGACTTGAGGATGTTATTGATATATGTGGTCAAACTCAGCTGCGTTTAGGCCCACCATGATTTAATGACTGCCAACGTTGATTAGAAAAGCTGCATCACAAAGTGAGATAGCCAGTGAGACCCACCTAAGAGGAAGGGAAGAAGAGAAATATTTTGGATGAGTCAAACTGGGCAAGAGAGCAATTTCATGACGATTGATCACTGAAAGGGAGAGATGAGATAACAGTTGGCCCGATTGGACCCCCTTTTTTTCTCCATCCATATAGCAAATAAGGCATACGATCGCGCACAAAGAACATACATGGGGACCACTCAGAATACTTTAGATCATATAACATATTAGGGAGTGGACCTCATATCACTTCCGCCAGGAAACTATATATTATGAAATATAAATCCTCTCTATTAACGAAATTTAACTTATTTAATTTTTTCCTCTTTTGCAAGGTAAATAAATAAACTCAAATTTCACCCGATTCTCAATGTAGTGGTCTTGCATTGCAGTACCTCACCAATCCAGCCCATATTATAGATGTCGTCGTTTCCGGAACCATTTTCTTTGCAATCAAGATTTTGTTGGTTTCGGGTTTATTCTCAATTCCAGATTTCAAGATCTCCGATTTCTGATGGTAATAATTTCCCCCCTCTATAAACTAGTCCAAGAATAAGATATTTCTTAGAACCAAAGATATGTTTGGTTTGGCTAAAATTATTACTCCCTCCCTTATATAGTTATTTGTATATTCGGGCCGGGCCGGGGATTCTAGCTCTCAACCATCGAGTACAAATTGATAGAAAAAAAATCTGAGCACGGAAAATCTATTATAACATAAACCTCAAGCCTGACCGAAAGCAGGCCGAGCCGGATCAGTAAGCACCTTTGCAAAAAATAAATACTTTTCAATTTTAAAAGAAAATAGCAAAAGGTAACTCTCTCACCTTTTGATTTCGGCAAACCTTTACTTTTGTTCTCTCCTATATTAAACATTCACTTCACTTCATTGGTAAAGTAAATTAACCAAACAAGCGATTTATTGTGTACTTGTTGTGATTTGATATTATTTCATGTAAAAATACCTTTCTTTTTAAAAGTAAATTTCAAAAATTTTCTCTCTCACCTTTTGGTTTCGGCAAACCTTTACTTTTGTCCTCTCTTGTATTAAACATTCACTTCACTTCATCGGTAAAGTAAATTAACCAAATTAACAAGCGATTTATTGTGTAGTCGTTGTGATTATATATTATTGCATCTAAACATTAATCATACATGACCTTCCATCATCGTGTGGGCCTAAACCCCGACCCGTGACCCGTCCCGGATGTAACAAAATGAAAAAAAGCAGAAAATAGCATTTTTGCAGCTTTACCGCCGAATGCATCAGCGGCAAAGTAGCAAATTCCAGATTTCCTCCTCTCCGAGAGGAGGAAAAGTGGAAATTGCCACTTTACCGCCGAGTGCAACAGCGGCAAAGTTGCAAATGCCAGATTTCCTCCTCTCAGAGAGGAGGAAAAGTGGCGAGTTCCTCTTTACCGCCGATACAAGTAGCGGCAATGCTGTAAATGCAATATTTCCTCGTTTCTAAGAGGAGAAAAGGTTGCGAAAGCAACTTTACTGCCTATACTAGCGGCGGTAAAGGTACATGAGTGCCCCAATTCATTCCGGACCTTTTAAATTTCATTTAACATAAAATGAAAGAATCCATAGTTTCATTTCTTCTTGTAGTCTGTATCTAATGAACTCCCATCTGACGACTAGAGAGCAAAAAAAAAAAAAAAGAATTACAGTGGCAAACTTTGGCGGTTGACACAAGACTTAATATTTCCTATAACTTGAAATGAAAGAGGCATTTATTTGAGCGGACTATAACTAGGTGAGCTGCAAATTTAGGAAGCTGCCCATTTTCCAGGTAATGAAAACCTCAATGGCATAGAGATCAAACGTGAGTACCACGTCGCAACGATAGAGTAAGAAAACATAATTGGCGATCCTTCTCGTGGGCTATTTAGGATCTGCACAACTATGAGACGCTTAAACACATACTTCTCCCATGAGTCATACTCAATTTTCATGGATGTCATTCTCACTTTTAGACCGATAACAATTGTGGGCAATGCATGGGCTAAAGCAACAAACACAATAATAAAGAAAATGTTAAACAGTCAAAACTATCTGAACAATCAAATATATGTTAACTACAAAGATAATAGATAAATAGCGGTCCATTTTTTTTATAACAACAGAAGTTCAAAGTCGTCGAGAATTCTTCCTTTTGTTTCTAGAGGATTTTAATAGAAAAATCCCCTTAGAGTCTGTGAAGACCTAAAAGGCCCTCAAATTCCAATGTAGATGATAAAGGCCCCCTTGCAACACATAAGCCCATGAGCCCAAATTCGGCCCCAATGTAATCCAATGTAGGCTGGGCACAGCTTTGGCTCGGGCTAGATCAGACTGTGAGAAACCTTTTCGCCGACAGAGATATGCCTCTACTAGTGTCCATCCCGCTTCAGCAATGAAACCTACTAATGTATCTCGGCTTAAATGCACACTGCCATATAAGAAGATGCTAGGCAGTTGTTAGACCACTTCTTCAGCAGTGGGTCTCAAAGGTGATGGTGCTGTCAGACCCCGACCCAGGTTTGAAATATTTAATTATGTTAAACCGTGATTAGTTGATAAGAGGGGTTGGGGGACGATTAGTTTATTTTATTAAGCTAGATTAGAATGTTTGATTAGCTTTGAGAACCTTTGTGAGTCATTGACTTAAGTTTGACACGGGCCGGGGCGCCCGTGGACTTTGTGTGAATTTGTTGAGTTTATCCTTGATGTTGTAAAAATCTCAATTTTTGTGCATTTTGATTCATCTCATCTAGGTCATCAACTTTCATGTTTTGGCCAACTTGATTTAGTGATCAGAAATCGCATTTTTCGAGAAAAATGGCAAAACTGACATTTCACACAAAATCTGTACCCAAATTCCGAAAATTTCAGAAATTGACAAAAATATACTTTTTGGAAAGTAGAAATTTCGCTGATCGTTTTTGTCTTCTTCGTCGTTTTCGTTCGGGGCCCGCAAATACCATTTCTAGCTTAGTGAAGACCAGGGCCCACAAGACATCTCTTATAAGAAGGGGAATTCTTCTTCTTCTCCTTCTTCATTTCATTTCCAGTAAGAGTTCTTACCTAGGGTTTTCCCTCTCTTCACACACTCTCTCTCTCTCATCTGAAACTCTTATTTGGTGGAGTTTTCTTGGAGGATTGATCTCCTCAAGTCCTTCCTCCCTCTTCAAGCTCTCCAAAGGTACCCTTTTTGAGGATTTTGAGCTAAGAAAAAGCCCTCATTCAAGCTTCTCTTCTCCATTGGGATTTCTCAAGGTTAGCAATGGCTTTCCAAACTTGAGATTCTTGTTTTCCTCTCCATTTATAGCGTTAATCCCACATGCTAGGGTTTTCCTTGGAGATTTACCAATGTTGATTTTTAGGGTTTTCCTTGGGAAAATTTTGGGGTTTTGTAGATTTGAAGCTTGAGGCACTAAAGCTTTGTTTGAAGAGTGATTTTGCTTCTATCTTAACTAGAGGCAAGTAGATTTTACAATTAATATGATGTTTTTCCTATTTAGTTCCATTTCATGATTTTTCTTCTTATGTGCTAATCTTCCTTGATTCATGGATTTACTTTGATGGAATGGACCAATGTTACATTGATTTCAACTTATGTTATTGTCTTACAATGCATTTAGAAGTTTGTTTTCACTTTGGCTCTTTAGGAAATTTAGTTTCCTTGTGTTGAAGATGGGTGCTCAAAGAAAAGGAGAAAAACTTTGATCTTCAAAAGTATTGTGTTAGGCTAATTAGAATGGTTTGTGGATGATGATTTGAGGAATTGGGAGGCCAAGGAAGGGTCCCAATGTTTTGGAAATGTGTATGAAAGAAAGGAGATTGAAAAGGATCAAAAAGGGGGCTCAAAAGAGGAAGAAGGAAGTGGAAAAGTCACTGCCAAGCTGGACTGGGCAGAGCCCAGTCCGCTCGAGCGACCCACTGGGCCGCTCGAGCGACCCAGATACTGTCTGGGCTCCGCTCGAGCGGACCTGGGTTCGCTCGAGCGAGCCCAGCTCAGCCTGGGGGCTTGAGTTGGGCCTGGTTTAGGGTCCATTTGAGTCTGCTTTGGGGCCCAATTGAAGGCTGTGTTGGGCCTGTTCCCTAGGCGTCTTTTGGGCCTGTTTCAAGGTTAATCATTGGGCTGTTTTGAGACCCATTCTTTGATCCATTTAAGGGCTGTTTTGGGGCTAAATGGGCGGATTGCTTTGGCTTGGGTCAAGGCCAGTTGTGGGCCTGATTTTAAGAAGAACTAAACCAATCTTAATGGGGATTTCCTTGGGTATACTTTCAGGTCCACTTCAAGCCCGCATCCAAGTTCAATACGGCCCAACCCTTGTCCATATATGAAGGCCATTTACAATCTTTGGGAGGCTAAGTAAAGTAGTGGAACCATGATCAAAATCCTTTGGGAACTTTCCAAGTTTAAATGTACATTTCATCCTTTGTAATTGTCAAGGATCTTCGGTGGCACCAAATTATGTTCTCGTAATGACAATTAAGGGATCAAATGTATATCGAGACTGCTCACATTAGACGATCGAATCATCATACGTTCATTCCATATAAAAAGACCTTTGTCCGGATTCTTTCTCCAATCCTTTTGAATGTTTTGAAGTGGTTTACCACATATTTAAGTATTGATAAGACTACTCACCTATTTTGCTTGGATTCGCCAATATGCATTGTTTGGAGTAGTTTTCTTATCGATTTTGGAAATGCATCTTATAAACGGATTTGTATTTCTTCGAGGTTTCGAATTTTCATTCTAATGGCACCACTAGGCTTAGGTCACCTTGTCGGACTGATCATCCGGCTTGGGATCTTTAATTTGTCTGCCAGTTGCAGTTTGGATTCTGTCTGTACCGACCATGGCAACGGTAATATCCGGTCCCACGAGTAGTGGCTACGTTTCTGTTTGATAACGACTATGTCGTTCCGGTCCCACGAGTAGTGGCAACGGTTTGTCTGCTCCGGTTACTTCGGTAACAGGAGAATATAGCTTTACGTGGGTTGCCAATGTTTTCATGCATTAATATTCATCTCATGGTATTTGTTTATTTTACTCATCATGACATTGGATTTGTAAACCATCGAGATGTTTATCTTCTATCTTTACTTCGACATTGTTATTAATCGTGATTTAATAGTGGCTCTTATTTATTAATGTTTTGTTTCGCTATCATTCTATTGTTGTTGTATTTGCTTCCCAGACCGTCGTGTCTGACTCCTTTTGTTTGGTGCCAGATGTCGAGCCCCTCGCGGTTGAGGCGCATTTCGAGGCGGAACCCATAGTTCCTGTGGAGGGCGAGTGGCAGCCCGATGATGTCATTTAGACGTCAGGTTGATTTTGGAGCTGCGATCACATTTTGGGAATAGATGCTATACATTTTGGGTTTTTGGTTATGGCCATTGTTGGCTTATACTCTTTTGGGAAGAATTTGTAATTAATGACTAACCTTACTTTTGTACTAACTTTAAACTAATTTTGGGGCCTACAAATGAAATGTTTCTCTTTTTTATGCTAGTCTCGTGCATTCTCATCTTATACCCATTTGTGAGAGACTTTTATGTTTGCTACAATGCTTCCACGCAAGTCATTTTTATGAAAGTGGTTCTTATATATCACTGTTGGATCGGATTTCGGGAATCCTTACTGCGGAAACCTGTGGGAAACTAGCGTGTGCGGGCGGAATTTTCCGGCCCGTCGCGCCACGTCCCCGGATTAAGGCCTCGTTTAGCGGGACCTCGATCCGGGGGCGTGACAGGTGCCGGCAAACCACACAGCCCTGAATGTTTTTGTGGCGAATACTGCAATGTTCACTTCATGGGTCGTGTCATGCTGGCTAGAGCTTGACCAAACCTTGCCCACGTAACCATCGAGTGTAATATTTAGGTCCCGGTCTCGCCTATGCATTTAAATGTTGGGCCCAGTCCCTATTCATTTGCTAAAGAAGTGCACGCCCTTAATCTATGTGCTACATTGTGTAACTGGTCCAAAGGTGATACTTAAACCTAATGACATGGGAGAAAAGAATGAGAAACTAATATGCCAACTCAACTAAACCACGAGTGTGTTGTGAGCTGGCCCAAATGCACTCATTTCAAATGCGGTCCCTTGTGTGCCTGGGCTGGGAGAGGGCTTAGCACTATCTTGAATATTAGCTACCCGATATTGAATATAAGCTAAATATTCTCTAATTATTCCTATGCTGCCACCGGACACCAGGTGTGAACCAGACTTTAAACCCTCCTCCTTTTTCAAGGCATGGACTGGCAATGCAATACAACAGGCAACGTTCAAATTGGTCTGTTTATTCAGGGAGATTCAAAAATAAAATCCGACTTGTTGATTTACTTAGTAGACCTTATGGCCGAATTTGTCACATTCAAATTCTTTGTTTAATAGAGAAGTAACAGGGGGACTATTTAAAGCAACAAAATAAATGGCCCACCTATATTACTTAGTGGACCACATATTGGAAGATCAAGAACACCAAAAGCTGCAAAACAAATGGTTGGGCCAAGCTTGCTTGAATCATCCATTTAGATGGCTCTGTATAAAAGGTTTAGACCAGCCAAAAAAGTCAGAGGAGAAACTTAGGTCATCAAAACCCAGACGATACTGGTTTTTAACCGGATGATCTAATCACGTACGAGTGGACACCACCCTATTTATTCACTCCTCACTCACTAACTAATTCATATTTGGGAAACATACTTTACAAGTGAAATAAAATCAAGGGTTTATTCAAGAGACAATAAAAAGCGAGGGGTCCGATAAAAAACACTAAATCTCAAAAAATCACCTTGTCATTATAACAAAAAAAATTCTAAAATGATACTTTCTCGCATGCCCCAAAATGAGAAAAAAAAACAGTAGAAGCCGAAGTCCGGCCCAAGTTTGACTCAAGCCTGAAGTTGCAGCCCTGAGCCCAGCCCGCATGGAAATGATGAAGCCCGAGAGAGGCCCACGATAGACTTATAGGAAAAAGAGTGAGTTCATACCCTGTCATGGGCCATGGGCCGGCTCAACTGGACTAGTCACATCACCTTCTCTCAGAGGGTATGGGTTTAAGTCCCCACATTATTACTCCCTCCCTTATGTAATTATTTGTATATTCGGACCGGCTCAACTGCTACTTTTGTTCTCTCCTATATTAAACTTTCACTTCACTTCATTGGTAAAGTAAATTAACCAAACAAGCGATTTATTGTGTACTTGTTGTGATTTGATATTATTTCATGTAAAAATACCTTTCTTTTTAAAAGTAAATTTCAAAAATTTTCTCTCTCACCTTTTGGTTTCGGCAAACCTTTACATTTGTCCTCTCTTGTATTAAACATTCACTTCACTTCATCGGTAAAGTAAATTAACCAAATTAACAAGCGATTTATTGTGTAGTCGTTGTGATTATATATTATTGCATCTAAACGTTAATCATACATGACCTTCCATCATCGTGTGGGCCTAAACCATGACCCGTGACCCGTCCCGGATGTAACAAAATGAAAAAAATAGAAAATAGCATTTTTGCAGCTTTGCCGCCGAATGCATTAGCGGCAAAGTAGCAAATTCCAGATTTCCTCCTCTCAGAGAGAAGGAAAAGTGGAAATTGCCACTTTACCACCGAGTGCAACAGCGGCAAAGTTGCAAATGCCAGATTTCCTCCTCTCAGAGAGGAGGAAAAGTGGCAACTTCCTCTTTGCCGCCGATACAAGTAGCGGCAATGCTGTAAATGCAACATTTCCTCGTTTCTAAGAGGAGAAAAGGTTCCGAAAGCAACTTTACTGCCTATACTAGCGGCGGTAAAGGTACATGAGTGCCCCAATTCATTCCGGACCTTTTAAATTTCATTTAACATAAAATGAAAGAATCCATAGTTTCATTTCTTCTTGTAGTCTGTATCTAATGAACTCCCATCTGACGACTAGAGAGCAAAAAAAAAGAATTACAGAGGCAAACTTTGGCGGTTGACACAAGACTCAATATTTCCTATATAACTTGAAATGAAATAGGCATTTATTTGAGTGGACTATAACTGGTGAGCTACAAATTTTGGAAGCAGCCCATTTACCAGGTAATGAAAATCTCAATGGCATAGAGATCAAACGTGAGTACCACGTCGCAACGATAGAGTAACAAAACATAATTGGCGATCCTTCTCGTGGGCTAGTTTCTTTATTATTAGATAAGAGTACGTGGTATTATATATAAAAAATGGAAACACAGCGACCCACTCATTTTAGGTCGAGACTTTAGGATTCATCCACGGATGGGATGGGTATCATCTTGAGCGGTCTGGACTACAGAATTGTGGGCCCAACCAAGGTGGGGTTCGGGGAAACTGTTGCAATGTCACCATGTAACGTTTGAGCGAGAGGATCCGATCCGTCTCTTAACCGGAAGGTGTTTATTTTGAACATGGAGCTCTCGCTCCTTTTAAATTTTACTTCGAGTGATGTAAAATCAGTTCCAACTAGATTTAAATTTGTCATGGTTCGAATTCGAGGGAAAACTGTAGCTTTGATTGGTTTAGATTTCAGAAGTTGCTTGGTTAAATGGTTAATGCTTGATTGGGTTCCAATATATAACAGAATTTGGCACCACAGTAAATAGGACTTGAAGATGTTATTGATATATGTGGTCAAACTCAGCTGCGTTTAGGCCCACCATGATTTAATGACTGCCAACGTTGATTAGAAAAGCTGCATCACAAAGTGAGATCGCCAGTGAGACCCACCTAAGAGGAAGGGAAGAAGAGAAATATTTTGGATGAGTCAAACTGGGCAAGAGAGCAATTTCATGATGATTGATCACTGAAAGGGAGAGATGAGATAACAGTTGGCCCGATTGGACCCCCTTTTTTCTCCATCCATATAGCAAATAAGGCATACGATCGCGCACAAAGAACATATATGGGGACCACTCAGAATACTTTAGATCATATAACATATTAGGGAGTGGACCTCATATCACTTCCGCCAGGAAACTATATATTATGAAATATAAATCCTCTCTATTAACGAAATTTAACTTATTTAATTTTTTCCTCTTTTGCAAGGTAAATAAATAAACTCAGATTTCACCCGATTCTTAATGTAGTGGTCTTGCATTGCAGTACCTCACCAATCCAGCCCATATTATAGATGTCTTCGTTTCTGGAACCATTTTCTTTGCAATCAAGATTTTGTTGGTTTCGGGTTTATACTCAATTCCAGATTTCAAGATCTCCGATTTCTGATGGGAATAATTTCCCCCCTCTATAAACTCGTTCAAGAATAAGATATTTCTTAGAACCAAAGATATGTTTGGTTTGGCTAAAATTATTACTCCCTAACTTATATAATTATTTTTATATTCGGGCCGGGCTGGGGATTCTAGCTCTCAACCATCGAGTACAAATTGATAGAAAAAAAATCTGAGCACGAAAAATCTATTATAACATAAACCTCAAGCCTGACCAAAAGCAGGCCGAGCCAGATCAGTAAGCACCTTTGCAAAAAATAAATACTTTTCAATTTTAAAAGAAAATATCAAAAGGTAACTCTCTCACCTTTTGATTTCGGCAAACCTTTACTTTTGTTCTCTCCTATATTAAACATTCACTTCACTTCATTGGTAAAGTAAATTAACCAAACAAGCGATTTATTGTGTACTTGTTGTGATTTGATATTATTTCATGTAAAAATACCTTTCTTTTTAAAAGTAAATTTCAAAAAATTTCTCTCTCACCTTTTGGTTTCGGCAAACCTTTACTTTTGTCCTCTCTTGTATTAAACATTCACTTCACTTCATCGGTAAAGTAAATTAACCAAATTAACAAGCGATTTATTGTGTAGTCATTGTGATTATATATTATTGCATCTAAACATTAATCATACATGACCTTCCATCATCGTGTGGGCCTAAACCCCTAACCGTGACCCATCCCGGATGTAACTAACTGAAAAGAAGCAGAAAATAGCATTTTTGCAGCTTTACCGCCGAATACATCAGCGGCAAAGTAGCAAATTCCAGATTTCCTCCTCTCCGAGAGGAGGAAAAGTGGAAATTGCCACTTTACCGCCGAGTGCAACAGCGGCAAAGTTGCAAATGCCAGATTTCCTCCTCTCAGAGAGGAGGAAAAGTGGCGAGTTCCTCTTTACCGCCGATACATGTAGCGGCAATGCTGTAAATGCAATATTTCCTCGTTTCTAAGAGGAGAAAAGGTTGCGAAAGCAACTTTACTGCCTATACTAGCGGCGGTAAAGGTACATGAGTGCCCCAATTCATTCCGGACCTTTTAAATTTCATTTAAAATAAATTGAAAGAATCCATAGTTTCATTTCTTCTTGTAGTCTGTATCTAATGAACTCCCATCTGACGATAAGAGAGCAAAAAAAAAAAGAATTACAGTGGCAAACTTTGGCGGTTGACACAAGACTTAATATTTCCTATAACTTGAAATGAAAGAGGCATTTATTTGAGTGGACTATAACTAGGTGAGCTGCAAATTTAGGAAGCAGCCCATTTACCAGGTAATGAAAATCTCAATGGCGTAGAGATCAAACGTGAGTACCACGTCGCAACGATAGAGTAACAAAACATAATTGGCAATCCTTCTCCTGGGCTAGTTTCTTTATTATTAGATAAGAGTACGTGGTATTATATATAAAAAATGGAAACACAGCGACCCACTCATTTTAGGTCGAGACTTTAGGATTCATCCGCGGATGGGATGGGTATCATCTTGAGCGGTCTGGACTACAGATTTGTGGGCCCAACCAAGGTGGGGTTCGGGGAAACTGTTGCAATGTCACCATGTAACGTTTGAGCGAGAGGATCCGATCCGTCTCTTAACCGGAAGGTGTTTATTTTGAACATGGAGCTCTCACTCCTTTTATATTTTACTTCGAGTGATGTAAAATCAGTTCCAACTAGATTTAAATTTGTCATGGTTCGAATTCGAGGGAAAACCTATTATAACATAAACCTCAAGCCTGACCAAAAGCAGGCCGAGCCAGATCAGTAAGCACCTTTACAAAAAAATAAATACTTTTCAATTTTAAAAGAAAATATCAAAAGGTAACTCTCTCACCTTTTGCTTTCGGCAAACCTTTACTTTTGTTCTCTCCTATATTAAACGTTCACTTCACTTCATTGGTAAAGTAAATTAACCAAACAAGCAATTTATTGTGTACTTGTTGTGATTTGATATTATTTCATGTAAAAATACCTTTCTTTTTAAATGTAAATTTCAAAAAATTTCTCTCTCACCTTTTGGTTTCGGCAAACCTTTACTTTTGTCCTCTCTTGTATTAAACATTCACTTCACTTCATCGGTAAAGTAAATTAACCAAATTAACAAGTGATTTATTGTGTAGTTGTTGTGATTATATATTATTGCATCTAAACATTAATCATACATGACCTTCCATCATCGTGAGGGCCTAAACCCTAACCCGCGACCCATGCCGGATGTAACTAAAAGAAAAAAGCAGAAAATAGCATTTTTGTAGCTTTACCGCCGAATGCATTACCGGCAAAGTTGCAAATTCCAGATTTCCTCCTCTCAGAGAGGAGGGAAACTGGCAATTGCCACTTTACAGCCAAGTGCAATAGCGGCAAAGTTGCAAATGCCAGATTTCCTCCTCTCAGAAAGGAGGAAAAGTGGCAAGTTCCTCTTTACCACCGATACAAGTAGCGGCAATGCTGTAAATGCAACATTTCCTCATTTCTAAGAGGAGAAAAGGTTGCAAAAGCAACTTTACTACCTATACTAGCGGCGGTAAAGGTACATGAGTGCCCCAATTCATTCCGGACCTTTTAAATTTCATTTAACATAAAATGAAAGAATCCATAGTTTCATTTCTTCTTGTAGTCTGTATCTCATGAACTCCATCTGACGACTAGAGAGCAAAAAAAAAAAGAAAAAAAAAGAATTACAGTGGCAAACTTTGGCGGTTGACACAAGACTTAATATTTCCTATAACTTGAAATGAAAGAGGCATTTATTTGAGTGGACTATAACTAGGTGAGCTGCAAATTTAGGAAGCAGTTTATTTACCAGGTAATGAAAATCTCAATGGCATAGTGATCAAACGTGAGTACCACGTCGCAACGATAGAGTAACAAAACATAATTGGCAATCCTTCTCATGGGCTACTTTGTTTATTATTAGATAGGAGTACGTGGCATTATATATAAAAAATTGGAAACACAGCGACCCACTCATTTTAGGTCGAGACTTTAGGATTCATCCGCGGATGGGATGGGTATCATCTTGAGCGGTCTGGACTACAGATTTATGGGCCCAAGGTGGGGTTCTGGGAAACTGTTGCAATGTTACCATGTAACGTTTGAGCGAGAGGATCCGATCTGTCCCTTAACCGGAAGGTGTTTATTTTGAACATGGAGCTCTCGCTCCTTTTAAATTTTACTTCGAGTGATGTATAATCAGTTCCAACCAGATTTAAATTTGTCACTGTTCGAATTCGAGGGAAAAATGTAGTTTCGATTGGTTTAGATTTCAGAAGTTGCTTGGTTAATGGCTTTATTAGGTTCCATTATATAACAAAATTTGGCACCACAATAAATAGGACTTGAAGATGTTATTGATATATGTGGTCAAACTCAGCTGCGTTTAGGCCCACCATGATTTAAAGACTGCCAACATTGATTAGAAAAGCTGCATCACAAAGTGAGATCGCCAATGAGACCCGCCTAAGAGGAAGGGAAGAAGAGAAATATTTTTGATGAGTCAAACTGGGCAAGAGAGCAATTTCATGAAGATTGACCACTGAAAGGGAGAGATGAGATAACAGTTGGCCCGATTGGACCCCCTTTTTTTCTCCATCCATATAGCAAATAAGAAATACGATCGCGCACAAAGAACATATATGGGGACCACTCAGAATACTTTCGATCATATAACATATTAGGGAGTGCACCTTATATCACTTCCACCATGAAACTATATATTATGAAATATAAATCCTCTCTATTAACGAAATTTAACTTATTTAATCTTTTCCTCTTTTGCAAGGTAAATAAATAAACTCAAATTTCACCCGATTCTAAATGTAGTGGTCTTGTATTGCAGTACCTCACCAATCCAGCCCATATTATAAATGTCGTCATTTCCGGAACCATTTTCTTTGTAATAAAGATTATGTTGGTTTCGGGTTTATTCTCAATTCCAGTTTTCAAGATCTCCGATTTCTGATTGTAATAATTTCCCCCCTCTATAAACTCGTCCAAGAATCAGATATTTCTTAGAACCAAAGTTATGTTTGGTTTGGCTAAAATTGCTTGAATATCTCGGTGCATGACAAGTTTAGGATCTGTACAACCATGTGACACTTAAACACATACTTCTGCCATGAGTCATACTCAAATTTTCATGGATGTCATTCTCACTTTTAGACCGATAAAAACTGTGGGCAATGCTTGGGCTAAAGCAACAAATACTATAATAAAGAAAAAGTTAAACAGTCAAAACTAAATGAGCAATCAAATATATGTTTACTACAAAGATAACAGATAAATAGCGGTCCATTTCTTTTTTATAACAACAGAAGTTCAAAGTCGTCGAGAATTCTTCCTTTTATTTCTAGAGGATTTTAATGGAAAAATCCCCTTAGAGTTTGTGAAGACCTAAAAGGCCCTCAAATTCCAATGTATATGATAAAGGCCCCCTCGCAACACATAAGCCCATGAGCCTAAATTCAGCCCCAATGTAATCCAATGCAGGCCGGGCGCAGGTTTTGCTCGGGCTAGATCAGACCGTGAGAAGCCCTTTCACCGACTGAGATATGCCTCTACTAGTGTCCATCCCGCTTCAGCAATGAAACCTACTAATGTATCTCGGCTTAAATGCACACTGCCATGGAAGAAGATGCTAGGCAGTTGTTAGACCACTTCTTTAGCAGTGGGTCTCAAAGGTGATGGTGCCAGCAAACCACACAACCCTGAATGGTTTTGTGGCGAATACTACAATTAATGTTCACTTCATGGGGCGTGTCATGCCGGCTAGAGCTTGGCCAAACCTTGCCCATCTAACCATCGAGTGTAATATTTAGGTCCCGATCTCGCCTATGCATTTAAATGTTGGGCCCAGTCCCTATTCATTTGCAAAAGAAGTGCACGCCCTTAATCTATGTGATACATTGGGTAAATGCTCCAAAGGTGATACTTAAACCTAATGACATGGGAGAAATGTATGAGAAACTAATATGCCAACTCTACTAATCCATGAGTGTGTTGTGAGATGGCCCAAATGCACTTATTTCAAATGCGGTCCCTTATGTGCCTGGGCTGGGCGAGGGCTTAGCACGATCTTGAATATAAGCTACCCGATATTGAATATAAGCTAAATATTCTCTAATTATTCTTATGCTGCCACCGGACACCCGGTGTGAACCGGACCTTAAACCCTCCTCCTTTTTCCGGGCATGGACCGACAATGCAATACAACATGCAACGTTCAAATTGGTCTGTTTATTCAGGGAGATTCAAAAATAAAATCTGACTTGTTGATTTACTTAGTAGACCTTATGGCCGAATTTATCACATTCAAATTCTTTGTTTAATAGAGAAGTAACAGGGGGACTATTTAAAGCAACAAAATAAATGGCCCACCTATATTACTTAGTGGACCACATATTGGAAGATCAAGAACACCGAAAGCTGCAAAACAAATGGCTGGGCCAAGCTTACTTGAATCATCCATTTAGATGGCTCTGCATAAAAGGTTTAGACTAGGCAAAAAAGTCAGAGGAGCAACTTAGGTCATCAAAACCCAGATGATACTGGTTTTTAACCGGATGATCTAATCACGTACGAGTGGACACCAACCTATTTATTCACTCCTTACTCACTAACTAATTCATACTTGGGAAACATACTTTATGAGCGAAGTAAAATCAAGGGTTTATTCAAGAGACAATAAAAAGCGAGGGGTCAGATAAAAAACACTAAATCTCAAAAAATCACCTCTTCATTGTAACAAAAATATTCTAAAATGATACTTTCTCGCATGCCACAAAATTTGAAAAAAAAACTAGAAGCCAAATTCTGGCCCAAGTATGACTGAAGCCTGAAGATGCTGGCCTTAGCCCAGCCCTCATGGAAATGATGAAGCCCGAGAGAGGCCCATGATAGACTTATAGGAAAAAGAGTGAGTTCATATCCTGTCATGGGCCTTGGGCCGGCTCAACTGGTCTAGTCAAATGACCTTCTGTCAGAGGGTATAGGTTTAAGTCCCCACATTATTACTCCCTCCCGTATATAATTATTTGTATATTCGGGCCGGGCAGGGGATTCCAGCTCTCAACCATCGAGTACAAATTGATAGAAAAAAATCTGAGCAAGGAAAATCTATTATAACACAAACCTCAAGCCTGACCGAAAGCAGGCCGAGCTAGATCAGTAAGCACCTTTACAAAAAAATAAATACTTTTCAATTTTAAAAGAAAATATCAAAAGGTAACTCTCTCACCTTTTGCTTTTGGCAAACCTTTACTTTTGTTCTCTCCTATATTAAACATTCACTTCACTTCATTGGTAAAGTAAATTAACCAAACAAGCGATTTATTGTGTACTTGCTGTGATTTGATATTATTTCATGTAAAAATACCTTTCTTTTTAAAAGTAAATTTCAAAAAGTTTCTCTCTCACCTTTTTGTTTCGGCAAACCTTTACTTTTGTCCTCACTTGTATTAAACATTCACTTCACTTCATCGGTAAAGTAAATTAACCAAATTAGCAAGTGATTTATTGTGTAGTCGTTGTGATTATATATTATTGCATCTAAACATTAATCATACATGACCTTCCATCATCATGTGGGCCTAAACCCTGACCCGTGACCCATCCCGGATGTAACTAAAAGAAAAAAGCAGAAAATAGCATTTTTGTAGCTTTACCGCCGAATGCATTAGCGGCAAAGTTGCAAATTCCATATTTCCTCCTCTCAGAGAGGAGGAAAAGTGGCAACTGCCACTTTACCGCCGAGTGCAACAGCGGCAAAGTTGCAAATGCCTGATTTCCTCCTCTCAGAGAGGAGGAAAAGTGGCAAGTTCCTCTTTACAGCCGATACAAGTAGCGGCAATGCTGTAAATGCAACATTTCCTCGTTTCTAAGAGGAAAAAAGGTTGCAAAAGCAACTTTTCTACCTATACTAGAGGCGGTAAAGGTACATGAGTGCCCCAATTCATTCCGGACCTTTTAAATTTCATTTAACATAAAATGAAAGAATCCATAGTTTCATTTCTTCTTGTAGTCTGTATCTAATGAACTCCCATCTGACGACTAGAGAGCAAAAAAAAAAAAAAGAAAAAAAAAGAATTACAGTGGCAAACTTTGGCGGTTGACACAAGACTTAATATTTCCTATAACTTGAAATGAAAGAGGCATTTATTTGAGTGGATTATAACTAGGTGAGCTGCAAATTTAGGAAGCAGTTTATTTACCAGGTAATGAAAATCTCAATGGCATAGAGATCAAACATGAGTACCACGTCGGAACTATAGAGTAACAAAACATAATTGGCAATCCTTCTCATGGGCTACTTTGTTTATTATTAGATAGGAGTACGTGGCATTATATATAAAAAATTGGAAACACAGCGACCCACTCATTTTAGGTCGAGACTTTAGGATTCATCCGCGGATGGGATGGGTATCATCTTGAGGGTCTGGACTACAGATTTGTGGGCCCAAGGTGGGGTTCTGGGAAACTGTTGCAATGTTACCATGTAACGTTTGAGCGAGAGGATCCGATCTGTCACTTAACCGGAAGGTGTTTATTTTGAACATGGAGCTCTCGCTCCTTTTAAATTTTACTTCGAGTGATGTAAAATCAGTTCCAACCAGATTTAAATTTGCCACGGTTCGAATTCGAGGGAAAAATGTAGTTTTGATTGGTTTAGATTTCAGAAGTTACTTGGTTAATGGCTTTATTGGGTTCCAATATATAACAGAATTTGGCACCACAATAAATAGGACTTGAAGACGTTATTGATATATGTGGTCAAACTCAGCTGCGTTTAGGCCCACCATGATTTAAAGACTGCCAACGTTGATTAGAAAAGCAGCATCACAAAGTGAGATCACCAGTGAGACCCACCTAAGAGGAAGGGAAGAAGAGAAATATTTTTGATGAGTCAAACTGGGCAAGAGAGCAATTTCATGACGATTGATCACTGAAAGGGTGAGATGAGATAACAGTTGGCCCGATTGGAAGCCCTTTTTTTCTCCATCCTTATATAGCAAATAACAAATACGATCGCGCACAAAGAACATATATGGGGACCACTCAGAATACTTTATTTCATATAACATATTAGTGAGTGGACCTTATATCACTTCCGCCAGGAAACTATATATTATGAAATATAAATCCTCTCTATTAACGAAATTTAACTTATTTAATTTTTTCCTCTTTTGCAAGGTAAATAAATAAACTCAAATTTCACCCGATTCTCAATGTAGTGGTCTTGCATTGCAGTACCTCACCAATCCAGCCCATATTATAAATGTCGTCGTTTCCAGGAACCATTTTCTTTGCAATCAAGATTTTGTTGGTTTCGGGTTTATTCTCAATTCCAATTTTCAAGATCTCCGATTTCTGATTGTAATAATTTCCCCCCTCTAAAAACTCGTCCAAGAATCAGATATTTCTTAGAACCAAAGATATGTTTGGTTTGGCTAAAATTGCTTGAATATCTCGGTGCATGACAAGTTTAGGATCTGTACAACCATGAGACAATTAAACACATACTTCTGCCATGAGTCATACTCAACTTTCATGGATGTCATTCTCACTTTTAGACCGATAAAAACTGTGGGCAATGATTGGGCAAAAGCAACAAATACAATAACAAAGAAAAGGTTAAACTGTCAAAACTAAATGAGCAATCAAATATATGTTTACTACAAAGATAATAGATAAATAGCGGTCCATTTCTTTTTTATTACAACAGAAGTTCAAAGTCGTCGAGAGTTCTTCCTTTTTGTTTCTAGAGGATTTTAATGGAAAAATCCCCTTAGAGTTTGTGAAGACCTAAAAGGCCCTCAAATTCCAATGTAGATGATAAAGGCCCGCTCGCAACACATAAGCCCATGAGCCTAAATTCGGCCCCAATGTAATCCAATGCAGGTCGGGCACAGGTTTTGCTCGGGCTAGATCAGACCGTGAGAAACCCTCTCGCCGACTGAGATATGCCTCTACTAGTGTCCATCCAGCTTCAGCAATGAAACCTACTAATGTATCTCGGCTTAAATGCACACTGCCATGGAAGAAGATGCTAGGCAGTTGTTAGACCACTTCTTCAGCAGTGGGTCTCAAAGGTGATGGTGCCAGCAAACCACACAGCCCTGAATGGTTTTGTGGCGAATGCTACAATGTTCACTTCATGGGCCGTGTCATGCCGGCTAGAGCATGGCCAAACCATGCCCATGTAACCATCGAGTGTAATATTTAGGTCCCGGTCTCGCCTATGCATTTAAATGTTGGGCCCTATCCCTATTCATTTGCAAAAGAAGTGCACGCCCTTAATCTATGTGATACATTGGGTAAATGCTCCAAAGGTGATACTTAAACCTAATGACATGGGAGAAATGTATGAGAAACTAAAACGCCAAGTCTACTAAACCATGAGTGTGTTGTGAGCTGGCCCAAATGCACTTATTTCAAATGTGGTCCCTTGTGTGCCTGTGCTGGGCGAGGGCTTAGCACGATCTTGAATATAAGCTACCCGATATTGAATATAAGCTAAATATTCTCTAATTATTCTTATGCTGCCACCGGACACCAGGTGTGAACCGGACCTTAAACCCTCCTCCTTTTTTCGGGCATGGACCGACAATGCAATACAACATGCAACGTTCAAATTGGTCTGTTTATTCAGGGAGATTCAAAAATAAAATCTGACTTGTTGATTTACTTAGTAGACCTTATGGCCGAATTTATCACATTCAAATTCTTTGTTTAATAGAGAAGTAACAGGGGGACTATTTAAAGCAACAAAATAAATGGCCCACCTATATTACTTGGTGGACCACATATTGGAAGATCAAGAACACCGAAAGCTGCAAAACAAATGGCTGGGCCAAGCTTGCTTGAATCATCCATTTAGATGGCTCTGTATAAAAGGTTTAGACTAGCCAAAAAAGTCAGAGGAGCAACTTAGGTCATCAAAACCCAGATGATATTGGTTTTTAACCGGATGATCTAATCACGTACGAGTGGACACCAACCTATTTATTCACTCCTCACTCACTAACTAATTCATACTTGGGAAACATACTTTATGAGCGAAGTAAAATCAAGGGTTTATTCAAGAGACAATAAAAAGCGAGGGGTCAGATAAAAAACACTAAATCTCAAAAAATCACCTCTTCATTGTAACAAAAAAACTCTAAAATGATACTTTCTCGGATGCCACAAAATTCGAAAAAAAAAACTAGAAGCCAAATTCCGGCCCAAGTATGACTCAAGCCTGAAGATGCTGGCCTGAGCCCAGCCCTCATGGAAATGATGAAGCCCGAGAGAGGCCCGTGATAGACTTATAGGAAAAAGAGTGAGTTCATACCCTGTCATGGGCCTTAGGCCGACTCAACTAGTCTAGTCAAATGACCTTCTGCCAGAGGGTATGGGTTTAAGTCCCCACATTATTACTCCCTCCCTTATATAATTATTTGTATATTCGGGTCGGGCTGGGGATTCCAGCTCTCAACCATCGAGTACAAATTGATAGAAAAAAAAAATCTAAGCAAGGAAAATCTATTATAACATAAACCTCAAGCCTGACCGAAAGCAGGCCGAGCCAGATCAGTAAGCACCTTTACAAAAAAATAAATACTTTTCAATTTTAAAAGAAAATATCAAAAGGTAACTCTCTCACCTTTTGATTTCGGCAAACCTTTACTTTTGTTCTCTCCTATATTAAACATTCACTTCACTTCATTGGTAAAGTAAATTAACCAAACAAGCGATTTATTGTGTACTTGTTGTGATTTGATATTATTTCATGTAAAAATACCTTTCTTTTTAAAAGTAAATTTCACAAAGTTTCACTCTCTCCTTTTAGTTTCGGCAAACCTTTACTTTTGTCCTCTCTTGTATTAAACATTCACTTCACTTCATCGGTAAAGTAAATTAACCAAATTAACAAGCGATTTATTGTGTAGTCGTTGTGATTATATATTATTGCATCTAAACATTAATCATACATGACCTTCCATCATCGTGTGGGCCTAAACCCCGACCCGTGACCCATCCCGGATGTAACTAAAAAAAAAAGCAGAAAATAGCATTTTTGCAGCTTTACCGCCGAATGCATCAGCGGCAAAGTAGCAAATGCCAGATTTCCACCTCTCAGAGAGGAGGAAAAGTGGCAATTGCCACTTTACCGCCGAGTGCAACAGCGACAAAGTTGCAAATGCCAGATTTCCTCCTCTCAGAGAGGAGGAAAAGTGGCAAGTTCCTCTTTACCGCCGATACAAGTAGGGGCAATGCTGTAAATGCAACATTTCCTCGTTTCTTAGAGGAGAAAACGTTGCAAATGCAACTTTACTACCTATACAAGCGGCGGTAAAGCTACATGAGTGACCCAATTCATTCCGGACCTTTTACATTTCATTTAACATAAAATGAAAGAACCCATAGTTTCATTTCTTCTTGTAGTCTGTATCTAATGAACTCCCATCCGACGACTAGAGAGCAAAAAAAAAAAAAAGAATTACAGTGGCAAACTTTGGGGGTTGACACGAGACTTAATATTTCCTATAACTTGAAATGAAAGAGGTATTTATTTGAGTGGACTATAACTAGGTGAGCGGCAAATTTAGGAAGCAGCCCATTTACCAGGTAATGAAAATCTCAATGGCATAGAGATCAAACGTGAGTACCACGTGGCAACGATAGAGTAACAAAACATAATTGGCCGGGCACAGGTTTTGCTCGGGCTATATGGGGTCCACTCAGAACACTTTATATCTTATAACATATTAGGGAGTTGATCTTATATCACATACGCCAGGATACTATATATTATGAAATATAAATCCTCTCTATTAACGAAGACTAACTTATTTAATTTTTTCCTCCTTTGGAAGGTAAATAAATCAACTCAAATTTCACCCGATTCTCAATGTAGTGGTCTTGCATTGCAGTACCTCACCAATCCAGCCCATATTATAAATATCGTCGTTTCCTGAACCATTTTCTTTGTAATCAAGATTTTGTTGGTTTCGGGTTTATTCTCAATTCCAGTTTTCAAGATCTCCGATTTTTTATGGTAATAATTTCCCCCCTCTATAAACTCATCCAAGAATCAGATATTTCATAGAACCAAAGATATGTTTGGTTTGGCTAAAATTGCTTGAATATCTCGGTGCATAACAAGTTTAGGATCTGCACAACCATGAGACACTTAAACACATACTTCTGCCATGAGTCATACTCAATTTTCATGGATGTCATTCTCACTTTTAGACCGATAAAAGGTGTGGGCAATGCATGGGCTAAAGCAACAAATACAATAATAAAGAAAAGGTTAAACAGTCAAAACTAAATGAGCAATCAAATATATGTTAGCTACAAAGATAATAGATAAATAGCGGTCCATTTCTTTTTTATAACAACAAAAGTTCAAAGTCGTCGCGAATTCTTCCTTTTGTTTATAGAGGATTTTAATGGAAAAATCCCCTTAGAGTTTGTGAAGACCTAAAAGGCCCTCAAATTCCAATGTAGATGATAAAGGCCCCCTCGCAACACATAAGCCCATGAGCCAAAATTTGGCCCCAATGTAATCCAATGCTGGTCGGGCACAGGTTTGGCTCGGGCTAGATCAGACCGTGAGAAACCCTTTTGCCGACTGAGATATGCCTCTACAAGCGTCCATCCCGTTTCAGCAATGAAACCTACTAATGTATCTCGGCTTAAATGCACACTGCCATGGATAAAAGATGCTAGCCAGTTGTTAGACCACTTCTTCAGCAGTAGGTCTCAAAGGTGATGGTGCCGGCAAACCACACAGCCCTGAATGGTTTTGTGGCGAATACTGCAATGTTCACTTCATGCACAATGTTTGGCTAGAGCTTGACCAAACCTTGCCCATGTAACCATCGAGTGTAATATTTAGGTGCCTGTCTCGCCTACACATTTAAATGTTGGGCCCAGTCCCTATTCATTCGCAAAAGAAGTGCACGCCCTTAATCTATGTGCTACATTGGGTAAATGGTCCAAAGGTGATACTTAAACCTAATGACATGGGAGAAATGTATGAGAAACTAAAGCGCCAACTCTACTAAACCATGAGTGTGTTGTGAGATGGCCCAAATGCACTTATTTCAAATGCGGTCCCTTGTGTGCCTGGGCTGGGCGAGGGCTTAGAACGATCTTGAATATAAGCTACCCGATATTGAATATAAGCTAAATATTCTCTAATTATTCCTATGCTGCCACCGGACACCAACTGTGAATCGGACTTTAAAACCTCCTCCTTTTTCCAGGCATGGATCGGCAATGCAATACAACTGGCAACGTTAAAATTGGTCTGTTTATTCATGGAGATTCAAAAATAAAATATGACTTGTTGATTTTCTTAGCAGACCTTATGGCCGAATTTATCACGTTCAAATTCTTTGTTTAATAGAGAAGTAACACGGGGACTATTTAAAGCACCAAAATAAATGGCCCACCTATATTACTTGGTGCACAACATATTGGAAGATCAAGAACAGCAAAAGCTGCAAAACAAATGGCTGGGCCGAGCTTGCTTGAATCACCCATTTAGATGGCTCTGAATAAAAGGTTTAGACCAGCCGAAAAAGTCAGAGGAGCAACTTAGGTCATCAAAACCCAGATGATACTGGTTTTTAACCGGATGATCTAATCACGTATGAGTGGACACCACCCTATTTATTCACTGCTCACTCACTAACTAATTCATATTTGGGAAACATAATTTACGAGTGAAGTAAAATCAAGGGTTTATTCAAGAGACAATAAAAAGCGAGGGGTCGGATAAAAAACACTAAATCTCTAAAAATCACCTCTTCATTGTAACAAAAAAATTCTAAAATGATACTTTCTCGCATGCCACAAAATGAGAAAAACAATAAACTAGAAGCCAAAGTCCGGCTCAAGTATGACTCAAGCCTGAAGTTGCTGGCCTGAACCCAGCCCGCATGGAAATGATGAAGCCCGAGAGAGGCCCATGATAGACTTATAGGAAAAAGAGTGAGTTCATACCCTGTCATGGGCCATGCGCCGGCTCAACTGGTCTAGTCACATCACCTTCTGTCAGAGGGTATGGGTTTAAGTCCCCACATTATTACTCCCTCCCTTATATAATTATTTGTATATTCGGGCCGGGCTGGGGATTCCAGCTCTCAACCACCGAGTACAAATTTATAGATAAAGAATCTGAGCACGGAAAATCTATTATAACATAAACCTCAAGCCTGACCGAAAGCAGGCTGAGCCAGATCCGTGATCACCATTACAAAAAATAAATACTTTTCTATTTTAAAAGAAAATATCAAAAGGTAACTCTCTCACCGCAAACCTTTACTTTTGTTCTCTCTTATATTAAACATTCACTTCACTTCGTTGGTAAAGTAAATTAAGCAAACAAGTGATTTATTGTGTACTTGTTGTGATTTGATATTATCTCAACAAAAAACACCTTTCTTTTTAAAAGAAGATTTCAAAAAGCTTCTCTCTCACCTTTTGGTTTTGGCAAACCTTTACTCTTGTCCGCTCTTGTATTAAACATTCACTTCACTTCATCGGTAAAGTAAATTAACCACACAAGCGATTTATTGTGTACTCGTTCTGATTATATATTATTGCATCTAAACATTAATCATACATGACCTTCCATCATCGTGTGGGCCTAAACCCCGACCCATGACCAAACCTGGATGTAACTAAAAGAAAAAAGCAGAAAATGGCATTTCTGCAGCTTTACCGCTGAATGCATCAGCGGTAAAGTTGCAAATGCCAGGTTTCCTCCTCTCAGAGAAGAGGAAAGGTGGTAAGAGCCTCTTTACCTCCGAAACAAGTAGCGGCAATGCTGTAAATGCAACATTTCCTCGTTTCTTAGAGGAGAAAACGTTGCAAATGCAACTTTACTACCTATACAAGCGGCGGTAAAGCTACATGAGTGACCCAATTCATTCCGGACCTTTTACATTTCATTTAACATAAAATGAAAGAACCCATAGTTTCATTTCTTCTTGTAGTCTGTATCTAATGAACTCCCATCCGACGACTAGAGAGCAAAAAAAAAAAAAGAATTACAGTGGCAAACTTTGGGGGTTGACATGAGACTTAATATTTCCTATAACTTGAAATGAAATAGGCATTTATTTGAGTGGACTATAACTAGGTGAGCTGCAAATTTAGGAAGCAGCCCATTTACCAGGAAATGAAAATCTCAATGGCATAGAGATCAAACGTGAGTACCACGTCGCAACGATAGAGTAACAAAGCATAATTGGCGATCGTTCTTGTGGGCCAGTTTCTTTATTATTAGATAAGAGTACGTGATATTATATATAAAAAAAATGAAAACACAACGACCCACTCATTTTGGGTCGAGACTTTAGGATACATCCGCGAATGGGATGGGTATCATCTTGAACGGTCTGGACTACAGATTTCTGGGCCCAAGGTGGGGCTCGGGGAAGCTGTTGCAATGTTACCATGTAACGGTTGAGCAAGAGGATCCGATGTGTCTCTTAACCGGAAGGTGTTTATTTTGAACATGGCGCTCTCGCTCCTTTTAAATTCTACTTCGAGTAATGTAAAATCAGTTCCAACTAGATTTAAATTTGTCATGGTTCGAATTCGAGGGAAAACTGTAGTTTTGATCGGTTTAGATTTCAGAAGTTGCTTGGTTAATGGCTTTATTGGGACGTTCCAATATATAACGGAATTTGGCACCACAATAAATAGGACTTGAAGATGTTATTGATATATGTGGTCAAACTCAGTTTTGTTTAGGCCCGCCATGATTTAAAGACTGCCAACGTCGATTAGAAAAGCTGCATCACAAAGTGAGATTGCCAGTGAGACCCACCTAAGAGGAAGGGAAGAAGATAAATATTTTGGATGAGTCAAAACTGGGCAAGAGAGCAATTTCATGACGATTGATCATTGAAAGGGAGAGATGAGATAACAGTTGGCCCGATTGGACCCCCTTTTTTTCTCCATCCATATAGCAAATAAGGCATACGATCGCGCATTAATAACATATATGGGGACCACTCAGAATACTTTAGATCTTATAACATATTAGGGAGTGGACCTAATTTCACTTCCGCCAGGATACTATATATTATGAAATATAAATCCTCTCTATTAACGAAAATTAACTTATTTAATTTTTTTCCAGTTTTGGAAGGTAAATAAATAAACTCAAATTTCACCCGATTCTCAATGCAGTGGTCTTGCATTGAAGTACCTCACCAATCCAACCCATATTATAAATATCTTCGTTTCCTTAACCATTTTCTTTGTAATCAAGATTTTGTTGGTTTCGGGTATATTCTCAATTCCATACTTCAAGATCTCCGATTTCTGATGGTAATAATTTCCCCCCTCTATAAACTCGTCCAAGAATCAGATATTTCATAGAACCAAAGATATGTTTTGGTTGGCTAAAATTGCTTGAATATCTCGGTGCATAACAAGTTTAGGATCTGCACAACCATGAGACACTTAAACACATACTTCTGCCATGAGTCATACTCAATTTTCATGGATGTCATTCTCACTTTTAGATCGATAAAAACTGTGGGCAACGCATGGGCTAAAGCAACAAATGCAATAATAAAGAAAAGGTTAAACATTCAAAACTAAATGAGCAATCAAATATATGTTAACTACAAAGATAATAGATAAATAGCGGTCCATTTCTTTTTTATAACAACAAAAGTTCAAAGTTGTTGAGAATTCTTCCTTTTCTTTCTAGAGGATTTTAATGGAAAATCCCCTTAGAGTTTGTGAAGATCTAAACGGTCCTCAAATTCCAATATAGATGATAAAGGCCCCCTTGCAACACATAAGCCCATGAGCCTAAATTCGACCCCAATGTAATCCAATGCAGGTCTGGCACAGGTTTGGCTCGGGCTAGATCAGACCGTGAGAAACCTTTTCGCTGACTGAGATATGACTCTACTAGTGTCCATCCCGCTTCAGCAATGAAACCTACTAATTTATCTCGGCTTAAATGCACATTGCCATGGAAGAAGATGCTAGGCAGTTGTTAGACCACTTCTTCAGCAGTGGATCTCAAAGGTGATGGTGCTGGCAAACCACACAACCCTGAATGGTTTTGTGGCGAATACTGCAATGTTCACTTCATGGGCCGTGTCATGCCGGCTAGAGCTTGACCAAACCTTGCCCATGTAACCATCGAGTGTAATATTTATGTCCCGATCTCGCCTATGTATTTGAATGGTGGGCCCAGTCCCTATTCATTTGCAAAAGAAGTGGATGCCCTTAATCTATGTGCTACATTGGGTAAATGGTCCAAATGTGATACTTAAACCTAACGACATGGGAGAAATGTGTGAGAAACTAATATGCCAACTCTACTAAACCATGAGTTTCGCCGGGCATGGGCTTGGCACTTGCTGCCCATGTTGGTTTTAGGCCAGATACATGCCTGTATTTCTAAAGTCAGGCCAGGCCTTAATATGACTCAACCTGGCCCAATCCAGCCTATGACCCCCCGACCTCCAATATAAATTCGACAATTGTTTTAACAGCATGCTTTTTTTTTTCTTTTTTTTTTTTTTTGGGGTGGGGGGAAGTCCTACTGTTCTTTTCTCATTTCTTTATGTCTTCTTATGGCCAGGAATTGTTTTGGGATGTTCTATATGGGCTATCTTTTTAATCAACCTCATGCCCCATTTGATTCATCCAACCAATTGAGTCGATCTACAAATCATGGGCTCAAATGTTGAGAAATGCAGGTGAACAAACAAACCCTATATTTGGGCTGGTACAAAAACCAAAAAATACCTCAATCATCATTTTACAGAATTCCTCACAAATGGCAACCAGCCACGGTTCCAGTTCGACGTTCGACCAGCAGCTGTACCAGTAGAAATTCAAAAGCTTGTTTCAGATCAAAATCCTGATCCCCGGTTCTAGCTTATTTCCCCGTGGCTAGTCTACCAGCTCCTGACTTTTTGCACATGCAAAGGTTGAATAAGGGTGACAATAGTACAATACCTATTCCCATTCCAGAGCCTGTGAAAAAGGCTGTTGGTTGAGATGACTAACAGGGCAAGGGCTCAAGCTCATAATAAGAACATACCCAACCCAGGTTTGATTATATTATGTTTAACCAAGCAGATTTGGTGGGCAATAATAGTCTTATCACGTCATGGTGGGGGGCATACTTTGTCAATCCAGATAGTCTATCAGATCCATCCTCCATGAATTGGGATATTTGCACTTGGATTGATAATGTGTAAAAATAGTGCCTGACCCGCATAATCAAGTGAGAGTTAATCATATGTTGATCAATGGTCAATGGCCTTGATCATAGAATGCATAGCACATGCCCCACATCAATGAAATTGGGCACTTTCCATCTAAAAGGATAATCCCTGCATCCATCAAGCAGATGATATTGAAATGGATGTTTTATGCCCAGCTAAAAGCTTGATTTAGCCAGTGTGTGGGGGAGGTAGAGATTTCATGTGCCCGGAAAAATAGTTGATTTTTTCTTAAAGAGGCTTGAACCACACCACTCCCAATAGTCCCAGCTAGGGATTGATCCTGAGTGGGTAGATTTCAGCAAGGCCTATTTAGAGAGAGAGAGAATATTACAGCAGCTAGGAATTAGGATCTTCCTGTAATATTCCGATGGTCATACATCAAAGACAACACCAGCCAAGCCACAAGCTTGATCAAGCTCAAGCTTGCAGTTTCAATGAGTTGCTGGGATGGTCCACATCCCTACTTGGAAATAAATACAGTAACACTATTTTTCATCTTACCGTTGCAATTTTAGAGCTTGAAAAGTCAAAGTTATGATTAATCATATTCTTCACTTTCATTACACCCATGAACTTGTACTCACCTTAACTTGACACCCATCGAAATTTTGCTTCCACTTACATAGATTATGCAATTGAATCATTTAATTGAATTCCTATGAACTATGATTTATAAGACATCATCTAATAACTCTTTCTTTAATGAAAATTAAATCAAAGAAATATGAGAAATGGATATTCATCCCAGGAAAATTAGGTCTCATTCACATCGCTATCTTATATTTTCATCGTTACCTCTTTAATAATTCTTTGGTCGAGTTCATAACTATGTATTAATTCAACACCATAGCTAGTAATTTAAATCCTAAAAAAGCTAAGGTCTCATCCACATCGCTGCCTCATATCTTCACCCTTGCCACTTTAATAATTCTCCGGTCTAGTTCTTAACTCTTTATTCAATTTTTCATGTTTCTATGCAAATAAACAGGCCCTTAAGTGTAGCATTATAATGACCATGTAAGCCCCCTTTTCTGCATATACCAAAGGTGAGACACATACCAGAGGAATCTAGCTCTTTTAATGGGCCCCACACCCAACCATTGGCGGATGTGAAAATTTAGCTTAGAATGACTTTGAAATCCCCATTAATGCACAAGCCAAAGTTAGACATACACACCTTCCCCTCCCATTATCCCAATCTCCTCCAGGTTTAGTCACACAAATCAACCGTTTTTGCTGACCATTTTGGAGAAAACACCATATAATAAATACACTTACAAAAATTATTGAGTATCGTGTTCACATTGGGTGACTTCCATGTCATGCTTTACATTCAATGATCTATAATGACTTTCTTTAAAATAATCTCTATCTGTTTGTTTGATTCCTTTCTTCTCATACACACGACAGTTCCAATCCCCATCAATGGAATCATACATCATCTTAAGAAAAAAGAAAAAATATGCAAGCACAAAGTGAGATGTTTCTCAACTTGCAAATACCATATCAATTATTGAGAAACTATGCTGTTACAATGGATTTAGTTGGTCTTTTATGAAAGTTTTGCAGAGTCTACAGTCGAGGGTGATCCTATGGGAGTGTGCATCTATCACCAAAGGTAGGGAAACCTTAACAGAAACAATGCGTTAGTGCACAGGAGAAAATTGTCCCCACACAACACTTAATAAGATGATAGATTTTTATCCCCTTTATTTTCTTTTCTTTTTTAACCTTGATGGCCAAAGTAAAAAAGTGGTTCTTTGACTTGTCCGTCCAATAAAAAGATTCAATGATTGCAAATTTCTATTTTCATAGGAGAGAGAAATCTTATTTCCCTCCTAAAGATTTCCAAAGGAAACTCTGATCATTTATTTTATTTTTCCCAATAAAAATGTGTCACAGCAATCAACATTATAGTCTGTTAAGGTCAACGTCTACCCTCGCTCATGAGCGGTCATAATTATAGTTGAGCCCTCGCCATTACCATAAAACTATTATTGTGTTGTTTCCTATCACTAATTGATTTTGGGATAAGTGGTAGCTTAATGGGGTGTAAGATCCTATAAGTGGTATCTGGTTTTAAGATAAATGGTAGCTCAATGGGGTGTAAGATCCTACAAGTGGTATCAGAGCCTGGTAGGTCGGGTGTTTGAGTTACGAGATACGCGTTTTGCGAGTTTGCAGCATGAGTCGCGGCGAGTTTGCTGTTAAGGGATGGATTATTGAGGTCAACGTCTACTATCGCTCCTGAGGGGTCATAATTGTGGTTGAGCCCTCGCCCTCACCATAAAATTATTGATGTGCTGCTTCCTATTATCAATTGATTTTGGAATAAGTGGTAGCTCACTGGGGTGTAAGATCCTACAAGTCTCTTGTGCAAAAACACACTATTGATGAGTCCACATGGGAAATGAAAGGGAAATATGTATTGGAGAGAAGTATGAACTAAGGGTGGATGTTGTCACCTTATTTGATTAATATCCACCCTCTAATGTAGGCTAGATCTTCAAATATATATATATATATATAAAAGAAGTGCTGTTTTTATATCATGAAAAACAAACAATGGATATTGGTGATCAAAATCCAGGTATTAAGATGGAAGGATCCAAAAAGATCAACCTCATTAAAATTGACAACCACTCAAAAAAGTGCTGACATTTTGTTAGGGAAAATAATTGTGCAGATGAGGGTGAAAGTGAAACTTTACTTAGTCTGATGTAGAAGATCCCTTTCACTACATATATCCCTTTCACAATCCACTCAAGGCTTCTTCTGTGGTAGAAATTCTTCCCCACTCCTCTTATATTTTCAATGTAGGAGTTCCACCACTTCAATGCTTATCTACCAACACTTCCAAAAGGCCTGGTTTTAGTTGCAGAACCAAACACTACTGCCATGATCGGTCCTCACCCTCTATGATATTGATACGGATTGTTGAGGTAGCCATTTCAATATATAGTCCGGATCCTCTATGGCTTTGACTTGGAGAGAAATTTTGGGTTTTAGGAGTGGAACTCCACGTACATGAAGTGGTTTATTAAAAATATGAGCCGCTTAAAATAAATAGTTCATTCATAAATGGATATCTATAAATTTTACTTTAATTAGAGTTTGTCCCACTGGAATATTACCTTGTTGATTATAAATGTGATCATCGCAATCTTATGGGTCTTCAATAACCAATGTTTTCTATTAAACAATATTCTATCAATTGGACAAGCTTTTTAGGGATATTTGGCAATCTTTTTTTGGAGATATTTCTGACAAGGGGCATCAATGGATTTTTAACACTGGTGTTGGATTACGTAGCTTTGCATTTGGTTGCTAAAATTCTGAATAAGAACATTTCAAATAGTCACTTTTAGCCTTTTAAATCTTCGTATTTCACCTATCTGAACATTGATTTATATGATCACGTGAATTTCCATTTAGAAGACAACATTTAAAGAATTTCAAACTCTCTCTAGAAAAATAAATTTTTATTATTCTTGCAAACAAACAGGTCCAAACAGGTCCATGGGAATCTTATTTTGTGCGGCTCGAACTTTCAATGTGGGCCTCACCATAGAGATTCACTCTTTTAACTCGTGATTTCTTTAAGTCAGCCAAAGAGGATCTGAGCTCATCAATTCCTAGCTGACATGACCTTCTTATCATGTCCCTAGTACGGCCTACGGTTAAGTTTCTGTTCCTGGATCAGGTCCAGGCTAGGAAGAACCGGAATTTGAATGAGTCCAATCCAACAGTTCAAAATCCCGGGTTTCTGGAACTCAGATCTGGCCCATTGATAGCTTTGTGAATACTCTTATGAATTTTGGCCTTGTTTTTAAATATATATATATATATATGTTATTTTAGGATTATATTATCAAAATACTTTCAGAAAACGAAGATATAGCGAGAAACTTGTAAGAAAATTAAAAGGGATAAAACTAAAAACTATTTTTAAAAGTGTTTTACTTTTTTATTTATGTATTCTTTTTTATTATTTTAGAATTGATTGCAATCCTATAATATATTGAGAAAATCTAAATTTGAATAGGTGATTGATATTGGCACTCGCATCAGGGGAGGGGTTAAAAGGAGTGCCAATATCAATCCCTTAAGAATATCCTAACATTTTTCTGAGATGATAATTTCTCAAGCTCAAGAAACGAAAATTTTAAAGTATCCAATCCGTAAAATGCATCACATCTTTAAATCAGCAACTTCTCCCTTTTAGGCTTAGTTTGGTAATTCCACTTGTAAAGTCAAGTGGAGTGAAGTCAAGTTAAACATCACATCAAAAGCACTTTTTACCTGAACTTCCTCCCAACTTTTCTAATAAAAAGTCAAAAAACAACTACATTTATTAACTAAAAGATAAAAAAACTCCATTTTTCATATCAAAAGTCAATAATATTTCATCCCAAACAACTAAAAATAAAATATCATCATAACCCACTACATATTTTATTAATACTTTTTATTTCACTCCACTCCACTTGATTTAAAAGTAAAGTGCCAACCTTTTTTTAAGCTACTTATTAGTCTTGAATGATCATGAATGACTTACAAGATGTAATTGTAGTTGATTTGGCAAAGCATTTGGTAATTTGTGGCTAAAGCTTGCTCAGTTTACGTGGAAGCGCACGGCTAGAGGAAATCCGACAAGTAAATGGTTGAATGGTTGTGATTAGGAAGGGCACTTATAAAGGTGCTTAATCAATCTGCCTTCCATTAAGCAAAAAACTCAACCAAAGGGAATCGCATCATTGTCTGATTGGTGGAACCGTGGAAGCACCAGAAGGATTAAGAGGGTAATTAAACTAGTCCTTTGGAAGTAGAAAGTTGTTCAATCAAAGTTCAAATTCTCCTCTCCAAGCTTTGAAAATAGATAAAGAAGATTCGGACGCTAGATTCACTTTCTTGTCATGTTTACATCATGCTGTCAGCTGAACCTTATCTGTCTCAAGCAAAATCAACTGCCACCATAATGATATTTCTTGTTATATGATGATCAGGAGTTGAAGAGTAATGTTTCATTAAGATCTACCTACATCTCTATGCATTATTAATTAATCAAATGCTTATTGATCTGCTGGTACTGCTATAAGAGAGTTTAGGGTTCGTGCTGCCGTAGGGAATAGCACACGTTGGCTTGGGTATGAATCAAAGATGAACCTATTATATTATATAAAAGTCATTATCTTCTCCTGTTAATTTGGGAGGCAAAGTTAATATGGTTTCAAACCATGCCTAATGCCACTCTAACTCCTAAGTGGGTAGTGTTGTAATGTATTTGGTTTTATTTTTTTTATTTTAAAATGATGAACCAATTTTTTTTTTTTTAAGAGCCAAACCCAACCATACCAAATTTGCCACTTTATGGGTTTAACTCTCACTCCACCCTAAAACTTGGGTTTGATCAGCGTTGTAGCTAAAATTTTCCTTAACAGGGGCTATATGTAAAAAAATCTCAAAACTCCACAACTAATGAGCGTTTTCCAAAACTTCCCTTTGACCCATGAGCTGAGGCTCAATACTTTTTTTACTACTAATTGTACCAATCCTGATCTAATTTTGCCTACAAGACCAACTAGATGGCCCCACTTAGCCTCCAAATATCTAACAATATTGGGCCACACAATTTAACACTAGGTATGGCACCTGGCTCTTAATCTCACCTATGAAATTATTAGGCTACCATTCTAATTTATTTTTTTTTCTCCTAGCCGAAAGGCAAAGACCCATTAAAGATTTCGCCCCAAAAGATAACACCCGCCACTGCCACTGCCGTAACATTCTTCATCCCTAAAAATATACAACCCGCTTATGTGGGATACCATGAATTGATTCCTGATTACTAAAGTGAGCCGAAGAAGATTTTCAAGCAACTGTGTAATCCCTTGTTCTTGGTTACTCGCCGCTACTCACCTATACCCCTATATATAATAAAGAAACTAGCACAAGTACCCGTGCTGAGCATGCGTATGTCCATATAATGAAATTCAAATATTCACTTATATAATATAAATAAAATATTTATGCATAGGAATGAATTTTTAGAAAGAAAAAAAATGATTATACCTATAATTGTACCTATTTTTAGAATTGAAAGTAGGGAGAGTAGAAAGGGAATTAAATTATAGTGAGGTAAAGAAAGTAGCAGTAGAAATGGAATAGGAGATGTGGGCAAAAAGGTAATTTTAAAAATATTAAAAAAAAATAGAAGAGAAAAAGTAGTTGGTAGTTATAAGAAGTGGGCAGTGATTATAAGAAGTGAGAAGTTATATGCAGTTATGGTCAAAATCAAATCAAATGGTCGAAATTATCTAAAAAACCTCTAGCTTAATATAGTATAATTGTTTGGGAAGAGTATTATAAATTATAATCCCATCCCCTTGTATTGTAAAGATATTGCAAAAGGAGTCCGCAAGGAAATGAAAACACATGGCATGAGTTGGGTCAGGGGTGTGGGCAAATTGCATTTTACTCGGTTGCTTTGCGTTGACGCCAGGAACGAAACTTCGACCCTTGCACCCGAAAGCGCAATACATACCACACGCTTCGTTTTGCTTTCCAAAACCAAATACGAGTGCGGTTTCTTGACGTATTCCTTCAGCTGCCGGCCATACTTTTCTTGGAGAATCTTTTAAAATGTCTTACAACAAGTGACCCTTTCTCGAGATTTGGACCCCAAAACTTGTGGCTCCACAAACACATATTTGGAGTAGAGAAATCTTGAGGCAAAGGGAGTGGATCTTACGGTCTGAAATTGTATTAATGAGTTTTATCAATTATCCCTAAAATAAATTTGTGTGTGTAAGCGAACATGAGGCTTATTGATGGCCCCTTGCTCTCACCTTCCCTCACTGGTTAAAGTGGATTAAAAGGTGGCCAAGACTGCTCAAGGTTGAAGATTTAATCACAACCAATACTAATCGTTCGATGCCATTAGTGCCACATGAATGGTGTAGATTGGAGGTTCCAAAGGAAAAACTGTATTTCATTGCTCAGTCAGATGTGCTCCATGCAAGTGGGACACGGATTAGATACTCCTGATGAATTTTTCACATTTGTGCCACGTGTACGGATAGAACGCGCCCGGTTCATGGCGTATGGAAGATTAGATGAGCATTCTAGTTTGGCCCAAACAAAAGTCCTACAAATTAGCGACGGCGAGCAAAGCACACGTTCCCGCATACATCATTCGCGCTGCATTTTACATATCACTACCTTTATTTTTTGTCAATTACAGATAAACACCTTAGTTTTTTTTTTTTTTAACGAACTCCACCATTAATCTTATTTAAAATCTAGGTCCGCAATTTTGACTCGCACTCAACTGGTGGGTTGATGGAGCCTAACTTGTTAAAACAAGAATAAGAATCTTTTTAAAACTAAATCGATTTCGATTAAATTTGAGTAAGGTTGGCAAATTCTAACTCAATACATATGATCTAACATGCATTTGTCCTGCAACTTATAATGGTCATATACATGTTTGGAAGTTTTAACCCATAGTCTGTGAAGTTGGGTGCTTGTTAGAAAAATTCGACCCGTACTTATGGATGTTGTGTTTGATTTTGACCCTTAAAAAACAAGTCTGAATTCATGCCGACTTTGATACACAAACCCATATTCTCAACCTATTTGACATTATACACAAAATGAATCTTGGATTTGAGTTAAACTCAACCAATAATAATATATTAAAGTTAATCAAGATTACTAACTGCAAAATTAAATTAGTACTAAATTATACCTAATTAAACTTACATCCATCTTTATTATAAATACACTAATTTAAACAAACATGTTAAGAATCAGCTTTTAAGAGTGTTCAAAGTCCCTAAGCAATATTACTAGATCAAGGGCGCATTTGTTTGAATGTATTTTTCAAAAGAACTTTCTATATTTAAAGTTTTTAACAGAAATGATAGTTGATGTACCTTAAAAATTTTAAATTCCTTACGTGAATGGTGAAAAAATATAAAACTAGGTCTATAAAAATTTACTTTTAGCTAGTAAAAATCTCAAAAATTTTAGTTTTTTAGATGTTACATTATATTTGAGTATTTGTGAAATCTAGCGGGAGAAAAAATATACAAAAGCTCTTACAACTTTCCAAAATAAAAAAAAATCTCAAAATTATTACCAAACAAATAGGTTATAAATCAAAAACTATGGCTATTTGTACAAATAAAGATGAGGGGCTATTTGCAAATCTCAGTTTTACCCGCGACTATATAAATATTCTGCTCCCCCACAAAGTCCCTTTAATGATATTTTACACCTCGTGACGCGAATCTCCCGAAAGATCAGAGCAGCGAAAAGAAAACGCCCTCCATCTCCTTTTTTAACCCAAACCCTAAAACATCTCTTTTTCTGCAACGAAAAGCTTCGAATCTCTGCAAATTTTCAGCTGAAAGCTTCGAATCTCAGCCGTCCAATCTCCCTTCTTCCTTGTAAATGGTTCAGGATTTCCTATTTGAGGCGTGAGAGATGGTAGCAGAAGCAGAGGTTTGTCATCAGAGCATCCCTGTTTTGGATGTTCAGCTGCGATGCAGCATCTCTAAGGAGATCGATTTTGAGAAGATCGAAGAGATAGCGGAAATCGCTTCGGATTCGGTATCCGAAGACATCTCGGCCTCTGAACTGGTGAGATTTCTGTCTGTTTGGGTGTTCTTTTTCGGAAAGATTGGAACTTGTTGTCTGGGGTGAATTGAGGTTTAGGGTCTCGGTTTTGTTTGGTTTTCATCTGCGAAAAAGTTGGGTCTTTGCGGTGAGTAGGACTGTAGGATCGAGTTTTTGTTATGAAATCGCTTTGGATTCGGTATCTGAAGAGATCTCGGCCTCTAAACAGGTGAGATTTCTGTTTGTTTAGGTGTTCTTTTTCATAAAGATTGGAACTTGTTCTCTGTTGGGGTTTAGGGTTTCGGTTTGTTTGGTTTTCATCTGCGGTGAGTGGGACTGTAGGATCGAGTTTTTGTTATGTTTTTCATGAGATTTGATTGAGATCTGGTGAGAAAGCTGCGAATCTTTTTCTGATCTTCTTTATCTGATAAGGAAATTCAAGGTTGAGTGTGAAATATGGTTCTTTGTTAGTTTTCTGCACCGTCCATAACGTTTTGTTTTGTGATTTTGAGAGATTATGTTTTCCCTCTTTCCTGATTTTCATCTGTCTTTGCCTTTCTCTATCTATCTCTCTCTCTGTTTTTATGAGAAGTGAGATTGAGAAAGAGGTAGATATCTATTATGTTCCCTGCCTTTGAAGGAAGCCGAAGATTGATTGAGAAATAGGGGTTGTGATCTCTTTCTGAAGTAAGTTTTTGGGGGGGGTGGGGTTTCTATCGATATCGAGTGAGATTTTGGTGCACTGGGACTGTTCTGTGAGTAGCATGATTCTTGTTGACGCTGGTGGTGACCTAGAGCGTATATCATATGCTGAAGAATAGCTAGTTTTGGGGTAGAATGACTAGGGTTTTTAGGAGTAGATCATGTAAGATGTTGAAGAAAATCTACATTCTTGGGGCAAAAAGTGAGTAGCATTTGTGAGACTTAAACCTCTAATTATGGTGGCCTGACACGACCACATATGGCCCTGCTTTACATACACAATTGTAAAATCTTTGAGTTCCCTATGCTAAGAAAACATGGATTAGGTCTAGTCCGTGGTCATCTTAAAACAAGTTTCCTAATAAGGGTAAAAGTAAACACATAGGCAAAGAAAGTTATAAGAGCTTTTCAGCCAAATTTGGATATTTACTACTTGTCAGGTTAAATTCTGTAGTTAACTTTTGTTTCTGCAGCAGACCGTAAGCTTTGTTAAAGATTATCATTTATTAAAGTTCAGTTTGTTGAATAATAAAAATTGATCAGGATTATGATATCATTTTTTCAATCATATCTTGCCCTAAGGATAAACTTATTGGTGAATAATTGGGTGCATGGAATGTTTCGTAGACAACAATATAATCCACAAATAACTGTACTACTATATTCACAAGTGAGTCTATAAAGTCGGTTTTAAGAAGGTGGGTGTAGTAGTGATGCAGGCCAGACCCATGGTAGGGCAGCTAATTGGGCTCAGTTGGGTCTGGCCTGCATCAAGTAGTAGAAAACCAGCCTGGTGAAGAAAGATTCTGTTCAGTTAGAAGGTAAAATTCACTAGATAGATGTCATAAATAACATATTAGATAGAAGTCTGTTCAAAGTAATATATATGCAGTTGATAGAAGGTTTGCAACAAGAGACATAAAAATCTAATGTGTAAGTTTTTTTTTTTTTTTGGCCTATTGGCCGGGAAACCTTGAGACCCAGGGATCAATCCCTGGGCATGTGTCTGATATCAAGGTGCCAGCACCACTCAAACATGAGTGTGTTGGCAATCTAATGTGTAAGTTACAATGGTCTTTATATAACATAAATTGGCCTCCACACAAGGGATATCTAATTTAATGACGTCATTACTTGTTTGTAGACATTATTCTACTTGCCGTAAAAGGTCTTTTTGTGGGAGATTGCTAAATTTTTTTTCTTTTTTTTTTTAATATAGTTATTTTTATGTGTCTGGGGTGAGGCGCATTGCTAGGTGCTCATGAGTGTATTGAGGGACAATGAATTAGATTCATTTTACAATGTATCAAGTGATATTGGGATGTTGTTAGGAAGGTGATTAGGTACTTGTAGAGGGCAAAAGGCAATGTTCACACGCAGATACTATGATAGCCTTTAGGTGATCAGATATATAGATACAAGCCTATGGGGGTGCACTCTTAGTAATAAGGTATCTTCTGTCTATATAAGGTTGGTGTAATCTTATGGGAGATTGCTATTCTGCTGCTAGTAGTATTTTTCACCAATCACCATGGAGGCAAAGTTGTTGGATGTTGTTAAGATATTACATTCTATCTTGAGGTTTTATGTTCTCTAGTTTTCTTTTTCAGGATAGCAACAAAGGTGGTTTGAGACACATTTTAATAAGGTTTTCTTTGAGTAAATTACAAGGCCTGGGATTATCTTTTATATATACCATAGAGCAAGTAGCACCAAGAGATGCTCTGCCCCATGATTAAAGATTTGGTGTCCAAGTTTGAGAACGGGTGGTGTACATGAGTTCTTGAAAACTCCTAACTTTGGTCTTCAAAGGGTTGTAGATTTTAGACACATTTAATGTTTATATGCAATGACCATTACAAGAGATGATTCTATTGGTTTCTTACTGTTGTGGTTAATGCTTAAACAGTTGAGGCTGATGGAAATAGTTGGTATAAAGCAGACTGGTGAAAGGATAGTTTTTGAGTTATGAAGATACTAGTAAAACTAGAGTCGAATAGCTATCCATAAAGTTTCAAGGTCCTTATAAGGGCTTGGATAGGCTTGGTAAAATCAGGTTATTCTGTTGTGGTTATGGATAGGTCCAACACTGATCAATGGTGGATCAACTGCCTACTGAATGCATGGTAGACTCATTTGGCAAGTGATAAAGTTCAGGATTAGGAGATTTTTATTGGCTATTTGTAGGGATTTTTATGTTGCGATAGGATCCAAGAAAGTCATGCTGTTTTTCTTTTCTTTTCTTTCCTCTTTTTTTTTTTTTTTTTTGAATGGTTACTTTCATTAAAAAAAGAAGCAAGCAGTACAGGAGTATATTGACAGGCTAAAACAGGCAAACAGGAAAAAGAGAAAAGGCCCTAAGGCAAAACAGCTAAGGCCCTGCATAAGAGAAGAAGAAAATCATGCTGTTAAAAAGTTGTTTTCTCAAAATAATATCACTTTAGGCGTATTGTTTCGAAAAAGTTGGAGAATGTAAGACTCAATGTCTAATTATGGTGGTCCCATCACGACGACTACATATAGGCCTCACTTGATTCACACAGCATTGTAAGGTTTCTGAGTTTCCTATTTTAAGATTAGTTTCCAGGTCTAGTTCATACCTAATTCTCTCTCTCTCTCTCTATATATATATATATATATAAATAGACACACACATACAAGGGAGCACGACACAGCGCACGGCCTTTTTTTAGGAGAAAACGCCCCACCTAGGTCGGCCTACTAGGATGCATGATGATCATGGAAGTCCATTGGATGGAAAGATCCATATGAGGCCTACTTATATGCAAAATCTTGAGTCCATAAGATCATCCTAACCTTTTGATCCATTGATCCATGGCCTTAAAACTTAATGGTTTAGAGGCATCATTTTATCATGATTTCAATCCAACGGTGAGGAAAAGTTTTATGAGTGTCAAACTTGGACTTGTGACTATTCATGGGGGTAGTGTGTGTGAAAAGATTAGATTGACTCAACATGGGCCTAATGACGAAAAATAGGAGGGGCAGAAAAAGGGGCCTTTTTAAAGTAAGGCGTTTTTTGAGAATTTTCCATATTTGGCCAGAACCCTGGTCATTTCTGTGGAAATGGGAGTTGCCTCACTATTGAATGGATTGGCTAGTACATGCCTAACATAAAGCTAATTCCCTAATAAAAAAGTTAAAACACATGCAAAATAAAGAATCCTCAACAGATTTGGTAACTTTAGTGGTTTTTTTAAGGATATCATAAGGTTTTATTAGAAATATGGTTTACCTGTCCCTTTTAGCCGTTTCAATATGCAATATAAGAAGCCATCATACATTTAAAAAAAAAAAAACATTATAGGAAGCCATCATCCTCGCTAGAAACAGGAGGTCTTAACAGAAAATCATTTTGGAACTACAGGTCAAATGTGTGGAGATCATTCAAGAAGATCAACACCGATCACTCAACCCAGACACCTGTGCCATAGCTGTGTTCTCTTGTGATTGCACCTCAATATAAACCCACCCATGTCGAGGCGACCTCGATATAAACCCACTTGACTCTAAGGTTGGTCCATATACGACGGGTTTTTTTGATAACATCCATGGACCCCAAATAAAGGAATACATTAGAGAATTTTCCAAAACAGATCCATATGCCTACAAGAAAAGTAACTGGATGGTTGATGATTCATCCCTGTATTGTTGGCATTTTTTTCGATCATTTGTAACTGACTGAGGTGGCTTTGGAAGGGTTAAGGTTTTGCAAATTGCAATGCTTAAAATTATCCCTTGAATTGAGTTTTATTCTAGTCCAGATTGAATGTGCTTCTGCTCTTTAATTGAGAGAAGTGATTAATAAGTTTTGGGTCAATGTAGTTTTGGCATTGCCATGTTCTTGAACATCCAATGAGCATAAAGGAGTTATGAGGAACTGGGAAATGTTTTACTTGTCTTATATTCTTTTTGTTCTCAACATAGTTGGGACAAGATTTTGACGATGGTGGTGGTGGTGGTGGTGATGATAATATTCTTTTTGTTCTAGTTTAATATAAGAGATATAATGTCTTAATAGACATTTATTTTGAATAAGTTTTTTTACTGTTCTATATAACAAAAATGATAATCATCATTATCTTCTTCTTCCAATGAAAGCATATGAAAAGTCTAACTAGTAAAATCCAATCTCCTGTTTCTTTGGCCAGGATCTAAGAACCCCAGATGCAATTTCGGATGACTTAGTTGAGTCTGCAACACTGCAATTTGTCCCTAGCATTCGCTCTGGTAGCTTTGCTGACATTGGATCCCGGAGATACATGGAAGATGAACATATAAGGATTGACGATCTTTCCTCGCATTTAGGGGCATTGTTCCAATGCCCCACACCTAGCGCATTTTATGGGGTAATTAAACTTTGCATTTTCTTTTCATAAGCCAGCATCTAAAATTTACCAACTGTTCTGTATTGAGATAATTCAATGCATGTACAGGTTTTTGATGGTCATGGAGGTCCTGATGCTGCTGCATACATTCGAAAGAATGCGATGCGTTTTTTATTCGAAGATACTGATTTCCCTCAGTCATATCAAGCCGATGATGTCTTCTTAGAAGAGCTGGAGAATTCTGTCCGGAAAGCATTTCTTTCGGCTGACCTAGCCTTGGCAGATGACTGTACCATCAGCTGTTCGTCCGGGACAACTGCGCTAACAGCCTTGATATTTGGGAGGTATATAATGCTCAAAACCCTTGATTTCTCATCTGGCTTTCCTTTTTAGCTAAAAAAAGAGAGTAGAAAATTGGTGATTGTTTCTTCCTGGATTGTCCCACTTGCAGCTGTATGAATTATGTTAATTGAGGTCCTTGGTATCTTTGTGTTTGTGCTGCATGATGTGGCACTCTCTCTCTTCATAAACTTTTTGGCTTGATATCTTATTGGATATTTTGTTTCCTTTAATTCTTTTATAGGTTTCTTCTGGTAGCCAATGCTGGCGACTGCCGGGCAGTCCTCTGCCGGAAAGGGGAGGCAGTTGAGATGTCCCAAGACCACAGGCCTGTATATTCTGCTGAGCGCATACGGGTTGAGGAATCTGGTGGGTATGTAGATGATGGCTACTTGAATGGTGTCCTCTCTGTCAGCCGAGCCCTGGGTGACTGGGACATGAAGCTTCCTCGAGGCTCTCCCTCACCACTCATTGCAGAGCCCGAATTCAGGCAGGCCTTTCTCACCGAGGATGATGAGTTCTTGATAATTGGCTGTGATGGTATTTGGGATGTGATGACCAGCCAACATGCTGTGGGTGTTGTACGCCGTGGGCTGCGTCGTCATGACGACCCAGAGCAGTGCGCAAGGGACCTTGTCATGGAGGCGTTGAGGCTCAACACAGTGGACAACCTGACTGTCATTGTGGTCTGTTTTTCTGCTGATGGGGATGGGGATCCCCAACCAGTGCGCAAAGAAGGCCCCAGATTGAGGTGCTGCAGCCTCTCAGCTGAAGCTCTCTGTAGCCTGAAGAGCTTTCTGGAAGAGGATGGCCGTTGATGTAAATATTTGTATTTGACTGTCAGATTATTCTATTTGTGGCTGCTTCAGAGAGAAGAGAGCGTTGGGGGGGTGGGGTGGTCGGTCATGAAAGCAGCCAACAGTTTTGTAGGGGATGGTGGTTGTGGCGGTGGTGTCTTTGTTTGTTTGGTCGCGCTGTGTAAATATATTGATTGGGTTGGGGGTGATGGTGGTGTACGGTGGTTTAAAATAACTTCCATTATCATTAGCTTTGATTTGTTGTTGATAATTGTGTTGATGCCACTGGTAGCATGCAGGTGGCAGTGAACTGATTTATAATGGCAAATTTTGTTATGTCCATTTCATATGGGTGGGACCCACTTTAGATTTACCCTTCTTTATTGTGACCCTTTGAGCCGTCTGATTGGGCGTATAGATCCGTCTAACATACAACTCCACTTGACTTCTTCACTTGCCTTCATTTTTCACTTGTACATTCATCTAAAGGAATTTTGTGGTGTTACCCATTCACAATTACATGATTGTGACATCTGTGTTATGTTTGGCAACTATGGACTTATAACATATTTCCCAACAAGTTCATTTTTGGTTTTGCTTACTGCATGCCCACATTTCTAGAGCCTGTAGACCACTTGTAAACGCATATCTGAAACTAAAGCAGATCACTGGGCAAAAGCGAGGCACAAAACGGGCCCTTTGCCGATCTTACAATGGCGTAAACGACAGGCTCATAAGAACAATATTCTTGGACGGATTGTAGCGCACGTTTGGGTTGATTTTTCAGACCCATTTGCAGTCATATGGGCTAAAATTTCAGTCAATTCCAGTCATTATCTGGGTTGTGACTCAGCCCAATTTTAGTCATTGTTTGAGCTCTATCTTAGCCCAGTTTCAACCTCTACTTATGATGTTTTTGAGCCCATTTATACCCGCCATTTAGACTGTTTGAATCTGAGAATTTAGGCTGTTTGTTTGAGAGGATTTAGCCTGTTTGTAGACTATTTGGTTGGAGAGATTTGGACTATTTGGTTGGAGGGATTCACGTTTGTAGGCTGTTTGTTTGTGAAGTTTTTATTGATTGCATGTACTGTTTTTCTGGGAGGTTAGGCTGATTCTCAACCCATTTGCAACTATGGCTTGGGCTGACTTTATTCCCAATTGTAGCCATGTCCTGGGTTGATTTGTCAGCCTATTTGCAAATATGGTTTTGGGCTGTTAGGATGATTGGATGGCCTGATTTTTTTGCAGAAGAAGGGTCTAGGCAGATCTTCAAATCCCCAAGCCTCATCCCAAGGTGGGCTACCATGTGGGCCCCACAACGAGGTGTGTAGATAGACCCTGTGCACACGTGCGTATTAGATGAGTCCTCTGACCATGATATTTTTTAAATGCACATAAATCCCCTCTCCACATGATTAGTAATGCCAAAGAAAAAAAAAGTTTATTCATCCTATTTGTTTTGGAACAAACTTCCGCGATCCAAACTACAAACCATGATATTAAGGTCATATTTGGCACCTCTATTTCCAACCTCTACTTGTTTGAATGTCTAAAGCGGACAGAGGTTGTAAAAATAAGAGCGTTTGACACAATATTCTAGCCTTTGTCCGTTTTAGACATTTAGAGCTAAATCCTCTATAATCCAAATGCTCAAAAAGTGGACAGCTGAAAAATAGAACTTTTGGCCTCTTATTGTATGACTCTATTTTTACTGGGTCTATCAGAAAAAAGAATAGAGATACCAAACATGGCCTAAATAGAGTGTATTACCCGTACTCAAAAGCTTCAGTGAATAGATTACTCTCTCTTCTCAAACCATTCATTTCTTCATGAATTTTGAGTCAACCACCCACAACCCAAAAAAAATCCAGCTAACTTTTATAGACCACTAATCCACAACTTACTTATACATCACTCATACATCTCATTTTCAAAATTATCTCACTCAGCCAGATGAAAAAAAAACCCTTCCTAACAAGCAGCAACATGGTGGTTGTTTGTGGTTCAAAACCCAGCACAAACATACACCGGGATTGGGTCAAAATCGAACCTCAAGTAGCTAGCTATAATACAATATCATTAATTTTGATTTTAGAAATTGGGTTTATGCCACTGGTAGCCACAGGTTACAATGAACTGATTTATATTTTCTATTCAATATATATATATATATATACACACGAGGAATGTTCATATGCATCCATCCCTCACGAGGGACACTTGCATGGCTCTATCTTCGAACGAGAATATTCCTCTTTATATGACTATAAATGGCTTTTCCTTTGTTGCAGATGAATATTTTTAATTATTTAAGTGTCCCTCGCAGTTAATGGTAAGAGTTGTGAAAGTCTTTGCAGGCTACCAAAATTGATTACTAGTTCTAATTTAACAAATCAATACAACGGAAATAATCAATCAAACAATATAGAACTAGCTATCTACGAATCACATACCACAAGAAAACAGACACAATATTTAGCGTGGAAACCCTAGCCAGAGAGAAAAATAATGAACCAGAAATCAAGAGTTCACGAATAGTTACAAGATATACTCACAAGCTCCTTTACTTTAGTCTGTACCTCGAACTAAGGACTCTAGTTGTTCTTGCAACGAATCTACTCACACAATATCCACTGTGTCCGTTCTCCTTACTTGATTTCCTCACACCTTATTAGTCAAGATGAACTATCTTCTACAAGAAATCAAAAGCAATCATGACCTTTTAGAGCGGCCATTTAGAACGATCTCTCAATGGCTATAGAGAATAAACTCTCTCTAAGATATCTCTGAGTTTGATTAATGAGAGTGGCGGTCTTTAGGGTTGAGAGCAATACCCTATTTATAGCCCTAAATTCGTACCTTAGACTTAGTGCACAAGTAGGACTCAACTTGAAAAACAGAGTCTCAAAAGGAAACAATTCATATTCAGTTTTGGAGACTTTCCCGAAATTCCGCGCCTGTCCAATCGATCGGACAGTGGCTCCGATCAATCGGACCACCCAAATAATTGGAGTGCATCTACAGGCCGATTGATCGGACAGAGAGCCGATCGATCGGACCTGGGTGTTTCGCCCAGTCTTCTCTTTTTTCTTCGTTTCGGTTCTTCCGGCGATAGAACCACTGTCTATTTTAAAATACAACTCAATGGACCCAGAATTTTGTCCAATCCATGAATTAGCCAATATAAAAAAAAAAAAAAAAAACTAACAAATTGTATGCATAGGAGCATTCTTATATATAATATAAAAGATCAGAGAGATTCGCAGAATGAATAAGGGGTGCTTTGTGCTTTGAATCTGTCTTCCAATGTGAGAAGGAACTTCCCGTGCAATTCAATTATTGCTGCGGTTTTGTTGAAAAAAGTTTATCATGACAATAGTGAAAATAAGCTAGCTTAATAGTCAGTGGAGGAGGGTCACGGTGGAGGATGCACCTATCAAGATTTTACCTCTTAATTACTTCTCAATTACTTTCCAAATGTTTCCAGTACATTTCGTAGCCTACTTTATTTCTCATGCATGCTTATGGCTCTCCTTGCCAAAAGGACAGGTGCCAATTTTTTCTCGCCCATCACCCCCCTTTTCTCCTTTTCCACTTATGAGTCCCTTTGCACGAATGGATTAAGAATTCTGACATTGGCATCTTCTCCTTCTGTCTAGGTTCTCAATAAGGTGGTCCTCTTTTTGGTATTCCATCTAAAGGTTGCGACTCTTGAGAGTAACTGCACAGATAGGGCTGTTTATTTGCTGGAATTTCAAGAATTTCTGTCTGAAAAACTCCTAAATTTCCAGACATAGTGAAATTTTTGGATGCTCCTTTGGGCTTAAGCATCCAAAAATTTCACGAAAATGCAAAGGGAGTAGAATTTCTGAATTCCCAAATGTCAAAAGAGAACTTTCATGTTGTTGGAATCCAAAAATGTTAGTAAAGAAATATGAGATTCAAAAATTTCAAATTGTCACGTCTAGGAATTCTTGGATATAGTGAATTTCTGACAGAAATTTCACTAAAAAAACAAAGCCGTGCATATGTTAGAGAGGTTGCCTACATATCTTCTGAAAGAAAAAAAAGAATATCTCTATATATATATATATATATATCTTGGAGAGAGAACACATCAGGATTATCCTAAGCAGCTAGATTGGAGGCGGTGTTAACTAGATTACCAACCATCTGGACAACCATCGATCTCTCAGTGGTAGTCCTCATCCTCACTGTCTCTCATGTCAGTATTTGGCCGCCGGCAGTAGATTTTTTTCTTCAAAAAATATGGTCACCAAATTAATTAAAGCCGCTCTCTTGGACTCAGCATTTTGTTTTTGTTTTTTAAAACGGGCTCTTTTGACTCCATCAGCCTCTAGTCTCACAATTAGGAAAGTAGTATTCGTGTATTGTCCTCCGGCTTTTATCCATAAAAATGTGTGCAATGGTTTGGTTGACTAGCACATGATCTGATGCATCCTTCCTTGCATTGATTATTCCATTTAACCATGGTCCAAGTATGGTAGGGTGTTTTTTTGGTGAAACCATTGTAGGGTGTTAAAAAAATTTTTTTTTTTTTTGAATGGTTAGGGTGTTGAAAATCAACAGACTAGATCACCGAGTATGGATCCACCTGTCCAAACTCTTGGCTCAATGGCATGATGATGATCATATCACACCTTCAAGTGACCTACATCTCAAGTGTGCAGCATATTATAATTTTATTTTGGGAAACTTGAAACTACCTCCGCTCTCTATTAAAAATGATTTATGTATACCTAATTGCCGTGCTTTCTTCATTACACGTGCTACCCATAGTTTGCCACAACAGTGATGAGCTGCTGTTGCAGCTGTAATGGGTATTGTCACCATATACAGATTTTCATGAAAATAAATATTATATTTTTATAATTATATAATTTATATTAGTTAAAAATAAAAATAAATTAACGATAGATATGAAGAAGTATAACATATTTAAAAATTTGGTCAAATAGATTGGAATGTAAAAAGAAATTCTTGTCGCTGACCCAACATAGTTAAGATAAAACTTTGATGATGAATAAGATACAGAGGTAAATGGATGTGGACCTGCTGGACTAAATCTAAGCCAATCATTTTTCAGGTCACTCATTTCCCTGGATCTAAAGCCCGTTGTTAATTGGGCTGAGAAAACATGGTTCGTGCTCCTTTGGCCTTGGGTAACTGGGAAAAATGAGATCCATTGAAACCCCTGTCAGTAACCAATTCATAATCCAATCTTGAGACCAAGTGGGTTCGAGTTGTAACAGAAACCAACCCGAGCTCTATTCTCTCTGACTCTCTGTTAGCTACTGCTCGTCTCAATCCCTGGGAAGTATCAACAGAACCATAAGAGAAGTGACAAATTCATAAAATTTCCCATCATCTCATTGATAGATCCCATAACTTTGTATTAAAAAAACACATCTTATTTCTAACCCTTATATATATATATTTATTTATATGATATGAGCTTGCATTAGGTTCTCCCCTCACATGAGTCAATCTGAACTACCTTGCATTTTAGCTCTAGTCTAGTGTTGAATACTCTACAAAGCCTTGAAAATCATACGGGCCTATTTATTTGTATTAGAATACATAGAAATTGAATATATATATATATTTATAGGGTGGTTAAAAATAACGATTTTAAGGTAAGCTTAAAAAAATAAACATTTTTCAGGAAAATAGAATAAAGAGAATATCCTATTTGATGCTCGTTTTTTAAAATTCACCATTTATCTTCATTTTTAACTATCCTAATTTAAATTTAATTAATTCTTATTTTAATGCAAACACACGGGGCCTCACACCAGGCCATTGCTATATATATTTGAAGATTCTAATTACCCACCCTCTAGTTGCTGTACTTACTTGTCCATTTGAAGGTAGTTAGGGCCCGTTTGGATGTATACAGAATAAAATATTTATAGATTTAATTATTGCAAGAATGGAATAGTATAGAATAGAATAATGTAATATTATAATATTACAATATTTTTCCTGTCTGGCGATTTTTGAAGAATCTTACAGATTTTAAATTGATTTGTCTGGGAGGAGCTATGATTAAAGTAAATTACATTATTAGAATAATTTTTTTATTAAATATTTTAATTTAGATGTAATTTACCACATCTAGATAAAAAAGTAGTGTGGTATAGTAAAGTTCAACTGTGATGTTTTTACCTTAAGTTGCTTTTCTTTTATCACATAAAATCATGGTAAAGTATAGTAAAGTAAAGTCAATATAAAAAATAAATACTTTACAACTCTCTCTCCCACTTTGTTTTATTACCACATATTTCATCTAACCTTACTTTACCTCACCTTTACTATTACCTCACATTTACTATGATATGACATCAATCTTTGTTTTACTTTACCACACCAGTAAACAAGTCACTTTTACTTACCATATAAAACTACGATAAAACGTGATAAAGTAAAGTTGAATAAAAATAAAATACTTTACCATTCCTTCCCACTTTACTTTACCAAATATTGTTGTTGACCCCACACGGACACTGAGAGGGGGGGTGAATCAGTGTGCCTAAAAATTTTATATGCAAACAATCAACCACACAACCACAACATAGAAGTTTTACGTGGTTCACCCTCAGGCTACATCCACGGTGCACAAAAAGTGCACTTCCACTATTTTAGCAACAACAACTGCTAGGAGCACCAACCCCTTACAACTTTGCCCGCACCAACGGACAAGAGCACCAACCCCTTACAACTTTGCCCGCACCAACGGACAAGAGCACCAACCCCTACACTCAAGCACCCACTTGAGTGATTACAAGGATAAACAAATTTATAACACACACAGGTGCCTTACAATAAAATTCCAGCAATACACATAGGTGTCAAGAAAATATCAATCACACAAATAATTTCACCGAGATGAGTTCACTTGCCCTGCAACTCTTATCAACCACAATCACTAATTTCTAGTCACACCCTTTGTCTGCACAATCATAATCTGAGGAAGACTACAAGTAGGAATATAAATCCACATGAAATAGAGGGCAGGATGACCATACCACAGATGAAGAACAGATCATCATGTACTGAAGAACATATTAATCATGACTCTGAGTGAGAGATGGTGATAGGCTCGTACGATCTCAAGAGTGAATCTCAGACTTTGAAACTCTCTTGCTTGCACCGGGACTTTGGGTTTTTCAGCCTTCAGTTTGTCTCTGCAACTCTCTCCAGAATAGAATCAAAATCACTTCAATTGATGGGATTGTTGTTTTTTTTGAATCGATGATGATTTCAAAGAGCTAGTTTCAAAGAAACACACCAAGGGGAAGAAAATTGATCCCAACCAGATGTAGGAATCAATTAATTATTTGAACCTTGACTTGAGAGAGGACTTTTGCACAAGACTTTTGCACTCTTTGAAGAAAAATGAATAAACCCCATTTTTCTAATTGAAAATAAGTGCACACTCAACAATTGTGGGCTCTTCCATTAAGACTTTGCATTATGCAAAGACTTTTGTTATAATGAAAAAGACTTTTGCATTTGAATGAAGACTTATGCAAATGGACTGACCTACCATTTGAATCAGATGAAACTTGATGGGCCATCTGCTGATTACATTCCAACACATAATGGGACCCACAACAAGGTACCAAGAAGAAGAATTAATCTCGCAGTGCAGAAAAACTGCAGAATTTATCTCCACTAGAAAATTCATAACTTCCTCTTCCGAGCTCGAAATGACATGATTCTTGAGCCAAATAAAAGATTTATCAGAGGGCTACAACTTTCATGCTTTGAGATTTAACCCAGATTGAATGGAAGGTAGTGTAAAATCACCTCGAAGCTGACTGGTCTGAGAAAAACAGCAACCTGAGAGAGGCAGAGTTGTCCCACTGTTCAGGCCATAACTTTAAAACCTGAAGTCGGATCGATCTGATTCCAAAACAAAAAATTAAGCCCTCTCACTGATGCACAAAAGTCATGTTGACCACTTTTTAATTCAGATATTAGATGTGAAGATATAAGCATAACAATATGCTTAACTGACATGACCTGAACATGCAGTTGCCCAGTTTCACTTTGAATGCTTGCAACCTTCATCATACTGCTTTCCAACACCATGCCAACACCCTAGGATTGACAACAATTACAAACTAAAACAAATGACCAACAATCTCCCCCTTTGGAATTGTTGTCAACACCTGCGGACTTGGAGAAGAAAATAGATTTCATTTGACTCCCCCTGTCACCAAACCTTCTCAGCCCAACTGCAAAACATACATATCTCCCCCTTTGACAACAATAACAAAGGGAGATGTCCAGAAGGGAAAAGTGCTCCAACAATATGCCCGCACTCCCCCTGTCTCCAATTCTCCCTAATGCTTTGGAGAAGAAGTAACCCCCAATTTCATCCGGAGGTATTCAAAGACTTCTTTCGGTAGAGGCTTTGTGAAAATATCCGCAACTTGTTATGTAGTCGGAACATACTCTAACTTCACCTCTCCATCATTCACCTTGTCCTTCAAGAAGTGGTACCTGATGGCAATATGTTTGGTCCTGCTGTGCTGAACTGGATTCTTTGAGATTCTAATGGCGCTTGTATTATCGCACAAAATAGGAATGGCCTCAACTAACTGAATTCCCAAATCCTTTAGCATCTGTCGCATCCAAAGAAGTTGTGTGCAGCAAGTTGTCGCAGCAATATACTCAGCTTCTGCTGTAGACAAGGAAACTGAATCTTGTTTCTTGCTGTGCCAGGCTACCAACTTGTCACCTAAGTAGAATGCACCTCCACTAGTGCTCTTCCTGTCATCTACATATCCTGCCCAATCTGCATCTGAGTAGGCTATTAATGTGAAATCCTTTCCTCGTGGATACCATAAACCATATTCTGCTGTGCCTTTGATATACCGGAATATCCTCTTCACTGCTGTCACATGTGTTTCCCTTGGATCTGCCTGAAATCTAGCAACCATACACACAGCTTGTAAAATGTCTGGCCTAGTAGCTGTCAGGTACAATAGACTTCCAATCATGGACCTATACATGGTGTTATCAACAGTCACTGACTCATCATTTTTACTCAACTTGCAGCTCGTTGTCATGGGTGTGCTGACAGGTTTTGAGTCTTCCATGTTAAACTTCTTTAACATCTCCTTGACATACTTTACCTGTGAGATAAACATGCCGTTCTTCATTTGGTTAACCTGGAGGCCAAGAAAGAATGAGAGCTCCCCAATCATGGACATTTCAAACTCAGTCCTCATCTTCTCTGCAAACTCTGTACACAATTCATCTTTGTTGCCCGCGAAGATGATGTCATCCACGTACACTACCACAACTACCTGAGTACCATCTTTTGTCCTCACGTATAGGTTGCTGTCTACAACACCCTTTTTGTACCCAAGTTGCTGTAGGTAGGCATCCAGCCGAGAGTACCATGCCCTTGGTGCTTGTTTTAGGCCATAGAGAGCCTTTTTCAGTTTACATACCATATTTGAGTCGTCTTCCAACTGAAATCCATCCGGTTGCTCTATATATACTTCTTCTTCCAGGTTGCCATTCAGAAAAGCAGACTTGACATCCATTTGGTAGACTTTGAAGCTCTTATATACTGCCAAAGCTAGAAACATACGAATAGCCTCAAGCCGAGCCACAGGTGCAAAGGTTTCTTCAAAATCAATCCCTTCAACTTGTGCATAGCCTTTACAAACAAGTCTAGCTTTGTTCCTCACTACTTGTCCTTCCTCATTCAACTTATTTCTGAAAATCCACTTGGTACCAATGACATTTTTGGTTTTTGGTCTAGGTACCAGCTCCCAAGTTTTGTTTTTCTCAATCTGATCCAACTCTTCATGCATTGCCTTGACCCAACTGTCATCTTTACTTGCTTCTGCAACAGTTTTGGGTTCAACTGTGGACAAGAGAGAGAATAAACTGGTTTTCATCCTCCTAGTTTGTACTCCAACCTGTGGATCTCCAATGATATCAGTTTCGTTAATACCATGGTAATTATGCCATCTGTCATTTTCTTTCTTCTCTTTTGAGTTATCATCCGACATTCCTTCCTTGTGACTAGGCAAGTCTTCAATCTCATTGTTATCATCAGGATTTTCATACATTGGATACTCAATCTCCTGAATATTCTTCGGAATTTTTTTGTTTTCATCAAACTTAACATCTATACTCTCGACTATTTTCTGGAGCCTTTTATTGTAGCACCTGTAGGCCTTGCTTCTAGTAGAATAGCCTATAAAGATGCCTTCATCTGCACGATCATCAAATTTCCCAAGATTTTGATCCAATCTTTTTATAAAGCACTTACTGCCGAATACCTTGAAGTACTTCACCGATGCTCTCTTGCCAAACCACAGTTCATAGGGAGTCTTGTCAGTGTGTGCTCTAAGCATACATCTGTTCTGAATGTATACAGCAGTGTGAACTGCTTCTCTCCAAAATCCATCTGCAAGCTTGCTCTCTGTCAACATGGTTCTGGCCATTTCTTGTACTGTCCTGTTCTTCCTCTCAACCACACCATTTTGCTGAGGTGTGCGAGCTGCAGAAAATTGCCTACGAATCCCATGTTCTTGACAATACTCCTCAAACTCATCTGAAGTAAACTCTCCTCCTCGGTCTGACCTCAACACCTTGATTCTCCTGCCAGTCTGATTTTCGACCTGTTTTCTAAAGATCTTGAACATATTGAATGCTTCATCTTTGTTCTTCAGAAACATAATCCAAGTCATGCGAGAGTGATCATCGATGAATAATATGAAGTATTTGTCTCCGCTCAAACTCCGAGTTCTCATCGGGCCACACAAGTCCGTGTGTACCAGCTCTAAAGGCTTGCTAGTGTTGTACTCTTTTGACTTGAAAGAAGCTCTAGTTAGCTTCCCTTTCTGACATGCATCACAGACACTGTCTTGAGCTTTCCCAATGTAAGGTATGTCCCGAACTGCCTTCTTGGAGCATATATTAGACAAATTTTTGAAGCTTATGTGCCCAAGTCTCCTATGCCACAACCAACTTTCATCTTCCCTCCCTAGCATGCATGTATTCATTGTAGTCTCAGAGAGAGTATATAAGTTGCCTGAAGTCCTCATACCAACTGCCACAACCTTTCCATTGTTGTCTAAGATTTCACAGCCATGTTTGTTGAAGAAAATGCCATGTCCTCTATCACATATCTGACTGACACTCAACAAGTTGTGTTTCAACCCATCAACAAACAACACTTCTTCGGATCTGATTTTGCCGTCAATTATCCTGACCAAACCTTTCCCAACAATCTTAGCTCCATCATTATTTCCGAATTTCACTGATCCTCCATCATACTGCTGTAGCTTGGAGAACTTACTCTTGTCACCAGTCATGTGACTAGAGCATCCACTGTCTAGAATCCATGAAGTCAATTTTCCTTGTGCTTTGAAGGCTGTCTGTACTATCAAGGAGTTATCCTTGTCTTTTTGTTCTTTTCTTTTCCAAACCTTTTTAACTGATTTAGCAGACTTATCTGTTTCAATACCGGTCAACTCAGCAGTCTTAGGAGCCCTCTGTTGATATGTAATAGCATTTGCGTTTTGAAATTGTACCTGTCTTCGATTAGGGGCATATGCATGCATACAATTTCTAGCAAGATGCCCAAAATTATGACAAATAAAGCATTCTACAGGATACATCATAAGAGCATCAAAATGGTTCCTATTCACAAAATTTCTAGGCCTCAAATTAAATTTGCAGGTCATCATTTTATGTCCATATGTATTGCATTTGAAACAGTAACCATGGAAGTGAGAAATTGACCTGAAGTTTGTAGATTGTATCCGCATAGGAGGCCTGAAGTTTTGCTGCTCTGGCATCTTCTTTGGTGGAGCAAATTTCCTTTCAGGTTTTTGAGTTTGTGGTATTGCTTTTGGAGGAGTTACATTCACAGCTGTCTGTTCAGTTTTCTGAGGCGCTTCTTTAACTTGTTTAGAAGAAGACTCTCCCTCATACCCAAGGCCAAATTTTAGATGAGGAGGCCTTTGAACACTGAGAACCTCATTCAACTTGGAGGACCCTTGATAAGCATTCAGCTTCTGTGAGAACTTCTCCAACTGTGTTTTCAAACCAGTCACCTCCTCCTCTAACTTACTATTTTCTTCAGTCTTCAAAACTACCTGTGCCTCAAGATCTTCATGTATCTTCTTGCTTTCCTCCAATTTCAATTTCAATGTTACAACCATCTCCTCTGCATCAACTAGCCTTTTTGAAGTTTTCTTATGATTTTTCCTTTCAAAAGATAGTTCCTCAAGTGCAGCCAACAACTCTCCTTCCAAGTTAATCTCAGCATCTTCATCATCACTTGATGTTTTTCCCTTTTCAGACTTGTTATCTTCAACTTGTTCATCAAGCATGGCCATAAAAAGAGCCTCTGCTGCTTCATTCCCACTGTCTTCGGAATCATCATCTGAAGAACTGGACATTTTCTTTGACACTAGGCTTTTAGACTTCCCTTTCTTAAAGCGATAGTTTTTCTTGAAAAAATTTTTCTTAGGTATATCATCGTCATTTTCTTCTTTGTCCTTATGAGGACACTTAGCAGCAAAATGACCCACATCTCCACAGGTAAAACACTTGAAAGGCAGCTTCCCTTTATATTTACCTTGACCCTTCTTCAATTTTCGAACGAAGTTAGCCGCTAATTCTTCATCTGGATCATCTGAATCATCTTTATATGACTTAACCACTTCCTTAGCCTTATTCTTTGCACTGAAAGCAGCTTCCCTGTCAGAAGATTTGGGCTTCCCTATTCTCATCTCATATGCTGTCAGTGAACCATGCAGTTCATCCATGCTGAAGACATCTAGATCTTTGGCTTCTTCGATGGCAGAAGCTTTGGCATCATATCTGGCAGAAAGAGTTCTCAAAATTTTCTTAACAATAGACTCTTCTTTTAGCTCTTCACCAAGCCCTCTAATAGAGTTCGCAACTTCATTGACTCTCAGTAGATATGATCCAATGGTCTCACTTTCGGTCATTTTCAAACTCTCAAACTGAGCCCGGTGAGTTTGCAGTTTTGCCTCTTTTATTTTCTTGTCTCCCTCATGAACACTCTGCAGCTTATCCCATATCTCCTTTGACGTCCTACAGGACATGACCTTGACAAGTTCATTGTCTGACAGTCCACACATCAGAGCATTCCTTGCCTTTGAATCATTCTCAAGTAATTTCTTCTCAGCCGCATCAGTAGGATCTTCTTTTCCTTTGTAGCCTTTTCTTACACGGTCCCATATGTCATACCCCAATGCTGAAAGATAAGTTTGCATCCTGACTTTCCAAAAAGAGTAATTTGTCCCATCAAATAGTGGTGCTTTATTAGAAGAGAAACCTTCTCCTGAAGCCATGTGGGTTGTGACAAGATCACCCAAAGCAGATTATGCTTGTAAATGGGACCTTGCTCTGATACCAATTGTTGACCCCACACGGACACTGAGAGGGGGGGGGGGTGAATCAGTGTGCCTAAAAATTTTATATGCAAACAATCAACCACACAACCACAACATAGAAGTTTTACGTGGTTCACCCTCAGGCTACATCCACGGTGCACAAAAAGTGCACTTCCACTATTTTAGCAACAACAACTGCTAGGAGCACCAACCCCTTACAACTTTGCCCGCACCAACGGACAAGAGCACCAACCCCTTACAACTTTGCCCGCACCAACGGACAAGAGCACCAACCCCTACACTCAAGCACCCACTTGAGTGATTACAAGGATAAACAAATTTATAACACACACAGGTGCCTTACAATAAAATTCCAGCAATACACATAGGTGTCAAGAAAATATCAATCACACAAATAATTTCACCGAGATGAGTTCACTTGCCCTGCAACTCTTATCAACCACAATCACTAATTTCTAGTCACACCCTTTGTCTGCACAATCATAATCTGAGGAAGACTACAAGTAGGAATATAAATCCACATGAAATAGAGGGCAGGATGACCATACCACAGATGAAGAACAGATCATCATGTACTGAAGAACATATTAATCATGACTCTGAGTGAGAGATGGTGATAGGCTCGTACGATCTCAAGAGTGAATCTCAGACTTTGAAACTCTCTTGCTTGCACCGGGACTTTGGGTTTTTCAGCCTTCAGTTTGTCTCTGCAACTCTCTCCAGAATAGAATCAAAATCACTTCAATTGATGGAATTGTTGTTTTTTTTGAATCGATGATGATTTCAAAGAGCTAGTTTCAAAGAAACACACCAAGGGGAAGAAAATTGATCCCAACCAGATGTAGGAATCAATTAATTATTTGAACCTTGACTTGAGAGAGGACTTTTGCACAAGACTTTTGCACTCTTTGAAGAAAAATGAATAAACTCCATTTTTCTAATTGAAAATAAGTGCACACTCAACAATTGTGGGCTCTTCCATTAAGACTTTTGCATTATGCAAAAGACTTTTGTTATAATGAAAAAGACTTTTGCATTTGAATGAAGACTTATGCAAATGGACTGACCTACCATTTGAATCAGATGAAACTTGATGGGCCATCTGCTGATTACATTCCAACACATAATGGGACCCACAACAAGGTACCAAGAATAAGAATTAATCTCGCAGTGCAGAAAAACTGCAGAATTTATCTCCACTAGAAAATTCATAACTTCCTCTTCCGAGCTCGAAATGACATGATTCTTGAGCCAAATAAAAGATTATCAGAGGGCTACAACTTTCATGCTTTGAGATTTAACCCAGATTGAATGGAAGGTAGTGTAAAATCACCTCGAAGCTGACTGGTCTGAGAAAAACAGCAACCTGAGAGAGGCAGAGTTGTCCCACTGTTCAGGCCATAACTTTAAAACCTGAAGTCGGATCGATCTGATTCCAAAACAAAAAATTAAGCCCTCTCACTGATGCACAAAAGTCATGTTGACCACTTTTTAATTCAGATATTAGATGTAAAGATATAAGCATAACAATATGCTTAACTGACATGACCTGAACATGCAGTTGCCCAGTTTCACTTTGAATGCTTGCAACCTTCATCATACTGCTTTCCAACACCATGCCAACACCCTAGGATTGACAACAATTACAAACTAAAACAAATGACCAACAATTGTATCCCAGCTTTACTTTACCCCACATTTACCATAATGTGACATTTACTTTTACTTTACTCTACCACTTTATAATCGTCATTTTGAAAGATTCTTATCTTGTAGAAAGTTTTCTAAGGGGGGAGCTGTATGTGAAAATATTGAGCTTTTTAAAAGAAAAGAATAATTTTTTCAAGTTTTTCTTGGGTTACCAAACGCACAAGATTCTCTTCTTTAGAAAATGAAACATTATATTCTATAAAATATTATTTTCTTGTGTTTTCTTGTCCATCCAAAGAGACCCTTAATTAAGGGTTATTATTATGTAATTTTAGGTATGGCCCACCAACCATGTGCACAGAAGATTAATGGTTTGTACAGAATGAGATTGTGAACCGCAATTTTCCTTTTAGTTTATCTCCATCAAGTGGGTCAGTGGGTGTATTCTATAACATAGCTGCCCCTCCACAATTGGTAATGTGGGGTATTTTATAACATAACCCACTATGGTACTTCCAACAAACGATCAAAACAAGAACTTTGGGAGAGTGGAGTATAATTCAAGAAAGATAGCTGTAGAAACAGTGTATTCTCCCTATATAAAAGCACGAGCTGTGTGTGTTTTGAGAGAGAGAGAGAGAGAGAGAGAGAGAGAGAGAGAGAGAGAGAGAGATACAGAGAGATTCCTTGATTGTTTTCTCCCAAAGATACCATGTCTAAGCCAAGGTAATCTTTCATCAACTATTAGAGATCCAAGAATCAAATTGTTTAAACTGGAACCATTGATGCTTAGCTTTCATTCATTTCTCATAATTTTCTTTTATGGGTTATATTTAACATGTAACTAGCACTGTATGATTCAAGGTTGGAGGGCAAGGTGGCCATAATCACAGGAGCAGCCAGTGGCATAGGTGAGGCAACTGCAAGGCTTTTCGCAGAAAATGGCGCATTCGTGGTTATCGCAGACATCCAAGATGAGTTGGGTCAGTCGGTTGCGGCCTCGATCGGCCTAGACAAATCCTCTTACAGGCACTGCGATGTAAGAGATGAGAACCAAGTCGAAGAGACCGTCACCTTCACCTTAGAGAAATATGGCCGCATCGACGTTCTCTTTAGCAACGCCGGGATCATTGGCCCTCCCACAAGCATACTTGACATGAATTTGGAGGAACTAGACAACACCATCGCAGTCAATGTGCGCGGTGTGGCTGCAACAATCAAGCATGTGGCACGTGCAATGGTCCAGCACAAGACTCGTGGCTCGATCATATGCACAATGAGCGTGGCCGGCAACGTGGGGGGTACAGGCCCACATGCCTATTCCACTTCCAAGAGTGCTCTGATTGGGCTGGTGCGGTCGACGGCGAGTGAGCTTGGGAAGGATGGGATAAGGGTCAATGGGGTCTCTCCTCATGGGGTGGCCACACCCTTGTCATGTGGGGTGAGTGGGGTTGAACCAAGTCTTCTAGAAGCCATATGTTGCAGCACATCCTGCTTGAAGGGGGTGGTGCTGAAGACAAGACATGTAGCTGAGGCTGTTCTGTTTTTGGCTTCTGATGAATCATTGTTCATTAGTGGCCATAACTTGGCTGTTGATGGAGGCTTCTCTGTTGTTAACAGTGGCTTCTCACTCTACAAGTAATGCTCTCGTGTGTATGTGTGGGAGTGGTTTCTATCCTTCAAAAGCGTATTATGATATTGACTAATAAATTGGAAAGATGTTGTAGTGTCTATATCATATCACTCTAGCATGGCTGCAACTGAAATGGTTTTATTGCTCTGAAATTTAGATGAGTTCATATCATCTCCATATCTACAAGAAGGAAGGGGAAAAAAAACAGAGTTGTTGAATGCTGTCCTTTAAACCTAATCTAGTGCTATGAAATGAATGATTGCTAGATAAAGAGGGAATATGTGGTTGATCTATTGTGATTATTGTTGGGTTTGGGAAAGACAAGGACATGGTTCCCAGTAGAGATATTAGGAATAAGTGACAGACTAGTTTAGAGAGGATAAACGTAGATCATATCATTTATTCTTTCTAAACATTTCTGTTACAGCCGTCCATTTCTAGGTTGCCACTGGGTAGGGTTGTGGGTCGGGTCAGGTTTAAACGGGAACCTGCCTTGTACCCGGTCGTAGTAGGCGGGCTTGAAAGTGGAGATCTCTTGTGCACACTAAAATGGCGCCCATCATCTGAAAAGTAGAGATGAAGGGAAATTGGACATCAAACGTAGGGGTCGGGAATCCTTATTATTGGGAATTTATGACAGCATGTAAGTGAAATTATGAGATTGGTTTGCAGTTGCTAGAGTCTAGATATCTCGGGGTCTTTTGGCTTATAGAATTTTTTAAGTTCTTAGATATTTTATTTTTAAAATGTTCAAGAGCCTCTAAGCATTTACGATTACAGTTATAGGATCATATTTGAAATTAGTTTGTAGAACAAGAGAATACCTAACTTTATGGATTTTTTTTTTTACTTAGGTAAGAGCAATCCTATATTCCTGCTCCCATAAAAAACTGAAAATATCTCAACAAGGAAAATCAGTTCATTTTTTCTTTGTCTGCAAAAAAATTATGTCGCACTAAACAATGAACGCTACATGAAAAATCAGAATAATATTCTTTTATATCCCAAAATCCTTTCTTCACACGAACCATCTTTGGAATTCTCATATATCGATCCTCTGCCCAATCAGGCCCATAGTGGTGGGAGTTTCTATGTTGACCAAGACATAATAAACTACAAAAATGTAACTGGTGCCATCAAATCTGAGTCCCTCAGAAGGAGACATGAAAGTAAATGGAGTTCCTGTACCCCACAACCCGGGATCTTTGTTTCCGGGCAATTCACTTTCACTCACCAACTTTTAATAAACCAGACCTCTAGGCCATAACATTTTTTAAGTGCACATGAACCCCTCTCCACATGATTAGCAATGCTAAAGAACTGAACGTGGAGCAGATCTGAAGTTTATTCATCCTATTTGTTTTTGAACAAACTTCATAGTCCAAACTACCAATATAGTTAACTACGTACAGCCCTCAAAAGCTTGTGCGACTAGATTACTCCCTATTCTCAAGCCATTCATTATTTTATGCATTTTGAGTCAACCCACACCTCAAAAAATCTCAAATGCTGATATTTTATAGACCACTAATCCACAACTCCCTTATTTATCTCATTAAGTTGTTTCTTCAACTGCAAATATGTTATAAGTGATGTAACAAAACTGTGTTATTATAATATAGGGTTAATTCTTGTAAGGTGAGAAAATGGGAAAGTGGAATGTTTTCAAGAAAACTTGTTACTTGATGTTACATAAGAAAATCGGAAAGCAAATACGTTGATAAAGCACTTATGTCTATTACCCTTCACATCTTTAATAATTATTTGGTAGAACTCATTTTACCATTAATTCAAACAGGCCTTGTCTGGACGGATATTTATTACTTTACAGTTTTTAATCAGCCCGCTTGGACGATATTTATTACTTCTTCTTTTAAGGCCTGCCAAATCCATGTATGGTTGGGCCAGAGTTGTATGCCTAATAAAGCAATGTGTTGGATATAGTTCAAAGCTATTTGGAAAAAAAAATACTGGCACCAATCTATTCCACATTGCAAGAGAATGATATATCAATGTCTCCAAGGATAGTCTACTAACTAGGGAGGGTTTTCTGTGTCTGTCTCTTCTGTAATTGGACCTCCCATTGAAGACAAAATCACAGCTACATGACCCATTTCGTCCCAGACATGACCAACAAATCCCCCCACATCTGTCTCCTTACCTTTGGAGTGACCACTAGTTGTCTCAGTGATGATGGCCATCCTCTACCTCAACCTAGTCACAAAGGGTTTCTAGTGGTACGGAAAGCATAAAAAATTCCACTGGATCATGGGCTTTGGATTTTTGCAAAAAAAAAAAGTGTTTAAAAAGGTTAAGAAAGAAAAGGCAAAATCCTATTGGTGGCAAGGACAAGATCCCTAAATATGAGATTGGTGAGGCACCTTTATGTGGCTTTTGGGCAAAATCCTAATATTACTGTGATAGAACTGACACCAGTGGGCCTTAGTTTTGATAGGATTCTTATGAATCAGGACTGTCTGTAGTAGGAATTGAAATTGATTTATGGTACGCAGCAACATTAAGCAGGAACTTACATGATTTATTAAGATGACAGTTGTCAACAGAAGTTATCAAATCAACGCTGGTTTCAACTCCAAGTAGAGAAAGATTGGTCCCGCACTATAAGCAAAGGACCGTGATTTTGAGTGGTTTGAATTTCAAAGGTGGGCCAATTCATTTTAAAGGCTATGGTTCCAATTTCAATTGTAGTGAAATTTGGGTTAGCACCAACACAAACGCACTGTGATTTTGAGTGGTTTAGATCTTGAAATGTGGACTCATTGATGATTTATAAGTTGGCTCTAGTGATTTTTTTGGGGCTTGGCCTGAAATCGGGCAATAATGGGGGCTGTATTCAGTCTAAGGCCTGGTTGCATAAAAAGGAGCGGCTGACATGGGATTGAGCCTCAATTTCTTCGCCTTTTTGGGCTTAGGCTGGATTTAGGCCTGTGTATTCTTTGCCAAGTCTGTTCCTGGATGCGCCTCTAATCATCCTAGATCCAGCCCATGCCTACCCCAGATCAAATAACTTTTGGGTTGAGACACATCCATCCATCATGAGGCCCCAAAAGATTTAACAATCCTAGCTTTGACATCTCTATGGGGCCCCACATTCCTGGTCATAGCCCTAAAATCCCAACCACAGTCTCCAATGTTGCAGCAAGACAATTTTAGAATTGTCATGTACCCTAGGGTGTCTCATTTATATTTTAGGGCCCGTTTGTTTACAAGCATTTTTTATTGAAATTCTATTTGTCAGCAATGCAGATCCAGTCTCATGGAATTTGGAATTTGTATGTTTAAATTAAGAGAATTCACAAAAGCTGACATTCCAAATGCCACTTTTGCCACCCAGAATTTTCAGAAATCCAGCATTCCAAATGCCAGACAGCACACTGAGCATTTTGAAATTCCACTGGTTGAGACAGTAAATCTCCAAATGCTTGCAATTAAATAGACCCTTTAATGATACAACTACAAGAATACCCCCTTATTAATGTTACAGGTACAAGAATAAACTTTGAATCATGCTTATAAAGTCATTATTCTCTGCGGTGCACAGGAATTCCCTGGAATTAGCTCTCTCTTCACAATACATGATTTCCAGTTTCCCATATCCAATCTAACCTCCTCATTTCTAACCACTGCAACGTTAAAACTACCAAACAGTCAAAACTACCAGCCCAACATGACCATGGCCATCTGAGTTCCTTGCCAACATCTTAGAGAAGGCCACCATATCAAGCTACACAGCTTCATCACCTCCTCACTCTCTTGAGGGGGTGGGGGGGGGGGGGGGGGTGTCCATGTCACTTGATGTCAGGTTCATGGTGGGTGCTCCAAAAAACAGAGGTTCTTAAGAAATGTGACAATGATCCCTAGTATGAGAGGTTGTTGATTGATCAATGTGGAAGGAACGGATTGGCTGGTTAGAGCCATCTACGGATGAGTTGCTGGAATGGGGTGCACCCCATGTGGTTCTTGGCTACCCATTCTTGCATGGGATGTCCGGCGCTATGATACCACCATCTTTGTATACCACACTGAGTATGCATCATCTCTCCTTACTCTATCCAAGAAAATGTAGGCTTCTTCATTATCATAAATTATTTAAGGCAATGTAGCTAGTTCCAAGTATCAGTTTGCTTATTAAAATCATGCACATGGACTTGACTAAAATTTGAGCGAATTGCTAGAACATAGAAAAGTAGAGATGTAAAATATGAATGAGTTGGATCACTCACACCAAGGAGAAAGAAGTGAATAACTAAAATTCAGTTAAAACTAATTTAACTGCCGATTTGGTGGCAACTTCTCTTAATTTATATCAACCATTATGATAAATGAGACCTTTACATCACACCATCCCCTTGTAATAGGCCTACATGGTGCACACAAATAGGTCCCACAATGGCCTAGTCTCTAGTAAAGTAAGGTAAGTTCAATGGTTAAATTGGAGGAAAAAGTAGTATGATAAAAGTAAAGTAAGTTGGGTTGGCTCTAATTTAATATGCTTTTGTTGTTCAAAGGAAACTTGGGTCCCCGAAACTTTGTCTCGCGGGACACGAAACGAAAACCTGCTTCTCACACAGGCTGACAAATTCCAACTAAAATCTACGACAGTAGTTTCTTGTAAAGTTCCTTTGAAGGCCTCTTTTCCTTGAAGTTCATTTTCCCTCCGCATGGATTTCTAGTTCTCGACGAAAATGGCTGAGGAAGGACTACGGTACTGGCTTCGATGGCAAGTTCCCGTCTGCGCTTTAATCTTCGCTGTTCCTTTGACCGTGGCCATTTATCTGATCATCAGACGTCAGAGATCTCCTCTCAACGGCTCAGCTCTCTGGATCCCCTGCTGGAGAAAGCTCCATCCTCTCTGGCTTTTGATCTACCGATCGATCGCCTTCGTCTCCATGTCTTGGATGCTTTATCAGTCGGTCGTTTCCGTAGGATTCTTCGCCTTCTATTTCTACACGCAGTAAGACCGATTTCTGCAGTCTTTTTTCCTTTTTCTGTTGAGAATTCACATAAAGATGTAATTTTGACTCTGGGTTTTTACTTGTTTGAGGTTTTTTCAACTGCAATTGGTGTGATTCTATGGAAAGCATGGTTTTTTAGCTGTGGGGTTTTTTGTTTTTATGAGAATCTGTTGGAATTTATGAAGTAAGAATGTGGGAATTGGGCAAATCATGAAGGATTAGTTGGGCAATCTAATTCTTGATGAGTTCATGTAGATGGGTTCCTATAGCACTGTCCTAATATAATGGGGCTAGGACTAGGACTGATATTTGGTAATTACTCATCAACTAAAGAGGGTACCATTTTTGGATCATCCAACATTAGAATGATTTGAGCTCTTGATGGATGGACCAAGAGGAATGAAGTATGAAGCCTCAAGTGTGAGGAAAGCAGAGCCTTCCTCATACAGTTATATGCTTGCAGCAAGCTTTGATGGAAAATACATGAAGATTCATTCCTAGTCTTAATGTAGGCTGGACTTTCTCAATCAGCATTGGGGCTGATTCTGTGTGGGATAAGGGCCTAGGAATCTGCAGCAAAGGCTCCAGTAGTCTCTTCACTGCCGGAGCATGCTTGGAATATGAAGCAAACACAATAGATCGCACAATGCAAAAGAGGGTTGAATTTTCATTATCTGATGAAAGTGCTGCAAGGATTGATTTTAAAGGTTTCTGCCTTTTCACTCATCCCCGAGCCATGCTCTCTGTTACTTTGCATATTCTAACTTGTCTTTCCTCACAAGTCACAACTTCAATCTAGATATTTGTTGGCCTCCCTCTTCTCCTAGTACCTTGCACTTCTAACCCCTAGATTCTATGTACCGAGTGCCATTTTATTTGAGAATATCCGTATGATTGGACGATAGTTCTTACATCTTGCAGCAGTCCATCTCAGAGTTGTTTTTAATTGATATTGTCCTAGTACTCTGTAGTTATATTTAGTAGTCACTAATATATGTCTCTAGGGCAGAGTTTGTGGCAAGTGAATATGATTTGTTTTCCTCAGTAGAGCCTACAATGAAGTTGCTATTTCTGGAGACCAAGTTTCCATCTTGTGCTCTGGATCCTTGATTTCATTTTGAATGAATGCTTATGTCAACACCAATTATGGAAGTGTTTGCATTTTGGCTATAGTGAACTCTTCTAAAAATGTTGCATGACTTTATCATTGAGTTGTAGTCTCTCTTTTCCTTTGGTTTAAGATTTTCCCTTTACTTGGATTAGACAAATAACATCTGGTCAGTTAACTACAGTCTAAAGCCTAAACGGCTAAACTCCTATTTTGATTTTAACTCTTCTACAGGTGGACCTTTTCATTAGTCATTATCTATTTTGGGGTATGTTGTGCTCGTCCCTGTGAATGTAGAAGTGAATTCTTGATGCAGATACAGTATCCTCAATCCTCTTTGCTATGGATAATAGCATGACTAATATACCAAAGTGCATCTACGATGCCAAAATGTCACTATGAGGTCTGTATTTTTTTCTTAAGACAACCTCTTTCTGCTTAACATATATCATTACTACTTGTAGCTTGGTACTGTGATATCTGCTCATGGATGCTGGACATATTCAAAACATTACATTGAAAATGAGGAAAGGGGTCGATTATTGAAAATGGATTTGGGAGAAAGCAAAGGCACAAAGATAACTTCTACAAATAAAATGAAGAGCCCCGTCAAATTGCAAAGCCATCATGAGCAAGATGTGATTGAACGAAGAGCTGGATTTTGGGGATATCTGATGCAAGCCATATATCAGGTTAATGAGTGTGAATTTTTGTTTTGTTTCACTGCCTAAGTATTATTATACCATGATACAGGATGCATAATCATGGAAATTTGATGATTCCTCATTCCTATATTCTAAACATGCATTCGCAATATATTTATTTTTGTTTTTGAAAGAAGAGTTTATAAAAGCCTCATCATCAAATTCATCTACTGTGCTTTTATCCTGACCACCACAGAAACGATCTCATTGACTTCATTATCAAATTCATCTGTTATGCATGTTTTGTGGCTATGTGAAGATTTTTATTTTATTTATTTGAACATTCTTGAAATTCTTTTGATTCTTGCCCATGCTTTCAATACTGAATTTGGTTTCATCACATGAAGACTTGTGCAGGTGCTGTGATGTTGACGGACATTGTTTTCTGGTGCCTTTTGGTTCCATTTATGTCAGATGACCATTTCAGCTTGACTTTGGTGAGAATTGTATTCTGTCCATTATTTTTCTGAAAGATGAACTACTTGGCTAAGTTGGCTTTGTTACTACTTAAGTACTTAAAGTATGATTATATTTCCAGCACTTGTACTTGGGTCAGTAATAACACATTTCTCTAAGACTGCCTCATGCTTCAGTGCTCATCTGAAGAGATCCAGATCCCACATGTTGGAGAAATATGTAGTGATTGCATGTTGGCATTCCAAGTTGTCTATATGATTTATTTATTTATTTATTTTCTGAGGTATTGACTAGAACCCAAAACCTCTTGGTTGTGACTTGAGTGTCATATGATGCACTCCATTTTTTACTGGAGATGACCAAAAATCTTCCTCTCATTAAATGAAGGCTATAGATTACCAATTTGTAATGAATACTTCAAGCCTAGGATCAACCAATGTATAATGATCTATGACACGGTGGGGTCTGTCGGATCAGGAGCTTATAATGCTGAAAGATAGGTTTCACCTTTCCTATTGCTGAATTGAGCAAAGAAACACCAGTTATTTTGATTGAGGGGTTATGCAATGTCATTCTTGTCAAAAAGAAGATACAACTGTGCAAGTTTCTAAAATCACACTCGAGAAGCATTGTGTCAAGTTGAATTGACAACCGATTCTAATTGTATCCTCAAATAATAGCAAGTTGATCCCAACGTCATGCAGAATGGAGCAGAAGCACCAATATATTCTTGAACAAATCCTTTAGCAATTAGTCTAGCCTGTAAGGAATTACTTATTCTCGCATCAATTTAAGTCTTGAATTACCATTTGCATCTCATGCTTCGAGCCTTATGATCCTATATAACTTTCCAGACAGTACTGTTCTTCCTTCAGTTATGAGTTGTTTCTGGCAAGCATGGTTGCAGCTTCAGGCAATCTTCCCTCCTAGCTCTCATAGAGGACAAAGCCAGAAAAATGAATCATGTCATGATTCTGAGTGAAAGCATCAAAACAAACTAGTCGTTTTATTGTATTCAGTGTTTTAGGAGTGGAGAAGATTCTTTTGACTAAGGAAATTTTACCAATACAACAATTAAAAATAAAATAAAAACCTCTAAAACCAGGACAGTGTTTCACAGCATTTTCTCTGTTTCCAAATTGAGGAGCTAGAGACAACAATCATTAAAAGCTTGCCCTACAGTTTATTCTTATGTCACTGTCATGTGTTCCTTTTCACATAAAAAAGCTGGTTCATGATTCATCAAGTTTCATCCCTTCTATTTTGCTTGCTTCCTTTAATTTAGTTATGACCTCTTCTTGGCAGTTAATTGGATGCATGCATGCTCTCAATGCTGTGTTTCTTCTTCTAGACACTGCTCTCAGCCGTATGGTAAGTATGAATTTAACATGAAGCAGATGCGTGTTTAAACCATTGTTTATTGAGAGAAACAAAACTGAATTTACTCCCTTGTTCTAGCCTTTCCCATGGTTCCAACTGGCATATTTTGTTCTCTGGAGCGGAATCTATGTCATTTTCCAATGGGTTCTTCATGCATGTGGTTTTTCATGGTGAGAAACATCCCTACTTACCACAATAAGAAGATTGCACTTCTGGTTTTGAGTTAATTGAAGTTTTCACTTATGAATTATTCTGTCAGGTGGCCTTACCCTTTCCTTGAGCTCGCGACTCCATGGGCACCTTTGTGGTAAATGTCGGCCATATTGTCATCTTTCTTTTTCTTTTCTTGTTTCATTTGTAGAATCTAACTGGTATCCTATTTCAGGTATCTATGCCTGGCTTTGGTTCACATCCCCTGTTATGGTTTCTACGCTCTCATTGTAGTTGTAAAAGATTCCATTTTTTCTAAATTGTTTCCCCATGCATATATAAGGTCATATTAGTTGGTACCTTGATTGGTCCTTGATTAGAATTTTGGGTGCATTTGGTTGTGGTGGCTCAGAAAGCAGTTTGCATTAGTACATATAGAAGAAGGTGGGGGCCTCTTTACAAATATTTTCTGTGCTGATTTGTAACTACATTGTTTGAGACAGATTATGCTGAAAGTTGTATATGTAAGTACTCTATCCATCAAAAGTATTTTCCTGCACACAATTTGCATGGGAACTGGCGTTAGACACCATTGTCGGTGAATTTTGCAGGTGGGCCCCACCTCTTTGAGGGTCCATGGATGATATATGTAATCCGTGAATGTATATATTTACTTCTTTCCTATGTTTATTGTTCAAATTAATGGTATTTGTTTATTGTTATAACAGGTGGGAAACCAAATGCAAATTGGATCTAGGAAACGATTGCCTGATACAATAGACATAGTCAGTGGCGAATCCAGAAAATATATTTTGGGGGGGCTTGAGATTATCGTGCTTAAAATTTTGGAATCCAACTATTGGCTTGATTATATCCAACGTAATATAATTGAAAATTTTAATAAAAATTTATAAAAATTCAAACTTGAGATTTCATTCAAACTTTCACAATTGACATCTTCGAGTTTTCATATCCTGAAAACCTTTCATGATATTATCATTGTCGATCTTTTCAAAAATTTCTCTCTCTATGTATGTAACTAAGATATCACTCAACCATTCATCACTCATTCGATTGCGTAACCGAGTCTTTATTATATTCATGGCTGAAAAATGCTCTCTCAACCGATGCAGTGGCGACTGATAATACTAATGCCAAAGTCATAAGCAAGTAAACCAATGGATATACTTTATTTCTTCTTGTCTTCACCATTGCTCTTGCAAGATCACCAATCCCATCTAAGCTTCCAAATTCATCACTAGAATGCATGTCGGCGATATAAGTGTCAAGTTGATTATGAAGGAGCAATATACTGATATTTCTATACGGGCTTTGGCTTTGGGCAATTGGGCTCTAACATTTAGATTTTGGGTGGGCTTGTATATTTTTTTGGGTGGGCTTGGTCACCTATACCTTAGTATATGTAATTTAAAAAAAAAATAATGGGTAGGCTTGAGCCTACCCATTAATGTACATGCATCCGCCACTGGACATAGTGTGTGTTACCTAATTCGTAGTTCGACTAATTCGCTTTCGAGTTTGCAATTTGTAATTTGAGAACTAGCTTGATCATAAGATTTGATGGAGTAGGTTCATTTGATTTGCTTTTCAATTTGGCTAATTCAAAATTTGACTTCGACAAGTACGATGAATTAATTCACGTGTGCTCATTTTGTAAGTCTATCACTAAAGGTCCTTGTCTAAAGTCCAAACCACTCAAAATAACTGTTATTTTCATTAACTCTACGAATGAAAGTTTGCTTCAATTATAATTTGGGCCACAATTAGATTGATTACATGTAAAACAAAGTTAAGATTAAAAAATCAAAGTAAAATTTTATATTTTATTGGCGATCAATATTTATGTGGGGCCAATTTTGATTGGAGTTAGGTATTGCCTAGCACAAATGCATATAGGAGTGTTTTTGAGTGCTTGTGTTTTTTGATAAGCACTTCAGTAGAAATATATAATCAACTTAGAGAACTATATAAAATTAATTCGTTGATGGTTCATGAACTGATCTGTGAATTGTTCCAAATGAATTATGCCTCCTGACCGAACTTAGGTAACTATGGACCTACAGAGATTCGGCCACGGCAGTGATTGGATGAATCCTCACATGTTGGGAGGATGGAAAATTTTTTTTATCATGACAAATTACCAAAAGGCTTTCTTCTCGGGCAAAGACCCTTTCATTTGATGAGACCCACAAATCAGATTTGTCTCATGGCAACGTGATTCTGTTATTTTCACATCAATCAATGTTTGAGCAACCTCAGCTGCTTGATTTGATGGTTTGGACCATAGTCTGACGGGTGATCATAATTAGATAGATTCTAGATAAATGACAATTGAGTCTGTCAAAAAAAATTAGTTGGCTTTTTTTTTTTGTTAAATTAGTGAGAAGTTCCTAGTATTGGTACTGTAAAGCCTCCAATCCAACAACTTTTTCTCTAAGGCCTATGGTCCATACAGCTGTACATAGTTTGGCGATAGGTCCTTACACACGCCACATCAGATATTTTTTTGACTGATTTGCCCTTTTAACTGTTTAGGCATAAAAATTTGAATTTCAAAATTTCAAATCTTTCATTCTCCCTCATTTTAAGGTGGGCCACGATTGTTGATCGGAGAAGATCACTGATCTCTGTTTTGGAATTGTGGGTAGATAACCCAGAGGGATTTCGGACTCCTTGCCGAGGAAGCCATAAGAAACAGAGAACCCGCGTCTGGATTCCCCCAAACTGCCCTCGTTGTTACGCCGGAATCGAGGAAGACGAGAAAGATGTATTGTTTCTCTGTTGAGAAATCAGAGAGAAAGCTTGAAGAACCTGTCCACGCTGCCAGAACGTGCGCCATCGCCGGACTTGAGGAAGGAGAAAGCCAGAAGCAAATCTTTCTTAGCGTTACATCCAAGTTCTGTTACAGAACTTGAAACGAAGGAGATCTGAGTTTCTCGCCGCGCCTGGTCTCCGCTCCTGGTTCTCTGTTTGGTGTAGATCGGATCTTGCATAGTCTCGGTTTGCAGAGCGTAATAGAATCTCGGGATGGGTCGCACTTTGATCTGCGGAATCCAAGGCACTGCTTGTGTTTCATTGAAGAAGTCATAATTAAATTAGAAAAAGGAAGCCTGTTGCACGTTATAGAGAAAAACCACCAAGTTTTTGGTTTTGGCTTCTGTTAGTACAAAGGAAAGACAAATTGTTTTGTCCTTTAGTGCCAGAAATTTGGAAAGTTGATTCTAGTTGTAAATCGGATTTGCCATTTGTTTGCTCCTAGGATCTTGGTTGATCGGAAATCAGCCATTGCTACTTCGCCATCATTGCCGGAGATGCCACTACCGCCGCGTGTCGCCGGAGAAGGAGGATTGTCACCTGTGCTGCCGCGCCATGTCGTTGCCGAAGGAGAAAGCAGCAGAGCTGCTGTTATTCGGTTCTGTTACAGAACCCACTTGAAGAAGAGAACCCATTTTTGGGTTAGTTTCAGTTAAATTTATCTGAGTTTTTTTTTTCAAAGTTATATGATTTTCTTTGAAAATTATATGAGTTTTTGTCAAATTTATCTGAGTTTTTTATCTATTTGAGTTTTTTTGCAAATTTATCTAAGTTTTTGATAAATCTATCTGAGTTTTTATCAAATTTATCAAAAAAAATTGAAAATCTATTTGAGTTTTTGATAAATGTAACTAAGTTTTTGGAGAATTTATTTGACGTTTTGACAAATCTATCTTAGTTCTTGGCAAATTTATATGAGTTTCTGGCAAATTTATCTTTATCTGAGTTTCTGAAAAATTTATCTGATTTTTTGGCAAATTTATCTTTATTTGAGTTTCTGAAAAATTTATCTGAGTTTCTGTCAAAATTTATCTCTGTTTTGAAAATTTTAATTGAGTGTTTGAACATATCTTTCTGAGTTGTTTGGCAAATTTCTTTGCGTTTTATGAAACCTATTTGTGTCTTTTAATTTTATTTTTGTATTTTGAAATTTATTTGCGTCATTTTAAATTTATTTGAATTTAACTGAGTTTCTGGCAAATTTATCTGAGTTTCTGGCAAATTTATCTTTATCTGAGTTTCTGAAAAATTTATATAAGTTTTTGGCAAATTTATCTTTATCTGAGTTTCTGAAAAATTTATCTGAGAGTTTCTAACAAATTTATCTCCTTTTTGAAAATTTTAATTGAGTGTTTGAACAAATCTTTCTGAGTTGTTTGGCAAATTTCTTTGCGTTTTATGAAATCTATTTGTGTTTTTTAATTTTATTTGTGTATTTTGAAATTTATTTGCGTCTTTTAAAATTTATTTATATTTTTTGAAATTTATTTGAGTTTTTTTAATTTATTTTCATCTTTTTAAATTTATTTACATTCTTTTGAGATTTATTTGCGTTTTTTGAAATTTAGTTGCGTTATTTTGAAATTTATTTGCATCTTTTGAATTTTATTTGTGTTTTCTTTTTTAATTTTATTTCAAAATCTCATTAATGGGATTTTCATTAATCGTGGCCAATTAAATATTAGTTGGCCATTATTAATGGCACATCCCACTAATCATGGGATATGATTATCTTTAAATAGATAAGAGCTTTTAAACAAAGGGCAACTTGGACATTTTAGATCTTCAAATTTGGAAAAAGGATCTACCACACTATGAAAAGAGAGTGTGGATCTAAGGCCATAAAATCAAATGTTGAGGGACCTGTCGCCAAATGCCTCTGGGCATTTGGGCAGAGGTCCCTCAACTGTGATTTTTATTGCAAACGGTCCACAATATTTTATCGTACTGACGGCAATCCTTTTGTAAAAGTAACCCACTGAAAAAGACAAAAACGCCCTTGTACACGTCAGCAAAAGCAGAACTCAGACAATTTATCTGAGTTTTGGCAAAGCTCAACAATAATTCAAATAAACTTCTCTCCTTCCATTGAGGTTTGTATGGCGTTAGAGTTTCAGAACGACAAAGTGGTCTTCATGAAACTTTTAGAGGACGTCTTAAGCTTTTCAGAAAGGTCTGGTTTTGCAAAAATCCGAGTTCGTTTGGGCCTCCAAGCCTTGCTTCAAAGTAAGGCCTGAAAAACTGATCCGAGATTTCTATCTTTACCAGTAAATTTCAATAGGTCATAACTTGAGTTTCCGTAGTCCAAATCGGGTGATTCAAAACCCTAAAATCATCTACACGTCTAGGGCTACAACTTTCATGAAGAGGCCAAGTCAAGATTCTGCCGTTATATCTTAGAAAAATACCTCACAAGTGGGGCACAATTTTTGGGATTTTTGTCAATCCGTTTTGAATTACCTATAATTTAGGGATTGAATTTGGTGAATGTGGGTCGTCGGATGGCACAACATCACATAGCTATTTGTTCGAAACTCAGAAAAGTTGTCAAAACTCAGATAAATTTATCTGAGTTTTGCCAGAAACTAACATAAATTTGCCAAAACTCAGATAAATTTATCTGAGTTTTGGGCAAATTTTTCGAAAACTCAGATAAATTATCTGAGTTTTGCAAATTTAGCTTTATCAGAATTTTGCAAATTTATCTTTGTTAGGGCTATGTGATGGATCGATGGCAATAGGAAGGTCATGTGTTGAAATGAATAAATTAGGTGTGGAAGTATTGGGTGCAGGTGTTGGAATCGCGGGCCCATGTATTGGATCATGAATAGCAAGCGGTGGTGATGGATGTTGAGTTACAGGTGGAATGGGACCAGGTTTTGATGTAGGTGGATGGGACATGTTAAGGTGAGTGAGTAGGAATAGTTAATAATTCTGTTTGGAACAGAGTGGTTGATTCCGGACCTGAGGTATATGAAAAATGGATATCCGGAAGGGTGGAAGTACTGGATTTAAAGAAAAATCCTAAGAAGGATCAAGAGCAGCATCCTTGAATGAAAATGTTGTCTCATAAAAACTACATCCCTCGCTTTGCAGAGCTCTCTGGTGAAATCCCTCATTTTTAGAGAAGAAGACGGAAGGAGATTTCCAGGATAACAGAGGAGAAGATAGAAGGTGTTATACTGAAACTGTTGAAAGGGGCAAATTAGTCATAAAAATATATGATGTGGCATATTAGGGATCTCTCACCAAAATATCTCCAGCTGTCTGGACTAGCTGTCTGGACTAGAGACCGTAGAGAAAAAGTTGATGTCCTTGATGCCTTAGAATACTGTGCTCAGCGACTTTTGCTTAATTTACCCTAACATAAATGAACTACTAGCTCCTGAAAGATAGGAGCTTATTCAAAATAAAACATACTTGCATCACCGAGACTCTAACAGATACGAGGTTCCATAGATTTTTTGTGATTTTCTTCTTAGAAGGGCTGGAGATGATGTGGGTGACTTAAACAATATCCATCTGAGTTATATCATTTTTGCGTGTAGTGATTCTCTCTCTGACCTCTTTCATCCTCTTGGTTCTTATATTAAAGAAAGGCATGAAATAGGATGAAATATTGTTTATTGTCCTTTTGGGTGGAAATCCCATTTTTGCTTTTGTATCTTTTGGTAGAAAAGAACCTTTTCCATGGATTCCCATATTCACAACCCACTCTCCACCAACCTTAAAATAAGAACAGTGGGAAACCATTTTATCTCTATGGAAATGGGTTTATGAAAACAAAAACAATCCCAGTGGATGTATGGTGGAAGAGATTAAGATTCTCAATCACTCACGCAAAAATGATGTAATTCAATGATGGTGTTGCAAGCCGCCTCTATCATCAACAACTCTTATAAGGAAAAAAAAGGGGATCTGCAATCCAGCAAGATTGGAGGTAAATGCTTTTTATATTTACATCTGTTATATGATTTGAGATAGAAGGTATTGTGATTTTTTTTACTATTATTTTCTTATTCAATTAAATGCTTTTAGACAGATCTCTTGGAATATTGTTCACAGATTATGAATTCCCTTCTTGCCAGAGTTTAAACTAGAAGACATCAGGAGTACTGGGTTCAGCCATGAGGTCCCAGATGTTCACAGAATCCATAGTTTTTCTGTACTTTTTCCTTGATTGATTTCTCATATGTAATCTAAAGATGGAAGAGGGTTCTATTTAATAGTTGCTCAGCTGTAATCTTGTGTTCTCATATGAGCAATGTGCCTATTCCGTTCTAACCAGTTAGTAGAAGCATTTAATTTAAGTTCTATTTTATGCATAAAACTGTGGTGGTTCTCAATGGCCTCAATCTCCTCTTTCATGGTCCTTCTCAAAGTATTTTTTTTTTCAAAATCCATTTGATTATTTGATCACTATAGCAAAGTGAATCTCATCATCATCAGTTGCCACATTATTTTTTCAAGCACCATGGTTCTCTTGTAGCATGTTTAGATCTTGTGCGATTTGTGAATGCTTCTGTAGTACATGGAGAGCCAAATGAGTCTGTGATTGGAGATGCATCTGCAATTGGCAAGCTATTTTCAATCCACTCTTGGGTGGGTTGTTCCTACTTCCATTAAGGCCACCCTAGCGAAGAAAGCATCAGCACACATGAAAGCAGGAGGAATCCAGGCCTAGCTTAAAAGATTCTTAATGGCTGAATCTACATGTGGGAACAGATAGGGAAGGTTGAAAGCAGAGCAGGAAGCCTGCCTGCGATGCTCTTTATGAACTATGCCTTTCATTGTATTCATTTATGGAATAATCCGGTGGCAGCGGCATATTGAAAGAGCATAATAATTAATAACTGAATTAACATTTCTTATTAGATCTTATTTCCAAGGAGGCTGATCCAACAACTCCTGGAAAGTCTTGCCCTGTTTCCTTAACCCGTGTGTTGTATAAATTTAATGCTAGGATCATCATGCATGAAGTCTTTATGGCATCTATTATTAATCCAAGAACTGATAACATCCTCCTTCTACTTGATCTTCTTTGCAACTGCCATCATATTATCTTATTGGAGGTATAGAGAAAATGTGTTTGAAGCCTGATTTAGTAATGCATTTGATATTGCATGTTGGAATTTCTTGGCATCTGCCCTTCACGCACTCCACTTTTCCGCTTAAATGATGATTAAGTGGAGCATGGACACTCACCCTAACCACTCAATTCTCCTAAATAGTCAAGCTCTGGGATATTTTTAAGAGAGTAGAGATATCCATCAAGGTTGCCTGCTTTATCCATTCTATTACAATTCTGATGGAATTCCTTTCTACAATTTTTATATAGATGCCCATATCTCATTTATTATTTGTTGCAAAATTTTCAAGTCTGTGCTTACTTTCTCCTCTCTAATTTCTGTGATGATGCCTAAGCATCCATTTCAAGTGCCCTTTTTTTTTTATTGGTAAGAATGTTTCAAGTGCTCTTGGTATTTCTGAAAAGCAATTGCCAATCAGATTCCTTGGCTTATAACCCCCCCCCCCCCCCCCCCCCCCGACCAAAATTTTCGGGATAGATGTCTACTCTGTTCTCTTGTTCTCCCACACTAGTTGATCTATTCTCACTTTTATGCTTTTTTTTTTTTTTTTACCTACCTGTTTCATCTTACTCAAAAGCTACAATTTTATCCATTGGGCGCATTTCTGGTATTTTCTTTGGAATGCCTATGTTTCAATGCTGATTATTTCAGGCCTTAGAAAGTGGAATATCATTCACAAGCCTGACTCATGGTGGTATTGGGATTAAGTCAATTTTCATTCTTGATGAAGCAGCTATTATTCACAAGCTATTCAGCGCCGCAATACTTGTTAGAATGCTTTTATTCTAAGCGTTTGCGAGGTTAATCCTTTTTGGTAGTGAACATCTCTTATTTGATTCTTGGAGCTGGCAAGATTTATTAAATATGAGAGACAAATTTAAGTGTTGTATTTGGTTCCTAAGTGGTGATGGGATTATGACCTCTTGGTTTGATCCATGGTTAAATGTCGGTTCTCTCATTGACATCTATAGCGGAAGCCCCATTGATGATCTTCACTTGCATAGAGATATCCGACTAGTACTTTCACCTCAAATGGCAGTTGGAGTTTGCTACCTCCATCATCATTAGCGTTAATTGACATTTGGAGCCTTTTTTTCTCCTCTAGTAAGCACCCACCCGCCCACTCACGCATTTGCCACCCAAGTCCCTAATGCAACAGTCCCCAGTTGTTTCTGTGCAGATGAAGATGCCTCACCATGAAGTTATCAGTGGATTGACATTTTGAGCTACATTCCAACTGAGGTTCACTTGTCCGACATTTTGAGGTCCCAGCTCATGGGCTATTATGATGATATTGTCTAAAGGCAATATTTGCAAGCATTCATTTTGTGCCTGGATGGCGGTTGTTGGCTGCCTGAAATATAAAGAGTTTCTTCTCCATAGGAACTTAACGTCCCTCATAACTGATTGATTTGGTCTTACAACTGGGAAACTATTACTCATCCTTTTTCTTTTTCTTTTTTTGTGTGTGTTTTGCTATTTAGAATGTTATTCTTTGCTGGTTTAATTTCCCACCAATAGCTTGCACTTCCATTGAGTCTTTATATTCGTTCTCTTTCTTATCGTTTTGGAACTGTGAAGGATAATCAAACTGTTGCAAGTCTGTCTTGTGACTCAATTCTCTACAATTTGTCTTAAATCCAATGTAAAGCTTCCTTGATCTTCATATTTCCTGGACTAGATAGACCGCAGATATCTACTTCCCCTGCTGCACCAAGTCTGATTATCTTATGGAGTCCCTAATCTCTTTGGGTCAAGTATATTTTTTCTTTTCACCTCATTTTGCTCCCTGCTTGTACTCATTCTTGCATATTTGGAATGCGTTGTTTCCAATATTTCCAATGTCTCAGTCTAGTTTGCTCCAATATATTTAAAGAATTCATTAAATCTCAGGTCCGAATTCTGGTTTAAACCTAGGTAGCAAAATCATGTAATTTAAAAAAAAAATTATTTGATTTTCTTACATTTAGATTTAAGAAATCTTACAGCTACTGAATGAAAAGTGGGGCAATTTGCAGCCAACTTTGCACTTCTATGTCCTGACTTGATTGTTGTTTTTTATTCTTTGCTTAATGGCAAAATGAATATTAATAAAAGGGTTGAAGACTACATAGGCATAGAGCCTCCAAAAAGAACCCAAAGATTAACACTACAAAAACTCATAAACTAGCCAAAAAGAAAGAAGGTAAGCAGGAAACAATCACTGAAAGAGTAAGAAAACACTGAAGAGGCCTAAGGCAAAGCTTTTCAAACTTTGTACCCCCCTTGGCTGTTATTAATATATATTGACCTTAAAAAATTGTACAGACATTTGATGAAAAACTTCCCCCTCTTTTCTCCAAAATTGCAGTGAGTTGGCAAGGGAACTTTGTCACTATCTTTCCCAGCTTCCACCTTTTTTCTCAAATCCAGATTTTCTAATTGTTACAATAGCGTCTAACTATGCTTAGAAGCAGCTGATATTCAGGTTACATTTGTATGGTGCATATATTGTGAACGCGATTAATAAGAGTGCTTTAACTATGTTTAGAAGCCCCTGATATTTAGGTTACATTTGTATGGTGCATATATTGTTAATGCGATTAATAAGAGGCACTAGCGTGCAAATTAGGCCACCATGAGCTGGGCCAAACAAAGGCTTATCTCTAATCTTTCCTAAACGTGCCTGATTGGGAATTGCAGCTTGTATATAGTTGTATGATTACATTGGTATACAATGTATGGCGGGTTTTAGTAAATAAAATGACTATTATTTGTTCTGCTTTTATCAATGTCCTAACTGCAAGCAACCTTATGTCCACTCCACACAAACATGTGCTGGGGATTCTGAAAGAGCGTAACATGCGTGCTAAACATGGAACTGGTTCTCACATTTCTCCTTTTATCCATCAGTTCCCATGGTTTGCATATGCAATCATTCTGCAGCCCAGAAACTCATGCCAGTCATCATCCTATTTCAGATCATACTGCAACCCAATTACCATTCTGGCACCTTTAAACATGGAGAAAAATGGTACCCATTTTGCCTAAATTTGAAGGCATTAAGTTTTTTTCTTTGTTCTTTACGCGCCTTGCTAAAGATAACTCATCCACACGCCCACCCAAGTCCCTAACAATCCCTAACAAGGAGCATGAACTCGACATTGATGATGATAACAATTCAAACAAAGTCCTTAACTAATTTTTACACACTGATGAAACAATCAATGTGGCTCCATCCACTTGCATCCAGCTTAAATTGAGCATTCGCAGGCCATCAATGTATGCACTTGAGCTTAATAATTATGATTATTTTCCATAAGCAATCTGATTTGCCTTTATATCTTAATTATAATGGCCAATGCAACAGAACGGTTTTAAAGATGATGGTCATAATGTTTTGATTGTTGAATGATATATGGGATCTATGGGCACCCTAACTGGAGTATAGAAATGGTAACCACCGTTGATTTTAAGTGCAAGGACCAAATCTGAAATTTCAGAAAAAAAAAAAATTGGCATTTGAGGAAAAGTATTAAATTGGCAATTGGGTAAATGTTAAAAAGAACCTGCAGGGTAACCAACAACAAGCTCCTCCTAGATGGTAGAAAGATGTGGAGACCTTACATAATTTCCATCAAACACTTAAGATCATATTCACTGAAGATCGATGTACCAATTTCCCTAACCACTGTTCCCTTACTCTAATGTTCCACCTCACTTCTAGAGCAACAACATAAAAATTGAACTAAAATAAGATAAAAATCTAAAAGCCAAACATGCTCTAAACATTGGAATGCAATGTAAGCATTCCACATTGTCTTGTTGTTTGGTACGAACACATCTTGCAAAAAAGAGGAAAAAAAAAAACTGATTTTCCTCAACAAAGTATTTCGATTTCCCAAGAGTGTGGTAGTAATGCACTAATCCTCTATGTGGAAACAGATCATGGAACCCTTTCATTGCACAATCAAGTCCTAAATGTACAGATGGACCTGAAGTAGCATCAGACTAGAGTGAGTAAAAGGACACCTGCATGCTCTAAACAGTAAGTGATCTTACAATGACTAATAAAACTTTTAGAAGAAAAAAAACCAAATGTTTTAAGCATGATTCTACCAAGGCACCAAAAACGACATATTGACTGACAGTCTACTCCCTGGTAGAGCTCCCAAGCTGGTCATCTGCCACACCTGTAAAACAAGCAAAGGGATGGAGACTGTAGCCATGCCTTTACATATTCAGCAGTTGGCAGCAGAATTAGCTGCAATGAGCATATGTAAATGACCCATTCAGTCAAAGTAACCAAGCTGGTGCATGAGTTCGTGAAATTGTTGGGGGTGCTTGAGTAAGCCAAATCGGTGCAAGTAAATTATTGCCCAAATACATGAGTCACTGAAGAAATGAGATAACCATGCAGGCTTTGTTCATGGGAGCAGATCTGAAGGTTCCGATTTTCAGATTCTGCAGTGAGCTAAGCTTGGGCAAATCCTTCTGCAGTCGATGTGTATTGTCAGAGCGATAACTAAGAGTATTTATAAGCGTGACAGAGTCATCTAGAAAGTAAATGTATAGGAAGCTTCTCCGTATATAACTTGAGCAGCAATGACTCCACTAGCATCACTAGTCGAAGTGGTAACTTCGACATGTACAACGTTTTTAAAACATTTCCCCCCCTACTTTTGCATATCTGATTTAACTCACTAAGATTTTTTAAGAACTAATACATATGTATAGGTTAATACATATCGTATTGATTAATAGGCATTTGAAAGTGTGTAATGCATTTACATATGAATTGATTTACCATCTTCATTTGTTATTTACCAATTACATGGTTAATTCCAATTGAAAACAACTGTTCGTTATAGCAATGGAATTCCTATGTAAATGTTTTACATTTTCAACAATCATTGAAGTTTTTGGCCCTGCCTACCACCAGTGATGCCCACCCCATTCGAATCAACATCAATCATATAAAAAATTAATACTAATGTGCATGGGTTGCACCTAGCAAGCAGTGATGACTGGGGCTCACTTATCCGACACACACAAGCTGCTCTACCCAATTGAAGAGGTGGTTACATGAAACATGAGTTAAGACCAGAACTGACATATGAAGCTTTCAGGAAAGCAAACAAAATGAGAATGCTAAGGATGAGATGGATAACATGAATATATAGAGTTCAAAAAATAGAAAAGGTAACAAAGAAAGAAGTAAAACGAGGCAATTCACAAGTGGCTTTAATTAGATGAGAAAAACAACAAGGAACGTCATTGAGTATTTTTAGCAACTCACAGGATCCAAAATAAGCCAATACAAAACCTAAAATGCTACAAATATTCGAGACAGGTAGAAGCAGGAGACACAAATAAAAAAAAAAAGAAGCAAGAGAGCAATAAAAGCATGGGCTGCTGTATTCAAATTTGACATGAAATTGTAGAATAACATAAAGTGCATTGGCTTCTATAAAAGAGTAAATTGGAAAAGTACAGCACGAGAATCCTATCGCAGTAAGATGCTACTAAGGCTTCAATGGTTAACAAGATGGTGATGATGAGGAGGAAAATGGACATGCGATAGATGGAAAAAGTGTATATAACAATGATGTCAAATAGGGTTGAAAAAAAGTCAAATGCTCAAACTACAGAGCTACAAATATTATACACACTGAGAAGCAGAAGACGAGCAATTTAAAAAAGCAGGAGAACAATGAAACATGGACTGAAGTAGTAAAACTAAATACTCACTTATAAAATAACATAACAGATAGACCATTTTATTCTATTAACAATGAAAAAAAAATCAGTGGAAAAGCACAACACACAATCTAATCCCAGTAGATGGTAATAACACCTCAATGGTTAATATGATTGTGATGGCGAGGAAAATGGACATGCGTTGGATGAAAAAAGGCTATAAAAATGATGATGACGATGATGAAAAAAGCAGACCGAAGAAAATGATAAGGCTTTTGACTTTGGTAGTGTGCATACATTGATAGTTTAGACGGAGGGAAGAAGGGAGACGATCCCAAGTTAAATAATGCTTGGAATTTGACCAAAATACTGAAAAATGAAAGAGGACAAAAAACTCCATACAATTAAAATCATAAAACCCAGTACAATTAAGTAGAAGCATGCAAAAGAAATCTATAACCCATAAATTCATTATGAATGTACAAATGCAATGCAATATTACTAGCTAGAATCTCATTGGGCCCACTCAAACACCTCAGTACTCCTGCAAGAGTATTACATCCTAGCCACTAATCAAGTATCACTCAGCAAGAATACAGCTCACTAGGAAAATGGTAAGGTTGGACAATCAGGCATATTTTGATGCACACCAATCACCAATCACAAGTAGATTGAGCATTGCAGCGGCGAAAATACTGGAATGCTGTTAATTAAGTAACCAACACATCTCCTAAGTCCCATGACACCTGGATAACTTTAAATTATGGTATCTGCTACTATGATACTTCATTTTTTGAATGTAGCATGTCCCAGGTGTATCCATGGGGTTCCATCCCAGATATGTGCATCACAGTTTACATGTTCGAATTAAAGCAAAATGCAAAGATCATTGTGTATACAAAATTCAACAATATCATGATTAATTTCTGATCAATAGCTGACAAATTCATTTCAAATTCCAATTCAGTTTCTCTCCACATTTCAGCCAATTCAACATGCTACTGAATCATGATAAATAATTCTACATGTTAAATAAATGATTCATGAAGCCATGTTTGTGTGTAACCACGTAAAAATATGATATCCAATTCTCTGCTCTCATCTTCAAGTATCAATATTACATCCCGAAACCAAAGAATCAAGAACCTCTCAAAATAACCTTCATCCACAAAAAACCATATACATTCTGAAAGCAACAAAAACATCTCAAGGATACCATCACAAAATCAAACAAAAGGCAACAGATACGGGAGGGAAAGGAAAAGACTCCAAAGTCTAAACATTTTGATCATACTCCTATCATATATAATAATCTCTCTTAACAACTGAATTCATCTCCACCATCCAAAAACACAAAACTGCATCTAATTAAGGGTTCAACTCATTATTCAAAACGAAAGAACATCAACATTAAAACCTAAATCAAACAAACAGTCTTGAGATTCCAATTCAAAGGCAAAAAACCCAATTTGAAATTTCCACAAATTCAAAATTCAATCACCTCCTGCCTTCTGGTAGACGTAGGTGAGTCCGCACTTGCCGCAGTAGTGGCGATCACTGTGACTGGCCATGAAGGTCCCTGCGCCACAGTCGGCGTTGGGGCATTCCTTGCGGAGGCGCTGCACCTTGCCGGAGTCGTCGACCTTGTAGAACTGGAGGACGGCGAGCTTGACCTTCTTCTTCTTGTGCTTGATCTTCTTGGGCTTGGTGTAGGTCTTCTTCTTCCTCTTCTTGGCCATGCCGCCGCGGAGGCGAAGGACGAGGTGGAGGGTGCTCTCCTTCTGGATGTTGTAGTCGGCGAGGGTCCGGCCATCCTCGAGCTGTTTTCCGGCGAAGATCAGGCGCTGCTGGTCCGGGGGAATGCCCTCCTTGTCCTGGATCTTGGATTTCACATTATCGATGGTGTCGGAGGATTCGACTTCTAGGGTTATGGTTTTGCCCGTTAAGGTTTTCACGAAGATCTGCATAGGGTTTGGTCCTTCCTTCCTTCCTTCCTCGATCTGATATGGGAGAGGATGGATTTTAGTGTTAGGGTTTTATATTGGGGCGGATCGTTAGAGGATGACATTTCTAGGTTTTGGGCAATGAGGCATATCCGACTTTAGGAAGATAGGCCCGAGCCCAGGCTGAGCCCAACCAGGGTCATAAAAGTTAGGCCCAAAACCACCCATTTGGTCAATTGGGCCAGGCCGGGCGGGGTCAAATCAGGATTTTCATCAAGTTTTTGGAAATTATACGCTTTCACAAGCATTCATTAGGCAGGCAAGACCAGTCCGTGCTTTGGGCTTTTATATCACTTAATCCAAAGCTGGCCCAAAGTATATTGGACATCAATCTAGCTCAGGCTGGCCCGGCCCATGAGCACCCATAGTTTTGGGGGTGGGTTTTAAATTCTAATACCAAGACTATCCCTGGGTTTAGGCTAAAATGCCACACTTAATGTGGAGTCTGGATTGGTGGTGCTTGTTGATTGGGCTAGTCCGGGTCGACCTGGCTGCAACCTGCTTTGGACTGGATTTGGATCTTAAGTTTAAGTATTTGGACTGGCCCTAATCTAAAATTCTGGACATTTTAATGTTTGGGCTGAGCTTGGATCCAAATAATTATTGCTGGTAGTGTAAGGATTAATTTGGCTGTATAAATTATATAAAGCCCAAACAAGTGATAGAAAGCCCGGCTTGAGCTCATGTTTCAAGAAGGACGAGTTCTGGACAGGGCAGTTATGGCCATGCCGGGCTTGGGTCATATTGGGTCTCTGTTTCTAAAGTTGGGTCGGTCCTAGATATGCAGACTTGGCTCCAATTAGCCCATGAACAACACTTAGTCCGGATCATCCTCCCATTCGAACTCATGATAACTTCCTATAAGGTGGAAAGTGGGGAGTATACATTCAAAACATGGAAAGTCCTCACTTAGATGCATGTGTATCATTTGAGGTTAGCATAGATAGTAAAATCTCCTAGTGCATAAGATAGATGCAACAGATCAATCCCATCAAATTACCCTAACTTATGATTTAATAATCTTTAATTTTAATTTTAATTTTTTTTAACTATATTTCTTTTAGATTCAAGAAAAACTTGATGAGCATAAAATTAGATATGATGTAAAATAGCAAGTGATAAGAGTGTGAAATGAACTACACTAATCATTGATAAGGTTCAAATGGTCTCCAATCTGCCTTGTACATAGAGATAACAAAGCCAGATTTGACTTAAGCATAGACTTGGCCAAAACTCAGCTAACTCATGCTGTATACAAAACTTGGCCATATTTTTCAAATTTTGCTAGTATTGCAAGTTTTTTTTTTTTTTTTTTACAAGGATATCCCTATGGTGTTTGATCCGAATGCAACACATGTGCACCAAATAAATTTGGGGGTGTCAAACACATGATGCTAGGAAGCAAACTCACGCCCACAGCAAACCAACGCAGGTACTGGGACTTGATCAAGTCTCTGAAGTCAAGAACACGGTGAGCTATACGGCTGAGTTCACCTCGGATTTCTAACCTGTGTTTGGAGTTCCACATTTGGTGAACTACTGAAAAACAGTGCTAGATGGGATCCTCAACTGAGTCAACACACCACCATAGCAGCACCTAACATACCAACATGGCAGCACCTAACAGGATATCAAGACTGTAACGCATTCTGTACAAGTGCGTGTCCATCATCCTGAGTCCTGACCTGATGATGAAACTGGCCCACCCCGAATTAAACAACTGGCATCACCCAATACTTGGTGGCCCACCCCACAATGCTTGTAGGGCTTTTCTGATGAAGAAACTTACCTGCTTCTTTCTTCACTTGATCTACATTGTGGAACCCAACTGACATGTACCATCTAGAATGTGGCAAGGAGAACCAATAAACCCTGCTTAATTTTCAAATCAATAATGGTGAGATATGATCTAATCATTGCATCCACAAGTCCGTGGAGGGTCCCACAAGAGTTTGAAAGATGTGGCCCGCCTCTTCGACCTGGTCATCCTGCAGCTTAATAAGGTACCAACTACAGACGACAATTTCAAATATATTGGGGAGCCTCTGCCCCATGAACTGTCCTCTCTCACACACACACCAAATAATACTAACATTTGATGGCTATGTGATGTGATGTAATTCAAAAAATATATGCAATGTACAGGAGAGGATGCTTTCGTTTGTCTTTCTCCAAAATATTAGTATAGTTCAGGTGGCAAGACTTCCTAAACACACGAGAACGAGTAAAACTATACCAGAGAAATGGGTGTGGCAAGACTTCATAAACACACAAGAGAACGAGTAAAACTATACCAGAGAAATGGGTTACCAAGTAAACCACAACCACTTCCATCTCTTGCATCTTATAAGTACCCACATGCGACTGGGAGCTGCTTGTATCTCAGCATCTCTCTCAAAACAATCTCTCACCCCATTTCAAGCACATCTCTCTCTCTCTCTCTCTCTCTCTCTCTCTCTCTCTCTCTCTCTCTCTCTCTCTCTCTCTCTCTCTCTCTCTCATAGTGTTCAAATGGCTTTACGGGACTGTTTACTTATCTCTTTTCTTGCCATATCAGCCATGGCTCAAGTGTCATATGCATCCCTTAAAGCTGGTTACTATCAATCAATCTGTCCAGCTGCAGAGAACATTGTGAGACAAACAGTGAATAAAGCCATTGCAAGGAATCCTGGATTAGGTGCTGGGCTCATAAGGATGCATTTCCATGATTGTTTTGTAAGGGTAAGGACCTTTCCTTCGACTTCTCTGCTTCAATTTTAATATATTTTTCAAACAAAGGAGGAGGAAGAAGAATCCTTTGAAAATAGATATTAGGAGCTCTCTTGTGGGCTATGTTTTTTGCCATGGAGAAAAAAGAAAAAAAACCATTGAGTTTAAAAGGATGAAATAAGCGTTCAATTTAGTTAACCAACCACTAATTAGATGATATTTGCATCTATAGAAAGTGTGTATATTTTTCAATTATAGACAATATTTGTGTAGTAACATTATGTTGGATGTTCCTCGCCTATTTCAGGGATGTGATGCTTCAGTGTTGCTTGATTCTACGGCGGAAAATCCTTCCGAGAAACAACATCCGGCAAACAACCCAAGTTTACAAGGATTTGAGGTGATTGATGAGGCAAAGGCCATGATTGAAGCTCATTGCCCATCTACAGTCTCCTGCTCTGATATCATTGCCTTTGCTGCCCGCGATAGTGCCTTCAACCTTGGCCGCATTTACTATACTGTGCCAGCTGGGCGTCGTGATGGAAGAGTCTCGATTGAAGATGAAGTTGGCCAAAACCTCCCCAGACCGACCTTCAATGCCCGGGAACTTGAGAAGAACTTTCTGCAAAAAGGGTTGTCCCTTGATGAAATGGTGACACTCTCTGGGGCACATTCTCTTGGTGTTTCACACTGCTCTTCCTTCTCTACTCGCCTATACTCCTTCAATGCCACCCACCCACAAGATCCATCGATGGACCGCGCATTTGCTGCCTACTTGAAGACTAAGTGTCCCCCTCCATCAAATGCACAAAGCAATACAGATCCTACAGTCCCTCTTGAAGTTGGAACACCGAATCGCCTTGATAATACGTATTACAAGATCTTGAGACACCACAAAGGATTATTGACTTCGGATCAAACACTGTCTACTAGCCCCTCAACAGCAAAACTGGTGAGGAAGAACACAAAACATAATTCGGAGTGGGGCATGAAATTTGCGGCAGCGATGGTGCGCATGGGTTCCATTGATGTTCTTACTGGAACCCAAGGAGAGATCAGGAAGAATTGCAGGGTTGTTAACTGGTAGTACTTTTTCCTTGCTTTGCCATGAAACAATAGAAATGTTGTGCATTCTTTCATTCTTTTTGTTTACAACTTCAATTTGTTGTAACAAGCAAATCAGTGGGTGAATTAGTCACGGAAGACAATCATCATTGATCCCCCCCTATGTAATTCAAAATTGTGTAATCTTGTTGGAAAGTATATTATTCTTCTTTCATAGTGTGGCGGGCTTCCTATATCTTCATTGCATCTCCATGTTCAAAGTGTCTCATTTTGGTGACTTGAAGCATTTATCATTCAATTAAAAGGGTCAGTCCAAATTGTCAATTACTTTATTTGGTTCTAGTCAGGCTGGCAAATCAAAGTGCAATGTGCGGGATTGGGTCAAGTTAAGGTTGAGTACTGTGGAGGTCGAGATAAGAAATAATATTTCCCAATTTATTTGATTGACCACTCAATCCAATCACTAATTATTAACCCAGATAAGAAATAAAATGGTCAGTAAGTGGATGACCATTTGCTTTGTGGTGTACTTCTTTGCTAAGTGTGGCATTTCGTGGTTCTTGCCGAGGTCTTTGCCAAATTTATTTGAGGCTTGGGGAATGGTTCCTTTCTTTCAGTGTGGTGATGTTATGTGGAGGCTTATCCCTTCTGTCATTAATTTATGTTCTTATGGGGGTTCTTTAAAATAGCATTGGTCATGTTCTGGCGATGGTTTCCAAGAATATCGTGGGCACGTTGGATTCCAATGAGGCGGAGGTCTTGGCTTTTGGATGCACTTCGGTTATATGTGGCTAACTACATTGGTTATTTAGTTGGAGAGAGTGATTCGGCAGATGCGATTAAGTGGGTTTCTTCTTCTAGAGATTTTCCTCGGAGGTTCTAATTTTTCATTAATGAGATCAAGTCTCTATCCTCTCATATTCTTGTTCAATTCAAGTATGTTAGGAGGTCGGCAAATGCGTTTGCTGATTTTTTAGCTATAAGCAAGGGGTTGACAGGATCTTTTCCTTTTATTGTTAGCTCTTTGTAATGTGTTTAGGTCTTTAGTAGCTTTTATACCATTCGACCCTTTTCATGCTCCTCCAGTGAGAGTCTTTCTTGTATCTTACTGATAAGAACCCCCTTAGACTTGGATAGTTGGCAGGATCAGCCTTCTCTGCTCGGCTTCCCGGCGTGGAGTCAAGTAGGACTGAACCATCACAGCCCTGCAATGGATACAAGTACATAAACCACATCGTTAGGGGGGCAAAAGGCGCCATCTATGTAAGTCTATGCACCCACAATTTTCCATGGCAGTCAATTTCTTGATAAAAAAAAAGATCTTTTTTTCATTTTCAGTTTATAGGTCCTGTTTTTTGCATTAGAATACATAGGGTGGTTAAAAACAAGAATTAAAGGTGAATTTTAAAAAATAAATATTAAATAATATTTTGTTTCACACGTATTTTTGAAAGTTCAACTTTGATCTTCATTTTTTACCATCCCATGTATTTTAGGGCCAACAAAAAAGGTAGTGATCAGTAAAGAAAAACATTTATCATGGCGAAATGAGTTTCTACCTCGTGTGTAAAACTGAATAAAAATAATGTATACGGCTACAGTCAGAATCTTCTTTATGCAGACTTTGCTGGATAAGTCTTCTTTTTCATTTTCCGCGTAAAATGCTAGACATGATCTAAGTATTCGAACCAGCAAACTGTGCATTTGGAGGTTATGTTGATTAAGACTATGAATACTTACTCTAACGAAGCAGTCATGAAAATGCATTCTAATGAGGCCAGCACCTAAGCCAGGATTCCTGGCTACAGCGTTGCGTACGCTTCTGCTCACAATCGCCTCTGCTGACGGACATGAAGATTGATAGTAAGTTAGTAACCCACTTTAAGGGATGCCAATGAGGTTGGAGTCATGGCTAAGGTGGCCAGAAGGAAAACCAAACAAGAGACATGTGGAAGCATGAACTCTACTACCCCACACAGTCCTCATCTCTATAGCTTATGTGTTTTGTGTGTATGAGAGAAAGACAGAGATGTGTATGAGAGAGAGATAGAGATGTGAACGCTTCGGTCAAGTGCAGAGGTGGTGATAAAATCTCGGTTTCGGTAAAACCGATATTGGTCGCGGTTATCTGTCCGTCGTGGTGTAAAAAATTTTTATTTTAAAAAAATTGGCAAAAATATCAAAAAAATCTAAAATATTAGAAAATATTGGAAAATAATATTTTTTTTCCATTAATAACAACAATAAATCAAAATACGCCAATCAAAATTAGTAACAACAATAAATCACAACTAGAATTGTGGCGGAAAACATTAGAGACAAAAGGGTTTAGGCTAAGTCGATGCAAAACGGAATATATGGAATGCAAGTTTAGTCAAAGTAAAACACCCGGTAGCATAGAAGCAAATTTGGGCACACAAAAGATTGTAGAGAAAGAAAACTTTAGGTACCGTGGATCTATGGTGCAACAGGATGAAGGGATTGATACTAATGTAAGTCATAGGATTCAGGCCGGGTGGACCAAATGGAGGAGTGCTTCTGGGGTCTTGTGTGATCAGAAAGTCAACCTCAAGGTTAAAGGAAAGTATTATAAGGTGGCGGTACGACCAGCGTTGTTATATGGATTAGAGTGTTGAGCAGTAAAGCATAATCATGTCAAGAAGATAGAAGTTGCGGATATGAGAATGCTAAGATGGATGTGCGGGATCACAAGGAGAGATAGGATTATGAATGAGGAGATTAGGGGCAAAGTAGGAATAGCACCGATTGGAGATAAAATGAGAGATAATCGACTGAGATGGTTCGGCCATGTTAGAAGGCGTCCAACAGAGGCACCTGTTAAAAGGTATGAAAGCATGGAGATTGCTAGGAGTAGGAGAGGGAGAGGGAGACCCAAGAGAAGTTGGAAAGAAACTATTGAACATGACCTTGCTTACATGGATCTAACGGAGGACATGGCCCTTAACAAATTTGATTGCCGTCGTCAATTCCATATAGCCGACCCCACCTAGTGGGAAAAGGCTTGGTTTGGTTTGATTTGGTTTAGTAACAACAATAAATCAAAATATCGGTCACCTTAAGTTATGAGTCATGTCTGTGTCGCAGTTCACTGTCTTCTCTAATATTTCATATAATAGATCTATCATTTATTCACTATTAATAAGTCATTAGTATTTAATATTTAGTATTTACTATTTAGTATCATAAATATTCCAATAATTATTTTTTTTAAAAGTAGAAGATCTAAAAAAAAAATTTACACCCAAAATTATATATATGAGTAGATCTAGCATGAGAGTATGTAGATCTAACTTCTAAGTGAAGAACACAACACATGTGACAAACCCAATAATCTTTATATTTATTTCTATGCTTTATCTAAAAAAATAAATAAATAACACATAATAGTAAAATTAAGGGAGTTAAGTTGATTTTCTCTTACCAAATGAAATATCTTTTTCAAGAAATAGTGATGGAGATGAGCTATGGAGTACGAAGTATGGATGGCTACTACTACTCTAAGGAGATGAGAGGAGAGGAGAGGAGAAGAAGATGAAAAAAGTAAGAAAATTAGGATTTTTGTCAACCATGCAACATCTTGGCCAATATTTTGAAAAGATCGACCGAGATATCGGTAATACCGATATTATGTTCACCTCGGCCGAGATGGACCGAGATTTTGGAGATATTTTACCAGTCAATACCGATACCGATTTATCGGCCAAATATCGATTCGGTATCGACCGATTTTTTAAACTATGGTATTTATATAAGCATGGAAAAATCATAAAAATATTAATTGGAATGGGTTTGATTGTACTTTGTAAACCAAAACGTGGGAAGTAGCACAACTCAATTGAACCTTTCAACACTTGGAAGATTTTTCGTAGAGCTCTCATCTTATATGAACCAGTCTCTCTCTCTCTCTCTCTTTATTTATTTATTTGACTTTTGCGCATTTCCTTTTTATTGCATGAAAGAGAAGGCCAACTACGAGACAAGTTTTCATGATGTCATATGAAGAACAAAAGGTTCTATAATGGTGACTGGTAATTGTCATGAATTGGCTCTGAAAAAGAGTTGTAACCAGTTTACATGGACTACATGCACCTAATTGAACATTAGGTGGTGAATAAAAGAAATTGATACTGGGAGGCCCATTTCAGATTACTAGAGAGAAATTGGCCACTGATGGATGGACAAAAAATTCCCCATTTCGGACCTAACCATCTATCATAGTGGCAACTAAAAGGGCATGCAGATTTACCATCAGTGCATGTGACCCACCAAAGTGGCCGGAGCACGTACGGAATATGGGTGACTATTTTAGCAACGCTGGGTTGGGATCTTTGTGTAATAAAAAAAAAAAATGGTGATGCAGATGGGCACCCCAAACCTGACATCAGTCAATAGTTGGATGGCCCACTTCTTGTAATGAAGAAACGGTCCTGATCTTTCCTTCATTTCTAGAAGATGGAAAGGAGAATTAGTAGACCCTGCTGACCAAATCTCTTAAATTTCATATCAATTTAAGCTAGATAGCTAATCATTGCATCCACCTATATTGTGGGTCCCACAAGAGTTAAAGCTGTGGCCCACCTCTTCTCAGTGTCGGCAAGACCAGGTCATTCTGCTGCTCGTAAGGTACAACCGTTGGTGACAATCTCAAATCTATGTTTACGGATGCACGGCATGTGTTAGAAAATTGGTGCAGACAGTGTCCCATGAACTGTCATCTCTCTCTCAACACATAAAAATAATACAAGCGTTTGGAAGGGACGTGATTTGTGTAATGCAAAAGTACATGTAATACAAAGGAGAGGATGTTTCACTGGACGTCTTTCTCTAAAATGTTACTATAATTCAAGTGGCAAGACTTCCTAAACACACGACAGAACGAGAAAAACTATACCAGGGATATGGGTAATTACCGAGTAACCCACACCCACTTCGTCTCTTGGGGCTTGTAAGTAACCAAACGACTGAGTGTTTGTACCTAAACATCTCTCTTATAGCAGTCTCTCACTCCTTTTCAGGCACATTTCTCTCTGTTAAATACAGTTACAGTGTTCGAAAGACCCTGGAGGACTCTATCTTGGTCTTTTTTCTTGCCATATCTGCAATGGCCCGTGTCACGTGCATCCCTTACAATCCATTTGCCCATCTGCAGATAACATTGTGAGACAAAAAGTGAATAAATCCATTGCTAGGAATCCCGGATTAGGTGCTGGCCTCGTAATGATGCATTTCCATGATTGTTTTGTAAGGTTAAGGACAAAAGAGACTTCTACCCTGCTTCAATTTTATTAGTTAAAAAAGATGACTTGTATATAGACACTAGGAGCTTGCATATTATCTCCATTTTAGGCCGTTGAAGATAACATTGAGGTTTAAAAAGACTACTTAAGTAATCAATGTAGTTAAACAACCACTCAATAGATGATAATTGTATCAAGAGAAAAGTTTGTACATTTATCATTTATAGGACAAATGTTTGGGTAGAAATTAACAATATTGTGCTGCATGTGTTAGTGGTAAGCTCAATTTCATGTTTTGTTTACTGCTCAATGCAGTTGCTTCACTATCCAATGCAGATGTAGGAATTTAATATTGATCACTGCTCTATGAAGACATGTCTCTTAACTCTATGTAGCATCATTGTATCTTGGGCATTTTACGTGTCTTTTGATTTATTCATGTATTTTCATTATTAAGTTGTTGCTTAGGAAATTGTAAGGGATTAATTATTGTTCAATCCCAATTTAGAAGTGAAGTCTATAAGGAGAGTCATGTATTATCTTTCATATGAAGAAATTAGAGTGAAATCTTAAGGTTTCATACTTGGTCTATTTATTAGTCTTCTCTTCTTATTGTTTAAGATCAAGAGGACAAGTTTTTTCTCTTAAATCTTCATACTTCGATTTTATTGAGATAAAGAAGTTTCAATAAAGTGATTTATGTTTTCACTATAACCTCAGTATTTCGTTATGTCAACATTAGTACACAGAACCAAAACCTGAATATTTGTTGAAGGAAACCTTAATATATATAAAATATGAACTCCAGTTCCAGCAAAACTGTAGCAGAGCATTCCATCAAAGTGGTACTAGAGCCTTGTTCAAGGACATTCAATGGCTTCCAACAACATGCTGCAACCACAACTTCCTTGATTCAGTGGAAAGAACTACAACCAATGGAGTATCTAAATGAAGGTGCTGTATGGATCTCAAGATCTATGAGATATTATTGAAACTGGTTTTGAAGAACCAGCAGATGCAAGTGCTCTCACCCAACAACAACTCAATGAGTTGAAAGAGAATCGCAAGAAGGATAAGAAAACATTGTTCTTCATTTTTCAAGACATGACACATGAAAAAAATGAAAAAAAGTCTGAATCTCATAGTAACAATGCTTTTACAATAGGGAGAGGTAGAGGACGAGGAAGGGGAAGAGGTCATGGTTCTCCCCATTCTCATATTCAATGCCACTATTGCAAAAGTATATGCAAGCATACTGTGGAAAGAAAATGGCTGATGAAGGATAAAATTAATTAAGTTTTATGCATGAAAATGTTAAAGAAATGCAAGGTGATGAAAGTGTCTTACTTGCATGCAATTCTATAACTCCACCTTAATTATATTCTTCACCCTCACCTCTTTAATACTAAGGTCATTTGACTGTGAAGTCCAATGTATCAATTCCATATAAACAAATGAGTCAAGATATTCTTACACTTTAGAATCCAAGATAGGCAACTAATTTGCCTAATTTCTACCAAATTCCTACTAATTCATAAGAATGGGGCTTCTATTTCAAGGGGGATTGAAGAGGCAGACGACATTGGAATCCCATAGTTTTCAACCAATTTTATTGTTATTATACCCATTACTCTTCATATCTCCAAGCCCATTATAATGTAAAGTAAAAAAAATGTTTGCTATTTTAGTAGACAATTTGGAATTTAAACCACCTAATAAGTTAATTAATGTACATCAAACAAATGTTCAAGCTCAGAGAACAGAACAAAATTTTTATTTCACTAAAGATACAATCAAATGGAATCAACAAATTAAATTTCTACTTGGATTTTAAAAATGAATCAAGAAAACAAAAAAAAAAAGAATACAGAGAATCAATCCATCCCTTGTGGTTTGCTTGCCAGAGAAACTTAATTCACAAACGTACATTTCTTCCTGATCTCCCCCCGAGCTCCAGTGAGGACGTCGATAGAACCCATGCGTACCATGGCTTTTGCAAACTTCTTCTCCCACATCAAATGATGCCTCGCGTTGTTCTTCACCATTTGCGCCGTTGAGGAGCTAGTGAGCAGAGTCTGGTCTGAAGTCAGCAACCCTCTATGGTGTCCCAAATTCTTATAGTACTTGTTGTCCAGCCGATTTGGGGTCCAAAGATCGAGAGGCACTGTGGGGTCAAGATCGCTCTCACTGGTAGGAGGAGGACACTTGGTTCTCAAGTAGGCGGCGAAAGATCGATCCAAGGAAGGGTCCTGTGGGTGGGTGGAGTTGGATTCATAGAGGCGGTCTGAGAAAGAAGAACAGTGTGAAACGCCAATGGAGTGTGCCCCAGAGAGCGTCACCATTTCATCAAGAGACAGCCCTTTTCGCGCAAAGTTATCTTTTAGCTCTTGGGCATCCGAGGTGGGAGGGGGGAGGTTCTGTGGTACTTCATCTTCAAGTGAAACTCTTCCATCGCGGCGGCCAGCTGGCACTGCATACTCAATCCCACCGAGGATGTATGCACTGTCGCGTGCTGCAAAGGCGATGATGTCTGAGCAGGAGACAGTTTGTGGGCATTGAGCTTCTACGCTGGCCTTTGCATTATCGATCACCTCGAACCCCCTAAGGCTCGGATTGTTAGCAGGATGAGCCTTCTCTGCTCGGCTTCCTGGTGTGGAGTCAAGTAGGATTGAACCATCACAGCCCTGCAAGAGATACAAATACACAAACCATGTCATTAGGGTGGCAAAAGGCACTATCTACCTAAGACTGAATAAATGATTTTCTAATGCTAGAGTCAGAATAAGCTTTATGCAGGCTTTGCAGGAAATGCTCTTTTTTCCAAGGAAAACAAAAATTGCAGAGAATTTTAGTTCAAACTAACAGAAAACTATTCCCCTCGAAAACAATTTTCATTTTTCACAGAAAATGTTAACCCATTTTAGGTATTTGAATCAGCTCACGGTACTTTGGAGGTTGAGATGTGGATTAAGATGATGATTACTTACTCTAACGAAGCAGTCATGGAAATGCATTCTAATGAGTCCAGCACCTAAGCCAGGATTCCTGGCTATAGCTTTGCTCACACTTCTTCTCACAATCGCCTCCGCGGACGGACAAGAAGATTGATAGTAACCCACTTTAAGGGATGCCAATGAGGTTGGAGTCATGGCTGAGATGGCCAGAAAGAAAACCAAACAAGAGATGGATGTTGGAACTTGAACTCTACCACCCCACACAGTCCTCATATCTAAGCCTATTTGTTTTGTATTTGGAGAGAGAGAGAGAGAGAGAGAGAGAGAGAGAGAGAGAGAGAGAGAGAGAGAGAGAGAGAGAGAGAGAGAGAGAGAGAGAGAGAGAGAGGGGGGGGGGGAGGGAGGGGGGTGGGGGGAGGGAGGGAGGGAGGGAGGGAGGGATGTTAATGAGAGAAGTGAATGCTTCGGTGAAGTGTGCAGAGGTGGTGATACCATGTGAGTATTTATATAAGCTGTGAGAAGCATAAAAAGAAAGAATAATTGGAATGGGTTTGCTTGTACTTTGTAAGCCAAAACGTGTGTAGCAGCACATCCCAATTGAACCTTTCAAAACTTGGAAGATTTTTTTTAGTAGAACCCATCCGACCAGTGAACCAGTATACCTCTCTCTCTCTCTCTCTCTCTCTCTCTCTCTCTCTCTCTCCCACAGTTCTGGTGTTTTCTATGGGTGACTATATCATTTATTTGACTTTTGTGCATTTCTTTTTTAGTGTATTAAAAGAGAGAGCCCACTGCGAGAGTAGTTGTCATGATGTCATATGAAGGACAAAAGTCTCTCTTATGGTGATTGGAAATCGTCAATTGGCTGTGAAAAGGAGTTGTAACCAGCTTAAATGGACACCCCAAACCTGACATCAGTCAATAGGATGGCCGACTTATGCTGGTAATGAAGAAACGTTCCTGATCCATTCTTCATTTGATCTAGAATATGAATATGAATATGAATATGAAAAGGAGGATTAGTAAACCGTGCTGACCAAATCTCTTAATTTTCAAATCTATTCAAGTTAGATAGCTAATCATTGCATCCACCTCCATGGTGGGTCCTACAAGAGTTAAAAGGTGTGTCCCACCTCTTCTCAGTATAGGCAAGACCAGGTCATCCTGCTGCTCGTAAGGTGCCAACTATTGGTGACAATTTCAAATCTTTGTTTACGGATGTACAGCAGGTTAGAATATTATATTGGTGCAGCCACTGTCCCATGAAGTGTCATCTCTCTAACACACAAAAATGATAAAAGCGTTTGGAGGTGAGGGGAGAGTATGTTTCACTAGTCTTTCTCTAAAATGTTACTATAATTCAATTGCAAGACTTCCTAAACACACAGGAGAACGAGTAAAGTTATCCCACACCCACTTCATCTCTTGGGGATATAAGCAACCAAATGAGTGAGTGCTTGTACCTCAACCTCTCTCTCATAGCAGTCTCTCACTCCATGTCAGGCACATTTCTCTCTGTTTCTTATTGTCATAGTGCTCGAAAGACTACGGAGGACTCTTTCCTGTTCTTTTTTCTTGTCATATCTGCAATGGCTCGTGTGTTGTGTATCCCTTAAGTTGGTTACTATCAATTCATTTGCCCGTCTGCAGAGAACATTGTGAGACAAACAGTGCATAAAGCCATTGCTACAAACATGGGATTAGGTGCCGGCCTCATACGGATGCATTTCCATGATTAATTTGTAAGGTAAGGTGTCATGCCCCCGCTGTTGAGAATGAAGATATGTGAGATTAGGGGTCAATTAAATTATTTATTGATAAACCACACTACATGGCCCCCAATAATGGTCCCAATAAATATTGAAGTTTGTGGTGAGATATAAATAATTCCTCGATCAACCGTAAAATAGAGCTGAAGCTCCATGTAATATAGATGGTACAATATGGACATTTAAGAGTAAGCACATTTATCACTATAATAATTGAAGTTTGACAAAAGATACAAAAAAGAAATTTTAGTTACATGGCCTGTAACAAAAACCTAGGCCAATCAAAATAAATACAAACTATCCCAGATAACGAGGCTCTCGTGTGCTAGTCAGACAACTCAAACTATGTCGCCGGCACACTACTCTTGATCCTCATCGGACTGATCTGCCTGAATTGGTGCCTCCTCATCCTCCTCGAAATTGAGGGACCCTATGCACCACAGTCCCTCTTGATGTTGGAACACCAAGTCGCCTTGTTAATAAGTATTTTAAGATTTTGAAACACCACAAATTAGGGTTACTGACTTCAGATCAATCACGGTCTACTAGCCCTTGACAGCAAAACAGGTGAGGAAGAGCACAAAACATAATTTGGAGTGGGCCATGAAATTTGCGGCAGCCATGGTGCACATGGGTTCCATTGGTGTGCTTACTGGAGCCCGAGGAGAGATGAGGAAGAATCGCAGGGTGGTGAACCTGTAGGAATTTCATGGACTTTGAAATAAAACAACAGAAATATTGAGCATTCTTACACTCTTTCTGTTTACAACTTGAATCTGTTGTAGCAAGCGAACCCAATGGGTGAATTAGTCACGTACTGATGTCGATCACGATCATCATTGATCCTGCATGTAATTCAAAGTTGTGTAAATTTGAATTTCTATTGTTGGAATGTTTATTCTCCTCCTTCTTTCACTCCTTTCATAACGTTGCTAGCTTCCTTTTCTTTACAGCATCTCCATGTTCAAAGTGTCTCATTTTGGTGAATCTACCCATTTATCAATCAAGTGAAAAGGGTCAAATATCCATATCATAAATTACCAGGCTGAGTTCAAGCCAGGCTGGGGAAACAAAGTACTAGATATTGGGTTAGATCAAGTTTTACTTGGGTTCGGAGGTCAAAAGGAAAGTAAGAACTCAGCACAGTTACGACATTTATTAAACAAGATAAGAAAAAAAAAATAGTTCCAAAATACTTGATCTTATTCAAGTTGGGTGACTACATGTAAAAACCTGCTAACTCCTGTATTATTTTTATTTGAGATTTATCCCTTTGTTGGTGGCTCTAATCTCTTCAATCAAGCATTTGGCACAGCTAAGTTAAGGATTTATAGGAAAGCTGTCATTGGTGGCATCTCCATTAAAACCAACATCGACTCAATTAAAGATGGATCTTAATTAGCTAGGTCCAAGGGCATCAAACACTTCATTGGATTGGAACGGCTAGCAATTGCCCAATTAGCAGTACTATCTGAGTGAATATGTGCCAATATTCACAGTGTTCCCCACCTACTAATTCTGCTGTAATTGCAATATAATTCAAACACAACATATTCCCAAATGCCTATACCATTCAGATTGTGAGCCTTTTTTCCTTTTCTGTCCGCTAAATTGTTTTATGGAACTAAATTTCTAGGATTCTAAGACATATTTCTAAAAGTAGTTCGAAATGAAGAAACAAAGGTGAATATCCAAAATGACAGTCCAATAACTCACCATAGTAATTCAAATCTTAGAAAAGTTGAGGTTCCATCTACAACCCCATCTTATATTCTTCACCATTTAGCGCTTTAATACTTGGCCTATTTGACCATATAGTCCAATGTATCAAATCCATGCAAACAAATGAGTCAAAATATTCTTACACTTTAGAATCCAAAATAGGCAGCTAATTTGCCTAATTTCTACCAAGTTCCTACTAATTCATAAGAATGGGGCTTCTATTTCAAGGGGGATTAAAGAGGCGGACGACATTGGAATCCCAAACTTTTCAACCAATTTTATTGTTATTATACCCTTTACTCTTCAAATCTCCAAGCCCATTATAATGTAAAGTCACAAAATGTCTGTTCTTTTAGTAGACAATTTAGGATTAAACCACCTAATTAAGCGAATGTACATCAAACAAACAAATATTCAAGCTCAGAGAACACAACAAATTTTTATTTCACAAATGAAAGAAACAAATGAAATCAACAGAATAAATTTACACTTGGATTTTAAAAATGAATCAAGAAAAAAAAATTAAAGAATACAGAGCATCAATCCATCCCTTGTGGTTTGCTTGCCAGAGAAACTTAATTCACAAACCTACATTTCTTCCTGATCTCCCCCCGAGCTTCAGTGAGGACGTCGATAGAACCCATGCGTACCATGGCTTTTGCAAACTTCTTCTCCCACATCAAATGATGCCTCGCGTTGTTCTTCACCATTTGCGCCGTTGAGGAGCTAGTGAGCAGAGTCTGGTCTGAAGTCAGCAACCCTCTATGGTGTCCCAAATTCTTATAGTACTTGTTGTCCAGGCGATTTGGGGTCCAAAGATCGAGAGGCACTGTGGGGTCAAGATCGCTCTCACTGGTAGGAGGAGGACACTTGGTTCTCAAGTAGGCGGCGAAAGATCGATCCAAGGAAGGGTCTTGTGGGTGGGTGGAGTTGAATTCATAGAGGCGGTCTGAGAAAGAAGAACAGTGTGAAACGCCAATGGAGTGTGCCCCAGAGAGAGTCACCATTTCATCAAGAGACAGCCCTTTTCGCGCAAAGTTGTCTTTTAGCTCTTGGGCATCCGAGGTGGGAGTGGGGAGGTTCTGTGGTACTTCATCTTCAAGTGAAACTCTTCCATCGCGGCGGCCAGCTGGCACTGCATACTCAATCCCACCGAGGATGTATGCACTGTCGCGTGCTGCGAAGGCGATGATGTCTGAGCAGGAGACAGTTTGTGGGCATTGAGCTTCTACGCTGGCCTTTGCATTATCGATCACCTCGAACCCCCTAAGGCTCGGATTGTTAGCAGGATGAGCCTTCTCTGCTCGGCTTCCTGGCGTGGAAGTCAAGTAGGATTGAACCATCACAGCCCTGCAAGAGATACAAATACACAAACCAATGTCATTAGGGTGGCAAAATGGCACTATCTACCTAAGACTGAATAAATGATTTTCTAATGCTAGAGTCAGAATAAGCTTTATGCAGGCTTTGCAGGAAATGCTCTTTTTTCCAAGGAAAACAAAAATTGCAGAGAATTTTAGCTCAAACTAACAGAAAACTATTCCCCTCGAAAACAATTTTCATTTTTCACAGAAAATAGTTAACCCATTTTAGGTATTTGAATCAGCTCACGGTACTTTGGAGGTTGAGATGTGGATTAAGATGATGATTACTTACTCTAACGAAGCAGTCATGGAAATGCATTCTAATGAGTCCAGCACCTAAGCCAGGATTCCTGGCTATAGCTTTGCTCACACTTCTTCTCACAATCGCCTCCGCGGACGGACAAGAAGATTGATAGTAACCCACTTTAAGGGATGCCAATGAGATTGGAATCATGGCTGAGATGGCCAGAAAGAAAACCAAACAAGAGACAGATGTGGAAACATGAACTCTACCACCCCACACAGTCCTCATCTCTATAGCTTATTTGTTTTTGTGTGTGTGAGAGAGATATATATATATATATATATGTTAATGTTAATGAGAGATGTGAATGCTTCGGTGAAGTGTGCAGAGAGAGAGAGAGAGATGTTAATGTCAATGAGAGAGGTGAATGCTTCGGTGAAGTGTGCAGAGGTGGTGATACCATGTGAGTATTTATATACGCTGTGAGAAGCATAAAAATATTAATTGGAATGGGTTTGATTGTACTTTGCCAAGACAAAACGTGTGAAGCAGCACAACCCAATTGAACCTTTCAAAATTTTGAACATTTTTTAGTAGAACCCATCTGACCAATGAACAAGTCTCTTTTTTAGTACAACCCATCTACGATGATCCCCTCTCTCTCTCCTCTGTTTTCTTTGGCGACTATCATTTAATTGACTTTTTTTTTTCAGTTCTTTTTAATTGTATGAAAGAGAAAACCAAGTGGGAGAGTAGTTTTCATGATGTCATATAAACAACAAAAGGTTCTACAATGGTGATTGGAAATCGTCAATTGCCATGCGAGGTGATGGCATTTGGACTCCATGCGCGTAATCAAACAGTAAAGGTGGTGAACAGAAGTAGGAAAACTGGCATTGGGAAGCCCATTTCAAATTACTAGATCAAAGGTAATCGACCAACTCTGGGAAACGGATCCCCAGGGGGTGCCACATGGGGAGAGGAAATTTTTTTTTTTTTTTTTTTTTTTTTGAGGAGATGGGATGTTATTTGATTTGACATCCTCTCCGGCATTTGGCACCCAGCTAATTGGTCCAAACAAGGTTTCTGTTTAGTCCAAACAGGGGATTCCAATCCCTCACTCTTGGGCCGGCTCCATGTATATGACTAGGCCTCTCAGGCTCCGCACCATGGCCGAATACTTCTTTTATTAATTACTAAACTGATAAAAGAGAGACAATGGAGAATCTATGGGGTCACTCTTGACAACTTGGCTTACCAACACTAGTGTCCAAACAACATGGAGTAACAAGTTGGAAATTACATTTTGTATTGTAATAAACATTAGAGTGGAAAGGCAAAAACATCCCATAAAACACCCCCACTTTCAACATCATCTTCTTAAACCGAAGGGCGAAAAAAATGTGGAAACTGATCGAGTCACAGACAAGGTTGTCCAACAGTATTTGGTTTAATAATGAAAAGAACTGCCTACCTAATTGGCTGTCGATTATCAATATTGCCACGACCGAGTCTGGGGCTGCCTCCATGTATTTGACGCCCAATCGCCTCCATTGGGTTGGGTGACTAGGGATGGCAATTTCACCCGTGGGTTAGGGCCCCGCGGGTGCCGCCCCGATCGGAACAGGTTCGGGGGGCGCTTTTCGGGTTCGAGGCCGGAAAAATCCCCGAACCGGGTATACGGCGGGGATGGTAATGCCAACCTCGCCCCCGAACCCTCCCCGATACTTATATATGTAATATATATTTATATATAAACAATTAAACATACACATATATAAATATAAATACAATATGTGTATTAAGTGTGCAAGACTACTATTCTCTAAAAGAAAATTAAAAAGTGTGCAAGACTACGTTGCGGGGATGGGGGCGGGGTGTTCCCCATCCCCGTTAGGTTCGGGTTCGGGGATCCCCGAATCTCAAGGGGGCGGGGATGGGTTCGGGGATGGGGACGAGGATGGTATACCCGCCCCCGCCCCCGCCCCGCCCCGCCGCCATCCCTTTGGGTCCATGTCCATTTTATAATGTTTAGACGTCCTGATAAATAAATGGATCCAGGTTTGACTTCTTACTACATTATAGACCTATACCCACTAACCCAAGCCCAACCCTATAATTAGGGTTTCAGGTTGGCGCTTTTATTTCCAGTTTGGGTTTTGGTTGGTATTTTCATCATGTTCAGTTAAATCTACACTTGCTGAATGACCTGCCAAGCCAACCCAACTTGCTGCACTTTGACCCATCAACCCGACCTGGTAATTCAAAAGAGTCCTGAGTTGGCCCTTTGGACTTTTGAATCAGGTCAAGGTTGACACTTCACATTTACAACCCAATGAATCAAAGTTGCTCACTCCCAATCCATCGCCGCTGCTACTTTGAAGTAGAATGTCTGCCACACAGACACAGTAAAGACTGGGCAAGACCATAACTGCCTAAGTCATTCCCATCTGGGACGAATATTTTTGGAGAACAGGGTTGATCCAAGCCTAAATACATGGTCAAAAACTGACTGGGACCAGGACAATTGTTCTTGATTTTTCATTTAACAGTCAATGATGAGCAAATCAAACTTAAACTTAAGATCATACATGGTCATCAACCATCCAGAATGCAAGTAGCTGAAGAGAATCTACCAACACAATATATTGTAAGACATGCCTTTACCATAAAACACAAAAAACATCCCATAAAATACACCCCAACACCGCCATCTCAAATTACAAAGGGGAAAAATTAAAAAACAACCCCGTAAAATGAGGGGGAAATGAACCTACTCGAAAGACCTAGATTGAATGAAATTCTTTTCCTATACAAACGCAATCATCAAACACAACCGCCCCAACAAAATTTTCCTAAGCATAAAGTATTACGTCCTAACTCAATCTAAATTTTCCATAGTCTCCACAGCTTAAATATAAAAGTACATAGGTGCACATATTTATGATGCAACTTGAATAAATAAACATTTCTCAAGAATATGCCTTCAAGTTGTATTCTGGAAATGCACCGAGAAATTTTGTAATTAGCTGAGGGGGTAATGTCGTTCCACGCATGAGAACATGGTGGTATCTCTCTATTAAAGAATGTACAGCTCCTTGCGGATCAACTTCATCCAGGACACCTGCAGTCCAAACACAACAAATTAACATGAAGATATTTCAATGAATGGTAATTAGGAAGAAAACTGACACAGGCAAAATAATTGTTAATGTAAGTTTAGATTTATCATGTTCAAGAATAATCTTGGTCAAGCTCAACAACATGCAAATCTTGAGAAAAATTAAAAAATAGGCATCTTTTTCTATCATCCCTAACCAGATGAAAGTTAAAACTAAGTTCTATCAAGTGGGAGAAAGATGGGAGCTAGCAGAAACTTCTTGGGCCACAGGCAAGATTTTGTCCAACAGCAGTTGCCAGTCAAATTGAATACTATATTGAACAAAGAGATAATGAACTTCTAGAGAAGTTGAAAATAACTACTTTCATCAATTTTAAAAGGAAAATGATTCTCTATGACTCTCATGCACTCTTAATGGAAATTCAAGCTTTGTAGGGCCATTTTGGAACACAAATTATTATCCCTTCATAAATATTTACCCATTGCAACATAGATGTGGATATTATCCTTGAAATTAAAAAACAGGCATCTTCACAAATGATTATCTTAGAACTTAGAAGTGTGTTTGCTTTATTGAATAAGCCTGTAGGTCTACAGACCCAAAATGCAAATGCAAGAATGCAACAAACTTGTATTTTGATATTGTGACAACCAAATTATTATATAAACTTGTACAGCCAACTTTCTGTAGTATTTCAAAATAACAGCGACCAATTATATGTCCAAGCATTACACATTTCAGTGTCAAAATTCTTTGCTTTTCTAAGCCCCCCAACAAATGATATGATCAAAAAACAGAAGTGGTTCCTTTTTTTTTTTTGGTAAACAGAAGTGAATGGCTCAGATTGAAAATAGACTAATTGTCTGTTATGACTGATCCTGAATGTTCATTTTTATAGGCTAATAATCAAAAAAGACCAGAGTCATGCGATCAATGTGATTTTTGTGAGGCCATCCATTAAAACTGGTTATTATCTGGAGGAAGCTTTAGATAAGAGATTCACCTATTCGAATTCCATCAGCATAAAAGAATGTAACTAGGTTGCATATGATTATTTTCAGTGTGATGAAGAAGAAAGAAAGGAACAAAGTCTTGATTACAATTAAAATGACCCAAACCACACCAAGCAGTCATGTAGTTCTGCCTAAAACTGTTCCTTTTTTTTTCTTGGGAAGCAACAAACCTATTAACAAGAATTCATAAAAACTGTACATGTTCCCAGGCAGTCCAATAAGATACCAGAATTTGGACCAAAAAATAACTAGGAGTTTATCCAAAATCAGCAGGTGGTACACCAGTGTTTTTACTTTCACCAAATACCATGAAATATAGAAGGGACACTGCAAGATTCTTGCTACTAAAAACATTTTGAAGGACCCCACTGAAATAATCTATGATAAGATTATATGAAGAAGATCAATACAATATTGGGAGAAAACTTGATCCCATACAGAGAGGATCGATTGTGTATTTATAATTACATTATACCCTAATCAAGGGCAATCAGACTAATCAATAAACAATCTCCTAATCTATACAAGTAAAGAGAATAAATCTTATAATCTATACAAGGAAGAAAATATGAGAAAAATCAGCAGGATTTTATATACACAACACCCTTGATGGGTTGGGCTGGGCCTAGTGGGCCTAAGCCACATTATCTTCTACACTCCCCCTCAAATTGATGTGGTAAGGCTGAAAACATCAATTTGCTAGTTAGATCATGATGACGCGGTTTGGGAAGAGCTTTGGTGAAAATATCCGCCAACTGGTTATAAGAAGAGACATGAGGCAGAGTTATCTTCTCAGTAACAACATGTTGACGGATGAAGTGACAGTCAATCTCAATGTGCTTTGTTCTTTCATGGAAAACCGGATTGTTGGCAATTCTGGTAGCACTGGTATTGTCCCCATAGAGAGGGGTGGAACGACTAACAAGAACACCGAATTCACACAGAAGGCGGCGGAGCCAGATAATTTCAGCACTGGCGGATGACATCGCTCGATATTCTGCCTCAGCCGAAGACTTTGATACGGTGGTTTGTTTCTTGCACTTCCATGAAATCAGAGATTTTCCAAGAAACATACACCAGCCAGTGGTAGACCTCCGAGAGTCTGGACAGCCAGCCCAGTCAGCATCCGCATAAGCTGTTAATTGCAGAGAAGTATCAGAAGGAAAGAAGAGTCCATGATGAAGAGTCCCTTTAACATAGCGGAGGATGCGTAATGCAGCAGCAAGGTGCGGTTTGTGGGGATTGCTAACAAACTGGCTAACCGTATGAACTGCATGAGAGATATCCGGCCTAGTCATAGTTAGGTAGAGCAAGCTACCAACTATCCGCCGAAAATAGATGGATCATCCAGGGGAGTGCCATCATCGGAACTGATTTTGCTGTTCAATTCCAGAGGCGTATCAAAAGGGACAGCATCATCAAGCCTGGCCGATTTGATCAAATCTGTCGCATATTTACGCTGAATGACCCTAATGCCTGATTTGTTACGCACAAACTCAAGTCCCAGAAAGTATGTGAGAGGACCAAGATCCTTCATTCTGAAGTGGCGAGTAAGGTGGTTTTTGAGATCCGTAATGCTTGCATTATCATTACCACTGATAATCATATCATCCACATAGACTAAGAGGAATGTGTAGCCCTTCGATGTCCATCTCAAAAAGAGGGAACTATCAGAGTGACTTTGACGAAATCCAGCTTGAAGAATTGCTGTCCGGAACTTATCGAACCAAGCCCTAGGAGCTTGTTTAAGTCCATAAAGAGCTTTCCTCAATTTGCACACATGCTTCGGAGGACAAGCATAGCCAGGAGGAGGTTTTAAATAAACAGTCTCTCTCAAGTCCCCATGTAGAAAAGCATTTTTGACGTCCATTTGCCAAAGAGGCCAATTTCGGGCAGCCGCGACACAAAGAAGAGTACGAACGGTGGTCATTTTTGCCACTGGTGCAAAAGTTTCCTCATAGTCAATTCCGTATTCCTGCTTATAACCCTGTGCAACCAATCTTGCTTTGTAGCGATCAAGAGTCCCATCAGCATGTAATTTGATGGAGTATATCCATTTGCTGCCAATCACAGAGGCTCTATCCGGGGCCGGTACCAATTCCCATGTTTGGTTTGCTTCAAGAGCGACCAATTCCTCAGTCATAGCATCCTGCCAGTAAGAAATCTTTGAGGCCTGTGAATATGAGGTGGGTATAGGAGTACTATCCAAGGAAGTAAGAAGAGCAGGAAATCCATAGCGGTTAGGGACAACAGAAAGACGACTAGAGCGTCGCAGAGAAATGGTGTTAGAAGAAGTATTATTACCTGAAGACTCAGTAGGCGGTGCTAGGAGAGGATCAGGAGAGGAAGTCACCAGAGGAGAGACCTTGTTCCGCCGGACATAGACTTTAAGAGGAGGTGATGGAGAAGTAGACTCTAAGAATTGTGGCAGATAGGAGACAGCAATAGGATGACTATCCAAATATAAAGAAAAGAAGGGAATATGTTCCAAGAAAATAACATTACGAGAGATACGCATGCGTTTGTCCAAGTGATCATTGTCAATCCAGGCCCATCCATTTTGGCCCATGTCCAGGCCCATTTATTGTTCCTATTTAATGCTTTGTAATTAGTCAAAGATTTTACTTAAATTTAGGATCTATGATTGATTGTAACTTAAATTTAGGATCTGTAATTGATTACGAATGATTATAATTAGGATTGTAATTAGGGTATTAAGCCCTTATAAATATACTTCAGTCGATCCAAGAAAGGGACGACATTCATCTCTCATTCTGTGTTTCTCTCTCTTTCTCTGTCTCTCAAAATGTCATGGTATCAGAGCTAGGTCAATCATCTTTGATCTTCTCCTAACTCATCTTCCAATCATTGGGAGCCTGTTTATGATCATTTGAGATCATCTTCTTCAGCCAGATCATATCTGATCTTCCCTGATCATCTCAGACTGATCAGAGTGGCCCATCTGTGATCTTCATCACTACATCAGCGAATTAGTCCCATCTTGGCCACTGGTCATGTTATCGAAGAATGCCGGAAGAAGGCTCGCAATTCTACTTCCCGCAACTATGTGCAGTCAGTGCAGTCCGCTCCAAGTGCTTACACCGTCACCACTCCATCATATGCTTTATCTGACTTCAGTAGTTCTCTGCAGTCTGATTCTTCCTCCCAACCTGGTTCCTCAAACTCTGCATCACCAGCCCCTCTCACCCCTGAGATGGTAAACCAAATGATAATCAATGCTTTAGCCTCCATGAACATCGCAGGTAATGCTTCCTCTCTTTCCAATACTTGGTACTTAGATTCTGGTGCCAGTAACCATATGACCACTTCAGCCCTCAAATTACAAAATGTTGTTCCTTACACTGGTCATCTTACTGTCCAAGCTGCCAATGGAGATCATCTTCCCATCATCTCTGTTGGTGATACCCCTAGTCCCTTACCATTAACCAATGTTTTAGTTTCTCCTCATCTTGCTACCAATTTAGTTTCTGTGGGTCAACTTGTTGAAAATAACTGCAATGTCTCTTTTTCTTCCTCTGGCTGTGTTGTGCAGGACCAGGAGTCGGGGGAAGTGATCGCGAGGGGGCCTAAGCGTGGAAGGCTTTTTTCATTACCAGTGTCTTCATTTACTCCGAAAAACTCCTTACATCAGTTCTTTTGTTTTTTCATTAAGAATAATTCTCGGTTGTGGCATAATAGACTTGGACATCCAAATGCTTCTACCATGTCTAATTTATTTCAATCTGGATTAATAAATAAACCTGTTGATTCTGCTTCTTTTGAATGTGATGCTTGTAAATTAGGAAAGAGTAAAATTTTACCTTTTCCACACTCTAACACACGAAGCACTGCATGTTTTGACTTAATTCACAGTGATGTTTGGGGCATTGCTCCGACTCTTTCTCATAGTCATTTTAAGTACTTTGTCACTTTCATTGATGACTTCAGCAGATTTACTTGGCTTTATTTATTACATTCCAAGTCTGATGTTCTCCATGCTTTTAAAATTTTTTTAAGCTATGTTGAAACACAATTCTCCACATGCATTAAGATTTTGCGATCAGACTCAGGGGGGGAGTATGTGTCCAATGATTTTCAATCTTTTCTCAACAAGAAAGGAATCATTTCTCAACGTACATGTCCATATACTCCACAACAAAATGGAGTTGCGGAACGGAAAAACAGACATCTCCTTGATGTAACTCGAACACTTCTCCTTCAATCTTCCGTTCCTCCTCGTTTTTGGACTGAAGCCCTCACCACCGCAGTTTATCTCATCAATCGTCTTCCCTCATCTACCATTGATCATTTCACACCGTATTTTAAACTGCTTGGGCAACAACCTGTGTTTGATCACCTTCATACATTTGGGTGTGTTTGTTTTGTTCACCTTCCTCTCACGGAACGAACAAAACTAACTGCGCAATCTCGCAGGTGTGCATTTTTGGGTTATGCCACTAATCAAAAAGGTTTTGTTTGTTATGATCCCATTGGACGTCGTATCAGGGTTTCTCGCAATGTTATTTTCTTTGAAAATCAGAATTTCTTCCCGACTCACATAGACTGTCCTTCATCCTCTTCACCAGCTCTCTTACCTGGTTTCTCGGATCAACCAACGGATCAACCTACTGTTACTAGGTTTAATCCTGATTTTGTGTATCACCGACGGGAAAAACCTACTATTTCAGATGGCCGTCCTCCTGATCCTCCACCGACCACTGGTTTCGCACCTACTCCAGCCTTGCGTCGCTCCTCCCGAGATTCTCGACCACCTGCAAGGTATGGCTTTACCCATACTTCTTTGATGACCACTCTATCTTCTGTCCCTATCCCTAGTTCTTATCTGCAGGCTGTACAACAAGATTGTTGGAACCAGGCCATGAAGGAGGAATTGGATGCATTGGATCAGAATCACACCTGGGATATTGTGGAGTGTCCTTCAACAGTTAAACCCATTGGTTGCAAATGGATCTACTCGATCAAACTTAAGTCTGATGGGTCCTTGGATAGACACAAAGCTAGACTTGTGGCACTCGGCAACCGTCAGGAGTATGGAATTGACTATGAGGAAACTTTTGCACCTGTGGCCAAAATGACATCTGTTCGGATACTTCTCGCCATTGCTGCATCTCACTCCTGGCCGTTATACCAAATGGATGTCAAAAATGCATTTCTCCATGGGGATCTGCAAGAAGAAGTCTATATGCGGATACCACAAGGTATCCCCTCTCCCTCCAAGAGGACTGTCTGTCGCCTGCGAAAATCGCTTTATGGTCTAAAACAAGCTCCTCGGGCATGGTTTGAAACCTTCCAGCGTCGCTTATGCGAGAGTGGCTTTACCCAGAGTCCTTATGATCCATCTCTATTTCTCTGTCACACTTCTACTGGTATTACTGTGCTTCTCGTGTATGTTGACGATATTATTATCACTGGCACGGATGCTGATATGATCACCTCTCTCCAAGCTTCTCTCAAGGATTCCTTCCGTATGAAGGATTTGGGCCCTTTACAGTATTTTTTGGGGTTAGAGGTGCATCAATCTCCGAAAGGTCTATTTGTTAATCAACACAAATACACATCTGACCTTATCGAGTTGGCTGATCTCCATGATTCTTCACCTGTTGATACACCTGTAGAGGTCAATCTCAAGTTAAGTAAAGATAATGGCGATCTACTTCCTGATCCTCATACATACCGGCGCCTGGTGGGAAGTCTTGTCTATCTCACCATCACTAGACCTGACATCTCCTATGCTGTTAATCTTGTGAGCCAGTTCATGACCGCTCCTCGTCATCTTCATCTGGTAGCTGTGAAGCGTATTATTCGCTATCTGTTGCGAACTGTCACTCGTGGTCTCTATTATCCAAAGGATAATCCTCTTCATCTAACCGCTTATGCGGATGCTGACTGGGCGGGCTGTCAAGACACACGCCGTTCTACTACTGGTTGGTGCATGTACCTTGGAAATTCTCTCATTTCTTGGAAATGCAAGAAACAAGAACGGGTGTCCAGATCTTCCACGGAAGCTGAATATAGGGCCATGTCTTCTGCTTGCTCTGAGATCTTATGGCTACGTGGACTCCTTTCAGAACTCGGCTTCGCTCAATCCACTCCTACTCCATTGCATGCTGATAATACTGGGGCTATCCGCATCACTGCAAATCCAGTCTTTCATGAACGCACCAAACATATTGAAGTTGACTGCCACTTTATTCGTGATGAATATAAGCGTGATGTCATTCGGCTACCACATGTCCCTACAGAATTTCAGTTTGCCGATATTTTCACTAAGGGACTTCCTCGGCCTCGTCATCAATTTCTTGTCTCCAAATTGCTGCTTTATGACTCCCCAGCATCAATTTGAGGGGGGGTGTCAATCCAGGCCCATCCATTTTGGCCCATGTCCAGGCCCATTTATTGTTCCTATTTAATGCTTTGTAATTAGTCAAAGATTTTACTTAAATTTAGGATCTATGATTGATTGTAACTTAAATTTAGGATCTGTAATTGATTACGAATGATTATAATTAGGATTGTAATTAGGGTATTAAGCCCTTATAAATATACTTCAGTCGATCCAAGAAAGGGACGACATTCATCTCTCATTCTGTGTTTCTCTCTCTTTCTCTGTCTCTCAAAATGTCAATCATAACACAAAAAACCTTTGTGTTCATTACTGTAACCCAAAAAAATGCATTTAGCAGCTTGTGGAGATAACTTTGTGCGCTCAGTAGGAGGAAGATGAACAAAACACAGGCAACCAAAAACACGCAAGTGAGAGTATGAGGGGGTTTGACCAAAGAGAACTCCGTAAGGAGTAGTCTTTCCTAGAACAGTACTAGGAAGACGGTTGATAAGATACACAGCGGTATGTGCAGCATCACACCAAAATTTGGGAGGGACTAACGATGCAATCAACAGAGTACGAACAGTTTCAAGAATATGTCTGTTCTTTCTTTCCGCAATCCCATTTTGCTGAGGAGTATGTGGACAAGATTTTTGATGAAGAATTCCTTTATCAGAAAGGAAGACAGAGAAATCATGAGACATGTATTCTCCACCAGAATCTGATCGAAGAATTTTGATAGCTTTTTGAAATTGAGTTTGAACCATGTTATAAAAATTTTGAAAAATGGAGAATACTTCAGATTTCATACGCATAAAGTAAATCCAAGTATAACGAGAATGGTCATCAATAAAGGTCACATAGTATTTAAATCCCGTCCTACTCAAGGTAGGAGCAATTCCCCAAACGTCTGAATGAATGATGTCAAATGATGCCAAAGCACGAGCATTATGAACAGGAAAAGGCAAAATATGACTTTTACTAAGGCAACAAGTTTCACACTTTGATTGAGATAAAGAAGACATCATTTTATTATCAATAGTAGAATCCAAATAACCAAATTTAAACAAGGAAATTAAATTTGCATTGTTCACATGACCAAGACGTTTATGCCAAACAGTCCACATTTTATTGAAGTTAGAAGAAGAAGCAAAAAGAGAATGATGTCCAATGTCCAGCAAGAACAGGCGCCCATGTTTACTCCCCGTCGCGATCACCTTCCCAGTTTGTCGCCCCTGTATAACACAACCAGAGGAAGAAAGTGAACAAGATAGCCATCATCAATAAGTTGTCCTACAGAAAGAAGATTGGTTGATAATTTGGGAACAAAGTAAACATTGGGAAGAGTGAGGGGCTGGCCAGAATTACTAGATAAAGTAATGGTACCAACTCCTGAAATGAGAAGTTGATCACCATTAGCAGTGGTTATTTTCTCTTTTCCAAGGTAAGGGTGGGAATCTGTAAATCCATGTTCCACAGATGTCATGTGATTGGATGCTCCTGAATCTAAAAACCAAGTGGAAGAGGTAATAGGAGAAGAAAGAGAGGCAGAGGAATGAAAAGCAGGATATGCAATATGAGAATGAGTTTGATACCAACCACCAGATATGCCCATAGACGCATATGCAGAAGTAACCGTGCTCTGGATCAGTTCTTGAATCTGAGCAGGAGTCATGGATACAGCCCCCGAGGAAGTGCTTCATGTATCAGATGATGGTGCTTGAGCCTGGAAGGCGGAAGGATTAGTCTGTCGTGGCAGATTGGAGGGAGGCTTCTTCGGCAGCACCTCATTCTTACGCTGGAGGCTGCGGCAGTCATCTATAAGATGACCAGACCTCTTGCAGTAGCGACAAACCAACTTCTTGCGGCAATTCTTGGCAATATGACCAAAGCTTTTGCATTCATAGCATTGAGTGGGCTTCGGAGTTGGGGTTGCTAGAAGAGCAGAGTCAGCTGGAAGGGGTGCAAGGAATGCCTTGGGTTCGTCAAGAATAGCCCGCTGGGAGGTGAGACGAAGTTCTTCGCGAAGTACTTCTTGAATGCAGGTATCAAGATTAGCTGACTGTTCTCGGTTCATTAGGGCAGACCGAACCGATTCAAAATCTGGCCGTAGATTCATAAGGAACTGGCTAATATGAGTTTCTTCTTGGAGTTTAAGAGCCTCGGAGAGAAAGCCAGGAGAGACTGTCTGAATCAACATAGAATCCCGTTCAGTCCATAAAGTGAGGAAGCCATTATAGTATTCCTGTACAGATTTATCCCCTTGAGTAAATTTAGCAATTTCACTATCCAAGTGAAATTTACGGGCTTTGTTGGTTTAATGGTAGATTTTCTTAAGATGAGCCCACATAGCTGCTGCTGCAGTATAAGCTTGAAGAGCCACTGCAAGCGAAGAATCAATGGAGTTCAGAATCCAAGTAATCACTTTGGCATTTTCCTTGGACCAGGTGGCTATGGCAATCAATGGAGTTCAGAATCCAAGTAATCACTTTGGCATTTTCCTTGGACCAGGTGGCTATGGCTTTGGAGTCTGTGGTACTCGTAGTAGAAGGTTTGGTAAATGTTCCATCCAGATAACCAAATAAGCCCTGACCTTCTACGAAATTCTTCAGATGGAAGGACCAGGATATATAATTCTGCCCATTAAACTTAATGGGGATAACATCATATTTTTCCATGTACTTAAAAATCAAGAGGAGAAGGTTTCACAGAGAGATAACAACAAACAGCAATGCACAGAAGCAAAGGAGGCCTGTCGTCCCTGTCAGAAGCAAAGGGAGGCCTGTCGTCCCTGTCGGTAGAGGGGTTAATTCACACCTGAGCCCCACAGGTTGATCTGAACACAGATCAGAGTGAAGAGATGAAAGGAGAGAAGTTTTACCCAAAAACTGGAAGTGGTCGCAGGAAGATCAACCCTAGATCAAGGTTTTTGGACGGCCGAGATGAAAACAGTGTTAGAAAATGTACTGAACACAAATGGTGATGGAAAACCGTCCTCTGATGGGAGAAAAATTCCGAAAAAATCTCCACAATTATCAATAATGTTGGTCGACCAAGATGGGTATGTCTGTGAAACAGATTGTGATCATCTCAAGTGGGCCGCAGTGAAACAGAGACGATATAACACAGTAATCGTCAAAATCGTCATCTCCCAGTAGATGATCGATATCTACGTGTGCTCCAGTAGATTATCTGCGAGCAGATCAGAGGTGGGGGATGGAAGGAGAAACTATTTTCGCAACTCCAGGCCAAAGTCTCACTCAAAATGGATCAAAATCCACAAAATTGAACGGCTGAGATGAAAACTGTTGCAAAAAACTGAAATAGCACAAAACAAGGTGGATCTCCTACCTCTAATGGCCCATAAATCTTGAAAAAATGTTCATAAATAAGAGGAGAAATAGACGAAACAATATGGGCTTCTTCAGCTCCGATGATGATGATGATCACAGGTGGGCCACGTTGGATCAGAGATGATCAGAGAGGCTCTGGCTGAAGAAAATGATCAAGGATGACTAGCAAGGAGATGATCAGAGATTGATATAGCTCTGATACCATGAAATAATCTATGATAAGATTATATGAAGAAGATCAATACAATATTGGGAGAAAACTTGATCCCATACAGAGAGGATCGATTGTGTATTTATAATTACATTATACCCTAATCAAGGGCAATCAGACTAATCAATAAACAATCTCCTAATCTATACAAGTAAAGAGAATAAATCTTATAATCTATACAAGGAAGAAAATATGAGAAAAATCAGCAGGATTTTATATACACAACACCCTTGATGGGTTGGGCTGGGCCTAGTGGGCCTAAGCCACATTATCTTCTACACCCACACTATTACATGATGTCATTGGATGGACAATAAAGAAGGAACTTCTCTAAATAACTATGAATCAGGGCATTCTAATCATCAATGTCATTTAAGTCTCAACCCAGGTGATGGGGTTGGCTAGGTTGGGATATATCTAAAGTAGTCATAATTTAGATTTAAATCTTTTTTCTGAAGTAATCATATTTAGATTGTTTGCACTTCTATACTGCAACTTAGAAGTAACATAAAGCAAAGTTGTGGTCAAGGAAATGGAAAAGGCAACAGCAGACTCATCCATAGCAACCAAAGGCAAGAGAATTTTCTCAATTTGAGCAGTAAATGTCACGAATGAGTTTAGAATTGCGTTACCCAATTCAAGCTCCTGGACTTGATCTTCTACATCGCCCTCTTCTGTAATCATTCCATCCTCCAACGCAGCAGCTGCCTTTGCATACCTCTCCAAGAACTCATCCTGAGTTTCCTCACGCTCATCGTCCTCTGAACTCTATTTCAAATTCCAAGCCATTCAAGAGTTCTAACTTAAGTTTCACTTGTCCATAATTACAAGAAAGATGTTTAAAGAGATGCCAGTAATGTGGGGTTCAATACTACTGAAACCAAGGATATAACATGAACGGCAACAATTCTCACTGCCATAGTAAGGAATTTTGTGACAATTGGCCCCAATCACCCATGTTTGATTCAAGCTACCACTTTAAACAAATGGAGCCCACATTTTGATTATTAAAGCATTTATCTGGTTTTATCTCCATGAATACACAATGCTGCAAATAACTACCACATGAACAATCCTGCCATCTGTTTTTGTTTTTTTTGTTCAAATGGACATTGAAAGTAACTCGGTTCTAAAATCAAGGATTTAAAACTCGGGACTCAGGTTGCAACTCGGTCACCCTCAAGTCAAGTCGTATGGGCTGGGTATAATAGGACTCCGTCCAGTCAGACCGAGTAAACTCAAGACGCTAAGACCGGTTCAGACCGAATCACACCCATAATACCGATATAAGACTGCCAAGTCTGATATGAGTTGGCCCAGTCACACAATAATAACTCTTAATCTGTCCAAGTCAGACCAAAACAAGACAACCAATATGCAAAGGTCATGCCCGAATCCTATATAAAAGTGTATCCGGGGGTGACTCAACTTGTTAGTGGTTGAGTCTGAGTCAACTCAGACAGCCAATTTTTAATTGGTTGAAATCAACTGCAAAAAGACCAATCAAATCACTTGGACTACTCAATAGAGGATGATTTGTTCTATTGCCTATTAAAGGCCGATCCCACCACGGACCATCTGGACCACCAACCAAAAGACCCCAACTAACAAAATGGTTGACAGTACTAAAAACACCTGCAAGTTGGGCCAAGAACTATTTAATGCCTCTAATAACAAAGGGTGGACAGAAACTCAATTGCGAGGCAGAAAGGAGAAAAAAGACACTCAGTATGAATAATAATAATAAATAAAAGATTGTACACTAAAAAATGAGAAATTGTGCCTAGTACCTCATCATCATCAGTGTCATCATCTGCATTTTCATCATCAGCATCTTCTGTATCATCATCCTCACCTTCTTCTTCTTCCTCTTCCTGAACTTCTTTCAAGCGAATGACTAACTCCAAGAGTGACACAAAGCACTCCTGCAAAACTGAGTTTTCTCCAGCTGAAATGGATCCTAGCAGCCGTTCAACAATCTTCACCAGAGTCAACACTGCAATTCACTGAGCATCCATCAAGATATGTTTAAAGCCATCAAGAATGTACTTTTGTATTTGTTGAAATGGAAATTTCCCCTTAAACTCCTATATGAGAAAGATAAATATTATCAAAAAGTGGGATTATACGGTTGAAATTCAAATGAAAGAAACATTAACAGAAAGGATACACAGCAGAGACTGTCCAACTCAGATTGTGGACTATACCCAGGTTATGGGTCCGTTGGATCAGATCCAGGTCTGGGACATTTGATCGACAAGTAACCAAATTGAAATTTTGTCCAAGTTAGTAGGACCGTAGTTACATTGTACATCATGCAACTGTATTTATTAAGGACTTTGCAAAATCTCATAGTGTGGATCTATGAGGTTCTGAATGTGTTGGGCCAGAAAACGATATCTCATACGCCAGTTTGTAGGTTGGGTTTGGGTGAATTCAGTCACAATGATGGGGCATTCTAGGGACTCCATTATAGTTAACAAGATGTAGGCCAGATTACAGGTTCCTTATTACTGAAATGGTTCGGATACAGACCTAGTCAAATCAGATCATTACTGGATCTGGGTACATTACTCTGATCAGGTTGACTCCAGGTCGATGCTCCTGAGTCCTGAGATCCAGCCATTATGGCCTTACTGCCCTAATGGCAAGGGAATTTCTTCAACAAGATAACTTACAGAAAACACCTTACCAAATTTGTCTACCAAAAACAAGGTATGGATGTATCCCAGAGCAAGTTGGGGGGAAACCAGTCGAATTATATTGGATGAAAACGGGTCCCAAATACCCCAACACCAAAATTGGAAAAAGCAGGTACAGATTCAATTGGACCGGATTTTCTAAGTCAAGTCCTGGTGGGTCCACTGCATGCCCCTAGTAATATTCACGTCCAGGTTTAGGTCCATGGATTTCATATCGGAGGACAGAATACCCTGATGTCACAACCAAATATTTTTTATATTAAATATGTTAAATATATATAAATACATTAAAATAGTTAACAACAAACTGGGCCTTAATTTGGCCCGGATTCAAGTCCTTTATCTGAGTTTGGGTACAGGAACAATATGTACTTGACCCGAGCCCACGCATTTTCATCCCTAGCCTTTAGACATTTAGTTTGAAGATTGAATAGTGTGGCACTTTTCCACCTGAAGCCTTTTGTGGGTTTTGGTTCTCACCTGAGATCTCAAGACCTAAAACAACCATAAATTTTTTTAGCTGGGAAAAGAAAAGAAAAGAAAAATACATATGAATTCTCAAGACAACCAAAGCTACCCCAATTATATTTTCACAGTTTTAAAATGAATCATCATGCAAACGAACTCACCAGCTAATTTAATCTCAGACTGAGATCGCAGACCAGGCTCAAACGAGTTAGTGGAGATATGCGCTAATGCACGTGCCCATATCGTGAAACCTTTGTGCTCATCCTTGTTCAAAATCCTCTCGACATTTTCAGGAAAACACAAATAACCTGATGAAATGACTAGAAGCAAAGGCTTCCATAGTGCAATCGGCTTGTTCTGTATTCCCTTAAAACGAGAAAAACCTGCCTGCGTAAAAATCATCACCAACAATTGTTTGATATTTTCTGTTTCAAATGAGAAACGTGGAACGTTGAGCAATAGATGTGCACATGAACAAGCCCTCCATGTTGCAGATGGGTACGCTTGAATAGCCTCACTGACGAAAGCACCAATGCCTTCAATAATTGAACGCTGTGGTACAGGTGGAGCAGGTGGCGAAGGCATCCTTCTTACAAAGAAATCCTTTAACTCAAATTTCCTCTGCAAGTTGACAACATCTTGAATAGAATCAAAGACTGCTAAATCCTCCATTTCTTCCCAAGCATGCCAGTCCGCAATCAGTTCTGCCCAAATTACTAACAACTCTGCCATTTTCAGATCTGAAGTTGCATCTGTTTCAGTAATGTATCTCATAATGCACCCAAGCAATGCCGAAGCCTCATTTATACACGACGTAGGGGCCAATGAATTAGACTCCTCTCCTTCCTGGCATGGTCATATTTATAAGTTTAAATGACAGATATCTGACATATAAGCGGCAAAGGTAGAAACAGACAAGTGACTACATATGCTGGGGAAAAAAAGAAAAATAAAATTTGACACATTGAAACCACATGCACAATTGAAAATAATACAATCCAAAATAAAAGGACTGGCCCATTAACAAGAGTTAGCATATTATATACAGGCCCATAAAAGACAACAAAACCACGAGTTACCCATAAGATGCAACGATTGGGCCCACCTAGGAAATGTTGGCATTACTCAGAAGCCAGATCATCTTAAAGACCCAACCATGTAGATGCCATGGCTCAATCATTACTTGACAAACTATCCTAGCATCTTATCTGAAAACAGTTGCCAACTAAAACCAAACCCATTTGCTTTCATTACTAATTAAGGACTATTCAGTAGACCCCAATCAGACTGTTTCTATCTTAGAAATTATCAGAAACCAATGGCACCTTCATCCTGAGGCTAATAAATGTCCGGATCCAGTCTGTCATGTGATTAGTCCAAAACAGAGCATTTCATTGGGAGTTTTCAGATAGTGTCATTCTTTTAGAAATTGAATACCATAGTCAATAAATTAATGATAAGTATCTACATCCAACCACATTATAATATGAAATTGAATGATTGCCTAATAAGTAATACCTAATACTGAATGATTAAAAAAAAGGATGTACCATTAACTGCACAGGTGCGAGCCAAGCCTGTTGCAAGAGACCTGAAAATGTTTGAGAAATGGTAGCCCAGCCAGACATCCACTCGGAGCTTGACTCATTCTCCTTAATTCCATCTTGGATAGAATCCTCCCAAGTCTGGGCGATTGTTGCTAATGCTGTAAAGCCCTTCTCAACCACCTTAAGATCCAAAGTACAAAAGAATTAAACGGAAATTCTTAAAGCAGTTTGCAATCATCAAAACAGCTGAGAACAAGCTGAAATCAATACAGCATGTCACTACCAGGGCTTCTAAAATGGAAAGGAAGTAATACACAGGAAATCTGAAACTTCTTATTCAAACCACTTAGAATCTAGGCATCCACTCAAGAACATGAAACACATACTTGAGGCCACGGCTCTCGAACAGGAGGTATGTGCTTTGAAACAGCAGTGGCAACAGTTGATATGATAGCTGGAATATGGCACGCGACCTTTTCATCGCCCACCTCCACCACAGTAGTAAGAAGCTGAAATAGAAGTGTGGATTCATTTTCATCTTCAGTATTTATCATATTAACTAGTACTTGCATGAGGGGTACCCACTCTGGCGGCAAGTAGTCATTCTGTAAAAGCAAAAGGTAAAACATGTTATAAATGATGGCACTAATTCTTCAAGTACAGAGAGTATGGATGGGTTTGACCACTCTTACTTCAAGTAGCTCAGCGATAGCCCCAGCAGCAGAAGCCCGGACAGGATAATAGGAGATCTCTCCAACATCTGACATAGCCAATGCCTGCAGCAAAGAACTATATATATCTGCACTCATCTCCTGAAACCAGCGAGATAACAGTTAGAGTGGCTACAGGGATGAGTGCATGTGTATGTTTATGCCACTGACTCACCCTCACAGTAATAAACCATGAACAAGTAGTCATACTCCCTCAAACAATTAGGCAAACCATAATAACCCTAACTTCAGGATTGAATATACCCAGATTCATCATGTAAATTATTGACATTCCATGGAACAACTACAGTCCTAGTTCTAAGCACAAGAAGACAAAACAATTGTCAAGAAACAAAGAAAACACAAGCAAATGGTACTTCAAAAACAGTTTTCTTAGAAGCACTTGAAGCTTATTCCTTTAGACTCGCCACAGGGTGGTGGGCTTCCCAAATTGTCCTGCACCTCAAGCTCTGCACCAGAGGAGTTGCCTGTGCTCAGGGCATACGTCTCACTGTATGAGGCATATTTGAGACATGCACCCAGATAAAGTGTACGCTTCAGTCATGCTCCATATTAGGGAGCATAAGCCTCATTAGCATATCTTGTTTTTAAGAAAATGGGAGGGGCAGTTCATAATTTTAATAAGTTAATTTTTTTAATTTAAGTCCATATTAATTCCACCCTAATTAATTCATTAGAAATCTTAAAAACTGTCAAGCTAATACTGTTTTTTAATAACATATTATTTTTATGTAATTATTTCTTTATTAGAATGGTGAGATCATGAGGCTTATCCCATAACTTGAGGCTTATGCTCCACTCTTTGGGCAATGGATTCCCCGCCTCACACATCAACATTTTAAAACATTACTACAAGATCACCAAGGGGCAAGATTTCATAATCCCATATTCGGTTGATTAAAACCCGTCTATGCTACCATACAACAAAAATATTAGCCTTGTGATGTTGAAGAAGAAGAAGCACTCAACAATTTGTTACATAAAAGAAAGTCAAAATAATAAAAAGATTCACTGGACATGACAATCACTTTATGGTAAGGGATCTTGCAAGAAGAATGTCTAAGAGACATCTCACCTGAGGGAGACAGGATGCAAGCTCTCCAAGGACCCAGTTGGCAGTGGCAACCAAGTAAGGCTGAGAGGAACATAACAAATATAACGGTAGCACCCGACTCCGAACCAAAGATGTTGTGTACTCAGGATTCTGGTCTTTTAAAAACTGTCAATCCACATCAGTTTTATCACTTGATTAATTATATATATAGATATAGACATCTTAAATCACTTGATTAATGTAGCCAACTCCAACATAGTTGGGACAAGGCTTTGATGATGATGATGATGATGATGATCTTAAATCACTGAACCAAATAAGATCAAATCTGCTTACATCTACAAGGGCTCCATAGGCCATTAGAACACCATAATAACTGCCATGATAAAAGCTGAAGTTCAATGAACGATGAAAGACTTCACAGAAGAGGCAGAAATTTCATGATAGGGATAATCAATATATGCTCTGTAAATTGAAATAAAACTTAATTACCTGTAATCCTAAGGAAAACAGAACTAAAGATTAGATTCAACTTTCCTTTTTAACTGGTAAGGTTATATTCAATTTTCAATGTAATATTTAATTACCTGTAATCCTAAGGAAAACAGAACTCAAGATTATATTCAACTTTCCTTTATAACTGGTAAGGTTATATTCAATTTTCAATGAATATTTAAATATTTTCCTGTATAATCCCCCATTTATAGGCCAATCAATCTAAGCCTCGCAACTCACTTGTTCGAAGTGCTGGATTGGGTTATAGCAACATCTGAGGGAATGGGAAATTTAGACAAAAATGGGATCACCAATAACTCTCCCATAGAAGTGCGTCGCTCTTTTCCTTTATTTCTATCACCTTTCTTACGTTTCGCTGAAGCTGAAGAGGTATTATTGGATGTCATCGGAGGCCCCTAAAAAAAGAGGAAAATCATATTAAAAGTTCCTTAACAACAGACTAATTAAAATATGTTAATAATGTACGAAGCATTTACCTTTGACATTGAAATGACACCAAGTAAATTAATTGCACTTTTCCTTGCCGTAAACGAGTCTTCTTTCCATCCTGAGATTTCTTCCTGTAAGAGATAACAACCTCAATAAAGAAAAGGTTTGAGAGTGAGAGAGAGAGAGAGAGAGAGATTCAACAGAAGGTTTCATGAAAACATTTTCTTACAAGATCAGATGGAAGATTCTTACGGATATACTCATCCGCATCTTCTTCCCATTCCAAAATGTCCTTTTAAGCAACAAGAATTAGTATCAAAAGCCATGCCTTGATATGAAAGGTGTAACTTGCAAGTTTTATTAAATTTCTATTCTTCTAATGACAACACAGTAACATACTCTGCAAAATTAAGAAAAGTACCTTATGATTCATAACCAATGTAGGGAAGATCGCAGACTCCAGTAACGATGAAAAATGAGGTGACACTAATCTCCACCCCTGTAAGTATATTTACAAAAGATTTTTAAAAGGAACAAACGACAAAGCCTCAGAGTGATGAAGTCACAAGATAATACCCAGACCACAGCACGAACACTTCAATGCAAGATCAAAGTACAAAATAAATAAAACTAAAAAAGCTATGCAGAGAAATCAACTCAATGCAAATATTACATGACAGCATGAAAATCCAACTAAAAGATAAATCTTAAAAGAGGAATTAAGGAAAATAACTTACTGGTCCTGTCTCTAGAACATGAGAAATAAAATCAAAGGATAATGAAACAACCCGCTCGGAAAGGAAACCCATACTCTGCACGACCACAGTATTTTGAAACATAAGAGAACATTGGATACATGCATGGTGATTCATCTGAATGAGAACTCGAGCAATACAATTGCCATAATGTAAATCAGTGATGCTAAAGAAAATTCTTATAGTAGAATTCTAGAAACTCAAATAATAGCAACTACCCTTCAAATAGTTATACTATATACGCCACCCATGTGCTCCATAACAACCACCTATATATACTTTTTTCATTTTTAGATGTGCACGTGCATACCCTATTAAGCGTATCTTCCTAGCATCTACCTTAGTATGTTACATCTGTAAGACCATGGATGCACAAACAGAATCAGAACAGGATTCCATCCGTGCCTGCATGAATACATGCATGACAACTACATTTGTAGGATACAAGCAAGATAATGAATGTGGTGCATGTGAGGTTGCTTATACCTGTTTAAGTCCAAACCAAACCAAACCAAACCAAACCAAGCCGTTTTCCCACTAGGTTGGGTCGGCTATTATGGATTTGAACGACGCCAATCAAATCTTTTAGGGCCATGTCCTCCCGTTGAATCCATGTAGGCAGATCATGTTAATAGTTTCGTTCCAACTTCTCTTGGGTCTCCCTCTCCTCTCCTACTCTTGGCAAACTCCAATGCTTTCAACACCTTTAACAGGTGCCTCTGTTTGGACGCCTTCTTAACATGGCCGAACCATCTCAGTCGATTTTCGCTCATTTATCTCCAAATCGGTACTATTCCTACTATGCCCCTAATCTCCTCATTCCTAATCATATCTCTCCTTGTGATCCCGCACATCCATCTTAGCATTCTCATCTCCGCAACTTCCATCTTCTTGACATGATATGCTTTACTGCCCAACACTCTGATCCATATAACAACGCTGGCCGTACCGCCACCTTATAATACTTTCCTTTAACCTTGAGGGGGACTTTCCGATCACACAAGACCCCCGAAGCACTCCTCCATTTGGTCCACCCGGCTTGAATCCTGTGACTTACATCAGTATCAATCCCTCCATCCTGTTGCACCATAGATCCAAGGTACCTAAAGTTTTCTTTTTCTACTATCTTTTGTGTGCCCAAACTTACTTCTATGTTACCAGGTGTCCTACTTTGACTAAACTTGCATTCCATATATTCGTTTTGCATCGACTTAGCCTAAACCCTTTTGTCTCTAATGTTTTCCGCCACAATTCAAGTTTAGCATTCACTCCTTCTCTCGTCTCATCCACTAAAACAATGTCATCTGCAAATAACATACACCACGGCACCTCATCCTGGATATGTCTTGTAATCTCATCCATAACTAGGGCAAACAAGTACGGGCTTAACGCTGAGCCTTGGTGTAGCCCAATCGTGATAGGAAACTCCTTAGTTTCGCCGCCAGTCGTCCTTATAGATGTCACGACTCTATCATACATATCCCTTATCGCCTCAAATAAGCGACACAAACTCTTTTCTTTTCCAGAACTTCCAAAGAATCTCCCTAGGAACCCGGTCATAAGCCTTCTCCAAGTCAATGAACACCATATGTAAATCTCTCTTACCTTCTCTATACTGTTCCATTAACCTCCTCAAGAGAAAGATAGCCTCCATGGTTGATCTCCCAGGCATGAAACCAAATTGATTCTCTGAAATATTTGTTGTTCTTCTTAGTCTTCTCTCAATAACTCTCTCCCATAATTTCATCGTATGGCTCATCAATTTAATCCCGCGGTAGTTCGCACAGTTCTGAATATCTCCTTTGTTCTTGTATATGGGTATAAGAATACTTTTCCTCCATGCATTAGGCATCTTCTTGCTCTTTAGCACTACATTAAAAAGCTTTGTCAACCAACTAATACCTCCTCCCCCAAGCACCTCCATACCTCAATAGGGATACCATCTGGCCCAACCGCTTTCCCATTCTTCATTCTTTTCAATACTTCTTTAACTTCTTCCCTACTGATTCTCCTATAGAACATATGATTCGCTTCTTCTCTAGAAATGGTAAGCTGCCCCAATTGTATGTCACTACTACTGCTTTCGTTAAATAACTTGTAGAAGTAGCTCTTCCAACGCTCCTTTATCTCCTCCTCCTTTACTAATACCTTTTCATCCTCATCCTTAATGCATTTAACTTGGTTTAAGTCCTTGGTCCGCCGATCTCTAGTTTTAGCAAGCTTGAATATCTCTCTTTCGCCTTCCTCAATGTCCACAAATGCAAACACCAGATACATTTATAGAATGATTAATGCTAGTTAGCAGGTAAAAGTAGATTTGATCTTCATCAAGGAGATCCACTTTCTTTCTTCCTATGGTCACACTAGGGGAGGCTCTTAAAAATATGATTGAGAAAGAAAGAGATGAAGGCAAGGAAACGTAATTCAGGGTCGCCATCCAGTGAGGACGTTGAGCCTGTCTTTTATTGGGCCAAAGCACGGTGGAGGCAGCTGGATTTCGTGGAGGGAATTCAAGATCTTTCAAGATGAATCCAACCTACTCTTTTGCATACTCAGAAATGCAAACAGGAATCACTCTAGCAAGCAAGGTGTCGGGCATTTGTGTACAGTGAAGTGGTTCCACTTCCGGCTTGAATATTTAGCGAGTGCCCTCATTGTGGGGAAGTTTTGCTGGCTCTTTTATGGGTTTTACTTTCGCCTATGCTCCTTGAGGTGCCGATCCTCCAGTCCCTTTGTACAACAGAAGCTGGCTATTTTTTATGCATGTTTGTCACATCGTTTTGCAATATTCGTCCTTTATAGTACACATATATCTATCTTACTCATTATTGTCAAAATCCTAAGATTTGTATCTAGAATCCTAAAATTCATATCAAATCCTAAGGAAAAAGATTCATACTTATGTAACAAATCCCAGTTCCTGGTAAGTCTTCAGATTTAGGTGTAAATCTTATAATTCGATACTTGTTTTGCTAATCTTACGAGTTAAATGATTTGTCCATGTAGGATATTAGTAACAGTTTACTCTCTCTCTCTCTCTCTCTCTCTCTCTCTCTCTCTCTCTCTCTCTCTCTCTCTCTCTCCTATTTTTTTAAAAGGTTATTCGGTCATTAATGAAACCTCTTAAGAATTTTTGAAATTTTTGAGAGATTTTAGAGATAAATAAGGAATGGGCATGTGATTAGAGCATTCGAATGTACATATAGATTTTGTCTTACATTCATTTTTTTAAGTTCTTCATTTCTTCCCCTCATGTACATAGATTTTTTTAAGGAAAATTTTCTTTTCGTTGGAGACTGGTATATTAGGTGGAGGAAATGCAAGATATTTCTTCTCAATTGCATCTTACTTTTAATCATGTCTTGCAAGAGGCGAATGCTAGGTCAGATGGTCTTGCTAGGGAAGGAGTTTTTCGGTTCCACATTTCTTTTGATGTTTAATTGTGTTGTTTGATTTCTATCTTTTGTTGTTTCCCTGCTTTTGTTTTGTTTCTTTTTTAAATAAAATTTACTGTTATAGAAAAAATGAATATTTCTTAACTTCATGAGACATCCTAACCATGTAAGGTAGATGATTTTAGTTTTACTTATATTTTTTAGATTTAAAAGAATTAAAAAAAAATGCAACTTGCTTACTTTTCCTAGTAACAGTAAATGCTTAAGCATGTTTAGCTATTCACATATCATTTATATTTTATTAATATATGTCAATAATGTTCTTCACTATGATTTATATCACTAATCCTTATCGATCATTATAGTGATGCTGCTATGGATGGAAAATATATGGGTTAATGAACAACTATTCTTTTCTTTGTTATTATTTATTATTTTTATTCTCTAAAGAACAATAAAAAAATCCTTACAATTAACAACACAACTCGATTTATCCCCTTGAACTATTTGCGATTTGATTCTGATTTTCAAAAGAATGATCTTACTCAATGAAACTCATTAAACTTTTTTATTGGTTATGAAATTCATTACTATTCAGAAATTTATAACAACAACAACAACAATAATAATAATAAATCCATAGCAGCAAACAAACAATGTTATGTAACAATGAAATAGAGACATATGATACTTACACCAACACTAGGGCTTTGTTTAACCATTTTGAAAGCACAAGTTAAACTGTTTGGCATCAACCTAGATAGTGATGTAAAACATGAGGTCAGTACAAACTACAAACTAAAACCAAAATCAAATATGCATATGCAATATATTACTTGTCAAAGTGCTTTCGGTGCCTCGTGACCAAAGCACAAAATATTTGCATGCATCTCTTTCCGGCCTTCAATCTCAGCAAGTACTCATCTTCCACGTTTGTAGAACTCAAATTCAATGAGTCCAGAATCCTTATCAGATCCCCACAAAATGATGGCAAGAGAGGACCTAAAGCAGATGGCATATGAGATCTTACCTACAAAATGTTAACTTCAAGTAAATTTCTGAAAAAGAGGCGCTAGATGTAACAAATATAAGTGTGCAAAGGATAGCAGTCACAGCACTACTTGGCACATGCATTATTTCAGCTTTTTTGTCATTTTGTGGTTAAATTAAGATTTAAAACAAGAGAATAGAGGTCAACTTTGGCACAAGTCACACAACCATAATGCTACAACAGCAAAGTAGAGGTCAACTTTTACATCATAGATAACAGAATATCCTAGCATGTGACACTTGCAATACAAGTGCCAAAACCAGGTGTAAACAATTGACAAGGCACCATAACCTACAGAATAAGTGCAGCATGCCAGAATAAGTATCACATTCAAAAGTAAATTGTTGCATTCACACTAACAACAATGAACCAATAATATGAGTACATTCAGGCAAGATTAAGAAAGTACTTTTGAAATGTAACTTGGCCTAATACGCTCATATTAAGTATTGAAAAGAAAAACTCACAGAAAAATAGATGCACTTGCACATCATAAGAAGGATTCTTTCAACTTCCACATCTACTCTGCCTTGGATAAGTAAAGCCTGCCAAGTGTACCATAAGTAGCACAAGATTATGTCACCTCTCCAATTTAAAAAGCAACAAAAAGCACAGAAAAAGGGTCGACTGCTTCACCTTATCAAGGAAATAATTAAAGGTAGATTGCAATGGTACAAGAATTTCGCTCGCTATCAGCTCTAATTGTGGTGGCACTGGCTCCTTCGCAAGTTTTGGATTCAAGTAGTACTGATTGGTTTACAAAAAAGGCAACCAGTAAAATGTTTGAAACATTAATATATTTATTACAAGAAAATACTATTGACAAATCATTTTATTAAATAGCCACCAAATACTAACCATCAAAAATTCAGTATCAAAATTTAATATCTCAAAAAGAAAAAAATTTATGCTTTTCACAATATATGACTCGAAACTTTTGATGCAACAAAACAAGACAGAGAGTTGTAGGATAGGCAATAAATTAGAGCTTGCGGTGCAAATGCATTTGACTACACTAGACTGATGTCAGCAAGAGGTAATCCAAACCAACTTGGTATCACAGCATATAATGAGCATATATATGCATGTAGAATAGTTTATAACTCTTTTAATGAAGAAAAGCATCTTACCATTGAACATGGCAAATTAATGTCTCACTAAGTAGGTAATCAAAAAATCATTTCACAAATAAGGACACATACCTGAAATGGTTTAATGATTGTTTGGAGAATTGTGAGGGCATTTACAGTTTTCCACTGGAAATTTGCACCTTTGCTTATAAGGTCACTATTTTCAATAATTGACCGTAGTTCGTGAACAAGTTCAGGCCAGGAATTCTCCTTAACGAAACCAGCAACAACTATGATACGAAACTGCATGCATGTAACAAATAAAAAATCAATTATTTTAGAGAGGCCTTTTAAATTATAAAATCATACAAAGTGATGAAAAAGAATACTATATATGCAAGAAAAATCTGAGAAGCCCATATTCAGGAAACACAACAGCATAAATTGAGATATAGGTCATTACCAACAATGAAGTTAAAAAAAAAAAAAAGAAGTGCAGAAATTAAAAGCCAAACGAGCCAACACATCATTTTTATGATGATGGACAAAAAAAATGACAAGTGGCATATTTAGGTAAACAAGATTAAAAAAAATATACACATATGATGTTGCTAGACCACTTGTAGTTCATTCATAACCACTACTGGTCATTGCATACACAGTTATTACCTCACTTTATTGATCATGGTAATCACCAACAATTCAACGTCATCAAATTTCGAGTAAGTTTGCACCATACTCAATGAAGCAGTCATTCCCAGTTTAAAATGAGCCATATTAACATATTGCATAATTTGCTAATCCCAATATGTGCTGATATCCAAAATCCTTGCATGCAATCAGAGAAACTTTGTTCTCCCATAGTTGTTATGGAATGAAGTTTTTGTAAGAACTTTAGTGATGAGAAAAAATGGAGTTCCAATCTCCCTAAATGTCATAAGCATTATAGGTATACATTTCACATACATAGTCACATCTTTCCATGACACTTTTCAAATACCCAACTTTATTATCTTCTGCACAAAAAAGTTCACTGTACAGTAAATGAATTAATATGATTGCTACAGTTGTTCCTGTAACATCAGAATATGAAAGAATCATAAGTCTAGCACGTACAGCTTCGACTAAAACTTTAAGAACCGCCGGTTCAGCTTGAAGTAAAGCCTGCATGAGCCGGTTTTTAAATTCACAGTCAACTTTTAAATAAGACGAGCCTCCCTCGATTTGGCGCTTGGTGAAGTTCTTTAGATACGTGGCAGCAGCTACCTTTTGTCCTTGGTTATCACCTCCTGCAAACACACAAGAAACCACATATCACATAAAGGAAAAAAGACATTATCCACGTGCTTAAACAGATGAGAAAGTGGGGAGCTCCAATCTAAGAATCACAAAATCAATAATGAGCTTAAAAAATAAGTGAATTCTACACTAGTGTGTATAAAATTCTGCTGATAACAGATGCACACATTACAACAGAATACACCATGTCACTTAAAGTATGTAATTTGAAGCTCCGTTGAAAACGCACCAGCTCCACACTACACTATTGGCTACATTGAGTGGAGAAAAGCCAGATGACAAAACAGTGACATTCTTTATTAGCATCTGGAAGTAGAAAATGTAAAATTTTAAACTAAAATTAGTGAATCACAAAGTATGAAAATGGTTCTAACATCTTGGGAAAATGAAGATAACCTCTCTGTTGCGCCTTTTTCTACTAGTATCTAATAAACCAAAGACCTCATCAAACAGCAATTTGTAATAAAATAACACTTCTCAACCTTTACAGATCCAAATCCAATTAAACATCCAGACATTGATTAGGAGCTGAAATCGCGCAAAATCAGTGCTCCACCCCTGGATGACTTTCAATTTCCATGTTGTTCCAATCAAACAAGACACTGTCAGAAACTAACAGTTTCCCTGTGCAATGTGATACACAACAACCCGCAATCTAATCAGAGTCGTCAACACTAAACACACAAAAAGGAGCATCAAAGAGACTATACTAAATCTCTTGAGATCTAAGAGGCTATATAGATTGAAAAACCGCGAATAAAGAGGAATTGAGATGAAATCGAGCAAAGGAAGCAGATTAATCGATGTGAGAGGATGTATACCTGAGGCGATGGCAATGAGAGAGAGAGGAAAGGCAGGGAGCTGCGAAGTGAGGCGATCGAGGGATTCTGTTGCAGAGACGACGATCGATTGTTCGGGGCTGAGTGTGTCGTTGAGGAGCTTGGAGATTTCAGGAATTAGGGTTTCCATTGCTTTTCGTTGAAGAGATGGGGAGGGAAAATGAGAGAAGAGAGAGTAGTAAAAAGGGGAGTAGGGCGGGAAAGTAAATGGACTGAAAATTTGTGGAGAGTTCTTGAATAGGTTTTATACATTGCATACAGATTGTGTGATTTATAATTTTAGGAGTGATGATCAGGCCGTCGACTCTGGGTGGTAAACGGGTCACTTCCGGTCCGTTAAGAAAAAGGTGGAACCGATATGGATCCAAAACCATTTCGAAACAAAACCATATATGGGACGGATCTAGATCCGGATCCGGGTCCGAGATCCAGGTAGATAATGATATTAAAAAAATATGATTTTTAGGAGAGATTTTTAAAAATTGAAGTAATTTGTCGGGTCTCGGGTCTGAACCAAGGTGGAACCGGACCCGGACCCATTTATTTATCGGAGCCTAAATAGGGACCCAGACCAGGTTTTTAACGGGTCGTAACCTTCGGGTAATGAGAGAATCGGGTACCCATTTACATCCCGGTCGACTCAGTGAATCCTGGCCGTCGGTTCGGCAGGTGTGGGTCCCACTTTGTGGTCAATCTTTCCCATTACCCACTTGAACAGTTTCACCGTTGGATTTAGAATGCTTTAAGAATATTACTACGTATTAAAACCATGATCGATTTAACAGTGACAATGTAAAATATTCTTAAAAGGCTTATTTGTGTGCATCAATTTAATGTATAGAGGTAAATATATGGAAATTCGAGGTGAAGCGAGCTCTATTGAAGAATTATTAAAGAAATGGGTGAGGGATATGAGGTGAAGATGTAGATGGAACTTTGATAAGATGAGGGATATGAAATTTTATTCATAAGTATTAAACTATTAGGGCGACGGCTAGTATTCATTTTTTAACCATCTATTTATCAAATTAGTAGATATCTGAATTCAGATTCAAAACTGAGTGCCAAGTTAGACAATAACTTCATTTATCTACACATGATGGTGCTTTTTTAATGACATGTTTATCCTTGAGATTTTTGACCCAACAAAACTAACCTCCCAGGTGGCCCCCGCCAAATCCACACATGTACACATCAAGTTAATTGGGACGGTTTCAAATATAAGACACGGTGAGTAAACAAACATGTCATGCCACTCCACCACCTCCCACATGAATATTGATAATTGTGTTCGTTAAATGATTTATTTTTTTTTATTACTGAGGATGCTTTGGAATAACTTATACTAGCAACAAAAAGGCCCAGGTATGAAAATATGTTAAAATTTAAGAATTGTTTTAAAATCTTATTAAGATAAAATAAATAGAAAATAGTTTTTTTTTTCTTATCTTTGAATTTAAAAAAAATTTCTATGTATGAAAATAAATATAAAATAAAGTAAATTTACATAACACGACGACTCCTTGAATTTAAAGGCATTGACCATTACGACCATCTCATTTACGGATATATTTTACCATTGATGATTGAAAATATAAGAAAAAGAAAACAAACTGGATGGATCTACATCTACTAAAAAGAACCAAAAGAAAGGGATAAAAAAATCAACGTGTTTAATCCATCAGTGGGGGCACCCTTGAAATATTTTTAATGTGTGGGACCCACTGTTGGCCCTGCATTCAAAGAAGAAAAAATGGAATATAAGAAGAAAGGAAATGAAAAACAAATGATTACATCCTCAATGGGCCGCACACCACATTTGGATTTATGGTGATGGAACAGTTGGCCCCCACAGATGATTGATAGTATAAGAAAAAAAAATTAAAAGAGAGGGGGGCGAACAAGTGTAAGAGAATAAAAAACATAAAAGATGTACATTTCATGGGATGAGTGTAAGTGGATATAGATATGAGTCATCATAGTATGTTTCTAATATGCACACAAATAACATCCTAACAATTATCAAAGAAATTAAGCTTGTGTATGATACCAACCGAGTCTGATTGCCCACTATGGATACATATTGACATTGAAAACCAATATCTATGTATAATCCATGAGTGAGTCCCACTGCAGAAATAAGTTAAATATGCGGGGCCCACTAATTGATTTGCATCAATTAAAAAATCAGACAACAGCCAACAGGCTTGCCTCCCACTTAGCATCCCTACATAAGTGGGGCCCACTCTTAGAAAAAAGGGGTTAAGAGAAGGCCATTGGGATTTATTCAAATACTGGAGTCCAATCTTGAAATATATTTAATACGAACTAGTGCCCACTACTGGGTTCATCCATTTGAGGAAAAAAAATCGAAAGGAGATTAAAGGAACAACTTGGATTTCATTCATCAGTAGGGCCCACAAAACATATTTAACATGGGACATTTTGATGATTGAAGATCTAAGAAAAAGAAAACAAACTGACTGTAAAGATTTGCTTATAATTTGGATAATGACAAGAAATAGGACTCAAATTCAAATATTCATAAAATTCTCTTATGAGAAAGATTTGCTTATAATTTGGATAATGGCAAGAAATATGGCTCAAATTCAAATATTCATAAAAATCTCTTATGAGAGGTTTTAGGAGAGAAAGAGTAGCCCAAAGTGAGGTCACACCTTAAAATAATGTAGATTTTTTTTTGCATATTTCTTTGAAAGGAGAGACGTTTTAGACATGAAATCGTACCCACAGCCACGTGTACCACTCCACCAGCAGTTCCCGGTTGGAGAATAAAAGGACCTGAATAAAAAAAAAAAAAAAAAAAAACACATGCCGCTGGTGGGGAAATAAAGAAGGAAAAACGGATATCTCTATTCATTTCTTTCTTTCCTTGTCTTATGAAGAAAGCTTTCCATTTCCAAGCAAAGGAAGAAGCGGAATAGGAAGAGAAGCCATAACTCTTGGCTTCCATCGGGAAAAAAGAAGCATTTTTCTCAGTTCAAAGATCTTAGCTTTATCTCCTCATCGTCATTTCTAGGATTTTTGTTGGAGGTTGCAGTTGAGTAAGATCCATATCTGGGTTTTGAAGCTTTGATTTCGTTTTCAATCTGTTGATTTTGCAGAAAGATTTGATTTTGCTCAGATTTTTAGGCTGAAAAACGACTTTCTGGGTTTTGGGTAAGAACCCAAATCCGGATTTGAAATGGATTTTGAATAAGTACTGTTTGGATAGGTGTGGGGATCTTGAAGTGGTGAAGAAGAAAGAGAAGGAAGTAAAAGAAGAAGAAGTACAGAGGCTATGTGTAGATGGTTATGCAGGTGACAGTGCAGGGTAAAGGGAAGAAGTGCAGAGGCTTTGTGTAGATGGTTATGCAGGTGACAGTGCAGGGAAAAGGGAAAGGACAGGGAGGCACCCTTACCTTAGACGAAGTTCATATCCTGCGTGGAAGAAGCCTCTTCGCTGCCTGGATCGTTCTCCTTGCGTGAATGGTGCTCTGTGTTGATCCTCTACTCTGCTTCAGTCCATCCTTGGTCTTATGATGAATGACGGTAATGGTTTGTGTGTGTGAGGGATTTGATGGTTTCTGAAAGAAGATGGCATGAGAAGATGGAGGAATTAGATGAGGGAGACGGAGATGGTGCACTGGGCGTGAGATGATGGAGGGATTTGGTAATGCAAATGAGAGATATTTTAGGAGATAAATCGTGGATGGATCTTATCTCTTGGATGGATTTTATCTCTTAATGAAGGGAAAATGTCTTATCTCTTAATGAAGAGAGATCTGACCCTGACCCTTCATCAAATCAGCAAAGCCTCATCATCTCACCGTCGGTTAAGGTCAAATAATCTCATGTTTTCTTTGGTATTTATCTGAAAGGAGAGAAGTTTAAGGGGTGAGGTGGCACCCCCCACAGCCCACCTCCCCCTTTGCTTTAATATATATAAAGTGGCATTAACCGTCGAGCCATGCATGTGACATCGGTCATTCGATGATTCAAAATGATGTGAGAAAAATTATGCAAATAAGAACATGCAATTGAGCACAGCTTAACACTAACCAAGTGTATAATACGTAGTATTGTTGATATATTATATTTGAATTGGATGCATTATTAAGTTTTATACATGTATTATAAGGAATAAAAACAATACTAGACCAATCTCAATCCGAACATGTGGATCCCATTGTTCGCCCACATTCAATTATATTAATTTATTTTTAGATTTTATAAGTTTAAGCTATCTAATTGTAATGCAATTCGTTTTATAAATTAAATACAGCTAAAATATTGTCACAAATGGGGCCAGGGTTTTTATAATTTCAAAAAAAAGTGATTAGATTTACATCTTTATCATGATAGTAAGTACACACGTTCAATACACTATTTAATTCATTTTTTAATAACAGTAGTATACAATTTGTGCATCTTGAACCATACAAAAATCACTTAATTTAAGCTTTTTTCAACTGCTACTGTATATCATCTTGTCTAAAACTCTTTAACCTTTTTGAGTAGTGTTTGAAGTATGTGTATTTTGTGCATATTCAACCATGCGCAAATTCACTTGATTCCAGCCCATTAGATCTTTTCGAGTGATGTTTGGAGTGTCTACATTTATGGATATTCAACCATGCAAATTCACTTGATTAAAACCCGTGCGTCACTTGATTGAGAAATATAGCTTTTGAAAGTCGACTATACTAAGATTTTGGAAATCACTCGGAGATGGGAATTCATAAATCTCCATATAAGAATCCTCATAAGTTATAACCTCATAATTTCTTGGAGATGAGTGCTTCCCTAATTGCTTTCACAAATTTTCTTTTAACCTTACTTGGTTACAAATGGATCCAAATGCCCCAATTTATACTTCTACCTGATATCCATGATATTCTAATCTCTATATAATTCTTTCATTTATAAGAATATTCTAGATAACTCTAGACGATTCAAAACTACTAAGAGCAATTTAGAATCTTCTAAACTCTTTAAATTCTCCATCAATCCGTCAAGATTCTTCCATATATACATATGATCAAGTGTGTGTCCAACCAACTTGACAATCATGATGCTCATGCAAACTCCAAAAGGCCTCCGACCCCGCCATTGTGCATCCTAAGGTGTGACCACATGACAAGGAGCTGCCATTGACACCTTCGTAGTTAGGATTGTGCGATCATGCATTTGTTCATTTAAAGTAATAATAGCACAATAACCCTTTCCAAGCACGGGCTTGACCCAAATGGCTAGGTGTTGAGGTTAACATCCACCCTCGCTCTTGAATTATCATAATTGTGGTCGAGCCCTCGCCTTCACCATAAAACTATTGTTGTGTCGTTTCCTATCACCAATTGGTTTTGGGATAAATGTTAGATCAATGGGCCGGGTGAAAGATCATTTAAGTGGTATCAGAGCCTGGTAGGTCGAGTGTTCGAGTCACGAGACAACGTTTTGCGAGTTCGCAGCAGAAGTCGCGGCGGGTTAAAAAGTTTTCTTTAGTTTTAAGATTGGTGTGGTGGTTAAGTTTTCTTTATAAAAAGCTAAAGGTCATGGCCAACATTGCAATTCACATTCATGCATTAAAAGAATTCATAGATTTTAGAAAGAAGATAAAAGAATCATAATATATTAAAGCTGAGAGTTTTGTCATTTTTGTTCAAATGTTCAACATTCCTCGTAACTACATATCTCATGCAACTACCACTTGCATTTTTTCCCATCAAATCACTCACGTCTACTCTCCACTTTTTAAAATTTTAGTTATTCATTCTTGTTAAAACTCTCTTCTACCCCAATTTTTCTATTTCCATTTTATGCAACTTACTAGATGGAAAGAGGTGTTTTCATAACCTTTTTAATATATGTATTATTATTTATGCACAGGTTATTGTGCTATTAAGAAGTGATGGATCTAAATGTGTGAGACTCCGACACGTGGCCACAGATCTATATGCGTTCCGAAAAGTGGAAAGCATCACGGATCTTTTTGTCTTTGCCTTAAACTTTGTGAATTGTAGTTAGCTTGTATATCAACCCTAGGGCTCCCATATCACTTACATAGGCCAGTTCCAAAGAATCGCAGTTCTTGAAGACTTCTTCGCTAGAAACCCACATCCATCCTAATCTTGTTGGGAAACTTATCTGTTTGATATACATCAAGTATTTGGATTAGAGTAGAATGCTAATTTCTCTGATGGCCACATCCATACTTGACCTAATGTGAGACCTATGGTATGCGGGACGCACGATTTCCAAAAAAAAGATTATGAGAGCACATATTTATATAATAAGGGAGATCAGTTTTTGAATTCCCCATATTTTGGACCTTTGGATTTAAGAGGGGAATGAAAAAAGAGGCTAAAAGTTGGAGAAATTTACAAGTTTTTGCCATCTCCATCAAAAGCATGTTCACATCTTTGTTTGTACGGCGCAAAAAGGGACATCAAGTTTGAGTTATTTACAGGCATTGCCATCTCTTCTTCATTTAAAAGAAAAACAAAAGTGTTTACTTATTGTTCTGTCATTGATAAAAAAAGGTGTCAAAAGAAAAAAAAAAAAAAACTTCTTTTGTAAGGGAGCTCAGTTTTTGAATTCCCCATATTTTGGACCCTTAGATTTATGCACATAAATCCTAGGGCTGAGATTAAGAGGAAAGGGGTTGAGGGGTTTGAGAGTCCAGAGATCTGGGACAGTACTTCCCCAGATCCCTGGACTCTTTCTCCCTTATCCGGGTGACGGGTCAAGGAGTCTGGGCCAGGTCTGGGGTTAGGTTTAGGTTAGATGGGTTTGGGTTGGATTTGGGTTCGGATTGATTTGGGCTAGAGTTTGATGGGTTGGATTGGGTCAGGTTCAGGTCAGGTCTGATGGGTTTAGTTAAGGGCCCAATCAGGGTCTGAATCAGAGGTTTGGGGCCCAAAAGGTGGGCTGCAATAGGGTCCGGTCTAAGCAATAATAACTGGGACCTAGGTTTCGCAGATTTTAATTCGCCCGTCGGATTTCAAAGTTCTATATATTGATGGAAAGCCCTCGCTGAGTAAATCGCGATGAGCCAACTTTCGGGGCGATTAAGGGTCTAGAAGTGATAGGTGATTTTTCAGGTAGGCACCCCGGGGGTGCGAGACCTTCTATTATAATTTTTTATCCGCCCGTACGTCGAATCTCGAAGTTCCATATATGAACGGAAAGCCCTCGACGAACATATTGCAATAAGCCAGTTCCTGGGGCAATCAGAGGTCCATGAATAATAGGTGATCTTTGATTCGGGACCTAATCAGGACATCATTAAATAGGGTGAACCGAATTACCCCTCATAGGGTGGCAAAATTCAGGTTCGTTGTTAGGTGGTAAAAAAAAGAGTAATTAGATTTAGTTGTGCTCAGAACGTGGTGCGCCGTGCCTTTAGATATGGGTAATTACTAGTGTTTATTTAATCTAAGAGCTATTATTGGCGGAAAGAAGAGAATTTGAATAGAAAAGAAGTGATAGAGTTTGGATTGAAAAAAAAAATTATGTTAAAAGAAGTGAAAAGCGGTCATGAATGATTTTGATGACGAAATAAAATATGTAGTTACACAAATGAAGAGAGAAAAATTGAAAATAAAATAACTTTTGGTAAAAATTCAAACCGAATCTCAAAATTAAAGCCAAAATCTTGAGTATAATTGAATAACCCACTGGTTAAATTGTGGTGCAGCTGTCATGGCCCTAACTGCACTAGAGTCAAAGTCAAAACTCACAACCATCCTCATTGACGCAATTCCCTGCCACGTTACACATGATCTCCAGCCACAACACCACCTGTACAGTAGCAATGGCCACTTCGAAGAACATGCGTCCAACTGATAATAACTCCCTTCCAAATCCATGCCATTTGTTGTGCATGCACGAACCCTACTATCTACTTATTAGCAAACACCTACTAGAAGTCGAAATTCTTCAACTGAGATCTTCAAACTGAGATCTTCAACTCTTTCCTCTGCTTAAGGTCAGACGCGTTCTCTGCTTCCTTGGACCGAAGATGCCTGGTTTGACGATTGGAGATACTATTCCGAACCTTGAAGTGAACACCACCCATGGCAAGTTCAAGATCCATGACTTTGTAGGCGATGGTTGGGCCATCATCTTCTCTCATCCAGGTATATACACGCACATGAATCATTCATGTTTCAATTTCTAGAAATTCTAAGGGCACGTTTGTCTGGTCTTCTGCTTAAAAATTGAGAACTGCTGATAGAAATGGTTTCCTTGATAAAGTAGAATTCATGTGGAGGAAAAGTGTAAAAATGCCCTTTCATGTATTCTTCGGAAAATAAACTCGCATGGGGTTGAAAATTCCTCCTTCAGAAAGAGGAAGATTTCCGAGGAACAGACGTCCCCGGTATATTTCTAAAGAAACAAAGGTGAATATTAAAAAAAAAATCATCAAATAACCTCTTCCTTTATGAAAACTAATTAGAGAAATTTGGAAATGAATACCACTATCACCCTAGTTAGGAATCCAAATTCCAAGTGAATCAAGATTTTATCTACATCTATGTTTAAATCCTTTAGCCCTCACTTCTTTAATTATCGATAGTTGAGCTCCTTCTTACAATGGATTTATATGTATTCAATTCCTACCCAAGCACCTAATTAGGGAGCAACTAATTTGTAGGTAAGGCTAACTATGCAAGTGATTCTACTGGACCTTCCATTTGAGACATGCACACTTTTTTAAAATTATTATTGTTATTTGGGTTTGGGGTGTTTGCAGGGGATTTCACTCCAGTATGCACGACGGAGCTGGCAAAAATGGCTCAATACAAGGAGGAATTCGAGAAGCGAGGAGTCAAGCTCTTGGGTCTGTCATGTGACGATTTACAAAGCCACACTGAGTGGATCAAAGACATCGAAGCATTCGCCGGCGTAAGCATTGGATTATAACAAATAGAAAATTGGATAGGAACAAGCATATAGATTTTGAGTTGTGGTTGTGCTTCTTTTATTATTATTATTATTTTTTTATTCTCATATAGTTTTACATACATGCATGCATGCAGTCAGGGTGTAAGGTGAGGTATCCAATAGTGGCTGACCCCAACCGAGAGATTATCCAGCAGCTTAACATGGTAGATCCGGATGAGAAGGATTCCAATGGGAACCCGCTCCCATCTCGAGCACTTCATATCGTCGGCCCTGATAAGAAGGTGATGCTCTTAACGTAACCATATTAAAGTATTCGACACAACATTTAACTTTTTTTTTTTTTTTTTTTTTGGGATTTAACATTTTAATGACCCTTAAAACACTCAATCCCATAATATTATGGGTTGGATCAAGGGCAAAAAAGTAAAAATATATATATATATCAGAAAAAATATGAAAAAATATATCAGTGACATTTACATAATTTTAGTAATAAAATTTCCAGAAATTGAGTGTTTAAGGGTGAAATGTCAAATTTTATTTTATTTTATTTTCTTTCTGTTTTCAATATTTGGTTGCAAAATACTTCAGCTGCCACTTTTTTTTTTACCACACATGTAATTAAATACATGTTAGTGTAATGCTAATGTTGATAACTTTTGAAAACAAAATGACTTTTTTTTTATGGTGATATGGGCAGGTGAAGCTGAGCTTTCTGTATCCGGCATCAACAGGGAGAATCATGGACGAGGTGCTGAGGGTTGTCGACTCCCTTCTGAAAGCAGCAAAGCACAAGATAGCAACTCCTTGCAACTGGAAGCCAGGAGACCCTGTAGTCATATCTCCTGGGGTGTCCAACGAAAACGCCAAGGAGATGTTTCCGCAGGGTTTTGAGACGGTTAACCTTCCATCTAAGAAGGATTACCTTCGTTTCACCAACGTCTAGAGTAATCTCTTGCTTTTTATCCGTGTGGGGGCAGTGAAAAATGTGTTATATATATATATATATATATATATAGTCTGTTTATATTATTATGCTATGGGATAGTGAAAAACGTATTCTATAGTCTGTTTATATTATGCTACTGATTTTGATGTAATTAAGTACTTACGATCAGTTAATAACTAGATGTACTATATATATATATTGGGTCGTCTTTTTTAGGACATCTATCTGTATTCTGGAAGCACGTCTAATCAGAATGAAAACCTGTTTGGCATGCCTAGCAGTAGATAGTATATATCTTTTATTTATTGTTATTTTTATTATTATTATAAAATAAATCCTAGAAATTCTTGATAAAATGTGGGGGTGGGGGTGGGGGTGCGTACGGCGCTGGCCGGCCATGTGGATTTTCATTTTTAGCCACTTTCATAGGAATGAACTTTTTAGAGCCCTGGCATCAGATGATTTGGTTTCCTGCTATTCATGATACCGCTCTACAATTGCCACTGTCCAATTGAAGTCCATGGACAAATAAAAATGTAAGGTTTGTTGATGGAACTCATCTTGGACCGTCCGGATGAAAAAAAGGTACGAGGAATTTACCGCATAGGACTCCGTAGGATCTCATACTCAAAAACACTGTTTGTATGGATGAGGTCTTCAGGTTTTTTTTTTTAGCAAATGATCGATAAGGATCATTATGGGGAATTCAAATAAAAGTTCAGTTGGGTTCTTCAGATGGAGAAGAAGTGAGGAGGAGGGGTGGTATTGTATAAATTCCTCTAAGAAAAGACACCCGTAAACACGAATATTATCTCTCACAGTAAAAAAAAAAAAAAAAAACAAACGCATCTTTTTCCTCTCGTCGGTAAAATTCAAACCTTTTCAACCTTCTTTCCACACATCCGGAGCTCCAACATAGAAATCACAATAGGTGTCCTTTTACTTTCCAAACATTCTGATTTTTCCCCTTACATGTGTAGTTCAGAGTCGATTTTAGGGTTTATGGCTATGCACGGGGCTATGAGAGCATGAACTAGATACGAGGGGATTAGGGTTTATGGCTAGGATCCCTCTGCAATACTACCCCCTGCCATCTTTCTTTCTGAAAAATTCAATTTCTATTTGGATTTCTGCCGAATGATCGATAGCGACCATAAAAAATCGATCATTTGTTGAACAACAAATAAAAAAATAAAAAATTGAGGATTTTATCCAATACATGTTGTATTTTTGAGAATTTAAAAGTGGTATGATGTCGTGCGGGTCTTATGCTATAAATTCCTCAAAACGTTATAAATCGAATTGGCCCATTGACTCCCCGTTGATAAAGCACAGCACATGGAGTAGTAAAATCGCATTCAGCGTGGAGTGTGCCCCTGTTTTTCTCTGTTAAAAGTTGTGTACTGCTTGAGTAATGGAGGTTAACTTTGTGGTAATTTTCTGATATAGTTTTTTTCTTTCTTATTTCTTTCCGTGGACGTCTTTCAACATGATTCAAGAGTGTCATGCAACTAACAGAGAGCTACTCCTGATTTACTACACTCTTTTAGTCCACGATTCTAGAGACGGGTACACCTTTTTTTTTTTGGTCCCCCGCTCTAATGGGGGGAACATCTTTGAGCACGGATTCAGCAATTATGGAACTCTTATTTTCTCAGTAAAATGTTATAAATTGAATTCTCTTGTTTGGGATTTAAAATTCTTGGAAGTTATAAAACTTTTGTATTTCTTTTAGAAAACCATTAAATTGGGAAAAACGATTAGAATCCGACTTGAGATTAAGGAAAAAAGATATTTCACTATTATCACATAATGATTCCACATTATATAGTGGAATGAGTGAAAATTTATATATTTTTAAAGAGAGTCCTCTACCATCATTTGATGTGAAAATTTGGTATTCATGATGCAATTGAAACATTGAGGTGCCATTGAAACATTGAGGATTTATACAAATAAAGATTTTTAATTTATATTAGTCACTTAAAAAAATGATTCCGTACGTGTATATATTTGTAAAAACAAGCAAGGAGTTTCAAATCGCATGGAAGAAGGTTGAATTTAAAAATCCTCACCAACAAGGATTTATCATGGTTTTCAACTTGCTCCATTGGAAACAAAAGTCTTTTCTCGATTGAAGTGTTTGGGCCCTTCATTATTTTTGGAAATTTAGTTTGGGTTTTTTTTATCGAGAAAATTACCATACGGATGGCACTGAATTCGATATTTTTTCAATAAAAGATGAAAAAGTAAAAATTATCGGATTAAAGGACGCCGTGATTATGATAATTTTATCTTTTATCGTACGTGTGATATTCTAAAGTTGTAGGATAACCCAAGATTCGATATCTCAAATCGAAAAATCACTTTGCCTTTTCAGTTTACATAAGAAGAATCAAAACAGAAAACATGTTTATCAATATCACATGTATGGGTTGTTTTTTGAACGCATTTAGAAATGATATGGGCTCTTATACCTAGGATGTGAGCCCACATACCTTAAGAAGATGAAATGGTAAAATTCCATAGGAACCCACAAGTGAAAATGGAGAAGATGAAACATAGTTTTTTAGTTCGTGATGAAAAGGGGGAGTAGGTAACGATGAGATATCCTACATTCATAGGATATCAAATTCTGGAATATCCTACAGTTTTAGGATATTATATCGCACAGTAAAAGGTAAAATCGTCACAATCTGATGTCATTTTTTATACAAACAGTTATCCGGTAATTTTTATTTTTTTAATCTTTTATCGGGCAAATGTCGTATAACCATAATCGTCCCTTTGTTATTTTCCATAAGTGGGATCTTCCTATTTCACTTAGCGGTAGTCAGATGCATTTTACAGTTGTCGGGAGAAGAAACAGGTCTCTAGGTTTTGTGAATCTTACTCGTTATCAAGGGTGTCAAAACACATTCATGTTGAGTGGTATTGGTGCCCATGATGGATCTCTTCATGTTGATGGTATAACTCCTAAAAAATACATTTTATTTTAAAACATGCATGGTTAAGAGCTAAGCTTAAGACACCACTGGTGCAAATTAAAATAGAGATTAATTCAGAATAAAATGGACCAAATGAATTTGGCCCATGAGATGATGATGAATAGACTGATGGCCCCATCTCTCTCATATTATAGACCAGCCGAAAGTGGAATTAATTGCTTTGGATGCTCATCCACTGCTAGTGAGAAATCGGTTTGCCTTTTTCACTTTCGTTTGAAATTCGTGACCTGCGCCTAAAGCTGCCTGTCTACTTGATTGACGACTTTTGCTACGTAGTGGGGCCTTACCGAAGTGTAATGAATCCGTTTATTCGTCTTTTCGTGCACAGTAATGTGCTGCACCGTCTGATATTTTGGACATGAAGATGTTTCCTGTATCAAAGCTTTTGATTCTTTCCCTGCTACTCGTATAGAACCAGTTGTATACCACTTTGTAGAGATAGGTATGGCCATTGGGAGGGAGAGATGAAAATAAGATTTCAGAGAAGCCATTTTCGTTTAAAACGACAAGCTCAAACCATATATGGTCGATGCTCATGATCAGTACAAATAAAAGATTTTAGGGGACATGATCGTCCAGAGAATTAAAAGGAAGTCTTTACAAGTCCTAGCAGCAAAATAGCTACTCAAAGTTGTGAATATCTAAATTCTCGAATACCATTTGTGCAGTGCGGTGGATAACTGGATGCACAGATAACTTTTTTCCACATTCTACATACGTAACACTAGGTCCGATTCCTCTATGGGAAAACATTTTCTACAGATTTGTGGGAAAGGAGCTTTATTTTTTTTTGCATTTTGTCAAGAAAAAAAATGATAACACCAAACATAGATATTACTATAGCTCCAAAAAGGAGTTTTTGATTTTCATGCTTTTTTCCGTACAAATGTATCCCTTATTTTTATGTAATACAATTTCCATGGAAAAAAGTAGAAAAAATTACTTTTGATTTGACAAACATTCCACGTAAAAAGGGAGAAAAAAAAACTAATTTTGAGAATCTACGAAAAGCAGTTTCAGGTGGAGGGTGTAAAAAAGGGGGAGTGCTCGATCTTATTATAAGCAGACTTCTGGGAACAATGCACAAACGTGTTTCGAAAATGCTAATAAAATGTTATAGCTGGTGGCTACTCAAATATCCAGTGAAGGGATATTTCTTCTCTTACCAAAAGCATCAGACAGCAAGGCAATCCTCAACTTTTGAACCCGTGAATTCGGGAACTTCAAATTAAACTAATACTATTTTTACATGTAAAACTGTCACACTCTTGAATAGATGATTACGATCATTATATCAAAGTCTTAAAAGTTATATTTGACACACAGATCACCCATTCTGATCACCCCACACGTTTTTAACCAGATTTTGCATCCACTTTGCAATATCATGCATCCCGACCGCCATCAAAGGTGGGACCTTATATTTTAGGGGGCATCAAGTGACGAACGGGCACTGATGCACAATGCACATTGGACAGGAGAAGGTCGTCCCAAGCGTACCCTTGGGCAAATGTAATATTGGCATTTAACTTGCATAAAAAGATGAGCCCAATATAGCATCAGTTCTTAACCCACAAAGAAAGCATCCTTTTTCCAACTCATTCCAAGCCATCTCCTTCTTCTTCCCCCCCTCCTTACTCCTCCACAGTATTCTATTCTACCCTTTCCTCCTCAGCTCACACAGAGTAAAGTAAAAAGATATAGAAACAAAATGCAGCTCTCTTTCACACTAGTTTTACTCTTCAGCCTCCTCCTCCTCCTCACATCTCTCCATCCAATAAAAGCCCAGACCCTCTCCACATGCCGCGACACGTGCGGCACCGTCGGCATCAAATACCCGTTCGGACTCGACGACGGATGCGGGGCACCCGAATACCGCAACATGCTAACGTGCAATGCCACCGACCTCTTCTTCCAGACCCCGTCGGGTCTCTACAGGGTCCGATCCATCGACTACGACAAGCGGACGGTCGTGATCTTCGACCCTGGCATGTCCACGTGTAATCTCCTCCAGCCCCGCCACGACTTCTCCCTCTCTGACACCCAAGTCCTCCTCCTCCCACCATCATCCGACTCGGCCTTCGCCCTCCTCAACTGCTCCGCTGACTCGCCGGTCCTCAACCGCTATAAGAGCCTCTGCTCTAACTTCTCCGGCCACTCGTGCGACGAGCTTTATACGTCTTGCGCCGCATTCCGGCTGCTCCGGTCGCTGACGGGGGTGTACCAGCCATGCTGTTTCACAGAGTACTCGACCCTCAGGTAATGTTCGTTGAGCCACGGTAAAGTAAAGGTAAACTCAAATATGATGTATTCTTCCCTCGCCATGTTTGCATGAGAAAGTGATGTCTCATTGTCTTGAATTAAATTCTTGTGGACCTCGTTATAATAGTCAAGGGGGTAGCTTTGCTGGCCTAGGATCAGTTTTAGCCGTCTCCCCCTTAAGCCCAAAGGGATTGTATGCAGTACGACTTCTACTTGTGGGGGCTTTCTACATGCATGTCAAATAATGGGAGAAGTCCTGACATTGGGGCGGGCCTGGAACTGGATTGTCCAATCTCACCCTAAATATCCGGCGGACATGCCGGCGGTTGTTCAATCATGACTCTAAATTGACGGACCTACGTCAAATCCCGTCCTATGCAAGTCTTGGCCGGGCCTTAACACGATTTTGAATATAAGTTTAAGAGCTCAACCTGTAAAATTTTGCAATTAGAGAATTCCACCTATAAATATATGATACACAACTTAAAATGTATGCTCCCTTTTGAATTTTCTACCCAAAAGAAACCCCCTTTTGAAATGTGAAATGTCCGTCTAATCCATTACATGGTGCTCCCGCGGACTAATGTAGCTGTCCTAGTAGATTTGATAAAATGATCCTTAATAGTGAGTGATTACAATAGTTAAAATTTGATCACATATCATGTACAGGGCCGTTCTCAAAATTAAAGTGATTACCAGCATAACCTATTTAGAATGACCTTCATTTATGTCTAACAGTACACATTAATAACTTGACTAATTGCACTACTACCGGCCACCGTAGCTCAAGTGTTTTTTTTTTTTTTCCCAAAAATAAAACATCATTAAAGGAAAAAGAACTACAACAAAGGGAACATTACAAACAAGAAAAAGAAGAAAAAAACCATCAATAATCCTTTAAATACAAAAAAAAAAGTACGAACAAAAGATGATGAGGGGCGAAGTTACAAAATTACCCCTCCTAATTAGCCATTTTTTGTTGTTAGTGGGGGGCAATTTTGGTAAATTTATGAGAAATTAATGAGATTTTCTTGCGTACGGACCTGGATTGAGTGGGCTTGTTTTGCCCATTCACAGTCTCATTTTGACCGAGCTTGATTTTTTTTTAAAGCCCTGTATTTTTGGGCTTGGGCTGGGCGCCTGGGTTGGGTACCAATTTCAACGGGCTCAATTGACAAGCCTAAAGAATAATAGATGAAAAAGTCTCCTTGTGGAAAAACGGGACCAAAAAATTGGCTGCACCAAATCATCCAGCCCTCACTCTAACATCATTAAAGTTTAACCGTAGATTTTTCTCAAGATTTAATCTAATAATGAGCAATGGTTTGGTGCTTGTGAAATTGGGCTCATGCAAAATTGTGACATGAAAAGAGTCTCGAAGGGGCTCCCTTGATGAAAGCTAGGGCCAAATGGGCTCCACAGTGTTGCATTGCACTTGCCGTCAATGGTACGATTTTTAATTGGATGGTGCGGGCAAGGGTCAAGTGAATAAGTCAAATAATAAAATAAAATTTTTTAAAACATGATTAAAAGAGTTTTTTGAATTACACAGGTGTGGTCACACGAAGGTCCGTGCATGCTTGCAGTTGCTCATAGTAGAATGTTACCTCTCTCCCTCTCTTGCTTTACTTCACAACATATTTTATCTTACTTTACTTTTATTTCGCATGTACTCTAATGTGGCATTAATTACCTTTAAATTTTATCACACCTGTATAGGTACATGAGCATGAACATACTGGATTGCACCCACTACACGACCGTGTACGGTTTGGACAATTTGAAGGGGGTGGGGCCCGTGGATTGGACGTATGGAATTGAGCTATCATATGGGGTGCCAGATGCAGGATGCGAGCATTGTGAAAGGACGGGTGGGACCTGCGGTTTTAATACGGAGACGCAAGGGATGATCTGCATGTGCTCGAGCATGATGAATACGACTCGAGATTGCGGTAAAGTCTACCAACTACAACAATGCCTCAATTCCAATTCTAGTGATTGCGGTATGATAAGATCCAACACTTGAGCCTTTTTCAAATAAAAAATTTATTTAGATACTATTTTTGTGCAAAAATGTTGGGATATTTTCAATTTTGCATTTCCTTCTGATGATGATGATAGATATATGGGCAACATGAAAAATAAATTAACTTAATAAATATAAATGAATATGACAACAACATGGAAAATATTAGATTTTTATCAAAAAAGTAAAAAATGAAAGAAAACAATGTGGTTTTTTAATCTGAAAAATACCCACACACCCACACACGGCCTACCCCAATTCCTTTTCGGTTGTTTTTATGGATGGGAGGTGACTCACCAATGACTTGCCAAAAGCATTGTTGAAAAAAATGTTCTCATGGAATTTCTATTTGGTGAATTTTAAAATTCTCAGACATGATGAAATTTTTGAATGCTCCATTGTACTTGAGCATCCATTAATTCAACAAAAAAGTAAAGGGTTGGAATTCCTGAACTCCCAAAGGTGATTTGAAACCTTTCGGATGTCTGATATTTTGAAATACTTGTAAAGAAACATAGCATTTGCAAATATTATAAAATAAGATGTCACATCATGTCAAAAAAAAAACCCCAATATGGTAAATTACTGTAAAAAATTCTAGTAATCCAACATGGTTGTGGGATCGACTTTTACTATGTTAGCAGGGCTATTTGCCCATGCACATGTCTGATTTAGGGCTGAACAACCGGATTTCCAGTTGGACCGGTTTTCCGGTCTGGCCTAAAATGAAGGATCGGACCGAACCACTTATAAGTGGTCCGGTCCAAACCGGTCCGGTTGGACGACTTAAAGTGGTCTAGACCGGTTTCCATTTTTTTTTTTTCATTTTCACCTCACATCTAAAAAGTGGGCAAATGTCAAATGAATGAATGATGAGTTTTATAAATGGGCGCTGGGCTGGGGCGTTGGGCTCATGCCTCATGGGCTCATGCCTCATGGGCTCATCCATATTAAAAAAAAATATATATTATTTTAATAAGTCCGGTCCGGTCCGGTCCGGTCCCCAAAAGGCCTGGACCGGACCGGACCGGATTTGGACCACTAAGACCGCAAATTCGATCCGATTTTGTGGTCCGGTCCGGTCTGCTGTCCGATTCTATACAGCCCTAGTCTGATTTGCCTGTGTATTAGAAAGGCAAGGGCTTCACGTGCCCTAGAATTTAATCAGGTCCTCAAATAGGTCTGGACATCTTGGTTATAAAAAAGGGTGCCCAAGGTCCATGGACTGGACATAGGATATTGGAGTCTAGTCCACTTACATTTTAGGCCCATCCCTTTTCTATAATCTTCAACTGTGCTGGCCCATGTGCTTGTCTGTAAATGTCGACTCTGGACCTTGGACCAGGACTGACGATTGTAACTTTCTTTAACTTCTGTTACATATCGATCTTATTTATTTTATTTCAATAACAAGTTCATTTGGACTTTTTGAGTCACATCTAGTTGAACGGGTCTTACGGCATTTGAATTGAGTTTTCATACGGACTCAGGCTCACTCAGCTGAGGTAGCAGATTCAATAATTTCCAAGTCAAGTTGGGATTTTCAGTTTCTATATACTGATATAGAATTTTCTCTTTTAACAACTTAGGTGGTTGTATTTTGCTTATGATCAACCCATGTAAAGCCCTGTAATTTGTTTGAATTCTTGGTGAGCCTATGCAGAGTGTGACATACTATTTGATTGAATCAGATCAAACACAAGTGCATTGCATCCAAAGGGACAGTCCTCATGGGGGATACGATTGTCTCTCTTACCATGAAGTCATGGAACTGAGGCTATGTTTGTGTAGCGTCCCTTACCAGAAGGGAAATTCTTCACAAAACGTATTTTATTGGTTATTTTAGAGGAAACGCCGCCGCACCAAACAACACTAGGTGCATCTGCTCAAGCTTTTTCCTCCCTCGTTCATGGAAAAAATATCAAATAAATGTGCCCTAATTCTTTTCTAATAAACCTAATATTTTTTAGAAAATAGGTCTTCAATGAACAAGTTAATAGTCATCTCTACTCGTAGATCCATCAAACTTGTAAATATTTTCTTTCACTTATTTTTTTAATGTCAATCCACCTGACTCTAAAACCGTTTTCTGTGTTTTAATTTATTATCTACTTGCTTTCTTGTTGGCTAAAGAGTACAATGTCACTTGAAACCATATGTTCAGGGCTCTGAGGTGAATTAGGAATGGAAGATGGCTAATCATAACAATGGCTTGAAATCTTAAATCTAAAACTTGACTCCACTTGTAAACTAAAGATAAGTAACTCATAAATGTGAATTATCTCATTTTAGCCCTAGGAAACTTGGATCACTAGCATGAAAAAAATCTTGGCCAAATGAATTGCAAATCATAATCAAGTGATCAAGATAACCCTCATCTTATATCTAGACACCACATCACCTCCTCTGTTCTATACAGGCAAACCAAACCACTCTTTGTTCATTTTTATTGAACATTCTTCTTCATACCCAGATTTTTACTGAGCATTTTTGGTTAGCCATTAACCCCAAGTATTAAAACTCATAGTTCACAAGTGATATGAAATTAGACAATAAGAAAAAGGACCAATTCTGCCTCCTTAAACTCAGGATTTCTGTGAATGCCTCAGAGGATCCTCTCCTTTTTTAAGAGTCCCATTTACCATTCAGTAGTCTCATTACTCATGCACTGTCAAATGTGAGTTCGCTAACTTCTCTTTTGAATTGCAGGCAATCCAAGTGGATCAGAAGGGCAAAGGCCAAGTCCCATGACATTGTTTCACGTGGTTATTTTGGTTTTTAGATTAGTTCTTGGAAATATCTTGTGAGAGCCTTATTTGGTCCCTTGAGCAGTGTGATTGGGAGTAAGTTTCTGAATTTGTTTGAACCATTTTCAAAGGGATAATTTTAGCAAGTTGTCACTCCAAGTACACCTGTTTGAAGCATTGTTAGCTGTGAACCATATTTTAAGCGAGCAAAACCATTTAATCACATGGCCATGATTGAGAATTGCTGATCAGGTGTGTATCTAACTGCAAAGAAAACGCTTCGAATGTTCCAAGGAGATCACCATAGGTCCCACTTTCTTCAATCCAAGCGGACACATGACTCTCATTGAATGGAAAAATGCTCAAACATCACTTAAATCGTGGTAATATTCACTGTTGAATTGAAAAGATATGAATGTTCAGGTTCAAATGAGTGAGTGACTCATGTCATCTAGAAGAAAGTGGGTTTTGGAAGAAATTTTTCCGTAATTTTTTAACTCGCTTTTTTCTTCTTTTATTATTTTTTTAATAACCCAGGGTATCTCCCGCCGAGTCCAACCCAAGAGCCTTTGGCCCTATGACCAAGGAACACTCCGATGAGCTTTTTTCTTCTTTTATTCCCACCCAAACAGCTCCGATATATATATATATATATATTTTTTTATCTCTTCTTTTTTCTTAAGCACGATCGTGTACATGTAACTTCCATGGAAAGAAAAATTTGCCACATCATCAAATTCTATGGTTTTTATATATATTGGAAAAGGTTTTCCGGGGAAGTTTAAAATTCATATTTGGTGCAAAAAGTTTTTCCTCAATAAATTGGTGGTAATGTTGTTGGGTGCGGCAACGGATTCCTTTTGGAAAACTAGTGTTTCCTGTTTGGTGGTAAAGTTTTTTTTTTGTAAAGATACTGGCAGAACTTGGTGAATGGGAAATACATTTCATCATAATTTCAATATGTATCTATTTAGAAAACCCAAATATCATCTCAAATCTGATGAAGTAAATGCACCAATATTGTTTGGTGTAGTCATACATTTACATTCATATTTGACAATCACATCAAACTAGGCTAGTGTAACAAGAACAGTGTATGAATACTACACATTGATACAAAATAGCTGCAACAACGAATTTGATAGCAAGACAAATTTGAACTGGTTCCCAGCATGAAGAGGATTATTGTTCGATGGGCTTTTGGAGCTTTATGAAACTATTTCTCTATCAGCCTTGAAAGTATCGAATTAATCCACAGTTTTGGACCCAAATTTTTTCCTTTTTCTCTGAGCAGCCCTACAGCAAACCCATTCTAAAATGGTGGTCAGGCAGCGTGGGGTGGCTGGGCGAGGTGGGAGGGGAGGGAGAAGAAAGATGGTGGCCAGGCAGGGAGGGATGGCTAACTGCAGGGGCGCCGCTGGTGAAGTCAGGAGAGGGGAGGTTGGGGCGTGGCCGCTGGACAGGGTGGGGAAGAGAGAGAGGTTAGGCAGTGGCTGCTGGCAGAGAGAGAGAGAGGGTTACCTGTAGGTCGCTGCTGTCCTTGCTTGCTCTCATGTTGAAAAAGAGTAGAGAATGGGTAGGAAAATAGACTTCCCATGCCCGCCCATGGAAAGTCCATTTCCATGGCAAGGAAGGAAAAAGCTGATGTGGCAAAAAAGTGATTCCGCGAAAAAATAAGCACCAAAAACATAAAAAGTAGGTTTTCCGCGAAAATGGACTACACAAACATGCCCTAAATCATTTTAAAAAAAACTACTATCTCCTTTTTTCTTAGCTCATGGCAAATAATTGTAGTCCAATAGTAAGACCCAGCAAAGTGATTTGTAAACGCTTTTATATACACTTGGAAGTTGGAACCATTATGGGTTCACAACATCGCATATGCATGAATGAATAATGAGTTCATCGTAAACAAAAAAATTTTTTTTTTTTTTAAAAAGGACCTTCTAAACGTGTTTGGTCTATATAACTAAGGCATTTACATTGTGTGTTTGGTTGGACTTAGCAAAGGTGCTTTTATGGCTTTAAGCTTTGTAAAAGCACAAGAGTCTTAAAAAGCTTGTTTGGTTATGAAATTATAGAAGGGCTTATGAAAAAGTGTTAAGATTGTTTGGTTATGAAATCTCTCCTAATTCCATACAATTACATTTGTTGATACATTTGTAGTGAGAGTCCTCGATAGGTGTTTGATGAGTACACTTAATGCATGTGGATAAAGAAATTCGATGATAAACCTCGTGTTAAAGAGCAAGGACGTGGATTTTCTCAGCTTTTCTTGTGCCATTCATTTGTAAATACTAAATACGAGATGTAAAGGCTAATGAGACATTGTTGGCGACTGCTATGATCGATGGGCATCAGGGCATGCGTGCATATGCAAGACATTAGCTCTGTTCTGTTTTTAAGAGATGGAAAAAGCATCAGTAATGCTTGATGAGATCACCTTTGTTGGGGTCCTAGGCTAATGCAGGCTTGCCAATCTCCTTTTCAAATAGTTACTATTCTACTGCAACATGAGAAAATTCTACTAGATTTCAACTAATTCTTTTAATAAACTAGGCCTTCTGGATATTCAGCTTGGAATAATTTCTGAATTTCGAGGTATAATCATATGCAGTTGAAGTTAGAATTTAGATGCTTACCTATTTTATGGCCATTTGGATGTTACTTAGAGAGTATACATTTCCTTTATTACAATCCTGGTGTTGGTATCTTATCTTCATGTTGTTTTAAAAAACTACGAATGCTTCATGTGAAAATGGTGCCTGATCAGCACAGATTATTCGATTACCTATACAATGAAACCCGACATCGTACAATTTTGAGTAGTTTTTAAGAGACAATGGCCCATTTAGTAATAGGTGTTGGAAGAAGGCAAGCAAGTTCTATACATGTAACTCAGGAACAACTTTGATGATATAGTGATTATTTTCTTAAAAGTTGTGGAGTTCTTCCTCTTTATCCTAGATATTATGAAGTCTTCCCGTTCATGGTACGAATTTGTGTAGATTATCTTGTAGAAGACCAAAGTTTCAAGTTGAGGCCTCCTTCCTGCATCAATTCCTATGGAATCAAACTTGCCTAAATATTTCTCCTTGAGATGGATGCATGTGTAATGATTTTGTTATTTTTGGTCCTTCCCTTGGAGGAAATATACATCCTTAACCTTATGGCGTGTATTGTATCATTGAGTCCCGTGGATGAAGTATGAACAACTGGGCCGATGCTTAGATGATCCAAACTAACCATATTCAAAGCCTGGTAAACACGCAAATTTCTAATGGGTTGAATACTTGGTTGGTCTATCCCATGTTTTGTGTCTTGGAAGCAAACAATTTATTTTTAACTCTATGTTTGCATATTCCTCTCATGATGTAGTTATAGCTTTTATGACTTGAATGAAACAAGTAAATAGAACGAATTCAACTTCTTAACAAACTTTCAAATGAGTGTTTAAAACTATTTTTTTTTTCTGTATAATTGCAACTACTTGCAGACCAAGTGCTAACGACAGTGCCAATATACCTTAATTAAAAGGAGCCAAAACCTATTGCTACAATCTTACGATAAGCAATCAGATTGGATCATAACGTTGTGACAAGGTGATCCAATTTCTCAAAACTTCTTATCAAAACAAGCTAAAGAAAATCCTTCTAGTCCCTTATCTTTCAATATATATTTTTTTGAGGTTGGTAGATGCCCGGTACATGTTGGAGTTAAATAAGACATCATATCCAAAAAAATTAGTTATATTTGCATGCACGTGCCATGCATGTGCAGGGTCTAACTAGTAGTCGTAGTCTAATAAATGCAGCAAGACTGCTTTCTTTGACTCACCGTACACTTTATATAGCTTTAGATTCACGGTTTCCCTAAAGCGCTCACAGCACTTGGATATAACATCATAAACTTCAACTAAGAGATTTGGGAATCGACGTGCAAAGTAATGATAAATTTCTCCATTCGTTGATCCAATAAGAACCTGAGATAAAATATAAAAAAGAAGACAGATTAGAGAGAGAGAGAGAGAGAGAGAGAGAGAGAGAGAGAGAGAGAGAGAGCAGTATCAATGTTATACCAATGCAACCATACTTCATATTGGGCATGCAAAACATAGATCTAAATAAAAACATGCATAAATATCATTAAGGACCTGTTTGTATGTATTATAATACATAGGATTTCATGCATTAGTGGTTAAAAATGAATGTCAAAGGTGAATTTTGAAAACTGAGCATCAAGTAACCTCCCCTTTCATGAAAATAGAATTATTGGAAGATGGGAAATGAACACGAACGAAGCCATCAATCACCCAAGTAATTTAATACATTAAAAAGTAAAGGTCCTATCTACATCTTCATATTCATGTCCTTCACCCCGTTAATAAACCTTAGGTAGAGTTCATTTCACCATGAATTCCCATGTATTCATTTCATATGTTACCTAAATGCAAACAAACATGCGACAAATGCCACTGGGGTGCCTGCATCTACATCCTAGTCCCTAGACATAGATTTTCCAGATTTCATGTAATGACACATGATTAAACTAGGATGTTAGTGTCTCTTCGCCAAAAAAAAAAACTAGGATGTTAGTGTCTTTGTGACTAAGATATAAGCGAAGAATATGTGTCCTTCCTTCACAGGCTTCTTCCATTTGCTTCCCCATGCTTCTTCACTCACCACAGGCCTCTTCCATTTGCTTACCCATGCTTCTTCACCTCCACCACATGCTCCTGCATTAGCCACCTAATGCCCTAACATATGCCACCTCGTACTCCAGTACTTGCCACCGGGCGCTCCAAAACTTGCAGCCACATGCTCTTACGTTTGACACCTCATGCTCAAGGAGTTGCACTCAGTCATGCTCCCAGCTACTTCACCTTACACTTCGCATCACCCACAGCAATGTGGAAGAATTTATGGAAGAGAACTCCCATCACTCATAGCAATGTGGAAGAATTTAATAGAAGCTAAAGAAGTTGTGTAGTTTGATAAGGAAGCTTCGATATCTTAATTTTCCATTATGATGATGATAGGATAATAGGGTTAAAGGAGGAGATGAGTTAGGAAGCTGAAATTTTCCAATTTTGATAAGGGACACGGAAGGATCTTGTGATCTCTATCTTGATTTTAGAGAAGCAAGGATATAGATTAGGGGGAGAATTGAGGGTATGCACAAGTAGCATGGAATGACCAAAAAAAGAGTCAAACTCTCTCAACAAAGTTGACATTCGAATTTAGGAGATACCCAACATGGGCCTGGGACATTTTAATCCCGAGCACCGACTTGAGAGTATCATGGTTAAACGCATGGCCCAACTAACATATCTAAATGACCCAAATAAAAATCAGGTCAGAAATGCTAGCCGCCGGAATGCAGTAGGAAATTCTAAGTTGAGATTCTGGTACCAATTTTTTTTTTTCTAAATTTAATGCTAATAAGAATTATTTATTTGAATGGTTAATGTTAATAAGATAACGACACTCCTTGATTTGGACTCATTAGGTGGGCCTCAATGATGTAATAGTCCAATCAGACTTTGCCAAGTGGAGGATAACTTGGCATTACAATGAGGCTCCACTTCCAGAACACACAGCTCCTATGCCCTCACCAGGGCTCCTTTAATTAATATAATGTTTTGAATGATTCTGAATGAGAAGATCTTTTAGTTTTTGCTTCCAGAACAGAGAGCTCCTAGACCCTCACGAGAGCTCCTAGATAATGGAAAAAAGCACTAGTGGCTGTTGTTATTTCATTGCTAATTGTTTAGTAGCCTGACATAGTAAAAAGCAAAATTTTGTATCTTTATCTACTGCAGAAGCTGAATCTATTGCTACAGGTAGTTGTTGTGGATGAAACAAACTTTGTTAGATTATAATGTTCCTCAACAATTTGTGGATGAAACAAACTTTGTTAGATTATAATGTTCCTCAACAATGTATGCCTATCATGTACAACACTCACGCACCAAGCACAATGATATTAGATATCATTTTCTGCATGATCATACTGACCAAGGGGACATTGAGCTAGTATATGTCCCCCACACCGATGCTCAACTTGCATGATGAATTTCTTTATCTCCAGTTATGCTTCTCTTTTTAGTGATTTCTTTAACAGGTGTTGCTTTGCAATTCGATGTCAAAGGGAGTGAAGAATAAATGATCAAGGAGTTACTTGTCTAATGGGAGAGAAATGTCTATGGGGAAGAAGATTTAAGAAGATCAAGGTTCAAAGGGGAGTAGGCTATTGTAAAAGAAAGATGCTCTAAAGATGAAATGGTTTCATTAGTTCAGGGGGAGCTCAAGAGCATGTCATCATCTTAGGATAGAAGGAAAAGTCAAGCTGCAGTTGTGTTGCCATCAAATTGCAAAGGGAGAGATGGTTATGGATTTTGTGTGTTGCAATTTCATTGGTTGTGTGCTTAATCTTTTCAGCTTGATTTTCCACATATGATTTCTTGAACTTAGGGTTGATTTTCCATGTAAACTTATTTTTAAAAGGAACAACATATATTTCTTAGGATTTGCATTACATGTGTCTTCTCTATTTTATTTATGCAATCTTTTTCAACTTTTTTGACCTTTAGATCAACCAAGATAATGACAATTTCAAGAACGTATGAATGACAAGAAGTTTCAAAATTGTATTCTATTATTGTGTGTTTATAGGTATATACATGCCTTTAATCAAGGTCCTAAGATAGGAAAGCAACTCATTACATCAATTGGGGTTCTAAGTTAGGAAGGAAACTAATTACATCAATTAGTATATCTACGTTAGGAAATCAACTAAAGAAAGAAATATATACAACTGTCTAATATTGACCCAATGGAAACCCTAGATGGGCTTGTTTAACCCCACACACACACACACACACACACACACACACACACACACACACACACACAAAAAAAGATGATGCGGGAGAATCAACAAGCATCAATTTGCCAACTAAGAACTGATGGCGTGATCGTGGAATACCTTTGGTGAGAATATCAGCAATTTGAAGGTCAGTGAGACATGTGGAAGGCTGATGACATCACGTTTAAGCTCATCACGTATGAAGCAACAATCAACCTCGATGTGTTTAATGCGTTCATGAAAAATCGGATTTTCAGTAATCCGAATTACACTTGTATTATCTGCATACTCGGATTTTCAGTAATCCGAATTACACTTGTATTATCTGCATACTGGGGGGTAGCTCATTCTGCTGGAAAATCAATGTCAGAGAGCAGACCTCTGAGCCAAAGAATTTTGGAGCATGCAGCAGACATGGCTCGGTACTCGGCCTCTGTAGAGAATTTGAAAACTTTTTCATGTTTCTTGCATTTCCAGGAAATCAGGCTATCACCCAAAAACATGCACCATCCTGTCATTGATCTACGAGTATCCGGACAACCGGCCCAATCAGCATCTAAATAAGCTTTGAGAGATAGATGATTGTTGGATGGAAAAAACAACCCGCGAGTCGGTGTGCGAATAAGGTACCGAATGATGCAGCAAATAGCAGCTAGATGAAGGCGACGAGGAGCAGTCGTGAACTGACTCATTAGGTTGACCACATAAGAGATATCAGGACGAGTGATTGTGAGGTAGATCAAGCTACCAACTAACTGGCGATATGCAGTGGGATCGGAAAGAAGATCACCCTCCTCTCAACTGAGTTTAACATTCAGTTTGACCGGCATATCTACTGGAGCTGAAGCAGTAAGGCCAGCCAAGTCAATGAGATCAATAGTGTATTTGTGCTGATTGAGAACTATACCTTTAGTCGATTGATGATCTTCAAAACCGAGGAAATAGTTTAAGGGGCTGAGATCCTTCATGTGAAATGTCTCACTAAGAGAAGCTTGGAGCTCCTGAATCATTTTGGCATTAGGACCAATAATGACGATGTCATCAACATAGACAAGTAGTACAGTGATCCCGGATGGAGCATGATGTAAAAACATAGAAGGATCATAAGGGCTTGGAAGAAAATCCAAGCGAAGAAGAGCAACTTGAAATTTCTCAAACCATGAGCGAGGAGCTTGTTTCAGACCATAGAGGGAGCGACGAAGTTTGGCAACCATACCCTTCCCGGATGAGCATCCCTAAGGCAGTCACATATAAACATCTTTGAGATGAGAAAAGGTAGAGGGAAAAGGGAAAAAAAAAAAAAGAGGGAAAGAGAGGAGAAGAGAAGAGGAAGAGGGAAAGAGAGAGGAGAGGAACAGGACAAGGAGCGGCGGGCGTGGCTTGCGGGCGGCGACTTCCGGGTGACGATATGCAATGGGGTAGTGGCAGAGGGTGCGGCTTGCGAACAGCGACTTTCGGGCGACGATGTGCAAGGGATTAGCAGCGGCGGGCAGCGACTTCCAAGCGACGGTGTGCAAGGGGATAGCAGCAGTGAGCGGCGACTTCTGAGCTCCAAGTACCTTCCTCCTCATCCTCTCTCGCTGTTTATTTTTTTTCTGCAACCATATGCTCTATCTCGTCTTCTTTTTTCATTTCTTTTTTTAAATTCTGCATCACATCTATTTGAGGAAGTGAAAAAAAAAAAAAAACAAAGAAGAGGGGAAAGAAAGTTGAAAAAATCCATGTGAAAATAATGGCCGATAAATTGGTTGGGCCGTTATTTTCAGAATATCGGCCATAATGGCCGTTATTTTGGCCTTTTTTTAACCAATATCATAAACGTTACAGTTATGATGGAAAAAACGTAACGGTGAGGGCCGTTGCCGTTTCATAACAGTCTAATGGCCGTTATTTTAAACCCTGCTCCCATTCCAAAATTAAATAATGAATCACTGTATCTCAGTTTATACAAAGCTCAACCTGGATATACACATCTCCATACTTTTGGATGTGTGTGTTTTGTTCATCTTCCTCCTAATGAACGCACAAAATTAAATGCTCAATCTACTAAATGTGATTTTCTTGGATATGCATCTAATCAAAGGGGGGTTTCTTTGTTATGATCCAAATATCAAACGCATTCGAGTTTCAAGGAATGTTATTTTCTTCGAAAATCAAAATTTCTTTCCGTCTTAATAGTGAACCTACACTTTCAATTTCTCACTTACCAGGTTTCTCTTCAGAACCATCTCTTTCGTCCATTGTCGGGTTTAAACCGAATTTGGTCTATGAGCAATGGCATAGAAATGATGTTCCAATAGTGCAGCCCATTTAGGAATCACCATCTCCTGCTCCTGATCCATCTCCTGGCTTCGAACCATACCTCTTTGCTTGCTACCTTACCCTCTATCACCATACCACATTCTTATTCCCAGGTAGTTAAGCATAAATATTGGCGCTCCTCTATGCAAGTAGAATTAGATGCTCACCATGAAAATCAAATGTGGGATGTGGTTTCGTGTCCCCCATCTGTAAAGCCTATTGGGTGCAAACAGGTGTACTCTGTCAAGTTGAGATCTAATGGATCTCCAGATCGATATAAGGCAAGTCTTGTGGCTCTAGGAAATAGACAAGAATATGATGTCGATTATGATGATACATTTTTCCCGGTTGCAAAGATGACAATTATTTGTACAGTTCTTGCAATAGTTGCTTCTCAATCATGGCCTAAAAGATGACAATTATTTGTACTGTTCCTGCAATAGTTGATGTAAAGAATGCTTTCCTGCATGGGGCCCTAAAACAAGGATTTTTTGGTGCCAGTCATGGATATGTTGCTCAATTACGTCGTTCTTTATATGGTCTTAAACAAGCTCCTCGTGCTTGGTTTAGAAGTTTCTGAAAGCTCTTCTTCAGCTAAAGTTTCATCAAAGCTCCTCTGGTCCTTCCCTTTTTGTTCATCATACAACTGCAGGGATAAATGTTCTACCTGTTTATGTTGAAGACATTATTATACTTGGCACTGACACAGCTATGATTCAACACCTTCAAACCTCACTTCATGACTCTTTTCATATGAAAGACTTAGGTCCACTAGCCTATTTCTTAGGTCATGAAGTTCATCAATCGGAGAAAGGATTGATTCTAAATCAGCACAAGTATGCAATAGATCTCATTGAGATGGCTGGTCTTCAGAACTCCACTCCAGCAGACACGCCAACAGAAGTGAATGTTAAACTCAGTGGTTAGCCAATACACGACAGATCCCCGACATCTTTACTTAGCTGTTGTTCGACGTAATATACGCTATATTTTCGGCTCACCCACTAGAGGATTATTTTTTGCAGCTAGAACCTTGTTATCTCTCACAGCATATTCTGATGCCGATTGGGCTGGATGTCCTAATACAAGACGATCTACGAAAGGATGGTGCATGTATTTGGGTAATTCCTTAATTTCTAGAAATGCAAAAAACAGGACAGAGTTTCTAAATCCTCCACAGAGGCTGAATATCGCGCAATGTCCAGTACATGTTCTGAGATAGTTTGGCTCTGAGGACTACTTTCCGAACTTGGATTTCCTCAAAGTCTACCAACACCTCCCAATGCAGATAACACAGGTGTGGTCCGAATTACTGCCAATCCGGTATTTCATAACGCACCGAACATATTGAGGTAGACTATCATTTCATTCGTGATGAATATATATCTGCAACACCATCAACCTTCCTCATATCTCCACAAGTCTCCAAATTGCTGACATCCTCACAAAGGGACTCCCTCGCAATTCCGAGTCAGCAAATTAATGCTTGTGGATAAAGCCCATGGTCCAATGGCCCATACATACTAGCCCACATACAATATATACTAAAGTAGGTTGGTCAAGTGCTTAATCTTGTACAACACAAAAATATCATAGTTAGAGATTCTCATGATTGTAATTTACTTAATTGTATCCCAAATTGGGCATGTCTCATCTTTATATACAAGGGTCGACCCTCATGAAGGGCAATCAACTTCCACAGAAACCTTCTCTCTGTGTGATTGAGTTTTTGTCACCTACAACCCAAACACCACATCACATACAGCCTGCTCAATCCACCAGTTCAACCCAGCCGAACCCACTTAAACAGGTTGAAGCCAAGCCCAATCTATCTTAACAACACCAGACCCGCTAACCATACCAACAGAAAACAAACCTTGCACTACATAGCACCCTGCAAACCTACAACCAGCCGGCCTACGCCTTCACAACACCATCTTCTGCAAACACAAAGCACCCCTTTTCCAACTCCTATGGATCCAAACTAACAAACACCCCCTGTTCTCTCCCAACCGAACCCACCAAAAGCCAAACAAAACCCAAAACCAAACAAATACTACAGACAACCACCATCATCTCTTCCATCTACACAATCCACAGCCTGCACCACTCTCTCACTCGTTCCACTCAACACCAGCCGAACCTGAGCCTCACTCAAACTCACCAAGTCACAGTTGAGCCACCCCTCAGCCTCACCAACCAAATCAATACACCATCTCTCTATACTGCCACAAGCCTCACACTCAGCCACTGTCATCAACCCACTTCACATACTACCTAACCAAGCCTTGCATCTCATCAACCCACTTCTCCAACTCAATACAACCGAGCCTAGAACCAATTCTCACCCACTAGCAAATATGAACCCAACAGCGCCCAACACCACCATCTCCATCAACAGCCCACAATCCTTCCAACCAAACTCCACTCCCATCACCTTTCTTCGTCACTTACAAATCTCATCATCTTATCCATCTTCACCTCATAACCCGTTGTGACCAACCCAGCCACCTTTCATCACCGTCAACACACACCTCGCTACAACTCAAAACCCATTCTTCACTCCACCAAATTCATAATTTAAACTGGATTATTAATTGTTACATTGATCATTTGATCTCACCTTCCATATTAGGGTAGATTTCATTTTTTCCTGAATCACCAACTATTTTCCTGCATTACCTAACCCAGCAACCCAAACAGCACACCACATGCAACCTGCACGATCCACCGGCTCAACCCAGCCGAACCCACTTAAAACAGTTCAAGCCCAGCTCTATCCATTTTCACAAACACCAAACCTGCAAACCATACCAACAGAAACCAGACCTGGCACGACACAGCACCCTGCAAACCTACAACCAATCAGCCTACACCTTCACAGCAACATCTTCCCATCATCTTCTCCAAACCCAGAACACCCCTTCACCAACTCCTATAGATCCAAACTACCAAACATCCCCTGTTCTCTCCTAACCGAACCCACCAGAAGCAAAAAAAAAAAAGAAAGACCAAAACCAAACAACAACTCCAGATAACCATCATCATCTCTTCCATCTACACAATCCACAGCCAGCACCACTCTCTCACTCGTTCCGTTCAACACCAGCCGAATCTGAGCCACTCAGACTCACAGCTTAACCACACCTCTGCCTCACCAATGAAATCAATTCACCATCTATCTATACTGCCACTCCCATCACCTGTCTTCATCACTTCCAAATCCCATCACTTACTTATCCATCTTCACCTCATAACCTGCAGTCAAACAACCAAGTCACCTTCCATCAACGTCAACACACCATTCTTCACACCACCAAATCCATCCTCACTACAGCAAATCTCACCACCATCATCCTCTGTTGATCATTTTCACAGAACCAAACCTCCAAACCCACTACCAATCACAGCCTCATCATCCCAATACTCCTAACCAAACAACATCCCATTCTCACGACCTGCAATAGACAGCAACTCAAAACTGTGCCCCCTCTCAATTTGCTAACCAATACACCCGGAAGGCATAGGCATTAAAGGTGTGGAAAACTAACTATTTTACACCCCATCGGGCGGGACACCGCTCGGACTCGAATGTCAAAACAGACACCCGCATACAAGAAGCGGCATGGGCCCTTTTTGCCCAGCGCACATGCGCCCGCACAAGACGAGCATGGTGTCTTTTTTTGCAGTCCGTGGATTCGAACACAGGATATGTTGGCTCTGATACCATCTCAAGTTGCTATCCAATACACCTAGAATGCCTAAGCATTAAAGGTGAGGAAAACTAACCGCGTAACACCCACCTTCTTCATCCCAACCCAAACACCAAAGCCCCCCACTCAACGGGGGAAGATGGTTCAGTTCCCGCCATAGTTCCGCTGAAAGACCCATTCACTTCCTCCAACGTGAAGTCATCCCTCTTTGACTTCATGGTAAAGCAGATTTTTTTTTTTTTTACATCTACTTTTCTAAAGCCCCTCCAAAACTCTAATTACCAAACACATTTTTTAAAACTTTTGGGCTTTGAAAAATCAAAAGCCTTAAAAGACTTTTAACGAGCTGAACCAAACACACCATAAGTGAATACATAAACCGATGGAAAGGTTGCAATTCTAACTACTTCCTGTTTGTTAAATGGGTCATACCCGTTTGTTAAATGGGTCAGAAGCACCCAACCCGCATCCGACCCATGGTAACCCACATAACCATTGCGGGTTATGCGGGTCGGGTTGATAAGCATAACCCGCATCCTTTTAATGAGACAACCCATGCAACCATTTACCCCGGCCAAAGCATTATTAACTTGTACACTTAGCTCGAGCCTAATTTCATGTTAACGACTATTGGAGGTCCATTACCTAGCTTTCCATTGGCCAAAAGTGGGGTGAAGCCGTGAAGGTCAATTAACCTTTTTATCTCCCATGCATAGAACCGATTCGTGCAAACTCTAGACTATTTCTGAATGCTTTAACCGAGCCCAACTTCATTTCAAAAACATATTTGGCTGGTTACTTAGTTTTCCATATGCAAAAAAACGGAGTCCAAGTTTTTTAGCCCATGGATTGAAACAATCCATTTAATATTTTTTTAATATTACAAAAAATTTATTAGAAGCCAATATATGTATATAGTATATACACACATTTTGGATGAAATTTTAAAAGATTAATCGCAGGTTATGCAGGTTGACCCTAACACGACCCGCTTAAATGTGGGTAAGAAAAGTATGAGCCGTGACCGACCCGTATATTATGCAGGTCAGATTGAACGGATCATATGTGGGTGACGTCGGGTCGGGTTGAGTTTTGCCAGCCCTACTTCCGATTCATCCATTGCCTCTTATCTGAAGCACTTCTTTTTCACCTTCAAAAAGTGAGAGCACCCAAAAAAAGGAGACATGAAATAATAACAAGAGACCATGAATACTATGCAAAATATGAAGAAAAAAAAAGGTGAGTTGATGACATTAATAAGATGAACATCGACATTATTAATCAATAAGGCCAATGAAGATGGTGATAATATGTTGGTTTGAAAATTGAAAGATAAGATACATTCACTATAAAAGATCTAATTCTCATGTAATATATTAGACTTTTTTTTAATATCTGAGGGTATCCCCACCGTTGGCAAGACCCACAGCCGCACCCACACAGACAGGGGACGACCTGGGGGAATTGATGCCAGGACCTATGGGGAGCAAACCTAGTGTCCTAACCAACGAGCCAGCACCCGGTTGCGTATGTAATATTTTAGACTTTAAAGGGGGAAAATACAATTTATGCAAAAAAAGAGTTAAATACCCTAATATTGAGCATAACAAACCTCGATCTTTCAATCATAGAGCTCATGCACTTTATTAACATGAAGAATCTAACAGGCTAAGTCAAGAGAGTGAAGGAGAAAACATGCTTGGCATAACAAACTGACATAGAAACGCTAACCTGGATATCCTTTGGAAGTCGTGGTTGATGACTTAATGTGTTTCCAATGAGCAACAGGAGGTCGAGGACACTGTCGTAACTATAATATTTATGATGCGAAGCATATGTAAGGAACCCAGCGTTCATCTTTACATCCCAATTCCCAGTTAAGACTTTTGGTGCAGCATCCATTATTGCATTAGCAACATAGTTCCTCTTAATGTCATCGTGTTCGAGCCACTCACTAACGTCCCGAAGAAACAAACCACGCTTCTCAGAATCCCAAAAAAATGGGTGACACAATACCTCTGCCGCCTGTGGCCTGGAATAAGCATTTTTCAAGTGCATTAATAACCCTTACTACTGTATTAAAGATATCAAAAGGAAATCATTAAAGAGCGTAAAAGAAGATCCCATTGCCTCATTTCTGGTTGAGGGTGTAACAGATTAGATATAAGGTGTGCAGCTTCATAAATATGCTTCACTAAGGTTAAATCGGGACGGTTCTCGACAATGTTTGCATCTTGCTCGAGATCTGAACCAAATGGGTGGCGTCCTTTGGTAATAAAGTAGAAAATGACACATCCTAAATTGAATAAATCTGCTGCATGCACTTCACTTAGCTCAGATAGTAGCCAACTTCGTTTCCATTCTGGACTTCCTGATACATATACAACAGCAAAATTATAAAGGACATGGTGGTGTTAAAATAACCAACTTGCATTTTTGTGATGTTCTCAATATTGTTATATTTTCCAATAGGCATAAACAACACAATTTTCTAAATTACATAGATAACTGTTACCTTTAGTTCCACCAAGAAGTAGCTCGGGTGAGTGCCATCCTGGACTTCTACGACGGGCTACAGCAAAGTATAAGGGACATAGTGATGTTAAAAGAACTAACTTGCAACTCTGTGCTCTTCTCAATATTGTTATAATATTCACTAGACATAAAAAGAATAGTATCGAATAGCTGGAGGGCCCAAAGAAAAACTACCTTCACCAATGCCTTTGATTATACCCTGGTCGCAAATTTTGGCACGGACAGACTCTTCACAACTTATAAGCACATTTTGAGGTTTTAAATCTAGATTCACAAATCCAATGTCATGTAAATGAGCTAGACCAGTAACTACATCTCTGCAAAAAAATAATGGAGGTAACACTATGAATAAATATATGATTAATGCACCAAATATTCCGTAAATAAAAAATATTTAAAAAAAAAAAAATGACATTGAAATCAGGCCTTGTAAAAGACATTGATGGAAAGTGGAAAATCAGTGGCACCTTTCCCTTTTTTAACTATCCTGGAAGGCACAGGACTCTCTCTAAAAGATTTTCTATAGCACCAAAAAGATTTTTTTTTTCTCCTTAAAAGAATAATATGCATTAAGTAGAACTTGATCAAGACAGCAACTGGATTTTCTAAGTGTACATTTTTTTTTAAAAGAACTATGAAACGATGCAACATTTATATGATGGAACGCGACATTGCATATATTCAGGTGGAACTCAAACATGAATTCCCATTCAAGACCATACATTGATCATCAAATATTGTTCATCCCTCTACCAGGCATATAGGAATACCAAGTTTCAAGATCTACAGACAAATGGCTAACATTTACAATTTAATTAAAGGATGTCATTGCATATACACCCAAAATCTGAAGGAATGAATAATTCTTAGTTGATGGCTTAGTTGATGCAGCCATGGGTCGAGAAACCTGGTAGCAAGCACAAGGTTGCAATGGGATTGATGTACGCAGGTCCTTGACGTTGTTTTCTCGAGAACAATGCCAAGAATGACAAAAACAGAGAAAATGCACCAAGCTTAATCTCACACAAAGGGAAATCCAAGATAGATTAGCATCAAATTCAGATTAATCCCATTGCAAGAGAAAAGGCTTTCCCCTTCTGAGAAGGTTGTTCAAAGTCGAGCAATGCCCTAGCCGACAGTGCCTTCTATTCTTTATTAATTTTCCTCCTTCAATAAACCTAAAATACATGTAAACCCTTCATCTAACTCAACCTCTTCCAAAGATTTATTATCTGAGCCATCCATGATCTCTAATTAAACTAAAAGTACATATGAAATAAGAGAAACAAACTTGTGCAATCTAGATAGCACGACTGTTGGGCTGGTCGAATGGCCCAATTGGGTTGGGCGGCCACTCATCAAGCCCACTTGGATTTTAAGTAGAAGGATACAACACAAACGTGCAACAACAAATTTGAAGGCCAAGAGTGGTTCTAATAACTAGGGGCATAGTGGCATAGAATACCAAAAGACGCATTGGGGCAATGTTGTAATTTGGGTTTTTTTAGAAACAAGTAAGTACGCATGGCAGGGATTTGTCTTTTCCTTTTCCCCTTTCTTTCTCTATTTCTCTCCTTTGGTTTTTCAACTTCCATCTCTAGCAAGTTATTCCTCAACAGTCAATATGGGTCTCCTTTTTCGTCAAAGATTCAACCTTTTAAAGTAGATTATCATTTCTCATATACAGGTACATCTTTGACCCATTCCATTTATCTTTTCTTTTTCTTTTTCTTTGTTTGATTTAAAATGCATTCGTTTGCTTCTTAGATGAATCTCTATTTTTTTTTCCTGATTTCTTGTGTTTATTTATCAAATACAAGTAAAAAATCTTTCATCCTTGTCTGCTGCTCCTCAGTCATCAGTCAAAAAGACAAGTTGCATTTGACACACATGAAAACCATCGGCATCTCCACTGCCATGTATCCGTGAGTGATAAGGCCCTCATCCCAATGACAGAATTATAATCTTAGGCACAGAGGATTCTCTGAGGCTAGGCCCAGGACAATCAAGATTCAACTACCTAATAGCAAAGACTGGTCCAAACATTCACGCAGGAACAAAGACCTAAACTTTGAATCTGTTAAATTGAGGTTAAGATAATTCAATGGGACTGATTTTTGCTATCCATGATGCTGATAAATCTACATGGGCCGCCATGTGGTTGGCGTAGCAGAAGAATTTCTTCACCCATCATGTGGCATGGCCGTAGGTGTGTACTAAGTGGACCATATGTTGTTTCTTTGCCCCAGCGATCTAGTGAGCAGTAATTGTGAATCTGGATCCTCAGAGCCTTTAACCTATAGAAATCACGAGTTAAAGTAGTGTAACTCCACAATGGAGCCTATCTATTAAAATCTGCACCGTTAAAAAATAAACATCCTCTCTAGTCATATAGGGTATTCTCAAAATTTACCCGACAGGTGGGAGCAAACTTGGATTGATGTAACATTTGAGAATACCCCAAGTAAGTAGACGGCAATTATTTTTTAGCAGTTTGGATCCTAAAGGGAGACCCCATCATGGAGTTTCACTCCTTTGAACTCAAGATTTCTCTAGGTTAAAAGCCTTCTAATTACATGCCCCTTTCTACATAGGTGCTGACAAGCATCAGCACTGGTTGATACATGTCGACTGTGTCTCCAATTTATAAAAAAAATAGAGATTTTCACGGAAAAATTAGCTTTAAAACATCATTAATTTAAGCATATTAATAGTAGCCATGTAATCCTAATCAAGGATGAAAATAGCGGTTGCGGCGGGCGTAGCGGCCCGCCGCCAAAACGCTACGAAGCGGGGGATACGTAGCGTAGCGGGGATACGTAGCGGCGTAGCGGTGCGATTTGAAATAATCGCCCAAAAAATCTAAAAAAATTCCAGAAAATCCAGAAAATTGTAAAATGAAAGAATATGTGGTTCTTTTGCAAAAGTAAGTAAGAAAAGTGGGTGTAGCGGTGCCCTCAATATATGAAGTCCCGTATCGCTGAATAAATAGAAAATAGTAGTAATTATTAGTTTTTTCACATGTATTCATCTTTCTTAGTCATTCTAACTTAGAAAGTAATGGAAAGCTCATAAAAAAAAAGTAGAACATGAAATAAAGGCATAATTGCATAAGACTTAAGACTTAAGAGTTACTCATTACTCAATTACTCATTACTCATTAGTCATTACTCATTAGTGAATATTGAACAATCAAAAGTCAACAGAATCAACACTAATTTAGAAATGACAGAGTAGAGAGTAAGTGAAGGAAGTAGGAATACCTTGGTCACCAGTCACCACCAAAAGGATCGTCTACCAAGATTCAAGGCACTGTTATCCTCATCCCCATCTGTGTTATCATTTGTATTGGCATCATATTGCATTTGATATTGATAAAAATTGGGATCCACCAATCCAAAGAAGGTGGTAGCCGCATGGCCTGCATCATCATAACTTGGAGGAGGTGGAGGTGGATACCTATTATATTGTGTTTCACCGTAGTCACCATATGAGTAGGACCCTGAAATAGAAGACTGTTCGTCTCCTTGTTGCAGTTGACCATATGGAAAATACTGCGAGGGTCCTTGTCCACTGTAACTAGGGTTCCACGAACCAGTCCATGATGCTGCTTGTTGTCCTCCAACACCTCCACCCATATTTCCTTGTTCATTACTACTACCTCCAGGAGCATGTGGAGCAGGTGGTGAGACTCTCCGACGCCGTTGATAACCACGATTTCCTTCCATTCTTTCCGGAAAGTCTTGTACCTCCTCTACAGGAATGACATCTTCCTGATCATGTTGGTAGTATTCACTAGTAGCACCTGTCCCACTAGTGTCTCCTGCTCCATCTCCCCCATCTCCTCCACCATGGCTACTCGAAGAGACGGTGGTACTCGTCCTCTCAGAAGATGACACCACATTAGCAGGAATAGCAGGTTCTTTCCCTCTAGATTGTGGGTGCGGCTGTGCACTTGTGCCTTCTCCTCCAAGTGGGGCACCCCCTGCCTCATCCATTTCTTCATCAAGCAAATCTCTAACCTCATCCTGAAAGCCCGGATCTGAATCAAGCAATGGATCCTCTATCTCGGCTATCCATGGGAGTAAGGGATCGTCCTCTCTGAATATGTGATCCAAACTAATAGGACAATAGTTCGGACTATCCCTTGCCTTCCTTTCTCTCGTTCTGTTTCTCAACTTTAAATTGTAATGGCAATACACAAGCTTGTTGAGTTTTTGCATGGTAAGCCGATTCCTGGACTTTGTGTGGATCAAGGAGAAAGTGCTCCAATTCCTTTCACAGTTTGATGAAGTTGTAACTTGACTAAGGATGCGAACAGCCGCTTTCCTTAGATTTGGAGTATCCTCTCCAAAATTCATCCACCAATCAGCTGAGATTCAAAATAAACAAATAAAATTAGATATTCCTTAAGTCCTTCCAATCAATTGAGAGATAAATAACAAAATACTATTAGGTTGGGTGATTGGGTCTTTTGTTAATAATTTCATACCAGGTGTCATTTTTCCAATTGCCCTTTGTGTGATTGGGTCAGCAAAGCCTCCTTTCCTTTGTGTGTATGTAGATATCTACAATGTGAAAATTAGGAATAAATCATTAATGGTTTAATGAACCTATCTTAAGCATATCTGCATATACATATGTGATATGTCATCTCAAATCTCAATCACTAACTCACCTCTTGAATGGCGTTGATGGAATCATCAATTCCCAACAATTTTCTCAACACTTGCCTTAATCCTACCCTCAACTCCGTCTCTATTACATCGCTGTGTTGTTGGGCATTGGGGTAGTAGAATTCGGGATTAAGGAAATAACCTACATTGAAAACAAGTTGAAATGCAAAATGAATAAACATCAATAAAAGAATGATAGCTTGCTTTAAAAGCATCAAATATAGATATAACTATTGAGTACTACCTGCAGCATGCAATGGATGGTGCAGCTGGTCAGCCCACCGTCTATCAATAATCTGTATATATTCTTCATGATATCTAACATTTTCCATGATAGCTTGCTTAGCCCGATCCATTGCTTCATATATATATCCCATTGTTGGCTTGTCATCACCATCTACAAGCCGCAACACTCTAACTAAAGGCTCATAAACCTTTAATAAATTAGACACTTTCTTCCAAAACTTATTGTCCCTCATCAAGTTAGGGATCTCAAATTCCGGACCACTTGTTGCATTGCCCCACTTTGAACGAAGCCATTCTTCTGATGCAAACATCTGAATCAGCTCTGTTCTAAACCTTACAAGACTCTCCATCGCAATGAAATGGGTAGCAAACCTAGTTGATCCCGGACGAATCAAGGCATGATTATTTGTGAATCTTTTCATTAAGCTCAAAAGCCATGAATGATCATAAATAAATCTGGTAATGCTTCTACATGCCTTGATAACTTCAGCAATTTTCTTCTTCCTTCCAATCTCTTCCATAATGAGATCTATACAGTGTGCTGCACATGGAGTCCAAAACAGATGAGGCCTCTTTTTCTCCAACATCACACCGGCTGCCTTGAAATTGGCGCCATTATCTGTAACCATTTGTACAACATGCTCCTCTCCCACAGTCTCTACAACTTTGTCCATAAGAGTGTATATATATTTAGCTGTCCGTCTATGCTCAGATGCATCCACGGACTTCACAAAAACACACCCAGAGACTGAATGTACCAAAAAGTTTATTAATTGTGTTTGTGTGCCACTAGTCCACCCATCACACATAATGGTGACTCCATTCTGTTGCCACATGGGCCTAAAGGTCTCCACCCATGCCTTTATTTCTTTATATTCCTCTTCGAGATATTTAGTGCCCACATCATAAACAGAGGGCGACTGTATTCCCCGCCCAGCTTCGGCGGCAACATGAAGAATTGTTTGGAAATAAGGGGAATCTATTGCTGTAGGTGGTATGTTCTTGTGAATTAGCCATTTTGCTGTAGCTTTGGCTAACCTATCTCTTGCAGACTTCATTGCCCCTTTCATAACACTTTTTATATTTGGTTGTTTAGCTCCCTCTTTTCTATGTGCTAGAGGATCAACAGAGGGAGGAGCTGCTCTTCTAGTAGAAATAATTTCTACATCAACATCCCTTTCCCGGGTGCTAAATGCCCTGCGCATTGCCCCCGCAATGCCCTTGCCCCTGCTTGGCACAGCAGATGAGCCCCCTGCATCATAATTTTTGCTGCTTCCAGCAAATGCACGACGTTCATATTCTTCTTGATGACTCATGACGGACTCTCGCCGTGCAGCCTCCATCTGTGCATCTTCATCATCAAAACCTTCATCCCCAAATACATCATAACGGGCAGCATCAACATCTTGCTGCCTCTTTTCTTTTATCTCTACCTTTCTAGCTTTGTTTTGGGTAACCAAAGCTTTCATTTGTTCCCTGACTTCCCTTGGTGCTTCGGTACAGCCAGCAACATTACCAGAAATGTGGCCCAAATGGTGCTTGAATCTTGTAATGCCCCCATTGGTCACTTTCCCACAAAACTTGCATTTGATTTTTAACCTGTTGTTCTCAACTGCCTCACCAAAGCTCCATGCAGGATCAATATCACGCGGCATTTTCAAAAATTAATTGGCAAACACAAATGCACAATAGAAGACTGAATACCTATAAATATGAACAAGTAGTATGTTAAAAATTAAAAAAACAACAAAACATGTTATAGGAAACATATATCTAACACTTAAGAATCATTCTCTTGACATTTAATTGACATTCAATTACTAAAAATAATTTTTTTTTACAAATAAAAAAGAAATCCGAAAATAAAAAAAGGAAAAAAATTGAAAAACAAGCATTATATGTTGGAATGATCTATGGGAAACATAGATCTATAATCTAGAAGCCCTTTTCAAGACATTTGATTGACATTCAATTACTAAAAATAATTTTTTTTACAAAAATAAAAGAAATCCGAAAATAAAAAAATGAAAAAAATTGAAAAACAAGCATTATATGTTGGAATGATCTATGGGAAACATAGATCTATAATTTAGAAGCCCTTTTCAAGACATTTGATTGACATACAATTACTAAAAATAATTTTTTTTACAAAAATAAAAGAAATCCGAAAATAAAAAAAGGAAAAAAATTGAAAAAAAAGCATTATATGTTGGAATGATCTATGGGAAACATAGATCTATAATTTAGGAGCCCTTTTCAAGACATTTGATTGGCATTCAATTACTAAAACTAATTTTTTTTACAAATATAAAAGAAATCCGAAAATAAAAAAAGAAAAAAATTGAAAACCAAGCATTATATGTTGGAATGATCTATGGGAAACATAGATCTATAATCTAGAAGCCCTTTTCAAGACATTTGATTGACATTCAATTACTAAAAATAATTTTTTTTACAAAAATAAAAGAAATCCGAAAATTAAAAAAGGAAAAAAATTGAAAAACAAGCATTACATGTTGGAATGATCTATGGGAAACATAGATCTATAATTTAGAAGCCCTTTTCAAGACATTTGATTGACATACAATTACTAAAAATAATTTTTTTTACAAAAATAAAAGAAATCCGAAAATAAAAAAAGGAAAAAAATTGAAAAAAAAGCATTATATGTTGGAATGATCTATGGGAACCATAGATCTAACAATATGAAGCTATTTTCAAGTTGTTTCATGAGTTTTCCATAAGTGATAATGGTTTTTTTTTTTAAATAACTTAAATCCGAAAATAAAAATAACAATATTTAAAAAAAAAAACAAAAGATATGCATACAAGATCAAAAGGATGCATGGATCTACAATAAAACAAGCCAATGATGCCATTATATTGTGATTTATAGTAGTTAGAGAGTGATAATCTCAAAAGTTGAAAAAAAGTCACATACCTAGATGAAGATTCTTGTTTAGAATCTTTAAAATCCTTTGAATAGTTGAATGTTGGTGATTTGGTGGCAAGAAATCTTGAAAAAATTCACTTAGGAGACACTTGGGACCACTTAGGAGGAAGAAAATGGAGAAGAGGAAGAGAGCATAGCAGCAAGTGAAGGGGAAGTAGGGTTTCTCGTGCAAAAAGTGCTTTTATACCCCCCCGCCCCCCCCGCCCCCCCCCCGCTACGGTATCGGCCGCCACGTACCGTGGCGGCCTGTAGCGGCCGCCACGGGTGCGACGGCCGATAATTCGGCCGTGGCGTGGCGGTGTCGCCCGCTACGGCCGATTTATCGGCCGCCACGCTACGTGGCGGCCGCAATTTCTATCCAGGATTCCTAATAGACTTTTCTTATCCATTCTTTAAAGGTTCCTTGTTGAACCAATCATGGATATATTCTTCAAAAGAAAGTCAAAGCCTTACATTCCACCTCCGACCCTAGAAAATGATGTACGCGAACAAGTTCAATCTAGCACAAACAAAAGTAGGGTTGAGATTAACTTGGCAGATCTTCATGCAGATCCTGGTTTACGCACTCGAATTTCATATTATCATCCTAATGACCAAGACTTGATCCTAAGGCATATCTACAAAAGGGTCCTTGACAACCTCGTAACCATGGTTTAAAAAATCGGCCGAGTCCGAGTCAACTCGGACTTGAATGAGTGGCACTTGGGCGAGTCCAATGAGTCAACTCGGTAAGGAAAAAAAAAAAAAAAAGAGGGCAAGAGGAAAGGACAGGACTAGACGGAAAGAAAAACAAAATTCTGTACAGCTGGCCAGCACTGGGTGGGTCTGTTTTGTACTTTGTACTTCTATTGCTGCTGAAAGGTCATTGTTGAAGTCTTCTCCCAAAACAAAAAAAGAAAAGAAAACGTTACTGTTGCTGCTGCTGGCTGTTGTTGTAGTGTTGCAGTGCTGTGAGGGCTGCTGCTGCAGAGTTGCTGCTGCTGGCTGACGGTGTTTTCTCTACACTCACAGTCTTAGCCCATCCAACCCACCTTTGTTTCTCTTTTTTTGCACCCACATAACTGTCGCTATTTTTTTTTTTTTTCTGGGCATTCTAGTGGACTAGTTTGGTTTTTTTTTAACCATGCCCGTAACCATAGGTTTCCACCAAATTTTTTTTTTGGAATGGTGTTGCGATGATTTAACCCTACTTGGTTCAATGAGCATGGTAGTTGGTTAGAGTACAACATAGCAAAGGTGATGCAACCGTAGCGTTACGATCGCAAGTGCCGGGGCACAATTAGGGTTCCCACGGGAACAATCACACGATGAAGACACTCTCCAACGATAAACCCACATAGGGAAAATTCCATTAACTCAAAATCTCTGAGATCATTGATCTCTAGAATGCTATATTTAGAATAAAAGAAACTTAGGGGCTAAGAAATCAATCCTAATCAAACTAGGAAACCAAATTAGAAACTATCCTAAATACAACTTCTTAAATAAAAATTCGAAACTAATAACAATTAATAAAGAATTCCTAAACTTCCTTGGGTCCCACAATTGGACCATAAGTCTTGCCCCGACGAATGGATAGTGCTGCTGCATCATTCTCCCCAGGTTGGAAAAGAGTTTGACCTCGAACTTCTCGATGTTGCATTTGTATACAGTGTACTTGAAGTGCTCCCTTGGTGAAGTAAGAACTTGATCCTTTCTTCGGTGGTGTCGGTGCTCCCTTGGTGAAGTAAGAACTTGATCCTTTCTTTGGTGGTGTCGGCTTCATTGGACAGAGTGTGACTTTCTTTTCACCAAGCATGAATGTGTATGTGTTGTCGCGCACGCCATTAGTGCCATTCTTATCATACATCCATGGACGACCCAACAAGATATCACAACTATCCATGGGTACCACATTACACCACACGGTATCTGTATAATCTTCAACAATAGAAAAGGTAACTCAACATGCATACCATACTTGCACTTCATCACCCGTCATTAATCATCTAGCAAAATAGGGATGATGATGCTTCCGAACTTTCAACTGCAATCGATCCAGAAGAGCTTGAGATATGATGTTTTAACAACTACCTCCATCAATAACTACCATGCATTCTTGACCATTGATTGTTCCTTTTGAGCGGAAAATATTTTCTCGCAACCACTTCTTCTCAGTAGTTGATGGAGTGTTGGTGATGACCATGAGAGATTCAAGACCCTCCTCGGGCATAATGTCCTCCACCTCCTTTGTTTCATTCTCTTTAGGATCATCTGGAGTATCTTTCACATCACTTTCATTCTCAATGAGGTGGATGTGTTTGGGACATTCCATTGCACGGTGCTCTTGTTGTTTAAAATTATAGCATGTGATCCTATTTTGACCTTCAGGCTTGGTGAAAACTTTCTCCGACGAACCACTCGGTTTAGAACCTGCAATTGAAAAATTCTCCTACATAACCCATTTTGATGCATTAAATTTTTTGGCTTGATGATTTGCAATTCCCTCAGCCTAGATAGCATGCTGAACAATCTCATCAACATTATCAAAATGCTGGAATGTGAGGATATGTTGTATGTCAAGTGTAAGCCCATTAAAGTATCTGTCAACTAATACATCATCATCTTCATTCAAACCACAACGAGCTTGCATGGTTATGAACTCCTCAGAATACTCGACAACTATCTTAGATCCTTGTTTCAAATCTTGAAAACTTGAACGCAGATCTCTAGAGTAATTGACAGGAAGGAATTTTTGCTTCAACATATTTTTCACCTCGATCCATGTGTCAACGGGGTCAATTTGTTAACTTCTTCTCTTCTCTTGCAACTCGGCCCACCATATCGCAACATAATTGCAAAATTTAGTTGCCACCAGTGTAATCTTATGACCATCCGTCATTGGCTTGTATGCAAAAATATTTTCAACACACTAACCAATCTATGAATTCATCCGGTTTCAATTTTCCATCATATTATGGAATCACGAGTTTAATACCCAAATCACGATCAACATTGACGGCTTGTGGATCTCATTGATTCCAATTAGGTACTCCATCATCTCGATGATTATCCTCACGCCGATTATTTTCCAAATTGGTTTATTAGGTTTCAATCCTTTCAAGAGTCTCTTGAATTTGAACTTGGAATGGAACCATCGTTGCGGATAGTTGATTAACAGTTACCGATAATTCCACAACGGTCCCCCTCAAATTATCATCATTATTGGAGGAAGACTCCACTTCTACATGCTTCTTAGGAGGCTTTTTTTTTTAATGCAAATTCAAAATTTGTGACGGGCCTGATGTGTAGATCTGCTTTCAACAATCACGCTGGTGAAAACAAATCTGAAATCTGACGGTGGAGGACTCCGATATAAAAGATGTAACCGTCGATCAAGCCAAATCTGCCTTTGATCGGATTCTGCTAATGTAATCGATAATGTCAGCCTATCAAACTGCAAGGAACATGGATCTTGGGCAATCGGGTCAAAACTGACCAGGCCCAAAATCTACTTGGCCCGAATTGAAAAGCAGGCCCAGAAGCACTTGTCTCAACGAAGACACGTGTTGAAGCTTCGACCTGCATGTATAGAAAGGGGAAAAGGGCAAAAGACCCCATTCTGCTTTTCTTCACGAAATGAATGGAGAGTGGGAAATGGACTGCCTGGAGAGGGAGAACGGCGATGGTGGTGGCGCAATGACAGGACGCTGCATTTGACGACCGGCGATCTCTCAAAGCCCGTTGCTTTCTCGTTTGGTGTAAGGTACGCTTCTCTCTCCTCTCCTCTTCTTTTTTCTTTGCTGCTTCTGATTCCTCTTCTTCTTTTTCTCGGACTTTCTGTGCTTTTTTTTTTTTCCTAGGAGGGGTTTCTGTCGGGCGAAGGAAGTGCTTGGGTCTGTGGGATGGGTTTAGGTTTCAATAGAGGGGTATGGGATGGTAAAGGTGGACGAAGGTAGGGATAGGGATAGGGGTAACACACCGACGATCAAGGGATCGTTCGGCTCTGATACCAATTGATGCAGGCCCTAGGGTTAGGATCGCAAGCGCCATGGCACAATTAGGATTCCCAGGGAACAATTGTCGATCGCAACAAGAGGAAGAAGAGAGAGACAAACTTGTGAATTCGATGATCCTTTTTTACGGTCACGATGCTTCAATATATAGATTTAAGGTTTCTATATTTGTTACAGTGATTGAGATAATCAACTAAATTACAGTCATTCTAATCTAATTAACATCTAATCATATTTCCTAATAAGGTAAAGAATCAATTACATAGTTGTACACACGAGAATTGTTTTGACCCACAAGTTGGGCTTTATTTGTCATAGGTTGTGACCCACTGACCCATTTGACCCCCCCCCCCCCCCCCCCTCAAATTGATGCGGGTGAATCCAAGAGCATCAATTTGCCAACTAAGAATTGGTGTCGTGGCCGAGGAAGTCCCTTGGTAAATATATCTTCAATTTGAAGCCCGGTAGGAACTTAAAGAAGAGTAATTGCTTCACGCACAAATTCATCACGTATGTAATGACAAGCCACTTCAATATGCTTTGTGCGTTTATGGAAGACAAGAATTTCAGTAATCCGAATGGCACTGGTATTGTCGACATAGAGAGGTGTAGGGCCAGATTGTGGAAATCCAAGCTCAGAAAGAAGACCCCGAAGCCAGACAATTTTAGAGGTGGCGGCAGACATAGCACGATATTCTGCTTCTGTGGATGATTTGGAGACTTTATCTTGTTTCTTACACTTCCAGGAGATCAACGAGTCCCCTAAGAACATGCACCAACCCGTGGTAGACCGTCGACTATCAAGACAACCAACCCAGTCAGAATCTTAGTAAGCAATGAGAGAAGAAGAAGTGCTCACAGAAAAGAAAAGGCCACGAGATGGTGCATGAAGAACATATCGAAGAATGCGCCGAACAGCAACGAGGTGAAGAAGACGTGGTTGTGTCATGTACTGACTAACCAGATTCACCGCATATGAGATATCAGGCCTAGTTATAGTCAAGTAGATCAAGTCGCCGACTAAACGACGATACATTGTGGCATCAGGAAGAAGATCACTCGTATCGTGTACGAGCTGAATATTGGCCTCAACAAGTGTATCTACAGGAGTTGAGTGTTGAAGACCTGCCGTCTCAATGAGATCCATAGCATATTTGTGTTGACTGATGAACCTCAAGGCCTAAGAAGTATGTGAGTGGCTCTAAATCTTTCATATGAAAAGATTCATGTAAGGATGCTTGTGCTTGTAGATGGGTGATCATGCCTGAATCTGTCCTAGAGATGATATCATCCACGTAAACCAAGAGGACAGTAATCCCATTCGAGGAGCGATGAAGGAACAAAGAAGGATCAGAGGCACTTTGAGTGAACTGAAGATGAAGGAGAGCATCCCTAAATTTCTCAAACCAAGTGCGTGGGGCTTGCTTAAGACCATAGAGAGAGCGTCGTAAGCGCACACAGTCTCCTGCCGAGGCACGCATAATTCCTTGGGGAAGTCGCATATAGACTTCTTCCTTGAGATCACCATGAAGGAAGGCATTCTTGACATCAAATTGGTAAAGAGGCCATGAATGAGAAGCAGCAATGGCAAGAACAATACGGACAGTTGTCATTTTTGCAACTGGGGCAAAAGTTTTTTCATAGTCGATACCATATTCCTATCGGTTGCCCAGTGCGACTAACCGTGCTTTATAGCGATCCAACGAGCCATCTGCCTTCAGTTTGACTGAAAAAACCCATTTGTAGCCGACAGGTTTTGCAGAGGAGAGACATGGAACTATATCCCAGGTATAATTATCCTACAGTGCAGCTAATTCTTCATGCATAACCTTTTGCCAACAATCATGCTTCACCGACCGTAAGTAAGAAGTAGGAATAGCAATGGAGGAGAGGGTAGCAAACAAAGATGTGTGGGTGAACCCATATTTTTCTGGAGGCTTAGAGAGACGAGTAGAACGTCGAAGCTGAACTGGAGATGAAGCAACATGTAGTGAAACAGGGGCAAGATCAGGTGCCGGCGAGGGATCCGGAGGGGGAGGCAGTAGTGGAACATCCTTATGACGACATCGTGCATAAACAAGGAGTGGAGAATAGAGTGTGTCAGAAAAATCTGGTAGATAAGAAAAAGAAGGTAAAGGCGAGGAATGGGTAGGAAAGAAACGTTGGTTTTTGAAAAATATGACATTGTGAGAGATACGAAGGCGGTTGAGCACAGGGTCATAGCAGATATACACTTTTTGGTGAGAGGCATAGCCAAGGAAAGCACATTGAGCGGATTGAGCAGTTAATTTGGTATGTTCAGTAGGAGGAAGGTGAACAAAACACACACATCCAAAAATACACAGGTGGGTATAAGTATGATCTGTATGAAAGAGACGAAAGTATGGTGTTTGATTGGTGAGGCGATGAGATAGTAAGCGATTTATTAGGTGAACCGCAGTTGCTAAAGCTTCGGGCCAGAATTTCGCGAGAACTGATGATTCTAAGCGAAGTGAATGAACAGAATCGAGGAGGTATCTGTTTTTTCGTTCAACAACTCCGTTCTATTGAGGAGTGTAAGGGCACGATTGCTGCGATAAAACCCCGTGTTTTTGCAAATAATTTTGAAACTGATGGGACAAATATTCCCCTCCGGAATCAGATCGGAGAACTTTTATGCAAGTAAAAAAACTGATTTTCAACGTAAGCCATAAATTTTTGGAAAGCATCAAAGACTTCAGATTTAGAATGCAAGAAATATATCCATGCGAATCTACTATGATCATCAATAAATGTGACAAAATATTTGAAATTTGTATGAGAGATTACAGGAGTAATCCCCCATACATCACTATGAATAGTGTCAAAGCAATTTGAAGCCATAGTAGATTTGGAAGGAAAGGGAAGGACTTTGCTTTTTCCAAGTTTGCAAACATAAAACTCATCAAAAAAGTGACTAAAAGAAGTTTTGTTTTTCATTAATGCTACCAGTGTTCAACATCAAAGATAACAATTTTGAATGAGGATGGCCTAATCTATTATGCCAGAGCTTCCAATCATCTTGAGGAGAAAAACAAGAAAATGCAGAGATCTGTTTATTCTGAGAGGGGCATAACTTAGGCACCTTTGCGATCACTGTCCCCGACACTTGATCCCACACAACACAACCAGACCGAAAGAAAGAAACATTACAATTATTATCAATCAGTTGTCCGACAAACAGAAGATTTGTAGTTAGATGAGGATAGAGAAAGACATTTGTGAGAGGTAATGAATGAATGATGTCATCAATAGCTGTAATCGGAAGCTTTTGACCATCAGCACTTTGGACTTGCAAATTTCCATTATATGGTTGTAGTTTAGAGAGATGAGTGGTGAAGGAGGTCATGTGATTTGATGCTCCAAAATCAATAAACCATAGGGAGGAAGGGGATTGGTGGTTACCTGAAATGCCAAGTGCAGAGAAGGCATTTATGATCATTTGTTAAATAAGCTCAGGGGTGATCTGAGGAGCATTATTGGAGGCAGGAGGTGGTGAAGGCATGACCGGTACTGAAAAACTATCGCTAGAAGTAATAGCATCTGTAGTGTTGGCATGATAAGCTCGAGGAGTGCGATTTTGTGGTCACCTTTTGCAGTCAGTAATAACATGACCATTTGATTTGCAGTAATTACAAAACTTGGTCTTACACTGTGAGGCATAGTGTCCATAACTCTTGCAGCCAAAGCATTGGATTTTGCTGAGATCTCTTGCAGGAGGTTGTCCTTTAGCAGCAGAAGTGGTATGATGAACGATCCCTCCTGGACCGTGAGAGACACCAGGGGTGTAATTGGCAGTGACAGCATATGCTACATCAGAAGAGTTTCCTGAGGACTGTTGCTTCAGAACATGTTTTGTTCCTCACGCAAGATTTCATTAAGGCACTCATTCAGGGATGGAGATGGAACCCTGCTCATCAGATTGGAACGGATTATCTCATATTCAGATCTCAATTTCATGAGAAACTGATCTCTGAGACAAGTTTCCTGTAGTTTCTGAATCTCAAAAAGAGTTGCCTCAGAGACATTGACGTATTTAATTTCATCATATTCTGCCCATAAGTTGAGAAAACCTTTATAATAGTCCTGGATTGACAATGTTCCTTGAGAATACCAAGCAATTTCTAGTTCAAGCTGGTATTGTCGGGCAGAGTTCCCTTAGTGATAAATTTGTTTCAGATATTCCCACATCTCCTTAGAAGTCTTGTAAGGTTTGAGATTCAAAATATACTGTGGTTCAACAGAACCAAGAATCCAGGTAAATGACCAGGAAGTGTAATTCTTGCCATTAAATTTTGTCAAGGCAATATCATGCTTTTCCATTTCAGTAGATCTATCACAACGTGCAAGAAAATCCAACTGTGCTTAAACCAAACTGAGAAAGGATGCTGAACAGAGATGAGAAGACTTCCAAATGTTCCGACTGAGCAATCAGAATTGAAGGCAGTGAAAAAAATGCAATTTTTCTTCAAAAAATTGTGCCAGGCGTCCTCAATTTTTGATACAAAATGGAGTACAGCAGAAAATAATTGAGCCGAGTGATCAATCAAACCTCATAGACTGATGAAGGATCAAAATTCGCATCCAATGAATCAGATTGCTTGCCAAACCAAGCTAGATCCAAAAATTTGGACGGCTGTGATGAAAATATACTGTAGAAACTGAGATTTTACTAGAAGTGGTAGAGATCCTACCTCTGAGATGCAAAAAATCCTCAAAAAATGTCCACAAATACCAAAAGGAGCAGGCGACAAGAGTGGTTGCAATTTCCAGATTTGATGATGTTGATCTGGGGTGGGCCGCGTATGATCACGCATTGATCTGACGACTTCCAACGCTTGGAAGATGGAGAAGATATAGTCAGAGAGTCTCTCAGAGACTATGACAACTTCCAGTGCTGGGAAGATGGAGAAGATTCACTTAGAAACTCTATATAGAGTTTATTTTTACTCACAGCTCTGATACAATGTCAATCGCAGCAAGAGGAAGAAGAGAGAGATAGACTTGTGAATTCGATGATCCCTTTTGAGGGTCACGATGCTTCAATATATAAATTTAAGGTTTCTATATTTGTTACAGTGATTGAGATAATCAACAAAATTACAGTCATTCTAATCTAATTAACATCTAATCATATCTCCTAATAAGGTAAAGAATCAATTACATAGTTGTACACACGAGACTCGTTTTGACCCACAAGTTGGGCTTTATTTGTCATGGGCTGTGACCCACGGACCCATTTGACAACAATCACACGTGGAAGAAACAATCTCCAACGATAAACCTTCTATTAACTCAAATCTCTAATCTGAGATCATTGATTTCTTCAATGCTCTATTTATAATAAAATACTTAGCCCTAAAAAGAATCCAAATCAAAGTAGGAAATAACATCCAATATCCAAATTAGAAACTAATTCTAAATGCAACATTTCTAAAATTAAACTAATAACAATTAAGAAACTCTTAAGCATCAATGGGTCCCACGTGTGACCCATGAATGCCTCACAATACCTATTGTTGCTGCCGCATCAAGTTGTTCTACACCGCCATAGATATGCAACTTCAAGAGTTGAACAAGGCGAACACTAAATTGCTTCTCTGTGTCACATGCCTAAATCCAAGTGATTCATTCTCTGCTTTTGACAAGCAAAACTTGATCTGCCTCGCTCAGTTCTATCCAGTCGAATTTTCTGTAGTAGATCTTATGGCACTTGACAATCAGCTTGAAACTAACATGATGGATAGGCGCTCCAATACTGAGTTTTTAGGAGTGAACGGGATTGGTGGTTTTGGATGGTTGAGAAGAAGAAAGTCGTTTTATATCCATCAGTTTATTTACTTATAACTTTGGCACAAATTTAACCAATTGCCACTGCTACTGTTGAAAGAGCATTTTCTGCTATGCATATATAGGAAAGAATCGCCTGCGTAATCGAATGGGAGATGAATGGATGAATGATTGCTTGTTCACATAAACCGAGAAAGATATTTTTTATAACATCGATAATGAGGCAATTATGCAACGCTTCCAAAACATGAAAACGCGTCGCGGACAATTGTAAAAAAAAATCCCCTTTATGGTAATCAAGTGGTTAATTGATGCAACTATTTATATTTATGCAAGTTGTTACTTTTTTGTATATCTTTCATTAGTGAAAATTTTAATTTCTCTTTGCCCCCTCTATTAGAAATTTCTGCCTCCGTCCCTGGCAATCTATATTACCGACGTTCGGACCCTAAGTACACGTAAAGCCGAATCTTCCTACCCCGGCATGTCAATGGCAACCAAAGACCTTAGGTTAGTGTATTTTGTAATGGAACCTTGACTATACAATGAAATCAATCTCGTCCAACACCTAAGTAACTGTCTACTCGCGTACGCGGTGTACACAATCTTATGATATAGTATGATCTTTTTTCCATACCCGGATTAGGAAATTGTGAATCAATGTACGGGGTTTAGCGAGCATTTATTGCCTTGCTTCCCCTTAGGATTAGGATACACAGTTGCGTTGTATTGGGGTTGAGATGCGCGCAACAAAGGCCGGGTACGGAAGGGTTTACAAAAGATCATACTTTCTCATAAGATTGCGTACACCGCGTAGTCTTTGCCCGACTCCCTCTCGGTCACCCGGATCTGACTTTTAGCTTTTTACCCATTTCGGGTCAAGTTGTTCCATGTCGGAATGCTGCCCAATTTTCGAGAGACCTTAGGCCTTGCTCGGATCGTGTTTTGGTTTACAGTAGTTTGCCATTTCTACTTTACGCGTGTATGTTACAACTTGTTTGGACAAGTGAGGGGTGCTAGATCCAGTGTGTATGTGATGCATGACAATGCAAGGCTAACCTTTGGGGTTTAATGAGATCAGAAATTATTAACAATTACAATTTGAAATATAAAATTAAATTTAGATTTTAATCCTTGTATAAGTTTTCAGCTGAGGCTAGATATGAATCTAAGCCTTGTCACAATCCCGCAGTATGAACCCCTCAACTTAGGATCTGGGGTCTCAATGGAAGAGAATCACTTCCACTAATTTAGGGATCAATTAATTTAAAAGAAAGACACTTGTCCCTTCGACGATTTGACAGATGGGTCCAAAAAAACCTGAAAATCAGATTCAGATGGGCTTAAATGGGCCGGGCTAAGTTCAGTTGGGCCTGTTTGGACTGGATCTAGGTTCTGCTGGGCTGGATATGGCCTGATACTGGTTGGACAGGCCTTGTAGTAGCTGTGTATTGGTTTGGGAACAAGGGAACAAAGGCTGACAATTCTGTCTCTAGTTAGGCTTGATGGAAGAGTTATTGGGTACTGGGTTTAGGAGTTACACATGTGGAATAGGAGTGCCAGGTGTTGGGGCTATGCTGAAATGGGTCTAGGACAATTGAGTTTTATAATATATGGTGCACGACTGTTGTGGATGATAGCTGGTTGCAATCGGTCAAAGGGGATTAGCCTCAGGACTTGGGTTTTGAGCAACAGGGCATTGTACGGCCATGGAGATCATGGATTGAGGGTAGTCTGGATGGGAGGTGATGATGTGAAAACTAAACCAACAAACCTTAATTAAAAGAAAGAGGGGAGGGGAAGAGGATACATTGATTTTGCCGGATTGATTCCACCGGTGGCTTCCGCCAAAATCCTTTTCCAGGAAGAAGAGAGTATATGCACACAAACCAATAGATCATTTATTATCATTAGGTTCAAGAAATTGTCTTTACGGTGCTTAAATAGATAAACCCTAACCCTAAACTTGACCTCAATCGTAGAAAACATGTGAATGACTGAGATTAAAACAACTACTTCAAACCTATGGACCCACAACTAAAACTCTTATCTATAATTAAAGTAAACCAAACACATAAAAGGAAAACATAAAATGGGCCCCCTCTCGATCTTGATCTTTTGTCACCGGTCCCTCCCATGTGGCACATCCCGATGTGGGGCCTTCATCATACCTGCTACATGAGGTCTTCATCTCAATCATGGGTCACATGTTAGATCGGATCGGATCGGATCCAGCGGTGGATCTTCATCAGGATCCAGATCCAACGGTGGATCTTCATCTGATTTGCGATCTAATGGTGGATCTTCATCGGATATGAGATCTAACAGCAAGAAATAACCATCTAACCACAAAAAGGCCTTTTGTGTGTTATTTTCTGAAGCCATGGCCGATGCTCGCGTGTGTGTGTGGCCAGCTACTATCATCCTTGTGAGGTCAAGCTTACTATTATTATATATGTTCGCATGATGCTCGCGGGCTCCCATCACCATGAGTGATGGAGAGGATTATAGCTTCATGTGGTTTGCCATATTGCTAGGACAGTGTGAAAATAGTACTGTTTTTAGGATGATTCCACATTATGCTTATTCAGTTGTCTATCCACGTGATGCAGGACAGGCCCATGGTCCCCCAAGGGCCAAGGGTAGACCCACCAACGGGCCCAACCCAATTATCCCATCCAAGCCTTTGGGCCCAGCCCATTTATTTTGTATTATTTAGGCCTTTAATTATGTTTTAGGTTGCTTATTAGGATGTTTTAATCCGGGCCAACGGTGTGTTTGGATGGTCTAGATTAGTCTTAGGGTTATTTATTTTCCTATACAATGATTTAAAGCCTCTTTGGCTAAGGTAATGAATGATTGATGATTAATGAAAAAGAGTTTTCTTCAAGTTCTCCTCCAAGAAATTCCTAATGCTTCCTTGATTGGAGTTTGGTGAGAGTCCAATTTTTGAGACTCTTGAGCCCTACCTTGCTCATATGACAAAATGCCTCCGGATCGGAGTTTGGTGAGAGCCCAAGAAAATGTATCATCTTTCTTATCTTTTTCCACCTTCATCGCCCTCCCGCATCTCTACCTCCGCTATTCGCACCAATTGGTATCAGAGCCGAAGATCGATCCAATCCTGGATTCGATTCTTGGCGCTCCCTCATCGCTGCAGAACCATCACCATCATTGTATCGGCAGATCTATGCTGACCAAAAGGTTCTGAATTGCCAGTCCCTTCCCAGCATCATCTCACATAAATGACAACTCCCCAAATCAAATTTCTTTTCAACCCAAAACCCCCAAACATCCAGAACCAATCAACTGCCACCCCAAACTGAACAAGCATTAAACCCCCACAACCCGTTCCTCTGCTGCAGAAGAGAAAAAAAAAAGTAGAAAGAAGAAAGGAAGAGACAGCAGAAGGAAAAAAAAAAAAGCGCAACAAAAAGTAGAAGAGAAAAACCAAAATAAGAAAAAAATAGCAGAAAGAAAGAACAGAAAGTACAAGAAGAGAACAGAGAGAATAAAAAAAAAAAAAAAGCAGAAAGAAGAAGAAAGAGAAGAGGGCAGCAGTGTACCTGGCACCATTGAAGGCGTCCATCACCATCGCTGCCGCTTGCACAGCATTACCGGCGATCGTCGAAGCACAGAAAACGAAGAAGAAAGGGTCGAGACCCCTTTTCTTTCTCCCGCATATGGTCTTCAATGCAAAAAGATCATGCACGTGGCTACAAATAGTAGCACGTGTTGGGCCCAGCAGTGAGCTTTAGTTGTCAATTCGACCCGCTAGCAGCACAAGCCCTGTTAGGCCTGAATTTGAGTTTGGCCCAGTCCAACAACAGCAACAATGCCCATTAATCGGTCCCGTATAGAAATTTCTAAGCCTCTAGCAAGAGATTCTCAACAATCCACAAAAACACATTGTGGAGACTGTTGCAAATGAGATCAATACTGATGTTGAGAAGCCAATTCATGTTTCCTCCCAAGTTGATGCTGCTACCTTCCATCAATTTGCCAAACAAATAAAAGACTTGTTTCCACAGATGATTGCTTTACAACCGAAACAGAATGAGCAACATGAGGCAATCACGACACCCGTTGACAAAATTTAGAGGTCTTGTCTAGATGATATGGGAGATCATATTGATCGAAGTTTGGTGAGAGCCCAAGAAAAGGTATCATCTTTCTTATCTTTTTCTATCTTCATCGCCCTCCCGCAACTCTACCTCCGCTGTCCGCACCACCACGCATATTATTGCCTAGCTGTACAATTTATTGGAAATCTGATAATTAATTCCCGTCTTTAATCCTACTTGATGTAAACGTGTGATTATGATTCATCTTAAACACCTGCCAAGTCGTCATGCCTAATTCTTGTTTACCCTCGGTGTTGTAGGTATTGTCGTTGTTGCCCTCACCTGCGGAGGCGGCTGAGGAGCCGCAGCTTGTAGACGAGTGGTGTGCCGATGGTGTCATCTAGACATCGGGTTCTGCACTTGAGCAATCGATCACTTTTTGGGGAGTGTTAATGATATTTACAGTATTTATGATCTATTGGCCTATGTTGGCCTTATTTTGGGAACTTTTGTAATTAAACTTTAACTTTTGTGTAAATATCAACTTTAATTGTTTATGGGAATGCCATTTTGTTACTGCTTACTCTAATATATGTCACTTATTATTATGATACTTATTTATGAAATGGTTTGCCAAAAGCTTCCGCCGAAATATATCACTTCCAATTTGTAAGGCATGAGTGGGATCCTCACCATGGAAACCTGTGGGAAATCATGCGTGCGGGAGAAATTTTCTGTATCACCCCACGTGCACACCCCATGATCCCGAATTACAGATCGTAATTAGTGCTAAACCGATCCGAGGTAGCGACAGAAAGGCAACTAAAATTGTGATGTATTTCAATCTAATGTCCATCACATATACTAAAAAAGACGAAGAAGAAGAAGAAGAAAAGGGAAAAAAGGCAAAAAAAATTAAAAGACCGATAATGAATAGCGAGATAAGTAATGCTAGATTGTGGATTTGGGGAGTACATGACTTCAATCATAGTTGAGTGGAAAAGTGGAACTCACAAAAGCTAATCTAAGATAGAAGGTGTAAGGCATCATCAATTCAATGATAATGATAGAAGATAATAGAAACAAATGAAACAGGAATATGATGCAAAATGATGTTGATGAAGCATTAAAAGGCTATAGGTGCTCAAGCCTGCATATGAATCAAGATCAAGATGTTTAATACTATGGGCACGTCTAGATCGACAAAGGAGAGAATCAAAGCAATCCAAAACCAAAGTCTAATGTCCAAGATATAGTTTTTGTTACGTAATGGAACTCCAGAAAGTAGGATTTAAAGAAATGATGATGGTGTAAAATGATATAATCATGCAGAGTAACCTGCTGTACCTATAAAAAATTAAAGAGAATATGCAGTGGAATTTTGATTTATTTATGGGAAAATGGTAATCATTCATAGGACAATGAATCGTTCTAGTGATCTAATAGAAAGATATCCCTTATCCAAAAATATAATAATAATAATAATGTAGAGAAATCCCTTGTACTTAAAAAAAATTAAAGAATATGCAGTAAAATTTTGATTTATTTATGGGAAAATGGTATTAATAAAAATAATAATAATGCAGAGAAATCCCATGTACTTATAAAAAATTAAAGAATATGCAGTGGAATTTTGATTTATTTATGGGAAAATGGTAATAATTCAAACGATAGTGGATCGTTCTAGCGATCTAATAGAAATATGTCTCTTATCCCAAATCTGGGGGCTAGAGATATCTAAGAATAAGGATATCCTCATTCAAATGTTCGATGGGTCCAAAGACGCACTTAGCAATCTTTTGTGAAAGAACAAGACACATACACATGTAGCATCAATCTGCATGCATGAATGCTTTTCTATATTTTGATCATGTTCCTCTCTATGTCAGTGTCAAGATGTTTTCCACTGATTCCCAAAATAGGACTCACGGTTACGGTAAACCTTACCGTCACCATGGATATACTAGATACAAGAAGGATTCGAGATCTAGCCAATTTTGGAAAATTGCATTTATAATAGAAATCAGTTATACCATTAAAAAAAATTAGAAATCAGATATGAGCTAGAATAGAAATAACATACGCACTAGAAGAAGCCTCTCAAATCCAACCTGATCAATTTTAACAACTTTGGAGAAGGGTATCCGTTTGACTGCCATAACTTCTTAACAATTCGCGGGAGACGAGCATTGCGCCCATTTATATTGTTTGAGCATAGCTGCATAAACTCATATAAGTTGCAAGTGCATCGCTCCAGTGCAAAATAAAAATAATCTTCATCCACTCCAATATCAAGCACGTGAACAATGTTTGGATGCCGCACTAATTTAATAAGCAAGGGAAGGTCATATAAATTCACATCGTTACGGCGTCGCACCACACGTTTAATAGCAATGTGAATCTTACGATCGTATATGCCCTCAAAGATAATTGTCATGTTGCTTCCTTCGGCAATCACACTTCTGGATACAAAAAGCTTTCCAATAAAGCATCCAAAACCTTCTCTAGAGCCTTCAACAAGAACTGAGGGAGGACTTGCGCCATTTCTCTTTAGTAAGAGATTTTCAAGTTGTATATGTTTTTCCCAAATTCTGCTAACATATCTTCCAACAGTAGTCATTCTTTTGATCTCAAAAAACTTTTCAATCACCAGTTTACCTCGTTTATACTCATCTCTAAGACAAAGGAGGGGAAGCCAACTGCCATTTATCACTAATAATAAACGATCAATCTGCTCCTCAACTTCTTCAAGTTGTATCTGCTCTCCCATGTCTTTCTTGATTAAAACTTGCTCATTCACATTAGTAACTGCACTGTTTAATATTCTAGTCTTAGCATCGACGGAAAAATGAAACCCCTCTTCGCGCCTTAAAAAAATTACTCCTTTCAATAAATGCACCATGCTGTTCAAATATTTATCCATTGTCCCTATAGTTTCCTGGACCACAAAACAAAAGGCAAATAAGGCCATAGTAAAATAGTAAATACAGAATAATACCAAATGATGAATTGTGAACATACCACTTTATCAAGCTTTCTTTTTCGCGCATATAAGTTTCAATCATCCCCACCATTCATAAGAGATTTTGTATAATCTTTCCTCATCCTACAGTCTGATATGAAGAACAAAGTGCAAGGTCTGACGAGAACAACCAACGGACTTTCCAAGAGTTACTTTCCACTAAATGAAAGAAAAGAAAAATAAAACAATCACAAAATGAGGACGATAAACTAAAACAAAAGATCAATAACATTTAATTAGTATTTTGATAAGAAAATTTAAGATTTCCAAATTTATATAAAGATGGTGGATAAAATGGATACATACATGAAACAGGAATCACAAGATGTAGAATCATAAAGGTTATAATGAGGAGACGACAAGAAATGTGCTTAAGGAGAAATAACAAAAAAAAAAAATGCATTATTATATATTTCAATATATTGACCATAGCCTATTTTCATTCGTTTCTAAATAAAAATGAATTAAAAGTAAATAAAAAAAGCTACAAGGAGATAGCAGCTCCGGGCCAAACCCACACCTAGACACTCGGGTGCATTTCTGATGACAGGGTGCATCCTCAAGGGATGAGGCAGCCGAAACCCCCGCTGGTGCACCAGCTTAGAGTTTAGTCATATGCCTTCGACTACTACATAGATACAACATACGGACAACAAGGAAACACAGCGAAGGTATAATACGGACACAGATTTTACACCTAAAATTTACTTATATAATATATATGGATGCATAGCCTTTTATGATGGTGGTCTATTTTGATGTAAACCATCACATTGACAGGCCTTGCTTGAAGACTTCGAAGGCATGCAGTGCAATTAGAGTTTACCCATCTACGATGTTTGCATTCAACTGAGAAACGTTCCATCGAAAAGGAAAATCAAGTGCCAAGCACGAAGCATGCAATGCAACGTAGTCTTTTTGCCACTCTACTGGTCCTAAAAGGGCTTCGAAGTTCACTTAAAATTGGAAAAAGTATCCATCAGAAAGCATGGTCAAGTCATGGCTCGGGAACCATAGTTGAATATAATAGTCTATTTTTGTTGAATATAATAAAATGGCTTGCACTTCCTCTTAATGGCTTCTTCCTCCAGGAATTCTTATTTACATATTGATGCATACACAAAGCACTTGAGATTAGGCCATACAAACAATACAAAATTAAAACCTTGTATATTAAAGAAATTTAGGGACTGCATTTTGATAAATTCAGCGCGTTATTTATCGTAGAGAATATTATGTAAAGATCATTAACTAAAACTAAAAAACTATTGAAATCATAGGATAAAATAATCACATGATAAATGTCATCTAATGTGATCCTAACCAACACCAAAATATCAGCACATCATAGCATATCAAATTTGCATAAAATTGAGCATTTTTTTACCAATGTAGACATGGATAAATCTTTCAACGAAGTGAGATTTGAAACTTGATACCATTGTTTGTCACACAAGACGACTAAGAAAATTTTTCTTCAAGGAAAAATTGCCTCACAACTATTAGATACAGTACATTTAAGCATTCGTGAACCACTTGAAGTAGAAACCCATGGTGGAAAAGAATACTTTAGAACATTCATAATCATTGATGACTACTCAATATACGAGTGCATATACCTTATTACTCATAAATCTGAATGAAGCAGCCCCAGATCCCAAATGTAAAAGTAGACCAACCCCACAAACGATCTTGCCTAATCCTAGACTGATTCAAGTGAATGACCAACTACACGGGTGGGGATCGGCCGAATTCCTCTCGGGTCAACCGAGAGGTAATCACAGCCACAGGGAAAACCCATGACAATCTCCTTATTGAAAAATGAAATTTGTCTCTCTCAAAAGAGGGATTACATATCTGTAGGAAGGGTTGGACTGTCCCTTCCTGATAGGACTCTCATTCCAAAATCTTTTCTAATTTAAGGGAAAATAAGGAAATTAAATCCCTAAAAAAACTGCTGAAACTAAATTCCAAATTTGAAGACATCTAAATAAATGAAAATCCTTAATTAAAACTGTCCTATAGGGATTGTGATTGGGCCCACTAACTAGCCGACCCATGGGTCCAGCCTGCATCATTGAATCCGCAAAATCCATGAAGAATACAATTGGAAAAATTATCCAAATAAAAAGAATTGACGGAGGAGAGTATACTTAATATAACCATTGTTTGAAAATCAAAATCGCATTGCAAATTATTCAAGGGGAATCGAGTCCTATCGTGAATTTTTGGATTTTTACTTTTTCTTATAAAGAAAATAAATATTTAAAAATATGAGTAGTCCCACAACACCAACTTACAAGCACTGCACTAGCATGTTCCTCTTGACTTTGGGAAACATGCAAAAAGTAACAGCCAAACCCCAATCATACAACCTAGTCATATCATGGAAATCTCTCTCTATTTGGGCGGGAAGGCCGGTTTGGTATGGGATTGGCTAAAGTGATCTTTTCGGTGCAATGGCCACCTAAGGGTTTTTTTTTTTTTTTTTTTTTGTAAAATCCTCAAATAAATAAAATTATAGTACTTAAAATTTTGGAAATTTTAATTTCTTATAGGGGTCTGGGTATTACTCTCTCTCTCTCTCTCTCTCTCTCTCTCTCTCTCTCTCTCTCTCTCTCTCTCTCTCTCTCTCTCTCTCTCTCTCTCTCTCTCTCTCTCTCTCATAAGAAACAAGCTATCTCCCTTGAGTAACATAAGAAACGAGCTATCTCCCTTGAGTATAGGAAAAGGGTTTACGGCTTACGCAGCTGTGGGTACAAGAAAGGGATATACACATACATAAAAGACTTTATAAACATCCAAATGGAGTGGTCTGAAATGGAGGGCCGGTGCAAGAAGCACCGAAAGGCTCTCTCAGCTCTCTTACGGTTCTTCGTCCTCAAATACCAAATTTTATGTTTCTTGCTCTTCATCTATTTCATCTCTCTCCGCTTCATCAACATATTTCTCCCCTCCCTACTCTTTTTTAGATCTTGTAAGTTCTACTAAAGCGCTCATAGGGAGAAGCAGATCTGCAGCGGTCGTCACCGGACATGGAGAAGGTGAGCTGAGAAGGAAGGAACATGATCTTTAAATTGTGTGATTGTCTTTCTTAATTTAGGATGCTTGAATCCAAGATGAGGTAGGCCGCAGATTGTGCATGTGCCAAAGTTTTGAGTGGAAAGGGTGAATTTATAGGATTTGCAAAGTCTGTTGGAGCATCATAATGCTTTCCTTTTCAATGTTTGAAGGATAGAGCGTGGATTTGAATCTGGATAGCATGAGATCATGAAAGTCCACACTATTCTCATGTGGTTGTGGTCTCAAGGGAGGCTACATCATATTTCTATTTCATAAAAGGATATAAATAAATACTTTGATAATGTATTAGAGTATCATTATTACAAGTTTTTTTATCGCTGACTATAATTACATAGAACAATAGTAAATGTATATAATATATATATATATATATAGTTCAACCTCACCTAAAGTCAAGCCTTAGTCCATATAGGCCTCAGAGCTGGATATGGCTCCTCATACAACAAATTAACAAGTGGATTCTAGCCTCATGAAGGACTATTTTAATTAATATGGATTTACAAATATAGGATTGTTGGTGTTGTTAGCAAGGAATCAAGGACCTTATAAAGGGAAACCAAAGGAAGAGAATTGCAATAGGAAAATAAAGAAACATGAACACTACATGTTAATGTCATTAATGCACTGCAGCAGGCCAGACTAATACATAAATCGTTATGACTTTCACTCAGAAAAATGCTAAGAAAAGGAGGATCTCCCTAAAGCCTGAAACAATAACAGGATTGTTGGTGTTGTTTGCAAGGAGTCAAGGACCTTCAAAAGGGAAACCAAAGGACGAGAATTGCAATAGGAAAATAAAGAAACATGAAAATTGCATGTTAATGTCATTAATGCACTGCAGTAGCCAGTAGGCTAGACTAATAAATAAATCATTATGACTTTCACTCAAAAAAAATGCTAAGAAAAGGAGAATCTCCCTAAAGCCTAAAACAATAACTTGAATAAAAAAATTATCTTAAGGAAGAGCTGAGAGAATTCTCTCAAGTCCTTCCCTCAGATTTTACTAAATCATCTGGGCCATCTCGAATTAATAACTTTTAAACAATTACAAACAAAGAATAAAAAATTGTTATAGATCTTTTTACAGTGGGCCTACATAAAAAAAACAAAATGGGGCTCAATGTTAGATTTAAAATTTCATTCCCATTTATATTATTAGCTCTATGCCAACCTTTACTGCTATAAACATTGGCCCACTACCGGATCTGTAACAACCCGGAATCCAGGGGCCTTCGAATTCCACATCGAGACGTATAAAAGTATTCACTTTCACATCATAAGTCAAATCATTATAGCATAATAAACCAGGCTTTTTTCCTAAAATTTGAATCTTTAATCTTTAATAGAATAAATATCAAAATCCAAATAAAGGAAATAAACTATAAAATTCAAAAATAATCCAATTAAATCTTATATCTAAGTAAAATTGTCTGTGAGTCCCGAACGCTCAATCGCATGTGTTAAATCTGATTTCTTCGTCAAGCGTGAATCCCAAGAAGGAGGAGCCATGGTGGGCCCATCCAAGTTGTTTCAAATTTTCAAGATTCCTTTCTAATTCTGTGGAGAATCTAAAATTCAAATTTGAATCTGAATTGGAGAGGAAAGTGTACCATAAACAAAGAAGGAAAGTGAAGCAAAGAAAGAAAGAAGAAAAACCCAACCATGTGTTACACGCCCAAAGGGGGCCCCACATCTATTGGCTATTGCAAAGAGAGGAATTTCAGAATTTGGAAATTCTTTCTCAAGTCCAAGTGGCGCCCAAGCATAGAGAAGAAAAGGGAGAAAAAGAAGGAAGTTCCCAAGCAAGAGTCCAAGAAGGGGGTCCCACACTCCATGTTGCACGCCCATATGGGCCCACTTTTATGTTCAAAGATTCAGATTTAGTCTCTTAAAAATAAATCTCAGATTTGTGGGTCCATGTGAGGAACTTTCAAGCTATAAAATGGGACCGGAATTAGAAAGTCTTGCACGCCAAGAGAGGGAGACTTCTATTCTCATCTAATTAGGAAACTTACTTGAAAAAGTAAGCAAGAGGTTTAATCACAAAAGGAAACAAAGCCTAAAAAGGAGGAAACTCTTTACAAAAAATTGCTTTTGCAAAAAGCATAAAAGGGGATCAAGGAGATGGACGACCACCACTCATACCACAAGCCCTAGCAGCCGTACAACCCTAATTTGGAGCTTTTTGGAGCAAAGGAATAGAGAAGCAAGCTGTGGCCGTCCCTTCTTCATCAAACTTCTAGAATTTTTCTTATGACTATCTTTTCTATGTTATTTTCAACTCCAAACATGAGTAGCAAAACTTTTAGGGCTAGGGTGTAATTGAAACCCTAGCCTAATTTTATGTAGGCCCCTTTGGCGTTCTTTAATTAAGATTTCAATTTTATTTGATGAGTTTCTAAACCATGTTTTTTATTTGATGAGTTGTGTATATGCCATGCCAACCATGCCATGCTCAATTAAATTTAAGATTAGCTAACTTATCTTTGATTGATCTTGATGTTAAGCATCTAGGATTTAGATACATGAATAATCTGGGTATATGTCATGCTTAGACTCGTGCATTTATCATTCCCATTGTTTTTATGCAACATGCATGTATTGACTAGGACATATGCCATGCTAAGTTTTTGCAAACTTGATGAACAATTCATGTAGTATGCCACTCATGAATTAGGTTTAGAGGAATCATAATCTAGATACATATGCCATGATCTTGTCACCAATAATTCTGATTTTTTATTAAGGGATAATAAGGGACATGCATAGGATAGGTTAGGGGAGTAGATGAAACCCTAGTTCATTCATTCTCATTGTTTTCAATCCTAGTAGTAGTCTTGTGTGTTAGGTTACTTTCCATTAAGCTTTTGATTTGTTTTAATAGTTTAATTTACTGTTTTTAGTAATTTCATTCAACCACCTTTTCATCCATTTAATATTCTGAATTTTTAGTTATTTTTTACGTTGTTTTATCACAAGTCTTCGTGGGATCGACCTTGTACTTACAATTCATTATACTACATAATGAGTTTTAAGTTGTGTGCATATTAAGTAGCTTATTTCTAGGTAACTTGGTGCATACCAGTCGCCCCATCAAACAACCTTCCAACATGTAGGTCCATAATCTCAAAGAAGACTCATGAATAAGGCACTATGTTTCTTATGAAGTTTATGCAAAATAACAGGGGTTATTTATAATTACAAAACTCTTTATAAAACTTTTAATAGATATCGTCACTCCCAGACTTAGCCTTACCTGGACCATAATCTCCAGGGGAAACTTAATCAAATAAAGCTTCTAGACTTGGGCCTTAGAGCAATTTTTGAAACTCATAAGAGACCCTATCTTCCAAACTAGAAAGCATCTTCCAAATAGAACTTCATCTTCCGGAAAACAGAGTTCGTGCCTGGAACTCTTGGTTGGCTGGATAATGGGCCCCGCTGAGATCCAAGGTCGACTATGGGTCCACAATCAGATCCCTGGTCCTGATCAATCATCCGGTGTGGACCATGGGGTCCTACAATTAATGTAACTATTTCTTGACGACGGGGGACTGAAAATCAATTTCTGCAATGCATCTATAGCTGATTGATCATCTTGGCAGGGTCTGGGAATTATCTGGACAATAAGAGACCCAAATCCTCCTATTTATCAAAAGAGTTTGAATCATAACAGTCATCAACTACAACTGGATTGATCGGTAGTGTCTCATAACCATGTAATCCATCATGAAAACAGGTAATCATCAAGAAAACATGCAATTTATTACTGTCTAATGGTTCCAGCAGTACGAGGAAAACAAAACGATACAGATTCACAATCTACTACACACAGGAAAACACAGCACATCATGTATACAAAACAATCTACTCACCTGTTATGGGCACTGATTCTGGTTCTTCCTCCTCCTCCTTCTAGTTGCTGGACTAGAGGTTTTGGGTTATACAGAGTGGTATGCAATAGAGGAAAGAAAGAGATCGAAAAGATGCCTAGTGTTGGCTTCAAGGGAGGGAACATGAATATATATATATATCACTTGACTTTCCTTTCCTTTCCTTGTCCGAGTCAACTTCCTATTAGTGTGAGAACTCTCTTTCTAATCATAAAAGAGTCTTAAGGAGGATTTAAGTTCCAACACTTCCATCTCTAACTAAAATATCTCACAACAATGAGTCTCTACTCTCTCAAAAAAAAAAAAAAACGATGAGTCTTTAAACAATAAAAGGGGTCCCGCTAATAATTTAATCATATCATTTACACTAATTAAATAAGGGGCCAGAGAGCTAAGCTGAAGCTTAAGATAAGGTAAGCTGAAGTAAGCTCAATTACGTAGTGGAGCCCACTTGGGGACCCATATGGGGATGGGGTGGGGGGGATTTCAATAACTCACCGGGACCCTCCTTCCTACAAAAAATCTGCCCAAATTGTAGTTTCTATCATCTCCACCTGGGCACCAAAAGTTTAATGGTCAACGGTCTATTCGGATTGGTACATAGTCGATCCAACGGTCTAGTAAATTCGGATGTGACCAAAAGTTGGTGGGCTTGTGCAATTTAAGGGGGTCGTGTGTTTGGTCCATTTGGATGGATCAAGGATGGGCCCTAGAAGCGTTAGCTTACGGAATCATATCATAAGCTTAAGCTTAGGAGAGCCTTGCTCATTAAATAAAAGCACAAATATTATAAATAAAATCACCCAAACAAAGCATAAATACAAAATCAAATATTCCAGCCCCTACAGTAGGACCCAGGGTATTACAGAACCTATCACAATCATCAAATTTGAATGAATCATCTGGATCCTATCCCACCCTCGAGTTCCCTGTTGCCCCTGCAGAAACCATCTCATCATACCCTATTGCCCCAAAAATCCGAAACCCCAGCCGACCCACCTTCCATTCCCCAAAATCCCAACCCATGTAAATAAAAAATTAAAAAAAAATAAGAAGAAGAAGAAGAGAGAGATAAAGAAGGGAGCGTACCCTGCACCCCACAACATCTCCACGGCCTGCGACGACTCTCTTGTCGAAGGAAGTCTTGCGAGCCCTAATACCTTTCTTGATCTTCACAGAAGAGAGAGCATAGGTTTTTATTGAGTGCTGCTATTGGCACACAAAAATTTTCTTTTCAAATACAAGAATTTTTTATATTTTTTTATTACATTTATACCCCTTTATGAAATGACTAAAGTAGCCATTATCCAACAAAAACTCAAATCAGATTTTCTTTTCACACACAATCTCCATTCTTCTTCCCTAAAGAGCTTCTCCCAACTCACTCTCCACTTCTCACTCTCCACTTCCTCCATCTTCCTTCCTTGGGCAAGTCATCTTCAGTCACTTGCATTTTATTTTTTCTGGGCATCCTATCTCACTCTCCACTTCCTTCATTTTCATTTGCAACTCATCTTTCATTCACATTCCTCCTTTTGATTGTGCAATGAAGGAAGAGATGGATGAAAACAACAATCAAATGGTGCCTTTTAATCAAAGCAGTAGTGGAAAGGTATTTTTCATTGATATTTTTTTTTCATTTTTGTATCTTTTGTAATTTCTTCATCTAGCCTGAAACTTCGAACCTCCAGATATGTACGGTATTTCAGAACCGAACATATAGCATATGTTCGGACGTACAGGACCGAACATATGACATATGTTCGGACCTATACAACCAAACATAAGCTATATGTTCGGTCGTGCACTTCCGAACATATAGCATATGTTCGGTCCTGAGATTCCGAACATATGCTATATGTTCGGAATTAAATATTCGGACACTGATATTTAATTAATATAGTCGTGCACTTCCGAACATATAGCATATGTTCGGTCCTGAGATTCCGAACATATGCTATATGTTCGGAATTAAATATTCGGACACTGATATTTAATTAATATATTATGCAGGTCTCTACGCAAGAAAGTCAGGTTGGATCGGACTTTGTCATGGATTATACCAGTGAGTTTATAACCCAAGAGGTGAGACCAACATATGTAGGATTTATTATTCAAGTTACATTTACTTATTACTAAATTCGTATTTAATTTGTTTATTTATTGTAGATATTTCACAGCCGCGATTCGTTGATCAGTTGGGCTCGTGGAGTAGGAAGGAAAAATGGGTTTGTTATCGTGATAAAGGTTTCAAATGCTGCTCGAGTGGGTGTCAAAGCGAGAGTACTCCTTGCTTGCGAGAGAAATGGACAATATAAACAAGAAGAGTGCCAAAAGCGAAAGAGGATCAAACAAACCTGTTCAAAGAAATGTGGATGTCCTTTCGCACTAAAGGGTAAAAAGTTAGACTCAAATGATGATTGGATGTTGGAGGTCATATGTGGTGTGCATAACCATTCGGCCGCGGAATATTTAGAAGGGCATTCATTTGCAGGAAGATTATCAGAGGAGGAAACAAAGTTGCTGGTTGACATGTCGAAGAGCATGGTTAGACCAAAAGAAATTTTGGTTACGTTGAGACAAAGAAGTGAATTTAACGTAACCACAATGAAGACCATATACAATGCACGCTACAGATATAAAGTTAATGAGCGGGGTGAAAGAAGTCAGATGCGACAACTACTTGGTAAGTTGGCAGAGCATGATTACATAGAATGGCATAAGAATTGTGAGGATAGCGAGATTGTAACTGACTTGTTTTAGACGCACCCAAAAAGTATAGATTTGTTGCGTGCATTTCCACATGTCTTGATAATGGACTATACTTACAAGACCAATCGTTATCGCATGCCTCTTCTGGAGATTGTTGGAGTCACATCCACAGACATGACTTTTTCAGTATGCTTTGCATACCTTCATGCTGAACGTGAAGAAAATTATGCATGGGCACTAGGTGTATTGCGTTCTATTATTGGCGATGGTATTCTTCCTGATGTCATTGTGACGGATGGAGAATTGTCACTCATGAACGCCATTAATAGAATATTCCCTGGTGCTACTCATTTATTATGCAAATGGCACATTAATAGAAACGTATTGGCGAGATGCAAGAAGTTGTTCGAAACGAAAGAAAAATGGGACAGGTTTATTTTGAGCTGGAATATGTTGGTGTCTTCATCCACAGAAGATGAGTTTGGTGAACAACTCAGTAAGCTAAATAATGAATTCAGCACGTACCCTGATGCACTCAATTACGTGAAAGGTAGTTGGTTGGATGCTTACAAAGAGAGATTTGTCTCCGCATGGACGGACAATTGTGTCCATTTTGGGAATACTACCTCGAACAGGTAATTTTTAAAAAAATTACTTTATTTGATTTATGCTTATTAATTAATAAGACTAACCTCTTAATAATCCAATGCAGGGCCGAGAGTTCACATGCACAACTCAAAAGACAGCTTGGTTCAAGTCAAGGAAATTTTGAAGCAGTTTGGTCTAAAATCCATAATTTGCTTGAGTTGCAGCATACCAATATCAAAGCTTCATTTGAGAAAAGTAAAACAGTTATGCAACATAATTTCAAGCCGGCAGAATACAAAGATCTTCGTGGTACTGTTTCTAAAAATGCACTTGAGAAAATTTTAACAGAAACCAAGAGAGCTAATCTAGTTGGAATTGACGCCAGTGTGTGTGGTTGTGTTATTCGACGCACACATGGATTACCCTGTGCGCATGAGATTGCAAAATATATCAGTCAAGGGCGGCCTATTCCTCTAAGCTGTGTACATCAGCATTGGAAGAAGCTTGATATGTTGCCAACTGCTTCGTCGATGATGAGTTCTTCTATGGGTTTGGATTGCAAGGCAGATTTGGAGTTACTTGAAAAACGGTTCAATGAGTATGATTCCACTAGAAAATTGCAACTTCTAAAGAAGATATGGGAGCTATCTATGCCAGACAGCACTCATTTGATTGAACCCGAGGTGATATCAAGAACAAGATGCAGACCAAGTATGAAAGCTGACACATCAACTCGACGAGATCCAAGCGCTTTTGAATTGGTGCCGTCTGCACAGGATAGCTACTCTCCTAGATCAGTTGCAGTGAAAGATGTTAAAAATAAAGGACAATTGGGATTCAAACCAAAGAGAAACGAGAAGATAAGGGCGATTCGTACAAGGTCAAAGAACATCAGTAATTATGTGGACTCATTTCCCGTGGGGTTGAGACCTTACATTAAGGTTGTAAAGGATGTTGCAGCTGATGGTAATTGTGGATTCAGAGCAATCGCTGGATTGGTAGGCCTACCCGATGATGAATGGAGACAAGTCAGAAGAGATTTATTACAAGAGCTGCTTACACATGTAGACCACTACAGACAAGTATATGGAGTGGAGGAAAGAGTTGAGGAATTGGTTGAAACATTATCATGCATGGATGACAACCCATTGATAGACTATTGGATGACTATGCCTGACATGGGACATCTCATAGCATCACGTTATAATTTGGTGTTATATCATTTGAGCAGAAAACAATGCCTGACTTTCCTGCCTTTGCGATCTGTGCCGGTGCCAATGCCTTCTCGGAACGAGAGAACAATCGGTTTTTTTAATGGGAATCATTTTGTACAACTATTTTTAATACCTGGTCATCCAATTCCGCCTATTGCAAATAAGTGGAAACAGTTTCATTATCCTTGTGCGGATGGATGGGAGACTCCATATAGGGAGCGGATTGTTCAATTCAAAGAGCTCGTAACTCCAGATGTATCAATAGCAGAGACAATTGATTTGGATTGAATGTAATTGGACACAATTCCTTTATGTTTCTGTATCGGAATGTTCTTTTAATCATTTAATGAAGTTGATGATGTTTTTTTTTTTCTGTGCATTCTATTAAAATAAGCTTTTTTATGTTGAATGTGGTTGAGTCCATGCTTATTAATTGAATGCAGACTCATTAAAAAAAGTTAAATTCGTAACTGTAATACCGATCGGATATACAGTGCCGAACATATCCATATAGTTCGGTTCTGAGTGACGGAACATCATGGATATGTTCGGCACTGAAGTTCCGAACATCATGAATATGTTCGGACCTGAGTTTCCGAACAAAAATGTTTTGTTCGGACCTGTGTATCCGAACGGAGGTTCAGTTATCCTACTTTGATAGTATATAATGAAAATATTTCAACCTGTACATAAAAAATCAAGCACTATCCAAAGTAATTAAAGATAACATCAAATAACTAAAACACATTTGACAGCAAGTACATCCATATTCAAATTACACAAGAACATCGTCTTAAAATAACCATGTTAGTACTTGAAAAAAATATATTATAATGTTTTTTTTGTTTTTCGTCAATTATAACAACTGTTTACATTTCTTCAACTGTCCCTTCCCCTCCTAGTCCTAGTGCGACTGTAAGTTTGTGAACTCATGTGGGGATGTTGAAAGGTTCGTTGAGCATCATCAATTGAAACTCCCCGTAACACATGTGCCACCTGATTCACATGGGTATATAATCCCCGCGGGTCTTCAACCCAATGGTCTTCACCTCTTCCCGTAACCTCATCAAGTATGATCAGTGCATCCGAATTACGCTGCTAATAGTCAATCATACCGCTACCACTTGGCTCATTTTCTTCGGGACGGGGCGCGAAATTAGAATGAAAGTTTGGGTGTTGTAATATCCTCCACGATACTCGTGCATACCAATCCATATACCCGGGAACGCAATCTGAAGGACGCCTAACTGGTTGACTACGATTCAATGCAGATAGTAGGTGATTAGGCCATCCTTCCCAAACTTGATTGATATATTGATATGCGATTTGATAGTCACGGGCAGTCGGACCTCGCGTAGCACGAATAGGGGCTAATGGCGGTGGAGGAATCGTCTGAACTCTCCCAAACTGTCTGAGCACCCTATCTGGGTGATAAGGCTCAACAACATCCATACATTTGATGCACCCACAGTAGTATGCAACTTCATTGAAAGGATGATATTGTCTAACATCACGATATGGGTCTCAAGTCACCTGAAAGTAGTTAGTCCAATCGTAAGATATGAAAGTATATAATAGAAAATAAAAAGTTAATCCGATACACTATTTAAAAGAAACATCAAGTTAATTACCTGATCAGCACTCATGACATCAATTCTCTCTCGTATGCTTTGTAAAGGAGCAGACTCTCTACGAGGAAACCAACGATGAACCCGGGGCTGAATGGCTTGATAGAGTAAGTTTGGAGTCGGAGCCAAACTTTCGATGTGTTCGTACACCCAAGCTTCTAGTAAAGTCAAATAGCCGGCTATTTGTTTCACTTCATGCCTGCTTGCTAACCCCAACTGCCTGTATAAGTATGCTAGTGCAGCAGCACCCCATGCATATGAACGTATGGCCTCTACATCCATGAGTTTTGTAAGGAAAATGATCGGCACCCGTGTGCCACTCTTGTCAGTAAACAAGGTACAACCAAATAAGTACAGAAGGTAAGCTCTTACTGCAGAGTCTATCATCTCGTCCCCATCATCGTCAGACAAACTGGAAAACCTTTCCCGTAACCACTCCAATCTAACTGATTGGCCCCGCACTTGTATCAACTCGTCATGTGCTTCTACCGGTTCTACTCCTAGTGCATCAACGAGGAGTGCTTGAGCTTCTTCATATGACATTCTTTCATTATAAGAAACCGTCCGCCCAATCACTGGGATGCCTAGGATAGATGCAGCATCATCTAAGGTGATGGTCATCTCACCAAAAGGCATATGAAAGGTGTTCATCTCAGGTTGCCACCTTTCCACAAAACCAGATACAGTAATCTTATTGACGGAGCGGTAAGATGCAGTCACTAATGGAGCCAATCCAGACCTCGAGACTAAATCCCTAAACCTGTCAGACTCATTCAGTTGCCACAAAGGCACTTTCTGCCCATGACTTAGACATTTCAGTGGGCCTCGATCCTGCATTCAACCATTAATACATAATTAAATAAATTAACAAATGAATAAAACTTTCATATGAACAAGTGAAACACACCTGTCCAATCCAAATGTACCCAGCTGTATGTGTATCAAAGCTGGTCAATAAGGACCTATCTTGTGGCCCCAGAGCTGGTTGATCTTCCATTTCTTGTTGTTGTTCTTCCTCTTCCTCAGATACCTCTGGGTCTTCTACAACCTCTTCTACTATCTGACGTCGCTTCCTATTTGAAGCAGTAGGTCGCACCCGAGAAGAGCTTGGCCGGTCCATTTCTAAAATACGAAAGAAAAAAATTTTATTTGACTGCTAGATCTCTATATGTTCGGACCTGAGTGTCCGAACAAATTGGTTTTGTTCGGACCTGAGTGCCCGAACAAAAGTAATATGTTCGGACACTCAGGTCCGAACAAAAACAATTTGTTCGGACGTTAGTGTCCGAACATTTGCAACCCGTTCGGTCAACCAGAGCCGAACAGTCGCGATTTCTGAACCTAAAACCACGACGATGGTGGATCAAATGCAACCCAAAACTCGTAGAAAACAGTAACATTGTTTGTCAAAACTTACATTGAATGAAAATCTATCCTAATAACAAGTTTTCATGGAAAAATAAGTAATCTAAGATGGAAAAAAATGGTAAAGAATAGATAGGAAAGAAGAAGAAATAGTGATGTTGGAAGGATCCATTTACCTTTGGAAGAGAAGGATGTCTAGAGGAATAAGAACACCGGTGGCTCGCCGGAGAATCGCCGGAAAATGGATCCAGTCGGTGGAGTGGAAGTCCCTTTTGGTTTGTGTGTGGGAAGAACAAGAAGAAGATGTGTGTGGGAAGAAAAAAGAGGGGAATGAATATAAGGTCAGTTTAGGAACTTTTGATGTGTGTGGAAAGAAATACATTCATTTTTAAATTTTAGTAATGTGTGTGGAGAGGAATTGTGTGGGAAAAGATAAATTTTGTGTGCCAATAGCAGCACTCTTTTTATTAGGTTCTTTTTTAGTATGTTGCATCAAGGTTTTTAGAATTTGTAAATAAGTCCCCTGTAATATTAGTATTTATAAATAAGCTCCTACGTTTCATTTTAATACTTTTTATATCCTCAAAATCAATTCTCCTAACAAGAATGACCAACCATGATGAAGTTTGAATTGAGCTTTTGGATTCAGCCCATTTCATTTTCAAGGAACTGAAAGACATCATTCAATACTTGCCCCCATGAAATCTCGATTTGGTGAAACGATACAAGAGAGTTCATGGCATGCATTGATTTTATTAAAAGGTTAGAGAAGAGGATGGGAAATGTGTTTTACAAGCAATAAGTTTTGAATGATGGAAGATGTCGTCTGAATTGTTTCATTTTATGAAAAGTTGCAAAAGAGTTGATGGCCTTGATTGATTTTGTGAAATGGTAGAGAGGAGGACTAGTTGCTTCTAATTGATGGGAAACATATGGAAGGAGCAAGTTTCACTGGCAGTCAATATCTCATTTGAAATTGCACATTTGACGAAATAAGTGGACATGAGGCAATATCTATATATATACTAGCAACAACGCCTCGTGCTTAGCCCAGGGCAAAACATAAGATATTATATCTTGAATTTATGAGATATCAAAATTAATTATAAATATATAAGAATATATTCATGCATATTTATATAAAAGCAGTCAACACATTTTCAATCACAAATACAAGTGGTCAACATCAACAATAAACTATTACAAAGATAACGCTAAAAAATTCATTCAACAACAACATAAAAATAATAATAACAGCAATAATTACTAAAGAAGATATAGAAAAGCGAATTTTGTTAATATATATAATATTAATATTGAGAAATGTATTCAAGTTTTTGTTACCCATTGATAATTTCATAGCACGATAAAACAAAACCACCCCATTTGGACTTGTTTGTGCAACAAAAGGATTCTACTTTATGTAGATTTTTATTTCCTCATGAGAATGGAATTTCGTATTTTCTTAGAAAATCAAAATCCTCTCTATTAAGGAAAAATGATTCATTTTTTCTTTTATGCAATGAAAATACATCACACCGAACAACATAATATTGTCAACAAATAAAATCATAAAAATGTGCAATCCTCTCGTTACACAAATGCACCATTTTTTTTATCTTCACACGGGCCAATGGTCATTTCAATCCCTCCTCGCAAATTTCTTTCTACCCCTTTGAAGTAACACCAATACCATTTTAGAGCTGATCAAACTGTTTTTTAGCTTTAGATTTAAAAAAAATAAATAAACATCTTAACTTTAAAAGCCATAAATTATGAGACTTTAAAACCACGGGCTAGTGTTATTTGATCCCAGTAATAATTGGCCCACCTTGGATCAATGTATATATCTCTTAATTACGAGTTCATGTGGGCCCATGGAAGTGTAATTTATGTGGGCCAAACCCTGAGTCATATGTTTATATAATCAGATGAAAAATTTATTAGTGTGAATTGTTGAAAGGTGGGCCCCAAATAATAAAATTAAAAAATGACAATATTGAGAAGATGGAAGATAGATGGTGTTGAGAGGGAGATAGCAAAATAGAGAGATTTTAGGAGATATTGATTGAGAGACTTTAGGAGATAGAGGATATGGATAAAGAGATTTTTCTGGAGAAAAAAATTGTGGCATCTAATGACATGGAACCTTAAAGCACTCTATGTTTCTTCTTCATATTTATTTGAAAAAATAATTATTGAGTTGCTGAGGTGGCACCCTTCACAGCCCACCTCCCCGTTTGCTTTAATATATATAATATATGAAAATTTTGTAATAACTCCCCATTTCAAAAGGAGCGTTTTCACCCCTTTTGATTTGTCCAATGAAATAATGCCAACTCACATTTATTTACTCACCTTTTTTATCATAGGAGTGTGTAGGAGAGAAAATTGTTCATGCCAACTCTTATTTATTTACTCGCCTTTATTATAGGAGTGTGTAGGAGAAAAATGTGGAGATTTATATTTGAGATAGATTCTTTTGAGGTGCTCACGTGGATATAATATGTCAATCAGTTGCCCTTTTAGCCCTTCTTTATTTTGCATAGTGGGGCACACATTTGGATTAAGCAAAGCCCTTCACATTTAATTTGAAGGCTAATTTGAGCCTTCAAATTCACCCACCCCCATGTATCGGCATTATTTATAATTTCACACCAATGTGACCATATCTTTGATCGAATTTAATCATAAAAGTTAGAGGGCCCCACTGATGGATTTCCAACTCCTTGAATTAGCATTAACTTGATACTAATCAAACACTAACCGACATTGACTGGATCACAATAATAATAGGGCCCATTGATTCTAATAAAACACTATCCATGATCTTTCTAGCACATTCTCGCGAATAGATTAGTGAAAACAGGCCTTTCATCATGGTCTCATCAGTGGACCCATTTGCTTTGATCACTTTTTTTCAAGTGGGCCTCACTTAAAGGAGCATCATGGATCTTGCCCATCATCACATTATGAAATTCTTAAGTTTTATTTGTGATTAATCTAATGGTGGGATCAACCCCTATTAGTTTTAAATTTGGCAAAACCAAAGATGAAGCTATTTACTTCGATTGGTTTGGATTTTTTCATAGTGGGACACACTTATCAACACAAAGTTCTTGTTTAACCTAAAGAACTACAATGTGTCGTGTGGTTAGGAAGTCCAGTTTTAACCTAGAAGTCCTACCTTCAAATCTCTTTAAGGCCTTGACCGATAGATAGGGCTAGTGGGTGGTTCTATGTATCCGTAGGTTTACCAATGATCAACCGAAAGAGGGTCGGCGGGTTCCAATGTTATAAAAAAAAAAAAAAAAAAAAAAAAAAAACTACAATGTGTTCTTCTAAAAAAAAAAATTAAAGATTTCCATAATGAAAGGAGATAAATTGGTAAGTGTTAACTTTATTTCCATGTGGATGGGAATTCCACTTATTGGTGAGCCAACAACTTAAATATGAGGGCTTAACCATATCTCACATGCTTTTATAGGAGCATCTCCATATATATATATAATTGAAGAGTTTGAGAGAAAGGACAAGTAGAAGGGTCTTACAAAAAATATATAATTTAAAAATCATCCATTTTTTAGTTGAAATGTTAATCTCTTATTACACAAAAAGATATAAATGCCTTTTATTTTTATGGGGATTTTACAAAAAAAAAAAAAAAAAAAAAAAACAGCCTAGATGTCCAGTGGGTTCAAAATGTAATTTTAACTTCTATTGCACCAGATCAGTCATTTTTCACGAAATGACATTTTTTTTAGCACTTTCAACTTTCGACCCTAGTTTTATAATGTTAAGGGTCATTAGGGACCCTGCGGCGTACACAGAGTAGAACAAAATGGGCGTGTTTCCTTATGTTTCATTTAGCATTTTCAACTAGCGTCCCTAACGACTTTAGTTTTATGACGTTAAGGGTCCCTAGGGACCTTGGGTGTACACAAATTAGGACAATCAATTTCTTCCCCATTTCTCAGCAGTCAGGCCTCCCAATTCCAGTTGATGAAATTAGATAAAAATGGAGGACTTGAGACTAATATTGTTTAATATTCACGTTGATGTAAATCATATGCATAGTTGTTGGATTTTTGTATTAAAATTCAAATTAGCTTTCTATGCAGAGGCTTTCCAAGCAACCGCCAAAATTGATACTGGAAGTTATTGTTGCCTGTGTGCACCAAAACGATGGAAAAAAAAAAAGGAGTCTGCTACTGTTTTTTTTTTCTTGGTTCTTTGGAAAAGATTGAAATCCCCTGTTGTACAAAAGTTATCTAGAAATCTGCAATCTTGTAGCCATAAAGAGATGATGAAGAGGCAATAAATTGTAATGGAAATAAATCATAAATGTACATGAACAAAATAAAGCACCAAACATTCCAATAGAATTTATTCATTTACATCAGCATAAAAATCTCATCTTTCCAAGCCTTTTCTTATATTTGTTTCCAAAATCAAATTGCAGTAAGATCAAACCATAAATGCTCAAACACCTCCACAATCATATCATGATGCTCATCCGAATTCAAGGAGAGGTAGCAAGCAAGCAACTCTTCGAAGTCCCTCGATGCCCGGATGTAGTTCTCCACAATCATCTCCAACATTGAATCCCTGAAGTCCTTCTCTGGATCGAAGGATGACTTGACGACAGCGAAGCCCTCTGTCGCTTTCTTCTTCCTCGTCTTTGTTGGTGTCACGGGAGATGTCGAGTTCGACTTGCGACAGTAGGCCTGGATCTTCTTGATCGCTAGCCTCGGAGAATGTGCACAAATTTTTAGTCCTTTAGGAGGCAATGACGATGATAGACTCCGAACAAGACTAGTTTCTTCTTTCAGAAAAAATGATTCATGAACATTTCTGTCATCAATCATAATTTGAAGACTAAGTCGAATTGTGTGTCCAAAACCAGATTCTAGGGTTTCAGCAGCCATGAATGGAGGAGAAGAGAGGAGGAGGAGGGTGGTTGTTGGTGGAGGAGAGTGGTTGTTGGTGGACGAGAGAGGCAGCTATGACTTTCTGCAACTGGAATTAGAAGGCGAAATCGAGATTAGATTGGAGAAGAAGACCTGGACAACGAAAGAGAGAAAAAACCCTCTTTTGTTCTACTTTTCATATACACCACAGGGTCCCTAGCGACCCTTAACGTTATAAAACTAGGGTCGCTAGGGACGCTAGTTGAAAGTGCTAAAAAAAATACCATTTTGTGAAAAATGACTGATCTGGTGCAATGAAGGTTAAAATTACATTTTGAGCTCACTTGACATCTAGGCCGTTTTTTTTTTTTTTGTAAAATCCTCTATTTTTATTCACAAAAATCCCTTCAACGTACCACAAATAAGAAAAGTTAAATAGATAAATTTTAAGATTTTATTCTTTTTGATAAAATCCTTTATCTTTTCTTAAGTTCTAGAGTGGCCAATCACTTAAATCTCTTTACAAGTGAATTACTCAAATGGGCCTAAGTAGGAATGATGTTAAAAAAATAAGGCCATTAAAAATTTGTGGGAGAAATTTAAGCGTGATTGGATGTGGTAGATTGGTGAGGGAGGTCGGCCCAATTGTTGGCATGGTGAAAAAAAAAAGTAAGGAGAACTGAATGCATGGACGAAAGAAAAGCATTGAAACAAAAAAAAAACACAAATTGGGGATAGTGTTTTTTTGTCGGTCAATTTCAGCTAACTGTAACGCTGTGTTTGAAAAGGGAGGAGGGGAGGAGAGGGAAAATTTGAGGGGAAGGAAAATGGAGGGGAGGGAAAATTAAAATTTCCCTCCTCTTGTTTGTTTATAGTAAAAAAGGAGGAGGGGGGACGAAAATCCCCTATTTGCAAGCCTTTTTCTCTCCTCTTTCCCCCTAGTTTTGAAGGGAAAATTTTGGGGTAAAATTTTTAAAATTTTATCCCCAAATTCCCCCCTCCCACTTTCCCTCCCCGCTTCCCAAACACCCTCTATTTTAACTTTCCCTCCATTTTCTCCTCTTTTTTTTTCCTTACCCTTATTTTACATCCTTCCCCAACATAGTGTAAGTAACAAGCCGACAACAATAGATCAGTTATAGCCTCATAGGGGATGTATATTACCTAATGACGGAGAATTCAATGCATGATTTATGGAAGCTCAAAAATCTTTGGAGGTAAAAGAAAGTGGCATTAAATGCTAAAGTGACTTGTTGCTGCAAGGGATTGTGACATTGAATTCATTAAATTTATTGATGTTCTCATGGCTACATAAGTAGGTAGTGTTAGGCTGAAGGAACCGAATATGAAAGGAAAAGGGATTAGGCCCCTGTTTGGCATGTCTATTTTTTGCCTCTAAACATCTATTTCTCTAAAACGGACAGAAGTTTTGAAATTTAGAGGTGTTTGGCAGTGGTTTATAGCCTCTGCATACTTTAGAGCAAAAGAGGCAAAGCCTCTAAAATGGAAATGCCCCAAAAATGGGTATGTAGAAATCAGAGGCAATGCCTCTTGAAAAAGTAGAGGCGGAATCCATTTTTTATGACAAAAATGCCCTCGACGGAATTTTATTGGCAACGAATGTCCTTTGAATAAAACTGTCCGTTCTCGTTATTTCTGCAACTCGAAACCACAGAAAGACAAACAGACATAGGCTCGTTCGCAACTCGAAACCACAAACAGAGAGACAGAGAGAGGCTCGTTGGAGAGAACGTGGGTCTTCTTCCTGGACTTGTTTGCAACAAATCCCCACCTTGGGTCGTGCTTTTGATCGGGACCGTTGCTTGCTTTCTCGGTTATGGAGTTCTCTGGCTTGCCCTAAGCCAGACCCTTTCGTTGCCTTACTGGGTGGTGAGTTCTCGATTCTTTTTTTTTATTGATTTCTTTTGGGTACCCTTTTGCTATGTAGATGTGTTTTTGGATGATTCTGATTCTTGGGTTTATTGGGGTTTTGAGGATTCAATCGATTACATGTAGGTATAGATGGACTTTTGTGTGTGTGTGTGGGTGAGGGGGGGTATGTGATTGAATTGAATGGATGTAATGCTATATTGTTGGGGTAACTTGTTTTGTCCAGTGTGTTTCTCTGTCTCTTTGTTGTTGTGGTGATTGAGATTTCTTTTGCATTTCGGGTCGCTTGGATCTGGGTTTTGAGCAAAACTATTTTAGATTTTTGGTATGCTGGCGACTTTTTGGATCTGGGTTTTGTCTAAAATTTATTTATTTTTCTTATTTTCGTGTTGATAAGATTTTTCTTATCCAAGTATGAGTTGAATGGAAATGGGTGAACAGAATATATAAACTTGCTACTGAATTTGGAGGCTGCCCAAAGTGGTGTTTCAATGGGATTCAAAGTTCTGCACCTGAAATCCATCAAAATATTGTTTTGGAAGCAGTTGGAATCCTGGTAAACTGCTACCTACTGTGAGAGTGGAGTTAACATGAGTCAACTTCAAATTGTGAGAGGTGAAATATAAGTTTTACCACTTAATATTTATAGGAAAAAAGCTTCTGAAGAGGTGTTAGTAGTGAGAAACTGGACCATGGTTTTAAGCTTTGGTACTTTTAGTAATTGAAGTACATCCAGTGCTTTGGGTCTTTACAGGAAATGCAAGAGCAGTTTGAAAAGAAAATAAGGACCAAGGCAGCAAATTGCCTTTTTGTTGCCGCCAATGGACTTAATACAAAATTAGGTATGTAATTTACAGAAAGCTTAAATGGGAGAAATATGTTTTTAGAAAAAAAGAAACCTAGATGCATAGATAGGCTTGAGATTAGAATCTACCAAAAATTAGCCCCTTGGATAATTCTAGTCGTCCAATCATCATATGATGAAATTGAAATAGGATGGCTAGAAATGCCTAATGGGCTTATTTTTGGTAGATGCTTAACTTACTGTCACTGCTCATTTATGTATCTTGTAGGGCCATTATACCCTACAATATGTCATGTTCCCCAGCTGAAATTTTGTGCATCACATGAAAACCACTTCTGCTTTCTAACATATCCGTTAATTATGTAAAATGATACTGTTGGATGAGAACTAAGAGACAAGCGTTTCATCTCTTTGGATATATCCAATAAAATTGGAACGGTGCAGAGAGGAGCATTTCTTGTTACATGGTGGGTTTTTCTTTTTTTTTTTCTGGTAGAATTGTTACATGGTTAGGGATACAATAAACTGCTGTTCCTTTGGGTAGTTTCAACGTACATTCACTTTCACTCTAAATTCTGTATTGCTGTTAGGTATACTAGGTTCATAGGAATGGTGGTTCATTGCTTTTTTCTGCATTGAGTTTTGTAATGGCTGTGCAACAGTTAACTTCATTTAAGCCATAAGAACAATGTTTGTTGGCGAATCCCAACTCCCACCCATATCCTGTACATCTTTGGTGTAGTAATCATTGTGAAACAATCACTAACATAAAGAACAACAATATTGGGTTTTAATTTCATGGAATATGATAACTACAAGACGAAATGGCTTTGTAAATATTGATAGGGCGCTTCCAAAGGTGAGTTAAGGGAACCAAATGGTGTCATTTACTGACATTCTTCCTTTCTATTTTCAGGATAGGAGTGTCCGGAGCAACTTTTGAAGCAAAGAGCTGAAGAGACTATATGTAACTTGAGCACGATTTCTTCAACTATGGAGTGATGGTTTTAACTTTGTGTTTTTTTTTAAGGTTGATGTTCATTTTCTACCAACTATTTTGTCGGGTTGGGTTTATTTTTTTGAAAGGATGTTTGAATATTAATATGAAGTGGAATGAATTTTTCTTATTTTATTTTTTGATGGTTTTGGAATGGAAATGGATGTTGGGTGTGTAGCAGATTTGGTCTTGGATAATGGAATTAACAATTTCAATTTCTCCATATGACACAGATTGGAAGTTGTAATAATGTACTGTTGTATATACAGGAAAAGAAAATAAAAAATCAAATGAATAAAAAAAAATATTGATTGTGGTAATTTTTAAATTGCTTACAAGTTACGGGCCATATTTTGATGAAAATGTTAGCAGTTTTCAAATGATAAGAGATTATGATGTTATGGTATGTGTGTAGAGAGCATATTTTGATGAAAATGTGCATAAGTTCATTTTTTACATAATGACAGAAGATACCCCTTAAAAAAGAGGTAAACTACTCTAAAAAGAGGTAAATAGAGGGCATACCAAACAGTCTATTTGAAGTAGACCCGTTCATTACCAAACATGTTTTTTTGATCTAGCCTCTTTTTTTTATAGCTCTTTTTTCAATGGCTCTATTTTGAATGGTCTGTAAGAAAAAGAGTAGAGATGCCAAACAAGGCCTAGGCTTTGTTGCTATTACTTTACAACTGTTCTACATGGGTTGATTTTCATGGCCCGATCCTAGCTGGACGTTGGGATCTCATGAAAGCATCAGCTGGGATCAGGCCTGAAAATCGGCCCATTTAGACTTTTTGATTACTTTATATATCTTACATACGAATGTAAACAGAAAACCAAATGCACAAATTTGTCCATTTGCGTGTAACACCAATAGCATTACTTGTGGACTAACGAGGACATGGATACAAAGAGTGCGAAAGAAGTGCAAGAGTATTATTGTGAGGAGATTCATTTAGTGCATTAATTGCCTAGGTATACCTAAGTGAGATATAATCTTATTTGTGCCAAGCATCAAGGTGTATTAGTCAATATAAGAACATATGAATTATCAATATTGTTGGTGTGAGACATCCCATGGGCCTATTTAATTTGAGTGAAACAAAGGGATTGGGATGATAAGACTGACTTAAAATCTTATATACGAGGTGGTCTCATCTAGATGTATTAATCACCTATCTCAACCAAGATTAGTGGTGTCGTAAGTGGGCCTCACCATGCCGACATCTGCAGTTTCTCACAGAAGTACCCAGGTAGATAAATACAATGCTTGGATTTATCTTATATACCTCAACCCCTAATCTCATCCTGGCCCAAAGTTCAGGTGTTACCCTGTGGGCTTGCGGGGGTCAAAAAAAGCCTTCTAAGCTAATTAACTCTTACTTTCATCAGGAGGAGGAGACCAAAAAATAGAGTTTCTTACTTTGACTGGGGCCACACCCATACATGATTCCAAATAATAAGTATGTCATGAAGGAAATTTGGGTTTTTCTTAACTATCCTTTATCATCTCCATATTTTTATTTTGTATATTTATTCCCCTTTAGATCCTGTTATTTATTATTTTTTAGGTGAATGGAAATTAGATTTTTTATTAACTTTTACTATGCATCTCCTCTCCAAAATCAAGTATCTAAGCAATCTTTATCTCAACATTTCTATTTCACCTACTGCTATTTTTATTACTATTACTACTGCAAGTTTTAGAACTTTTTTTTTTCGATGATGGGTCTTAGAGCTTATCATTATTTATTATTGTAATTATTTCTTTTTTGGAATGTTTTTAAATCAACTTTGGAATACTTCTTTGAAACCAAATCTCAATCAAAAGGTTAGTACTTAGTCATAAATTTTTTTCATTTCTATAAGTTCTTTATAGTTAGCTTGCTCTTTTGTCGATTGAATTCTGGTTTTTCATTTGAAACCTTTCATGGGCTGTCATTTCTATTTTTTACTTGGTGGTTTGTGAATTCCTCACGCTTAGGCTTAACCCATTCCATTTGATAATTTATTAGATGAATTTATGAAGGCTTTTCAAGTTTTCATATTCACTTGTCTTGCATTTAAGTAGAATGAGATAAAATTCATTTAAAGAATTATTTTATAATTATCTTCCATGTTTGAAAAATGCAAGACATTGACAAATAATGGAACGCATCAGAGAGTTCCTCTAATAGAATACTGGTTACAGCAATCTCAAAACCAGAGAATAACAATAAACAAATTAAACATGGTAAGAACGACGATGGAGGTGGGGGCAGATGAATTCACTATCATTTAATTGTCAAACCCTTTTTTTTTATTTTCCTTCCAATATGAATGTTTCTCCATTTTGTTTCCTTTTTTCCCCTTTTGATATATTCTCAAAGAACGTAGTTTTGATAATTTGAATTACATTTAATATTGATAATTTATTTATTTTTTTACACTTTAGTTACTGTTAACGACACTTATATTGGTATATTTTAGTAGTTGGGAATTTACCTTATCCTGGTATTTAATGCTTTATGGGGTTCATGCATCACGATACTATAAAAAAAAGGAATTTTTAGGATAATTCTACCCTTCGCTCTCAATTCTAGCAAGTTGTAGATTATATTCCCTTTTTTTCTGGGATGGAGGTGATTAACTCTTCTAAACTTCTTTCCCTTTACATGAATTTTCAAGACACGAGAAACTCTTTCTTGATTTTCTTAAACTTCTATCATCCTAAAATGAGAAGGAGCTGAATTATTCATAAAACCATTTCCAAGATTTCTTTCATTGTTCGTGTTAAGTGGGTCATTAGAATCTCGTATAAACCTTTTTCATATTCATTTAGAAGGACATAATTGATTACTCTACATACTTTTTAGTTAATAGCTTCCTGAGAAGGACATGCAAGTTAGTAGAAATTTTTAGATAAGAGGTGTATCTGTCTTATGAATTTAATTTTCAGTACTGTTGTTTTATTAAGAGAAATCTGTACAAGTAATTTTAACAAAAAGCACCTCATCCATCGCACTTTGTAAATGATTCACATCTTGTTAATTACAAATGATCATTTGCAATGTGTATATACTATTGGTGTTAGCTACATTAGTATCATGAGCATATGTTGTTAATTACAATTTATTCTGTAGTTTCTATTTTTATGTTGGACTTCATTCCCTATTGTAGGATTTCTACAATTGTTTGAAAAATGTACTGAAGGCCATTGTTTTTAAATTTTTTTGCAGTATAATTCAGTTTAAAAGATAACTACAAGCAAGCTTATGTAGAGATGATGTGAAAGCAATTGTTATCACTGCAAAATTGTTTGATTCATTGTTGGCAATGAGATGAATGAATGAAATGACTGAATGAAACAGGGAATCTCATTGAATGAGATGAATGAATGAAACAGGGGACTTACAACTGTGGTTAATTGATGTATATCTGAGGGAACTCATGTTGTATAATACTATTATTCTTCATTTCTCAGGTTTTTCATCCTCATATTTCAACTAATTCTTTTACTAAGCTAGGCCTTCCGGAACTTCAGCTTGGAATAATTCCTGAATTTCGAGGTATAATCATATGCAATTAAGTTAGAATTTGGATGCTTACCTCTTTTTTGGCCATTTGGATGTTACTTAGAGAGTATACATTTCCTTTATTATCATCTTGGTGTTGGTATCTTGTCTTCGTGTTGTTTTAAAAACTAGGTATGCTTCATGTGAAAATGGTGCCTGATCAACACAGATTATTCGATTACCTTTACAATGAACCCGACATCGTACAATTTTGAGTAGTTTTTAAGAGACAATGGCCCATTTAGTAATAGGTGTTGGAAGAAGCCAAGCAAGTTCTATACATGTAACTAAAGGAACAACTTTGATGATATAGTGAGATTATTTATTAAAAGTTGTAGAGTTCCTTCCTCTTTATCCTAGATATTATGAAGTCTTCCCGTTCATGGTACGAAATTGAGTAGATTATCTTGTAGGAGACCAAAGTTTCAATTTGAGGCCTCCTTCCTGCATCAATTCCTATGGAATCAAACTTGCTTGAAAATATTTCACCTTGAGATGGCTTCACATGTGTAATGATTTTGTTATTTTTGGTCCTTCCCTTGGAGGAAAATATAGCATCCTCAACCATACGGCGTGTATTGTATTTGTATCCTTGAGCCTGTTTTTTTTTTAGGGGGGGGGCGCGTAAACTTTCCCCCCAAAACCGGGGGGAAAACGAGGGAGGTAGAGGGAAAAGTGGATTAAATTACTAAACTGTCATTCTAATCAATTTTTTGTCGTTTTGAAACTTTTGCAAAAGCAAGGGTAAATTGGTCTTTTCTCTCTACCTCACAAACAAACAAAATCCTACCTTTTCATTTTTCTTCCCCAAACTTTTTTTACTTTCCAAACAAGAGGAGGTAAAATTAATTTTCCCTCCCCTCCCCTCCCCTCCCCTCCCCTCCATTTTCCTTCCCCCTCAAATTTTCCCTCCCCTCCCCTCCCCTCCCAACATCCCAAACGCAGCGTGAGTCACGTGGAAAAAGTATGAACAACTGGGCCCATGCTTAGATGATCCAAGCTAACCATATTCAAAGCCTGATAATCCGGCAAATCTCTAATGGGTTGAATACTTGGTTGGTCTAAATCCCATGTTTTGTATCTAGGAAGCAAACAATTTATTTTTAACGCTATGTTTGCATATTCCTCTCATGATGTAGTTATAGCTTTTAAGACTTGAATGAAACAAGTAAATAGAACGAATTCAACTTCTCAACAAATCTTCAAATCAGTGTTTTAAGACTTTTTTTTTTTTCCTGTATAATTGCAACAACTTGCAGACCAAGTGCTAACGACAGTGCCAATATACCTTAATGAAAAGGAGCCAAAAGCTTTTGCTACAATCTTACAATAAGCAATCAGATTGGATCAGAGCGTTGTGACAAGGTGATCCAATTTCTTAAAACTTCTTATCAAAACAAGCTATAGAAAATCCTTCTAGTCCCTTATCTTACAAGATATATTTTTTTTAGGTTGGTAGATGTCCGGTGCACGTTGGAATTAAATAAGACGCACGTGCAAGGTCTAACTAGTACTCTAATAAATACATCAAGACTGCTTTCTTTTCCTCACCGTACATTTTATATATATTTAGATTCACGGTTTTCCTAAAGCACTTACAGCACTTGGATATAACATCATAAACTTCAGCTAAGAGATTTGGGAATCGACGTGCAAAATAATCATAAATTTCTCCATTCGTTGATCCAATAACAACCTGAGATAAAACATAAAAAAGAAGACAGGTTAGAGAGAGAGAGAGAGAGAGAGAGAGAGAGCAGTATCAAATCTTATACCAATGCAACCATACTTGATATTGGGCATGCAAAACAAAGATCTAAATAAAAACATGCATAAATATCATTAAGGACCTGTTTGTATGCATTATAATGCATAGGATTTCATGCATTAGTGGTTAAAAATGAATGTCAAAGGTGAATTTTGAAAATTGAGCATCAATAACTTCCCCTTTCATGAAAATAGAATCATTGGAAGATGGGAAATGAACACGAAGGAAGCCATCAATCACCCTAGTAATTTAATACATTGGAAAGTAAAAGTCCTATCTACATCTTCATATTCATGTCCTTCACCCCTCACCTCGTTAATAATCCTTAGGTAGAGTTCATTTCACCATGAATTCCCATGTATTCATTTCATATGTTATCTAAATGCAAACAAACATGCGACAAATGCCACTGCACACTATCTCAAAGTCTATGACAAAACCAATATGTTCAGCCAAATCAAGCCTAGAGGCCACATGAAACAGAAAGTAATAACTTTAACAACATTTAATGGATGTTGCACAAATTTTGACCTGGAAAATAGATACATAGCTAAGAAGAAAATGACAAAACCACATTAAGAAGAATGTAACCATTAAAAAGAAAAAGAAAAAAAAAAGAGATGTATTCCAAACCCCTAGCATTTCAAAAGAAAAAAGGAAAAGGAAAAAAAGAGGCGTTGTCTTCGAAACCCCTCTTTAGTTATAAAACATCCAACTTGTGAGTCTGCACTCCCCTGAACATGATTGAAGGAGACTCAAATATGGCAAACTAGATCTAAGCCCGCCCTTCCGAATCCTCAGGCTCAAAAAATAGCACGAAGGAACCTTACTATATATGATTCACTCGAAGTTGAAAAAACTCACAAGGGATTTTATGAAACCCAATATATTAATCCACTTGAAGAATGCACTATATATGAAATATAAATGACATCTAATTAAGGAGATGATTATGGAGGAAATCATGCAATCCTATCATCTAATATTATAATGGATCTTTCCTAACTTAATCAGATAATCAACATCCATCTAATCCAATTGAAGATCTTCCACAATCTCATAGGATAATGAATATCTTGACATATATCATAACAAATGTAACCACAACCTGCCAACATACTCGTGATCTATGATACCCATATACTTGTACAAGCCCAACATATTCGTATAACACCGATACGATACTTGTATTGGTACCTAATATTGCACTGATACTTCTAGGGTATAAGTTTAGCATATCATACACAGCAAGTCCATTATTTCATATAGTTCCTTAAAATTTCTTATTTCTCAACATAGAAAATGTTAGAAAGGAACGTAAACAATTATAATTTCATTAATGCAAACATGATCTAATGGAGAAATTAGGACAGCCGTATCCGTATCCGTGTCTTCGATTTCCAAAAGTGCAGAGTCGTATCCCAGTATCCATGTTGGTACTCATATCTGTATATGGGCATCATAGCTCGTGGTTGAGTGGTGTCGGCACTATAGTTTTACACACATACCTAGTATCAGTCCCTAGGTCCTTAAGTGGAAGCATCACTCCTAGACCACTAGCCCAACATAGCAAATGAGAGAGAGAGAGCACCATTATAAATACTGCTTCTGTCATGCTATATAAGAAGATACTAACTTTGTTGCGATTTAATGGTCCAAGTCTGGAGTAGATAAGAGTGCCCGTGTACAATGGTTTTGCAGTCTAATTTTGCTTCCTGATCTTTGTGGTTCTAGGGTTTAAAACCATACACTATGCACTCTCATCATTAATATAGTCATCCACTTTATAGAAACATACATTTTGCCTATCATAATCTGATGCCATCCACTTTATATATTTGAAACGAGGAGATCAATTGAAAGAATGACATGGCCCCTGCTTAGAAGGGGCTGTCTGGTAAATTTACTAAACCCCAATGGTTCTTATTTTTACCTACCATGTTTGGGGGGGACTTAATAAAAAGCGGTAAAGTACAGCCGTACACATAAAGCCTCTTTTCCGAAGGCAAAACCAAGTTACCCACACAACAACCAAACACCCTTTTCAAGTTTTCTGCTTCACCTAAGTCACACCTCAAGTTCTTGGTAGGCTATGATGATGGCGCTATTTTGGATGGTCAGACCCAACTGGAGGCCCCATCTATGGAGATGTGTGCATGACATGACATAAATAGTAGGTTCTATCCTTACAGTGGGTGCCTGCATCTACATCCTAGTCCCTAGACATAGATTTTCCAGATTTCATGTAATGACACAAGATTAAACTAGGATGTTAGTGTCTAACATTGTGACTAAGATATAAACGAAGAATATGTGTCCCCATCGGACAAGACACCGCTCAACTCAAAACACACGCCCGCATACAAGAAGCGGCATAGGCCCTTTTTGCACAGCGCACACGTGCCCGCACAAGACGAGCATGGGTCTTTTTTTGCAGTCCGTGGATTCGAACACGGGATATGTTGGCTCTGATACCATCTCAAGTTGTTATCCAATACACCTGGAATGCCTAAGCATTAAAGGTGAGGAAAACTAACCGCGTAACACCCACCTTCTTCATCCCAACCCAAATGTCAAACTGAGAGATAGAACATAAACTTATGCTCAATGATGTGCCCTTTGAGGGACGATTGTGTTTCATATAAGTAGGGGCTGAATGCCCTAATTACAGCACTAATTACAGCAACTATTAACAATATCTAATCAAATCTAGATCCTAAAGATTAGTTAACAAACTAAGTATGTACAGATAAGCTTTGACTAAATTACAATGACTGACTGGGCCTAACTAGGCCTGTGAGATTGGGCCTCATTAACACCCCCCCTCAAATTGATGCCGATGAATCAACCAGCATCAATTTGTCTGTCAAGAATTGATGACGTGGTCGAGGAAGTGCTTTTGTAAAAATATCAGCAACTTGGAGGCTTGAGGAGATAAATGGTAGAGAAATAACATCACGGAGATATTCATCCCGGATAAAATGACAAGCAACCTCGATGTGTTTAGTTCTCTCATGAAACACTGGATTTTCAGTAATCCGAATTGCACTGGTGTTATCCGCATGTAATGGTGTGGGAGAGGTTTGGGAGAAGCAAAGTTCCTCAAGAAGTCCACGAAGCCATATAATTTCAGAGCATGCAGCAGAAATGGCACGGTATTCGGCCTCAGTTGATGATTTAGAGACTCTGTCCTGTTTTTTCACTTTCCATGAAATAAGAGCATCACCTAAGAACATGCACCATCCCGTTGTGGAGCGCCGAGTATCAGGGCAACCTGCCCAATCGGCATCAGAATAGGCAGTCAATGTCATTGGAGATCCGACAGGAAAAAACAAGCCTCTGTGAGAAGTGCCAAGAAGATAACGAAGAATGCGTCGAACAACTGCTAAATGGAGATGATGGGGATTGGTCATCTACTGACTCACCAAGTTAACCGCATAACTGATGTCAGGACGAGTAGTAGTCAAATATATAAGACTACCGACAAGCTGTCGATAATATGTCGGATCAGGAAGGGGATCACCACTGTCACTATGGAGTTTAATATTCAGTTCCAGAGGAGTATCCACTGGTGTTGAGGTTGACAGGCCTGCTAATTCAATTAAATCCATAGTATACTTATGTTGATGTAAAACCAACCCTTTCTCAGAGTGATGAACTTCCAATCCCAAAAAATATTGCAGAGGACCCAGATCCTTCATTTGAAAAGATTGATGCAGAGAAAATTGTAGATCTTGAATCATGGCGGTATCTGTGCCAGTGATTATGATATCATCTACATAGACTAAAAGAATGGTGATTCCAGTAGATTTCTGATGCAAAAACAATGATGGATCAGAAGGACTTTGACGAAACTGCAGCTTGAGTAAAGCATCCTTGAATTTTTCAAACCATGCTCTGGGTGCTTGTTTTAGTCCATACAAGGACCGTTTCAAAAGAGTAACTTGTCCTTCGGATGGTTTTGGAAAACCTTGAGGCAGTCGCATGTAAACTTCCTCTTTAAGATCACCATGAAGAAAGGCGTTTTTCACATCAAATTGGAAAAGGGGCCATGATTGAGATGCAGCTATTGCAAGGATGGTGCGAACTGTGGTCATCTTTGCGACAGGCGCAAAAGTTTCTTCGTAGTCGATGCCATATTCCTGTCTGTTGCCAAGGGCCACAAGTCTGGCCTTGTAACGATCCAAAGTACCATCTGCCTTCAATTTGATAGAGTAAACCCATTTACTCCCAATGGGTTTAACCGAAGCTGGGCAAGTAACAACATCCCAGGTTTGGTTCTGTTGTAGAGCATTAAGTTCTTCTTCCATAGCCTGTCTCCAGCAGTCCTGCTTTGCTGCTTGTGAATAAGAAGTAGGAATGGAAACAGAGGACAAAGTAGCGAAATATGAAGAATGAGAAAAACCATATCGATCTGGTGGGCGAGAGAGACGAGAAGAACGACGAATAGCAAGTGGAGGAGACTCGGATGCTGGAGCAGGATTCGGGGCTGATTCTTGCAAAAGAGGTAAAGTGGTGGCATTTGTTCCTTGTCGACGAGCATACACCTTGTCCGGATGAAATCGCAGAGGTGAAGGAAGACATTCATCATCAAAGGATGGTACTTTAGAAAAGGAGAGTTCTGGAGATGATTCAGGATAAGACTGAAATAGGAACTGGTGTTCAAAAAAGATAACATTTCTAGAAGTCCGAATACGCTTTGAGATGGGGTCATAACAAATAAAACCTTTTTGTTGGGAAGCATAACTAAGAAATGCACATTTTGCAGATTGTGCGGATAATTTTGAACGTTCATGTGTGGGAAGATGAACAAAACAAACACAGCCAAAAGTGTGTAAGTGTGTGTATTGTGGTGCAGTTTTAAACAGACGGAAATGTGGAGATGTGTTTTGAAGTTTTGGAGAAGGAAGGCGGTTGATGATATGAGTTGCAGTGGTTAAAGCTTCTGCCCAAAATCTAGGTGGAACGGAGGATTCTAATAATAAACACCTGACCATGTCTAAAAGATGACGATTTTTCCGTTCTGCAACACCATTCTGTTGGGGAGTGTAGAGACAAGTCCGTTGGGACAAAATCCCTTTTTCTTGTAAAAATGCCTGAAATTGTGCGGACACATATTCCCCCCCGGAGTCTGTACGAAGAATCTTAATACATGTTGAAAATTGATTTTGAACATAATTCAAGAATTTTTTAAACACATCAAAAACTTCAGATTTGGCATGTAGAAAATAAACCCATGTAAAACGGCTATAATCATCAATGAAAGTCACAAAATACTTATACTGTGAATGAGAAACAATTGGTGCAACACCCCAAACATCACTATGTACTAAATCAAAACATTTTGTAGCAGAAGAAACCCGTAATGGAAAAGGCAAAGTTTTACTCTTTCCCAGCTTACAAGTGGTGCAATCAAGAGCAACATCGGATGATAAAAATTTCATTTTATTAATATGACCAGATTTGAACAAAGATAACAAAACTGTGGAATTGGGATGGCCTAATCTGTTGTGCCACAACTGCACATTATTCTTCGAGACAACTGATAAAGCAAACACAGACATATCTGGATTCGGTGTTACTATTTGAAGAGGAAACAAACGCCCACACTTAGGCCCCTTCGCGATCACCTTCCCCGTCTCCTGAGCCTGCACCACACAACCAGAGGAGGAAAAAGAAACATTGCAGTTATTATCAACCAATTGACCGACAGAGATTAAATTTGTAGAAAGAGTTGGGGAACAGAAAACATCTTGTAAGGGTAGAGAATGAGTAATATCACCAACAGATGTAATTGGTATTGTGGTACCATTAGCAGCATGAACCTGAATCCGTCCATCATAAGGTTTAATTGTAGAGAAGTTATTTGATGATGATGTCATATGATTGGAGGCACCAGAATCAAAATACCAATGAGAAAGAGAGCGATTTTTACCAGAGATACCAAGAGTTGAAAAAGCCTGGAGAATCATTTGTTGGATCATGTCAGGAGTAACTGGAGTAGCAGAAGAAGATATGGAAGATGAATCAATATTGCCAGAAGTAGCAGTAACCGCCTGGTAAACTTTTGGATTTCTGTTCTGAGGACGTTTGCGGCATTCATTGATGGAATGTAACAGTTTGACATGGTATCAGAGCCAGTCATCAACTAATCAGTTTTTTTTCTTCAAGATCCACTGATCTTTGGATCCTCATAGTCATCTTCCACGCTCTGCCAAGCTCTGGAAGCCATTCAGAGACTTTTTCTTCAGCTTGATCATTCCCGATCATCTCAGATCCAAACGTGGCCCACCTGCGATCATCTTCTCCATATCAGCGGAATCAGTCCATATTGGTCGCCTGATTCTCTTCTTATTTATGACGAATTTTCCAAGATTTATGGATCATCAGAGGTAGGCCATCTAGCATTTTTTGTGATTTTTCAGTTTTCTCCAGCAGTTTTCATCACAGCCGTCCAACTTTGTGGATTTTGATCCGTTTTAAGTGGAACTTCTTCCAATAGCTGCGAAAATACTTTGCCCTTCCATCCTCATCTTCTGATCTGATCACTGATCATCTGGTGGGGCCCGCGTGGAGATTCTACCACTGATTGCAAGGACGTTTTTTTCCCTCTGATTGCACTGTTTTGTGCAAACTGTTCTCTGCTGCTGTTTTCTACTTGCTGCTGATTCTCTGTTTATATTCGGTTATAAATATTTGCATCAATCTGCTGTTATACCATCTGCATCCTCAGATCTGTCCATAGATCTCTTGGTGGGGCCCACCTACACACATTCACAGTGATGGCAGGATAGTCGATCATTCTGAATACTGATTTTTTGGTGCACTATTCATGCTGTACTTTGGAAAATATTCTGACCATCAGATCTTGGAATTGTTGCTGGTTTGTTCTTCATTTTGTGGAGTCATCTGAATAGTTATTACATATGGAGAAATCTGAACTCCACTTAATCAAGTTCAATGGAAAAAATTATCCATCTTGGGCCTTTCAATTAGAACTTTATCTCGAGGGTAAAGAATTATGGGGCCATATCTCTGGAACTGATCCACAACCAACAGAAGATGAGAAAAAAATTGGATCCTGGAACACTAAAGATGCTAAGATCAAATCTTGGATTCTTGGTTCCATGGAACCACAATTTTTTATGAATTTGAAACCATACAGATCTGCCAAAGCTATGTGGGACTATCTTCAAAAAGTGTATCATCAGGGGAATTCTGCCAGACAGTATCAATTGGAATTTGAAATTGCCAATTATATGCAAGGGACTTCTTCCATTCAAGAATTTTATTCTGGTTTCCAGAATTTATGGACTGAATTAGATGAAATCAGATACGCAAATATCTCTGCACAAGCTCTTCCCGAATTGCAAATCATACTAGCAAATAGTCATCGAGATCAATTTCTTATGAAATTACGGCCTCAGTATGAATCGGTCAGATCGCATCTCATGAGTAGGGTACCTTCTCCATCACTAGATGAGTGTCTAAATGAATTACTACGGGAGGAACAGAGACAATTGACTCAATCAAGTGTGCTCCAACAAACTTCTCCTGGTGCTATTGATGTTGCCTATAGTGTACCCACTTTCTATCAGACGAATGAATAGTGCACCAAAAAAACAGTATTCAGAATGATCGATTATCCTGCCATCACTGTGAATGTGTGTAGGTGGGCCCCACCAAGAGATCTATGGACAGATCTGAGGATGCAGATGGTATAACAGCAGATTGATGCAAATATTTATAACCGAATATAAACAGAGAATCAGCAGCAAGTAGAAAACAGCAGCAGAGAATAGTTTGCACAAAACAGTGCAATCAGAGGGAAAAAACGTCCTTGCAATCAGTGGTAGAATCTCCACGCGGGCCCCACCAGATGATCAGTGATCAGATCAGAAGATGAGGATGGAAGGGCAAAGTATTTTCGCAGCTATTGGAAGAAGTCCCACTTAAAACGGATCAAAATCCACAAAGTTGGACGGCTGTGATGAAAACTGCTGGAGAAAACTGAAAAATCACAAAAAATGCTAGATGGCCTACCTCTGATGATCCATAAATCTTGGAAAATTCGTCATAAATAAGAAGAGAATCAGGCGACCAATATGGACTGATTCCGCTGATATGGAGAAGATGATCGCAGGTGGGCCACGTTTGGATCTGAGATGATCGGGAATGATCAGGCTGAAGAAAAAGTCTCTGAATGGCTTCCAGAGCTTGGCAGAGCGTGGAAGATGACTATGAGGATCCAAAGATCAGTGGATCTTGAAGAAAAAAAACTGATTAGTTGATGACTGGCTCTGATACCATGTCAAACAGAGAGATAGAACATAAACTTATGCTCAATGATGTGCCCTTTGAGGGACGATTGTGTTTCATATAAGTAGGGGCTGAATGCCCTAATTACAGCACTAATTACAGCAACTATTAACAATATCTAATCAAATCTAGATCCTAAAGATTAGTTAACAAACTAAGTATGTACAGATAAGCTTTGACTAAATTACAATGACTGACTGGGCCTAACTAGGCCTGTGAGATTGGGCCTCATTAACACCAAACACCAAAGCCCCCCACTCAACGGAGGAAGATGGTTCGGTTCCCGCCATAGTTCCGTTGAAAGACCGATTCACTTCCTCGAACGTGAAGTCATCCCTATTTGACTTCATGGTAAAGCAGTCTTTTTTTTTTTAAATCTACTTTTCTAAAGCCCCTCTAAAAATCTAATTACCATTACCAAACACGTTTTTTAAAGCTTTTGGGCTTTGAAAAATCAGAAGCCCTAAAAGGGCGTCTAACGAGGTGAACCAAACACACCATAAGTGACTACATAATTGGTCCAAATTCATACTACTGGGGAATTTCTTGTAAGTAACACCTACAGTTGCCTTCCAAATTTGAATAGAGGAAATATATCGATGAAATAAAATTAATTCAAACAGCCAATACACTGACCAAAATAAAGAAACAGCCAATCAACAATTCCCAAAAGGACTTTCTTTCCCTTGCAAATTTCCTACAACAATTTCCTTTCACTAAAATTGACTTTGGGGTCTCACTTTCAGTGTTGGAAATTGATGGAAAGAATGCAATTCTAACTACTTCCTAATATTAGAGGTGGCAAACGGGTCAGGTCGGGCTAAATGGGTCATACCCGTTTGTTAAATGGGTCAGAAGCTCCCAACCCGCATCCGACCCACGGTAACCCACATAACCCGCATCCTTTTAATGAGACAACCCACCCAACCATTTACCCCGGCCGAAGCATTATTGACTTGTACGCTTAACTCGAGCCTAATTTCATGTTAACGACTATTGGAGGTCCATTACCTAGCTTTCCATTGGGCAAAAGTGGGGTGAAGCCGTGAAGGTCAATTAACCTTTTTATTTCCCATGCATTGAACCGATTCGTGCAAACTCTAGACTTTTTATGAAAGCTTTAACCAAGCCCCTTCATTTCAAAAACATATTTGGCTGGTTATTTAGTTCCATATGCAAAAAACAGAGTCCAAGTTTTTTAGCCCATGGATTGAAGCAATCCATTTAATATTTTTTTTAATATTAAAGCAAATTTATTAGAAGCCAATATATGTATATACACACATTTTGGATGGAAAATTAAAAGAGTAAACGCGGGATATGCGGGTTGACCCTAACACGACCCACTTAAATGCGGGAAAGAAAAGTATGACCCGTGACCGACCCGTATATTATGCGGGTCAGATTGAGCGGATCATATGTGGGTGACGTCGAGTCGGGATGAGTTTTGCCAGCGCTACTTCCGATTCATCTATTGCCTCTTATCTGAAGCACTTCTTTTTCACCTTCAAAAAGTGAGAGCACCCAAAAAAAGGAGATATGAAATAATAACAAGAGACCATGAATACTATGCAAAATATGAAGAAGAAAAAAAGGTGAGTTGATGACATTAATAAGATGAACATCGACATTATTAATCAACAAGGCCAAAGAAGATGGTGATAATATGTTGGTTTGAAAATGGAAAGAGAAGATCCATTCACTATAAAAGATCTAATTCTCATGTAATAGACTTATTTAATATCTGAGGGTATCCCCACCGTTGGCAAGACCCACAGCCGCACCCACACAGACGGGGGATGCCAGGGGGAATCTATGCCAGGACCTATGGGGAGCAAGCCTAGTGTCCTAACCACCGAGCCAACACCCCGGTTGGGTATGTAATATATTAGACTTTAAAGGGGGAAAATACAATTTATGCAAAAAAAGAGTTAAATACCTTAATGTTGAGCATAACAAAAACTCGATCTTTCAATCAAAGAGCTCATGCACTTTATTAACATGAAGAATCTAACGGGTCAGTCAAGAGAGTGAAGGAGAAAACATGCTTGGCATAACAAACTGACATAGAAACGCTAACCTGGATATCCTTTGGAAGTCGTGGTTGATGACTTAATGTGTTTCCAATGAGTAGCAGGAGGTCGAGGACACTGTCGTAACTATAATATTTCTGATGCGAAGCATATGTAAGGAACCCAGCGTTCATCTTTACATCCCAATTCCCAGTTAAGACTTTTGGTGCAGCATCCATTATTGCATTAGCAACATAGTTCCTCTTAATGTCATCGTGTTCGAGCCACTCACTAACGTCCCGAAGAAACAAACCACGCTTCTCAGAATCCCAAAAAAATGGGTGACACAATACCTCTGCTGCCTGTGGCCTGGAATAAGCATTTTTCAAGTGCATTAATAACCCTTACTACTGTATTAAAGATATCGAAAGGAAATCATTAAAGAGCGTAAAAGAAGATCTCATTGCCTCATTTTTGGTTGAGCGTGTAACAGATTAGGTATAAGGCGTGCCGCTTCATAAATATGCTTAACTAAGGTTAAATCGGGACGGTTCTCAACAATGTTTGCATCTTGCTCGAGATCTGAACCAAATGGGTGGCGTCCTTTGGTAATAAAGTAGAAAATGACACATCCTAAATTGAATAAATCTGCTGCATGCACTTCACTTAGCTCAGATAGTAGCCAACTTGGTTTCCATTCTGGACTTCCTGATACATATACAACAGCAAAATTATAAAGGACATGGTGGTGTTAAAATAACCAACTTGCATTTTTGTGATCTTCTCAATATTGTTATATTTTCCAATAGGCATAAACAACACAATTTTCTAAATTACATAGACAACCCTTACCTTTAGTTCCACCAAGAAGCAGCTCGGGTGAGTGCCATCCTGGACTTCTACGACGGGCTACAGCAAAGTATAAGGGACATAGTGATGTTAAAATAACTAACTTGCAACTCTGTGCTCTTCTCAATATTGTTATAATATTCAATAGACATAAAAAGAATAGTATCGAATAGCTGGAGGGCCCAACGAAAATCTACCTTCACCAATGCCTTCGATTATACCCTGGTCGCAAATTTTGGCAGAGACAGACTCTTCACAACTTATAAGCACATTTTGAGGTTTTAAATCTCGATTCACAAATCCAAGGTCATGTAAATGAGCTAGACCAGTAACTACATCTCTGCAAAAAATAATGAAGGTAACACTATGAATACATATATGATTAATGCACCAAATATACTGTAAATAAAAATATTTAAAAAAAAAAAAACTGACATTGAAGTCAGGCCTCGTAAAAAATATTGATGGAAAGTGGAAAATCAGTGGCACCTTTCCCTTTTTTAACTGTCCTGGAAGGCTCAGGACTCTCTAAAAGATTTTCTATAGCACCAAAAAGATTTTCTATAGTCTTCAAAGAATACTGTGCATTAAGTAGAACTTGATCAAGACAGCAACTGGATTTTCTAAGTGTACAATTATTTTTTAAAAGGACTATGGAACGATGCAACATGCATATGAAGGAACGCGACATTGAACATATTCAGGTGGAACTCAAACATGAATTCCCATTCAAGACCATACATCGATCATCAAAGATTGTTCATCCCTCTGCCAGGCATATAGGTATACCAAGTTTCAAGATCTACAGACAAATGGCAAACATTTACAATTTAATTAAAGGATGTCATTGCATATACACCCAAAATCTAAAGAAATGAATAATTCTTAGTTGATGGCTTAGTTGATGCAGCCATGGGTCGAGAAACCTGGTAGCAAGCACAAGGTTGCAATGGGATTGATGTACACAGGTCATTGGCGTTGTTTTCTCGAGAACAATGCCAAGAATGACAAAAAGAGAAAAATGCACCAAGCTTAATCTCACACAAAGGGAAATCCAAGATAGATTAGCATCAAATTCAGATTAATCCCGTTGCAAGAGAAAAGGCTTTCCCCTTCTGAGAAGGTTGTCCAAAGTCAAGCAATGCCCTAGCTGACAGTGCCTTCTATTCTTTATTCATTGTCCTCCTTCAATATACCTAAAATACATGTAAACCCTTCATCTAACTCAACCTCTTCCAAAGATTTATTATCTTAGCCATTCGTGGTCTTTTATTAAACTAGAAGTACACATGAAATAAGAGAAACAAACTTGTGCAATCTAGATAGCACGACTGTTGGGCTGGTCGACTGGCCCAATTGGGTTGGGCGGCCACTCATCAAGCCCACTTGGATTTTAACTAGAAGGGCACAACACAAACGTGCAACAACAAATTTGAAGGCCAAGAGTGGTTCTAATAACTAGGCCCATCATCCTGATAGGCCATTCCTAATGAAGGACAGACCCGTGGTCCAATGGGTTGACCTGACTTTGGGCCAAGCCCACCTATCACTTATATATTTTATTTAGATTTTAAATGTTTTATGTTGTTTAAGTGGGTGTTTTAATCCTGGCCATCGATGTGTTTGGATGGTTCAGATTAGATCTAGCTTTAGTTTTCTCATATATAGAAAAGTACTGTAATGCCTCTTTGGCAAGGAGACTTGATCAATGGAAAAAAAATATATAGAGTGCTCTTGCTCTCTTCTTCTTCCTCTTGCAATGGGAGGCTCCAGTGATTGGAGTTTGGCGTGCGGCCAAGGTTTTCAGGTGCGAAGCCTGACGCATCCCCTCCATCTTCCATCTTCATCTACTCGCCCCCGCATCTGGTACCCCGCTCTGCATAAATTACATGGCACTAATACAACGATGATTTTGGCTATCCAAGCAGATCTGAACCTTTACACATGGGTGTGCCCAATTAAAAGCCTCCATATATGTCAATGCTTGGGTCCAGTAATGAGATCTTTATGTGCTCCATTGCACTCCGCATCTTTAGTAAAACCTTGGAGTCGAGGTTTCTACGTCTTCTACGTCTTTAAACATACTACCGAGAGTTTCTATCAATTGGACACTAGAAAGTGTAAGACCCCAACCCGTTAATCACGTGATTAGTGATAATTAATTGTGTTTCTAGCTTCTAAGTGTGTTTAGAGGTTAATTAAGTTTGTCTGAGGCCTTTGGGAAGTTTTGAGCGCCTTTGAACCTAGTTGGAGGCCTACAGGGTCCTATTTGTAATTTCGTGCAAGATTGGAGGGTTATTCGTAAATCCCAGAAAGTTCAGTTCTTGAGCCCATTAGACAGAGGAAATCACTCCCAACAACTCTCACGTTCAACTCTTAAATCATTCGAAGCCCTGAAACCCTTCAATTGTTCATTTTCGAATGAATAGGGATAAAATCATTTATGAAAAAATTGAGTTCTTCCCCAAACACCATGATCGTGTCACATTTGTGCTCGTTAGAAATTGGATTTAATTTCGAGCAACTTTCTTTCTTTGACCGTTTTCAATCCGAGGCCCAAAATGCCGTTATTTTTGGGTCACAAACTCTAAGTAGTGGGCCCCACTTCATTACAATTATACAAGGACCGGCCCTCACTTCCTCCTCCTTTGTTGATTCCAGCAACTCCAGCACTGTAGCTGAGCTTCTTCTCCTCTTTCTCTATGCTTCTTCCTTCCTCAAATCAAGTCTAGACCAGTGTTATTAAATTCGGTTCAGTTCGTCCGAATTTTGAATAATTTCAGTTCGGTTCCTCTACCGAAACGAACACCACACCTAGAAAATTTCGTTCCAGAATTCGGTCCTGTTCGGACGATTTCGGTGATATTCGGTCCTGTTCGGCGAAATTCGGTGATATTCGGCTGTTCGGCCAAATTCAGTTCTTGGCATTTAAAATAAAAAAACAAAACATGTTGGGGCAAAACATAATTCTTTTTTTAATTAAAAGTAAAAGGACCCAAGTCCTTAACCCAACCCCTTTCATTCACCCCTTTCGTTCGGCAGAGAAGAAACGAAAAAGAAGGAGAAGAACAAGGAGAAGAAAATGAGAGGAAGAAGAGCTAGAGGCAACAGCCGAACCCTCTGACTGCTGCTCAGCTCGTCTGACAGAGAAGCAAACCAAAAAAAAAATGAAGAAGAAAAATAAGGAGAAGAAAGAGGTGGAAGAAGAACCTGTTAGGATTGACCCATTGCTGCTGTTGCTGCTCAGCTGGAGTGCTCCATCAGTTGTTGCCCGATCCAGTTGCTGTTGGGGCTGCCAGTGTGCTACTCAGGTTCTTCTTCTTATTGCTTTTTTTTTTTTTTACTTTTCCTCTTCCAGATACTTCAGCAGGAAACAGCTGGCCTTTTTTATCACCTACTGCTGCTGCTTCAATGCTACTGGCCTTTTTTTTTTCACCTGGCCTTTTTTTTCACCTACTGCTGCTGCTTTTTTTTTTTTTTTTTTCCGTTTCTTTTCCCCTTTTGTTCTTCTCCACAGCTGTCGAAGTGAGGTTGACACCTGCTGAGCGCTGCTGCCTTTTCGTTCCTTTTTCTTTCTTTCTTTTTTTTAAGAGTCAACACATGATGCTTTTTCTCTGCTGGTTTTTCCCCCTTTCGATGCTTTCTGCTGTTGGCAGGGCAGGGTTGGGCTGGGCCAACTCGGCTGTTGTTTTGCTACTGGACTAGGCTGGGTCATGTTAGTTGCTGTTTCATTTTGCTAAGTTTGCAGCTGGCTTTTTTTTAACAAGCTGGCTGCCCCACTACTTTTAAGTTTTAATATAATTCATATATTTTTCTCTATATATATATATTTAATTTTTATATTTCTCCGAAATATTAATCCGAAACGTTTTGCCGAAATCCCAAATCAACCGAAACGGCGAACGAAACAAATTTCACAACACTGATCTAGACCCTTGCTCATTAGAAATCGAAGTCCAGCATCTCGTTCTTCACCTTCCCACCTCTCCAAAGACCCCTTTTTCTCGGATTTCTCGGCTTGGTCGCCCATTCCTCCACTGTTGATTGAACATCCAATTGATCTAATTGTCATGCCACTTCTTGAAAATCCAATTGCATCATTGGCAATCAAATCAATTGTCCCAGTGGTTTCCCAAGAAGATCAAGTTATTAAAGTTCCTCACATTGACTTCATCTTCAGGGATCAACAATGTAAGCTTGCACATTGCACTCAGATATGGCAAATTTTACAATTGCAGTATCCCCTGGAGAAAAGCGCATGTTCGCGCTAAATGCAGACAACAGAAGAAGCAACGCTTCCGATCTACTTTTCGATGGCTGAACACATTGCGTCAAACTCCCAAGCCATGCCGTGCAGATCATACGAAAAGGCAGACATTTATGCGTTTGATTTTCGATCCAGGCGGACATTTTCCGAACTTGTGGTCAAATTCTCTCGTGTTATCAACCTTTCAATTCGCCGAAGCCGAGTTTTCCCAAGAGGGGGAGAGTTGATGCAGTGAGATCCAAGACCAGGACCAGCATGCCCTGATGGACCCGCTTGATGGGGTCCACATGATCTCTAATTTTTGGATCCCTATCATTAGTTTAGACTTTAGATAGTCTCTCAATTAGTAGAGTTGCTTAAGTATATTTGCTTCCTAAATTCTATTTTGAATAAGATTTGGTAGTTTCTTATTTTAGAATGTCTTGGTTCCTATATTCTATTTTGATTAAGATTACGTAATTTCTTCTTTTAGAATGTCTGAGTTCCCCTTTGGGGTATTTTCCCTAAGTGATCTTAAGGTTTTGAGTCTTAGGGCTCGATCTCACCGTCGAAGGTGTAGATCTTCATCGTGGCCTCCAGGCTACGCCATCACAAGGGCGGAGGGAGGGGCAGAGGGAGGGGAGGGACGTCGAGTGTGGGCAACTGTCCCCACTTACTTTTTTTGAAAACGCAAAAGCCTAATGGGTCTTTTGACCTTTTGTCATGGGTAAATCTGTCATTTTTTCTATTTTTGCCCCTACTCACCTTTTGCAACATCATCTTAATAGAATTCCAAAAGACAAACAGGGGCAATGTTGTAATTTGGTTTTTTTAGAAACCAAGTACGTACACATGGCAGGGAGTTGTCATTTCCTTTTCCCCCGTCTTTCTCTATTTCTCTCCTTTGTTTTTTCAACTTCCATCTCTAGCAAGTTCTTCCTCGACAGTCAATATTGGTCTCCTTTTTCGTCAAAGATTCAACTTTTTGAAGTAGATTATCATTTCTCATATACAGGAACATCTTCGACCCATTCCATTTTTCTTTTTCTTTGTTTGATTTAAAATGCATTCGTTTGCTTCTTAGATGAATCTCTTTTTTTTTTTCTGATTTCTTGTGTGTTTATTTATCAAATACAAGTAAAAAAATCTTTCATCCTTGTCTGCTGCTCCTCAGTCATCAGTCAAAAAGACAACTTGCATTTGACACACATGAAAACCATTGGCATCTCCACTGCAATGTATCCGTGAGTGATAAGGCCCTAATCCCAATGACAGAATTATAATCTTGGGCACAGAGGATTCACTGAGGCCAGGCCCAGGACAATCAAGATTCAACTACCTAATAGCAAAGACTGGTCCAAACATTCACCCAGGAACAAAAACCTAAACTTTGAATCTGTTAAATTGAGGTTAAGAAAATTCAATGGGACTGATTTTTGCTATCCATGATGCTGATAAATCTACATGGGCCGCCATGTGGTTGGCGTAGAAGAAGAATTTCTTCACCCATCATGTGGCATGGCCGTGGGTGTGCACTAAGTGGACCATATGTTGTTTCTTTGCCCCAGCGATCTAGTGAGCAGTAAGTGTGAATCTGGATCCTCAGAGCCTTTAACCTATAGAAATCACGAGTTAAAGTAGTGTAACTCCACAATGGAGCCTATCTACTAAAATCTGCACGGTTAAAAAATAAACATCCTCTCTAGTCATATAGGGTATTTTAAACGTGGATTGATGTAACATTTGAGAATACCCCAAGTAAGTAGACGGCAATTAGTTTTTAGCAGTTTGGATCCCAAAGTGAGACCCCATCATGGAGTTTCACTCCTTTGAACTCAAGATTTCTCTAGGTTAAAAGCCTTCTAATTCCATGCCCCTTTCTACATAGGTGCTGACAAGCATCAGCACTGGTTGATACATGTCGACTGTTGTCTCCAATTTATTAAAAAAAAGAGATTTTCACGGAAAAATTAGCTTTAAAACATCATTAATTTAAGCATATTAATAGTAGCCATGTAATCCTAATAGACTTGTCTTATCCATTCTTTAAAGGTTCCTTGTTGAACCAATCATGGATATATTCCTCAAAAGAAAGTCAAAGCCTGACATTCCACCTCCGACCCTAGAAAATGATATACGCAAACAAGTTCAATCTAGCTCAAACAAAAGTCGGGTTGAGATTAACTTGGCAGATCTTCGTGCAGATCCTGGTTTACGTACTCGAATTTCAGATTATCATCCTAATGACCAAGACTTGATCCGAAGGCATATCTACAAAAGGGTCCTTGACAACCTCGTAACCATGGTTTAAAAAATCGCCAAGTCCGAGTCGACTCGGACTCGAATGAGTGGGACTTGGGCGAGTCCCACGAGTCAACTCGGTAAGAAAAAAGAAAAAAAAAAGAAGGGGGCAAGAGGAAAGGACAGGACTGGACGGAAAGAAAAACAAAATTCTGTATAGCTGGCCAGAACTGGGTGGGTCTGTTCTGTACTTTGTACTCCTATTGCTGCTGAAAGGTAATTGTTGTCTTCTCCCAAAAAAAAAAAAAAGAAAAGAAAAGAAAACATCACTGTTGCTGCTGGCTGTTGTTGCAGTGCTGTGAGGGTTGCTGCTGCAGTGTGGCTATGAGGGCTGTTGTTGCTGCTGATGGTGCTTTCTCTACACTCACGGTCTTAGCCCATCCAACCCACCTTTGTTTCTCTTTTTTTGCACCCACATAACTGTCTCTATTTTTTTTTTCTGGGCATCCCAGTGGACTAGTCCAGTTTTTTTAACCATGCTCGTAACCATAGGTTTCCACCAAAAAAAAATTTTGGAACGGTGTTGCGATGATTTAACCCTACTTGGTTCAATGAGCATGGTAGTTGGTCAGAGTACAACATAACAAAGGTGATGCAACCGTAGGGTTACGATCGCAAGTGGCGGGGCACAATTAGGGTTCCCACGAAGACAATCTCCAACGATAAACCCACAACGGGAAAATTCTATTAACTCAAAATCTCTAAGATCATTGATCTCTACAATGCTATATTTATAATAAAAGAAACTTAGGGGCTAAGAAATCAATCCTAATCAAACTAGGAAACCAAATTAGAAACTAATCCTAAATACATCTTCTTAAATAAAAATTAGAAACTAATAACAATTAATAAAGAATTCCTAAACTTCCTTGGGTCCCACAATTGGACCATAAGTCTTGCCCCAATGGATGGATAGTGCTGCTGCATCATTCTCCCCAGGTTGAAAAAGAGTATGACCTCGAACTCGACTCTTCTTCTTGATGTTGCTTTTGTATACCGTGTGTATTTGACGTGCTCCCTTGGTGAAATAAGAACTTGATCCTTTCTTTGGTAGTGTCGGCTTCATATGACAGAGTGTGACTTGCTTTTCACCATGCATGAATGTGTATGTGTTGTCGCACATGCCATTAGCGCCATTCTTATCATACATCCATGGACGACCCAACAAGATATCATAACTATCCATGGGTACCACATTACACCACACGGTATCTGTATAATCTTCAACAATAGAAAAGGTAACCGAACATGTATACCGTACTTACACTTCATCACCCGTCATTAACCATCTAGCAAAATAGGGACGATGATGCTTCCGAACTTTAAACTGCAATCGATCTAGAAGAGCTTGAGATATAATGTTCTGACAACTTCCTCCATCAATGACTACCATGCATTCTTGACCATTGACTGTTCCTTTTGAGTGGAAAATATTTTCTCGCAACAACTTCTTCTCAGTAGTTGATGGAATGTCGGTGATGACTATGAGAGATTCAAGACCCTCCTCGGGCATAATGTCCTCCACCTCCTCTATTTCGTTCTCTTTAGGATCATCTGGAGTATCCTTCACATCACTTTCATTCTCAATGAGGTAGATGCGTTTGGGACATTCCATTGCACGGTGCCCTTGTTGTTTAAAATTATAGCATGTGATCCTATTTTGACCTTCGGGCTTGGGGAAAACTTTCTCCGACGAACCACTCGGTTTAGAACCTATAATTGAAAAAAAAAATTGCATAACCCATTTTGATGCATTAAATTTTTTGGCTTGATGATTTGCAATTCCCTCAGCCTTGATAGCATGTTGAACAATCTCATCAACATTATCAAAATGCTTGAATGTGAGGATATGTTGTATGTCAAGTGTAAGCCCATTAAAGTATCTGGCAACTAATACATCATCTTCATTCAAACCACAACGAGCTTGCATGGTCATGAACTCCTCAGAATACTCGACAACTGTCTTCGATCCTTGTTTCAAATCTTGAAAACTTGAACGCAGATCTCTGGAGTAATTGACAGGAAGGAAGGAATTTTTGCTTTTTTTCATCTCGGTCCATGTGTCAATGGGGTCAATTTGTTGACTTTTTCTCTTCTTTTGCAACTCGGCCCACCATATAATTGCAAAATTTAGTTGCCACCAGTGTAATCTTATAACCATCCGTCATTGGCTTGTGTGCAAAAATATTTTCAACACACTAACCAATCTATGAATTCATCCGATTTCAATTTTCCATCATATTCTGGAATCACGAGTGTAATACCCAAATCACGATCAACATTGACGGCCTGTGGATCTTGTCGATTCCGATTAGGTCCTCCATCATCTCGATGATTATCCTCATGCCGATTATTTTCCAAATTGGTTAATCCGGCTTCAATCCTTTCAAGAGTCTCTTGCATTTGAACCATCATTGTGGATAGTTGATTAACAGTTACCGATAATTCCGCAACGGTCCCCCTCAAATCATCATCATTATTGGAGGAAGACTCCACTTCTACATTCTTCTTGGGAGCCTTTTTTTTAGTGCAAATTCAAAATTTGTGACTGACCTGATGTGTAGATGTGCTCTCAACAATCACGCTGGTGAAAACAGATCCGAAATCTGACAGTGGAGGACTCCGATATCGTGAAGAAAAGATGTAACCGTCGATCAAGCCAAATCTGCCTTTGATCGGATTCTGCTGATGTAACCGATGATGTCAGCCTATCAAGCTGCTTGGAACATGGATCTAGGGCAATCGGGTCAGAACTGGCCAGGCCCAAAATCTACCTGACCCGAATTGAAAAGCAGGCCCAGAAGAACTTGTCTCAACGAAGACACGTGTTGAAGCTTCAACCTGCATGTAAAGAAAGGGGAAAAGGGCAAAAGACCCCTTTCTGCTTTGCTTCACGAAACAAAGGGAGAGTAGGAACTAGACTGCCTGGAGAGGGAGAGGGAGAGGGAGAACGGCGATGGTGGTGGCACGACAGCAGGACGCTGCAATCGGCGAGAGGCGGCGGCGGCGACTGGCGATCTCTCAAAGCCCGTTGCTTTCTCATTTGGTGTAAGGTACGCTTCTCTCTCCTCGTCTCTTCTTTTTTCTTTGCTGCTTCTGATTCCTCTTCTTCTTCTCGGCCTTTCTGTGCTTTTTTTTTTTTTTTTTTCCTGAGAGGGGTTTTCTGTCGAGCGAAGTGCTTGGGTCTGTCGGATGGGTTCAGTTTTCAACGGAGGGGTATGGGATGGTAAAGGTGGACGAGGAAGGAATAGGGATAGGGGTAACACGCCGACGATCGACGGATCGTTCGGCTCTGATACCAATTGATGCAGGCCCTAGGGTTAGGGTCGCAAGTGCAGTGGCATAATTAGAGTTCCCAGGGAACAATCAAACGTGGAAAAAACAATATCCAACGATAAACCTTCTATTAACTCAAATCTCTAATCTGAGATCATTAATCTCTACCACGCTCTATTTATAATAAAATACTTAGCCCTAGAAACAATCCAAATCAAAGTAGGAAATAACATCCTATATCCAAATTAGAAACTAATTCTAAATACAACTTTGTTATAATTAAACTAACAACAATTAAGAAACTCTTAAGCATCAATGGGTCCCACGTGTGGCCCATGAATGTCTCACGATACCTATTGTTGCTGCTGCATCAAGTTGTTCTGCACGCCATAGATATGCAACGTCAAGAGTTGAACCACCGTTTCACTGAGGCGAACACCGAATTGCTTCTTTGTGTCGCATGCCTAAATCCAAGTTATTCATTCTCTTCTTTTGACAAGAAAAAATTGATCTGCCTCACTCAGTTATATCCAGTCGAATTTTCTGTAGTAGATCTTATGGCACTTGACAATCAGCTTGAAACTTACATGATGGATAGGCGCTCCAATACTGAGTTTTTAGGAGTGAACAGGATTGGCGGTCTTGCCAAAAAGATGGTTGAGACAAAGAAAGACATTTTATATCCAAAACTTTGGCACAAATCTTACCAATTGCCACTGCTACTATCGAAAGAGCATTTTCTGCTATGCATATAGTAAAGAATCGCCTGCGTAGTCGAATGGGAGATGAATGGATGAATAATTGCTAGTTCACATCTAAGAAGCACGGACACGGGACACGGACACGACACGGACACGCCAATACGGCATTTCTCAAAAAAGTAGGACACGGACACGTTCGGGACACGTTAATAATTATTAATAATAATAATAATATATCTAATCATATACTAAAAGATACTATCATTTTAACTTTGTAATCAATTTAACAATCAAATAAATAAAAATTCAAGTACGACTGTACCAACTAACAAAATATCAAATTTTTTCTCTTTTTTTCTTCCCTTTTTTCTTTCGCTGGACGGACAAATGTTATTAGGGCAGCGGAAGGATGGCCACTTTGCTTTTAAGTTATGACCTTTTACAAACAACCCCCTTTTCTTTTCATTTTTTACTCTAATTTTATTATTTTTTTTCCCAATTAAAAGTGTCCGGAACGTGTCCCCAGCGTGTTCGGAACGTGTCCACAGCTTGTCCGAAATATTAAAAATAAAAAACTAATCAGGACACTCTTTTGGGACACTCTTTTGGGCGTGTCCGTGTCCGTATCCGACACGTGTCGTACACCGACACTATGGCCCCGGAGAAGTGTCCGTGCTTCCTAGGTTCACATGCACTGAGAAAGAAATTTTTTATAACATCGATAATGAGGCAATCATGCAACACTTCCAAAACATGAAAGCGCGCCGCGGACAATTGTAAAAAAAAATCCCCTTTATGGTAATCAGGTGGTTAATTGATGCAACTATTTATATTTATGCAAGTTGTTACTTTTTTGTATATCTTTCATTTAGTGAAAATTTTAATTTCTCTTTGCCCCCTTCTAGAAGAAATTTCTGGCTCCGTCCCTGGCACTAAGGATCTATATTACCGAAGTCCGGACCCTAAGTACATGTAAAGCCGAATCTTCCTACCCCGGCATGTCAATGGCAACCAAAGACCTTAGGTTAGTGTATTTTGTAATGGAACCTTGACTGTACAATGAAATCACTCTCGTCCAACACCCAAGTAACTGTCTACTCGTGTACGCGATGTACGCAATCTTATGAGATAGTATGATCTTTTGTACACCCTTCCGTACCCAGCCTTCATGTATGAATAGGAAATTGTGAATCAATGTACGGGGTTTAGAGAGCATTTATTGCCTTGCTTCCCCTTGGGATTAGGATACACAGTTGCGTTGTCTTGGGGTTAAGATGCGCGCAACCAAGGCTGGGTACGGAAGGGTGTACAAAAGATCATACTATCTAATAAGACTGCGTATGCCACATAGTCTTCGCCCTGCTCCCTCCCTCTCGGTCACCTGGATCTGACTTTTACCTTTTACCCATTTCGAGTCGAGTTGTTCCATGTCGGAATGCTGCCCGATTTTCGAGAGACCTTAGGCCTTGCTCGGATCGTGTTTTGGTTTACAGTAGTTTGCCATTTCTACTTTACGCGTGTATGTTACAACTTGTTTGGACTAGTGAGGGGTGCTAGATCCAGTGTGTATGTGATGCATGAAAATGCAAGGCTAACCTTTGGGGTTTAATGAGATCAAAAATTATTAACAATTACAATTTGAAATATAAAATTAAATTTAGATTTTACCCCTTTGTATAAGTTTTCAGCTGAGGCAAGATATGAATCTAAGCCTTGTCACAATCCCACAGTACGTACCCCTCAAATTAGGATATGGGGTCTCAATGGAAGAGAATCCCTTCCACTAGTTTAGGGATCAATTAATTTAAAAGAGAGACACTTGTCCCTTAGACGATTTGACAGATGGGTCCAAAAAATACCTGAAAATCAGATTCAGATGGGCCTAAATGGGCCGGCCTAAGTTCAGTTGGGCCTGTTTGGACTGGACTGGGTTTGGCCAACCTTGCACAAGACTAGATCTAGGTTCTGCTGGGCTGGAAATGGCCTGATACTGGTTGGACATGTTAAGTAGTTGTTTGTGCAGTTTCCTATCACCAATTGGTTTTGGGATTACTGGCTAGCAACATTGACATGGTATCAGAGCCTGAGGTCTCGAGTTCGAAACCACGCAGGGCAGAAATGCCCCATGCCGCGTTGTGTGTTTGTGCGGGCGCAAAATGCGCAGGGCAAAAAGGCCCCATGCCGCGTTATAGTCTTGTGCGGGCGTGTGCTTCGGATCCGGGCGGTGTCCCGCCCGAGGGGGGGTGTTAAGTAGTTGTTTGTGCAGTTTCCTATCACCAATTGGTTTTGGGATTACTGGCTAGCAACATTGACAGGACAGGCCTTGTAGTAGCTGTGTATTGGTTTGGGAACAAGGGAACAAAGGCTGACAATTCTGTCTCTTGTTAGGTTTGATGGAAGAGTTATTGGGTGCTGGGTTTAGGAGTTAGACATGTGGAATAGGAGTGCCAGGTGTTGGGGCTATGCTGAAATGGGTCTAGGACAATTGAGTTTTATAATATATGGTGCTCGACTGTTGTGGATGATAGCTGGTTGCAATCGGTCACAGGGGATTAGCCTCAGGACCTGGGTTTTGAGCAACAGGGCCTTGTACGGCCATGGAGATCATGGATCGAGGGTAGTCTGGATGGGAGGTGATGATGTGAAAACTAAACCAACAAACCTTAATTAAAAGAAAGAGGAGAGGGGAAGAAGATACCTTGAGTTCGCCGGATTCCACCAGTGGCTTCTGCCAAAATCCTTTCCAGGAAGAAGATTATATATGCACACAAACCAATAGATCATTTATTATCATTAGGTTCCAGAAATTGTCTTTACGGTGCTTAAATAGATAAAACCCTAACCCTGAACTTGACCTCATAGAAAACATGTGAATGAATGAGATTAAAACAACTACTTAAAACCTATGGACCCACAACTAAAACTCTAATCTATAATTAAAGTAAACCAAACACATAAAAGAAAAACATAAAATGGGCCCCCATCTCTATCTTGATCTTCTGTCACCAGTCCCTCCCATGTGGCACATCCCGATGTGGGGCCTTCATGATATCTCCTACTGTTCTACATGAGGTCTTCATCTCGATCATGGGTCACATGTTAGATCGGGTCGGATCCAACGGTGGATATTCATCAGGATCCAAATCCAACGGTGGATCTGCATTTGATTTGCGATCTAATGGTGGATCTTCATTGGATATGCGATCTAACAGCAAGAAATAACCATCTAACCACAAAAAGGCCTTTCGTGTGTTATTTTCCGAAGCCATGGCCGATGCTTGCGTGTATGTGTGGCCAGCTATTATCATCCTTGTGAGGTCTGGCTTACTATTATTATATATGTTCGCATGATGCTCACGTGCTCCCATCACCATGAGTGACAATGTGAAAATAGTATTGTTTTTAGGATGATTCCACATTATGCTTATTCAGTTGTCTATCCACGTGATGCAAGATAGGCCCATGGTCCCCCATGGGTCGACCCACCAAAGGGCCCAACCCAATTATCCTGTCAACGCCTTCGGGCCCAGCCCATTTATTTTGTATTATTTAAGCCTTTAATTATGTTTTAGGTTGCTTATTAGGATGTTTTAATCCGGGCCAACGGTGTGTTTGGATGGTCTAGATTAGTCTTAGGGTTATTTATTTTCCTATACAATGATTTAAAGCCTCTTTGGCTAAGGTAATGAATGATTGATGATTAATGAAAATGAGTTTTCTTCAAGTTCTCCTCTAAGAAATTCCTAATGCCTCCTTGATTGGAGTTTGGTGAGAGCCCAATTTTGAGACTCTTGAGCACTACCTTGATCACATATGACAAAATGCCTCCGGATCGGAGTTTGGTGAGAGCCCAAGAAAATGTATCATCTTTCTTATCTTTTTCCACCTTCATCGCCCTCCCGCATCTCTATCTCCGCTATCCGCACCAATTGGTATCAGAGCCGAAGATCGATCCAATCCTGGATTCGATTCTTGGCGCTCGCTCATCGCTGCAGAACCATCACCATCATTGTATCGGCAGATCTATGCTGACCAAAAGGTTCTGAATCGCCAGCCCCTTCCCAGCATCATCTCACATAAATGAGAACTCCCCAAAATCAAATTTCTTTTCAACCCAAAACCTCCAAACATCCGGAACCAATCAACTGCCACCCCAAACCGAACAAGTATTGAACCCCCACAACCCGTTCCTCTGCTGCAGAAGAGAAAAAAAATAGAAAGAAGAAGAGAAGAAACAGGAGAAGGTTAAAAGAAGCGCAACAGAAAGTAGAAGAGAAAAACCAGAAGAAGAAGGAAAAAAAAAAAAAAAAAGAGCACAAAGAAAGAAGAACAGAAAGTAGAAAAGAACAAAGAGAAGAAAGAAAAAAAAAAACAGCAGAAAGAGGAGGGCAGCAGTGTACCTGGCACCATCGGTGGCGTCCATCACCATCGCTGCAGCCTGCACAGCATCACCGGCAATCGTCGAAGTACAGCAAACGAAGAAGAAAGGGTCGAGACCCCTTTTCTTTCTCCCGGGTATGGTCTTCAATGCAAAAGATCCTGCACGTGGCTACAAATAGTAGCACGTGTTGGGCCCAGCAGTGGGCTTTAGTTCACGTCAATTCGACCCACTAGCAGCACAAGCCCTGTTAGGCCTGAATTTGAGTTTGGCCCAGTCCAACAACATCAACAATGCCCATTTGGGCCTAAGTTCAGGTTAGGCCTAAATCCGAATCAGCATTAAGAAAAAGAGAGAAATTGCAGCAGATCCAAGCAAGCGCAATCGTAGCCAGCATCATTGACATCAGCTAGATCCAGGCCTGCTTTGGTCAAATCGATTAGCTCAAATTAATTTATTGATACTTTGATCATCTAAAGTCAGATCCACAATCTGTCTTCACCCGTGTATTCCAGTCAGTAAGATGTACAAATCAGGTCAGATTTGAAACCATCTGGACTCTGATCACGGATCCAATTTCTCCTGCACACTCCAGACATTCATACTTCCATAGAAGGTCAGTTCAAAAAAAAAAAAAATCATTGAACATTAAAGTCAACATGAAGTTGGAACGCATTGAAACTTTCAATAAAATTCAAAGAGTACAGTACAGGAGTAAGTATGGAAATTGGTATCATGAGAACATAGTCTATTTTCTGCGATTCTTGAGTTCGCAACAAGGAGAACTGACGGTTGATGAATATTATGATAAATTTTCAAGGCTGCAAAAAAGTATGTCGATTAGTTGAAGATGATACACGTTATTGATTCAGCTTTCTCAGAGGTTTGAGACCAAGCATATTGGAAACCATGAGAGGCTGCATGACCTTGTATGAAGTACGTAGAGAAGCAATTCGTGTTGAATGCAAGCTTAATCGGTCCTGTATAGAAATTTCTAAGCCTCTAGCAAGAGTCTCAACAATCCACAAAAACACATTGTGGAGACTGTTGCAAATGAGATCAATACTGATGCTGATAAGCCAATTCATGTTTCCTCCCAAGTTGATGCTGCTACCTTCGATCAATTTGCCAAACAAATAAAAGACTTGTTTGCACAGATGATTGCTTTACAGCAGAAACAAAAGGAGCAACCTGAGGCAATCAAAATTGAGAGGTCTTGTCAAGATGATATGGGAGATCACCATGATGCCAATATGAACATTGAGGTACAAGAACATCCAGAAACTATCAATACAGTTGTCTCCGAAATTTCTTTGGACAGTGTTGATCTACAAGTGCGGGCAACTCAAGGAGGAGACCGGCACACTGAAGAATTGGAAGTAGTATGGAAGCCAACTTAGCTTCTGATAGAAGAATCCATTGCAAGCACACTTCCAAAACAGCCAGCTAAAGCATCAAAAGAGCAAGCTATTAATCAAGAGGTTGCGAATGAAAATTACGAGATTAAAGTTCCACATATTGATTTCGTCTTCGGAGATCGATCATTAATGCATGGATATCGTGTGCTGCCATATGAAATTAAGAAGTTGATGCATCAAATGGTTAGATCTCACTCAAAAGTTCCCGATTTCAGAAGCAATGGATTCCCCATTCTACATCTATGTGGAAGACATGCCTGAAGTTGAAAGTACTGATTCCAGCCTCCAAATCATGCCAAGCGGTTGAAGACCATACAGCACATCGAGGATTTGTATGCTTGATATTTGATCCTAGAGGACTTCAATAAAACTCGAGGTCAAGTTTTCTCCAAGAAGGGGAGAAATTGATGCAGGACAGGCCCATGGTCCCCCTGGGTCGACCCCACCAACGGGCCCAACCCAATTATCCTATCAAGCCTTTGGGCCCGGCCCATTTATTTTATATTATTTAGGCCTTTAATTATGTTTTAGGTTGCTTATTAGGATGTTTTAATCCTGGCCATCAGTGTGTTTGGATGGTCCAGATTAGTCTTAGGGATATTTATTTTCCTATATAATGATTTAAAGCCTCTTTGGCTAAGGTAATGAATGATTGATGATTAATGAAAATGAGTTTTCTTCGAGTTCTCCAAGAAATTCCTAATGCCTCCTGGATCGGAGATTGGTGAGAGCCCAAGAAAAGGTATTATCTTTCTTATCTTTTTCCATCTTCATCGCCCTCCCGCATCTCTACCTCCGCTGTCCGCACCACCACGCATGTTATTTCCTAGATGTACGATTTATTGGAAATGTGATAATTAATTCTAGTCTTTAATCCTACTTGATGTAAACGTGTTATTATGATTCATCTTAAACACCTGCCAAGTCGTCGTGCCTGATTCTTGTTTACCCTCGGTGTTGTAGGTATTGTCGTTGTTGCCCTCACCTGCGGAGGCGGCTCGACGAGTGGTGTGCCGACGGTGTCATCTAGACATCGGGTTCTGCACTTCAAGCAGTCGATCACTTTTTGGGGAGTGTTTACGATATTTAGAGTTTTTATGATCTATTGACCTATGTTGGCCTTATTTTGGAAACTTTTGTAATTAAACTTGAACTTTTGTGTAAATATCAACTTTAATTGTTTATGGGAATGCCATCTTGTTAGTGCTTACTCTAATATATGTCCCTTATTATTTTATGATACTTATTTATGAAATGGTTTGCCAAAAGCTTCCGCCGAAATATCACTTCCAATTTGTAAGGCATGAGTGGGATCCTCACCGCGGAAACCTGTGGGAAATCATGCGTGCAGGTGAAATTTTCTGTATCACCCCATGTGCACACCCCGCGATCCCGAATTACGAATCATAATTAGTGCTAACCCGGTCCGAGGTAGCAATAGAGAGGCAACCAAACTGTGATGTCTTTCAATCTAATGTCCATCACATATACTAAAAAAGACGAAGAAGAAGAAAAGGGCAAAAAGGAAAAAAAATTGAGACCCATAATGAAAAGCAAGATAAGTAATGCCAGATTGTGGATTTGGGGAGTTCCCATAATGAATAGCAAGATAAGTAATGCTAGATTGTGGATTTGGGGAGTACATGACTTCAATCAAAGTTGAGTAGAAAAGTGGAACTCACAAAAGCAAATCTAAGATAGAAGGTGTAAGGCATCGATGATAATGATAGAAGATAATAGAAACAAATGAAACAGGAATATGATGCAAAATGATGTTGATGAAGCATTAGAAGGCTATAGGTGCTCAAGTCTGCATATGAATCAAGATCAAGTGATGCAGCAGCACACGGTTGCTATGAGATACATTCGTGGGCCACATGTGGGACCCATACAATTCTGATTTGATAATTTGGATAGGATTATTTAATTTTATTAATTTCTAATTTTATTTAAGAAGTTGTGTTTAGGATTAGTTTCTAATTTATTGTGTTTCCTATTTCCTAGTTTGATTAGGATTGTTTCTTAGGGTTTAAGTTTCTTTTACTAATTATATGGCTTTGTAGAGGCTTATTTCGGAGATTAGAATTGAGTTAATAGAATTCCCTGTGTGGATTTTTCATTGGAGACTATTTCTTCTTCGAGTGATTGTTCTTCGGAACCCTAATTGTGCCCCAGCACTTGGGATCGTATCAACGATTGCATCATCAAGATGTTGAATACTATGGGCACATCTAGATCGACAAAGGAAAGAATCAAAGCAATCCAAAACCAAAGTCTAATGTCCAAGATATAGTTTTTGTTACGTAATGGAACTCCTTAAAGTAGGATTTTAAGAAATGATGATGATGGTGTAAAATGATATAATCATGCAGAGTACCCTGCTGTATCCTAGGAAGCACGGACACCTCTCCGGGGCCGGCGTGTCAGTGTCGGACACACTTAAAAGAGTGTCCTGATTATTTTTTTATCTTTAATATTTCAGACACGCTGGGGACACGTTCCGAACATGCTGGGGACACGTGTCGGACACATTAGCCTCTTTTAATTGGGAAAGCAATAAAATTAGAGTAAAAAAATGAAAAGCAAAGGGGGCTGTTTGTAAAAGGTCAACTTAATAGCAAAGGGGTCATCCCTTCGCTGCCCTAATAACATTCGTTCGTCTAGCGAAAGAGAAAAGGGAAGAAGAAAAAAGAAAGACAAATCTGAGAGGCAGAAGACAGTTTGTTTTGAGACTGTGGGAACAGGGGAACTATTTGATCATTGATCAGATCCAAGGATCTGCAGGCACACCCTTGGGCGACCCTAAGTAGTAGGTCAAATCATGGATTAGGCAAGTGGGGTCCACTGCCTAGTATACCCTAATCCCACGCTTGCGCGACTGTGTTCAGATCATGGGTTTTGTCTGATTGTGAGTTAAAAAGGTGCAGGTTTTGTAGATGCCAGGATATTTCATGTTTAATGATTATTAATTATGTTTCATTTTTGTATTGCTATTTGAAAATTTGATATATTTGTTAGTTGGTACAGTGGTACTTGAATTTTTATTTATTTGATTGCTAAATTGATTACAAAGTTAAAATGATAGTATCTTTTAGTATATAATTAGATATAATATTATTATTATTAATTATTAACGTGTCCCAAACGTGTTCGTGTCCTACTTTTTTGAGAAATGTCGTGTCGGCGTATCCATGTCGTGTCATGTCCGTGTCCGTGCTTCTTAGGCTATACCTATAAAAAATTAAAGAGAATATGCAGTGGAATTTGGATTTATTTATGGGAAAATGGTAATCTGACGCAGCCAGAGATTGATAGATCAATCTCCCGAAGGATTGATCGAATCCAAGATGGATTCTAGCCCTAAGGCACAGCACAAACCATAACACACGAGAGATAACTCACAAAGATAACTTGGATTAATTGATAATAAGCATGAAAATTACATTAGGGCTCTTCTGTTTATATAGAGCATAATGTCTGCTAATGAGGAAAGCTACTAATTCTAATTAACAATAAAATTAGAAAGCAAGCAACTAAGTAATATAACTAATCTAGAAGATTAAGAAACGTGAGGCACATGTGGACCCCATCAGTTGGGTCCGTTAAAGCTTACGGTTGCGGGTCCCTGTCTTGGATAGGGATCGAACTGCATCAACTCTCCCCGTCTTGAAAGAACTCGACTCCGACGAGTTAATTGCTTGATAGTGCTCATAAAGATCTGGATTCAGACGCTAGAAATCGGTAGCAGTAATCCAGGTAGCATCGGAGACGGGCCGGTTTTGCCAACGAACAAGGAACTTTTGAAAGCCGCCGCGACGAGTAGAAACAATTTGATCATCAAGAACATCAATGATTTGATCAGGCGGTGGCGGAACAGCCGGTAACGTAATGAGTTGCTCGTCAGAATCATCTTCATTATCATGCCCACGATAAAGAGTGAGATCTGCAACATTGAATGTGGGGCTGAAACCAATATCAGAAGGTAACTCGAGAGTATATGCATTCGAACTAAGATTCTTTATCACTTTGAATGGACTGGTATTCCGCTGATGTAATTTCTTATTTGCACCTGGGGGTAACCTTTCCGGATGAATACGAACCATAACCATGTCTCCCTCAGAAAACTCCAGAAAACGACGACGTTTGCCAGCATGAGCCTTTTAACGGTCATTGCTGGCTGCAATATGTCGTCGAACTTCATCATGTATTTGTTGCATGTGTTTGATGAAGTTATCAGCTTCAGCACAAGGGCGTGCTTCAACAGGTAAAGGGACAAGATCAATAGGCAAGCGCGGTCGAACACCTGTGACTGCTTCAAATGGTGAGATGCCTGTGGACCGATTAACTGAATTGTTGTAAGCAAATTCAGCCATAGGTAGAATTTGATCCCATGTAGTAATATGATCACGTACAAGGCATCGTAACAATTGGCCAAGGCTTCTATTAACAACTTCAGTTTGGCCATCAGTCTGCGGATGATAAGCAGTAGAGAAGTGAAGCTTTGTTTTTGCTGTCATCCACAAAGTCTTCCAAAAGTAACTCATAAATTTAGTGTCACGATCTGAAACAATTGTTTTGGGGATGCCATGAAGACGGACAACCTCTTTGAAGAATAGTTGAGCTACCTTATAAGCATCAGATGTTGTGTTGCATGGAATGAAATGTGCCATTTTAGAAAAACGATCAACAACAACAAAGATGGAATCAACTTTCCGTACAGTCTTTGGAAGTCCTAACACAAAATCCATACTGATATTTTCCCATGGTGCATTAGGAATAGGCAATGGCTGATATAAACCGGTATTTTTCTTGTTTCCTTTAGCCAATTGACAGGTGCGACATCTCTCACATAGGCTGATAACATGAACCCGCATGCGCGGCCAATAGAAACGATCATCCACAAGAGCTAGTGTCTTGTCACGTCTCAAATGACCACTACAACCTCCAGAATGTAATTCACGAACAACATGTTCGCGAATAGAAGTAGCAGGGAGGCAAAGTTTGTTACCTCGGAATAAGAATCCATCATGTAGGCTGTAATGAGGGTGCTTATCCTTGTTGCCGTTAAGAAAATCCGCAAAGATGATACCGAAATCCTTGTCATTTGTATATTCTTGCTTTATTTGGTCAAAACCTGTAACAGTGACTGCCATAGTAGTGAGGAGATGTTTCCGACGACTCAAAGCATCAGCTACGATATTTTCTTTGCCAGCTTTATGACGGAGACTGAATGTGTATTGTTGAAGAAAAGAGCTCCATTTAATTCGACGATCACTAACATGTTGTTGGGACTGTATATGCTTCAATGCCTCGTGATCGGAATATAAGACAAAGTCGTTGCCAACCAAGTAATGACGCCAATGTCGTAATGCTTGCACAACGGCGTAGAATTCGAGATCATAAATAGAATATCGGCGTTTGGCATCGGAGAGCTTTTCGCTAAAAAATGCAATCGGGTGACCTTCTTGGCTAAGAACTCCGCCAATGCCGAGCTGAGAAGCATCACAAGCAACTTCAAAGACTTTGTTAAAATCTGGAAGTCGAAGGACAGGGGCTTCCGTGATCATGCTCTTGATTTCGCCAAATGCTCTAGTAGCTGCACTTTGTCCATTTAAATTCACCCAGTTTCATACAATTAGTAATTGGAGCCATAATACTGCTGAAATCTCGAATGAACCTTTTATAGAAAGTAGCAAGTCCGTGAAAACTACGAACTTCAGTGAGAGTTTGTGGAATTGGCCAATCGAGGATAGCTTGAATCTTGGATGGGTCCATTGCGATACCCGTAGAAGAGACAACAAAGCCTGGCTCATAAAAGTACACTTCTTCAGATTAGCATAGAAGCGTTCCCGGCGAAGAAGCTCAAATATGCTCTTCAAGTGATCAAGATGCTCTCGTTTAGACTTACTGTAAATCAAGATATCATCGAAGTAGACAACAACGAACTTTCCAATAAACGGGTTGAGCAATTGATTCATAACACGCATGAATGTGCTAGGAGCATTAGAAAGACCAAAAGGCATAACAAGCCATTCATAAAGACCATCTTTAGTTTTAAAGGCTGTCTTCCATTCATCACCTGGCCTAATTCTAATTTGATGATAACCACTGCGAAGATCAATTTTAGAAAAAACAGAAGCACTAGTCATCGGATCAAGCATATCATCAAGTCTAGGAATAGGAAAGCGATACTTTACAGTGATTTTATTGATGGCACGACTATCCACGCACATGCGCCAGCTTCCATCCTTCTTTGGTGTGAGGAGAGCGGGTACGGCACATGGACTTAGGCTTTCCCGAATATATCCCCGTAGCAATAGATCATCAACTTGTTTCTTGAGTTCAGCATGTTCGGAAGGACTCATCCGATAAGCACGAAGATTAGGGAGAGAGGCTCCAGGAGTTAAATCTATTGCATGCTGGATGTCTCGCATTGGTGGCAATTCATTGGGAAGCTCATCATGAATTAAATCAGAAAATTCATCGAGCAATGGTTGTACCTCTTGGGGAGGGGATGGGTGGAGGTTGTACTTGATTTGGTCACCTGTCTGGTAACCAAAGCATACATCACACCTTGCTCCTGACTTTCAACTTCAAATTTGCACATGGTGAGGATGTGAGGAAAGGCAGTATGAGTAGATTGCTTTACAGAGAATGGAGTTTCCATGGGCTTTAATTGAATTCGGCGTCCATTCCATTTGAAAGTGTAGGTGTTATCCGAATGATCAGTGATGACTTTCAAACGCCTCAGCCAAGGTCTGCCAAATAAGATGTGGGCAACATTCATTGGAATAACATCACATTTGACATTATCTTCATACAAGCCCATCTTCAAGGGAACAATGCACTGGCGGTTGACGGGAATTGAATAATCATTTACCCATGCAACTCTGTAAGGTCTCGGGTGCTTTATAGTTGGCAACTGAAGTTTATCAACTGCATCTTTGGATATGACACTCATAGCACTTCCACCATCAATGATGGCATTGCAAGCTCGTCCTTTACAAGTGACTCTTGTTCGGAAAATAGAAGCTTGGTTTTCATCGTCTTCTTCAATACCATCAGCAACCAATAGGCGGCGGTGAAGGAAAAGTAATGGGCTGTCATCATCAGCTGTGTAGACCTCAAGTGCGGACTCTGGTTCTGTTGGAAGTTGTGTATCAGGTTTGTCCATTTGGATTTCCTCATCATACTGTTCGTCATCATAAGGTTCACCATCACAATGCAGATTCCTGTGAGGACATTCTCTAGCATAATGACCCCGATTTTTGCAAGAATGACAGACAATGTCGCGCTTAGCGGTTATTCCAGTGCTTCTAGCATTATTCTGATTTGTTGTCCATTTCTGATTGAGCTGAGGAATCTGTGGACCCTGTGGTGGAGCTTGTGGCTGCCTTTGGAGTTGGTGCTGTGGTTGGTTTGGAGGTGGTCAGAACCCTTGCTGTGGAGTCCGATTGAAAGTAGAATCGGGACCTTTTTTGTAGGGCTCCCCGGCTTGGTTACCGAAACGTCGCCTAGTGTGCTGACGCAGCGTTTGCTCAACGCGTCGTGCCTTGCTAGAAATTGCATCAACAGTGGCGAAGTCGAATACGGCCAATTTATCCTGTATATCTGGACGTAATCTTTCTCGATAACGGGTGACCATCAAGCGATCATCTTCATTAGACTTGCATCGAATACAAAGCTCATGGAACTTATGAGTGTATTCATCTATGGTCATAGAGCCTTGCTGAAGATTGATAAGCTCGCTATTAAATGAATCAATGTAGTCAGAAGGCAAGAACTTATCTTCCAGTCTTTCTTTCATAATTTCCCAACGTGTAATAGGAAGGCGACCCATTTGCACATTGTGGTCATCAATATTTTTCCACCAAATTCGAGCAGGACCTTTTAACTTCATCTTGACAAAAGCGACTCGTTGAGGATCTTCAATATGATACCAAGTGAAATAATCCTCAATTGAAGTAAGCCAATCAAGAAGGGCGCGAGCATCACCTTGACCAGAAAAATCAGCAACCTCTAATTTGATTTTCCGCGAGAGATCATCTTGGCGCGGGCCGGGTGGAAAATTGTCAGCGGCTCGGTCTGCAAAGAGACGTTGAAAGAATTATTGGATTGATTCTCGGGGAATATTTTCCAATTGGTGAGAGTGAACCAGAAGTGCTGGAAGATTCGCCATGAGGGTTTGAAGGAGCCTTAGTAAGTTCATTGACAGTGAGTTGTAAGGCGTCGACCCGTTCATATAAATCTCTAATGCAATCATCGCGCTGAATGTCAGAGAGTCTACCACGAAAATTTTGCCCGGTGCGAGTAGCCATTGACGCAGACAATTTTTTTTTTTTTTTTAAATGTCTGCTGCTAGTGGCCTGGTTTTAGGTCGGACTCAGGTCAAGCCCAGACTGCAGGTCAGGCCCAAACTCCAGAACTCAGACAGAGAATGGCACGTGAGTGTGCTCTTTTATTTCACCTCGAACGACGTGGAGAGAAGAAAATAAAAGACGGATGGTTGCTTACAGCTTACTTGGATGGACAGAAGGCGCTGGATGCAAGCTAGTGATGGAGGTGGTCCAGCGACGGTGACGACATGCTAGCGGGATGCTGGTTGCTAGGTGCTCGCTAAGGCTGCTGGAGTTCGCGACGGTGCCGGGCATGCACTATTCTATCCCTCCCTTCTCTTTTTTTTTTTTTTTTTGCTCTCTGTTCCCTCTTTTTTTCTTTTTTCTTTTTTTTTTTCTGATGGGTGGGTTTTGACGAGGCTGGAGGGAAGATGGGGAATGGGATTCGGGATGGAGGTTCTGGGTCTCGGTAGATGGCCGGACGTTGGGTTTGGGTGGCTGGCGGTGTGGGATTTGTACGCTGGGGATGGATTTGGTTTTATGTATGGTGCAGGCCTTGGAAGGGGTCGGTTGTGATGGGTAGATGTCTGGGGGTTTGTGTGATTTAGGGTTAGGTTTGGGGATTTTTGTTTGTGGTTAGGGAATTAGGGTTTCGGGATTTTTTTTTTTTTATGGTGACGGGATGGGCTGGAATTGGGGTTTTGGTGTTCGTGAGAAGGGATCGGCTGGGGTGAAAGTGGACAGGATGATGGGTTTGGTCGGTATGGGGGCTGAAGGAATGAATGGATAATAAGGTTATGGATGGTGGATATCGACGGTGATGGATGGATAGGAAGATGAACAGAGGTGACGAGAGAAAATCCGGGAAGTACAGACGTCTCCTCGGCTATCGCTCTTCGGCTTTGATACCAATTTGACGCAGCCAGAGATTGATAGATCAATCTCCCGAAGGATTGATCGAATCCAAGATGGATTCTAGCCCTAAGGCACAGCACAAACCATAACACACGAGAGATAACTCACAAAGATAACTTGGATTAATTGATAAAAAGCATGAAAATTACATTAGGGCTCTTCTGTTTATATAGAGCATAATGTCTACTAATAAGGAAAGCTACTAATTCTAATTAACAATAAAATTAGAAAGCAAGCAACTGAGTAATATTACTAATCTAGAAGATTAAGAAACGTGAGGCACATGTGGACCCCATCAGTTGGGTCCGTTAAAGCTTGCGGTTGTGGGTCCCTGTCTTGGATAGGGATCGAACTGCATCATAATCATTCATAGGACAATGAATCGATCAAGTGATCTAATAGAAAGATATCCCTAATCCAAAAATATTATAATAATAATAATAATAATCATGCAGAGAAATCCCTTGTACTTACAAAAATTCAAGAATATGCAGTAGAATTTTCATTTATTTATGGGAAATGGAAATAATAATAATAATAATAATAACAACAATGCAGAAATCCCTTGTATACTTATAAAACATTAAAGAACATGCAGTGGAATTTTGATTTATTTATGGGAAAATGGTAATAATTCATACGATAATGGATCGTTCTAGTGATCTAATAGAAATGTCTCTTATCCCAAATCTGGGGGCCACAGTTATCTAAGAAGCAGGATATCCCCATTCAAATGTTCGATGGGTCCAAAGACGCACTTAGCAATCTTTTGTGAAAGAACAAGACACATATACACATGTAGCGTCAATCTACATGCATGAATGCTTTTCTATATTTTGATCATGTTCCTCTCTATGTCAATGTCAAGATGTTCTCCATTGATTCCCAAAATGGGACTCACGGTTACGGTAAACCTTGCAGTTACCATGGTTATACTAGATACAAGAAGGATTCGAGATCTAGCCAATTTTGGAAAATTGCATTTATAATAGAAATCAGTTATGCCATTCAAAAAAAAAAGAATAGAAATCAGATATGAGCTAGAATAGAAATAACATACACACTAGAAGAAGCCTCTCAACCCAACCTGATCAACTTTAACAACTTTGGAGAAGGGTATCCGTTTGACAGCCATAACTTCTTAACAATTTGCGGGACACGAGCATTGCTCCCATTCATATTGTATGAGCATAGCTGCATTAACTCATATAAGTTGCAAGTGCATCGCTCCAGTGCAAAATAAAAATAATCTTCATCCACTCCAATATCAAGCACGTGAACAATGTTTGGATGCCGCACTAATTTTATAAGCATGGGAAGGTCATATAAATTCACACCGTTACGGCGTCGCACCACACGTTTAATAGCAATGTGAATCTTACGATCGTATATGCCCTCAAAGATAATTGTCATGTTGCTTCCTTCGGCAATCACACTTCTGGATACAAAAAGCTTTCCAATAAAGCATCCCAAACCTTCTCTAGAGCCTTCAACAAGAACTGAGGGAGGACTTGCGCCATTTCTCTTAAGTAAGAGATTTTCTAGTTGTATATGTTTTTCCCAAATTCTGCTAACATATCTTCCTGTGGCAGCCGATCTTTTGATCTCAAAAAACAATTCAATCACAAGTTTACCTCGTTTGAACTCTTCTATAAGACAGGGGGGAAGCCACCTGCTATTTATCACTAATAATAAACGATCAATCTGCTCCTGAACTTCTTCAAGTTGTATCTGCTCTCCCATGTCTTTCTTGATTAAAACTTGCTCATTCACATTAGTAACTGCACTGTTTAATATTCTAGTCTTACCATCGACGGAAAAATGAAACCCCTCTTCGCGCCTTAAAAAAATTACTCCTTTCAATAAATGCACCATGCTGTTCAAATATTTATCCATTGTCCCTATAGTTTCCTGGACCACAAAACAAAAGGCAAATAAGGCCATAGTAAAATAGTAAATACAGAATAATACCAAATGATGAATTGTGAACATACCACTTTATCAAGCTTTCTTTTTCGCGCATATAAGTTTCAATCATCCCCACCATTCATAAGAGATTTTGTATAATCTTTCCTCATCCTACAGTCTGATATGAAGAACAAAGTGCAAGGTCTGACGAGAACAACCAACCGACTTTCCAAGAGTTACTTTCCACTAAATGAAAGAAAAGAAAAATAAAACAATCACAAAATGAGGACGATAAACTAAAACAAAAGATCAATAACATTTAATTAGTATTTTGATAAGAAAATTTAAGATTTCCAAATTTATATAAAGATGGTGGATAAATCTTTCAACGAAGTGAGATTTGAAACTTGATACCATTGTTTGTCACACAAGACGACTAAGAAAATTTCTCTTAAAGGAAAAATTGCTTCACAACTATTAGATACAGTACATTTAAGCATTCGTGAACCACTTGAAGTAGAAACCCATGGTGGAAAAGAATACTTTAGAACATTCATAATCATTGATGACTACTCAATATACGAGTGCATATACCTTATTACTCATAAATCTGAATGAAGCAGCCCCGGATCCCAAATGTAAAAGTAGACCAACCCCACAAACGATCTTGCCTAATACTAGACTGATTCAAATGAATGACCAACTACACGGGTGGGCATCGGCCGAATTCCTCTCGGGTCAACCGAGAGGTAATCACAGCCACAGGGAAAACCCATGACAATCTACTTATTGAAAAATGAAATTTGTCTCTCTCAAAAGAGGGATTACATATCTGTAGGAAGGGTTGGACTGTCCCTTCCTGATAGGACTCTCATTCCAAAATCTTTTCTAATTTAAAGGAAAATAAGGAAATTAAATCCCAAAAAAAACTGCTGAAACTAAATTCCAAATTTGACTACTTCTAAATAAATGAAAATCCTTAATTAAAACTGTCCTATAGGGATTGTGATTGGGCCCACTAACTAGCCGACCCATGGGTCCAGCCTGCATCATTGAATCCGCAAAATCCATGAAGAATACAATTGGAAAAATTATCCAAATAAAAAGAATTGACGGAGGAGAGTATACTTAATATAACCATTGTTTGAAAATCAAAATCGCATTGCAAATTATTCAAGGGGAATCGAGTCCTGTCGTGAATTTTCGGATTTTTACTTTTTCTTATAAAGAAAATAAATATTTAAAAATATGAGTAGTCCCACAACACCAACTTACAAGCACTGCACTAGCATGTTCCTCTTGACTTTGGGAAACATCCAAAAAGTAACAGCCAAACCCCAATTATACAACCTAGTCATATCATGGAAATCTCTCTCTATATGTGTGTGCAACGACACGAAACTTGAGGCCCTTAGGCCCTTTGAATTCCACATGCACATGAAAGAGAAGACAAGCTTTATTGTTCACAACAATAGAAATTAAGACATTATGCATTTAGTTCTTCTATTTGCCATGCTATCTGTTGCCCTCGCCCCTCACAATGTGCATGCCAAATGCCTACATCATCTTGATCATTCTCTAGATTCTGGTTACCTACGAGTAGGGCGAAAATACACAAATCAGTAACACTGAGTAAATAGATTTATAATCATCTTGATCATTATGAGCTCATTCTCTACATTCCGGTGACATGGGATCGGGAAAAAATACACAAATCAGTAACACTGAGTAAAAAATTTCTAAGACTACATGCATGTGTGTAAGCAATAATATAACAAAAGGAAGATTCATCATAGCAAATAACAATGATGAGCTTTATTTGTTAAGTCTAGTTAAGGTTTCTAATTCTAACCTTGTGACTACCACCTAACCACCGTATGCACAGACTTTCAAAATCATAAACCTCAAGGATGCCTCTTGGAATGCAATGCTGAACTATAGTCAGTTGAACAGCTGACCTGTAGCTAATAAAACAACGCAACTGACCAAGAAGGCGAAGAAATTACGCAAATGGCCTAAAAGCCACGTAAGAAACTCATCTCTTAGCCTCATGTGCTAGTGATCTACGGGTATCCACTGAGTGAGTCCAAACTAATTCAATTACCAATTTCTTGTCATTCTTAAAACTCATAATTGTTGTAACCTTGATACACATTCTTACACCATTCTCTATCATCTTAAGCATTTAGAGTAAGTGGTTGTCAACATGGTACCAGAGCAGGAGGTCAAGTGTTGGAATCCCCGGGCCTGTTGTGCCTTGTATTCTCCCACGGAGGGTGTAATTCCCATGCAAAAACCCTGCTATCTCCCATGAAGAGTGTAGTTCCCATGAGCGGGTTGTAACCTTGATATACATTGTTACACCATTCTCTATCAGCTTAAGGCTTTAGAGTAAGTGGTTGTCAACAATAATGAGGTAGTTGGAAATCAACCCTTTATACGAAAATGGGATTTATCATGCCCCGCTCCGACTCATTATTGGTATCCTGTTGTATAAAGAGATTTACATACTAACCCCATATGGTTTGAAGCACTTTCATATTTACAAAAGGGTCCCACCTCATCATAATTCATAAAATAAAAAAGAGACGGATATACATTATTGATATACACATATGTGCCGTGTACTGACCATAAGTGCAAAGAGTAAATAATCAATGACACAGTTGATTACCACTTTTGATTTCTAACAGGATCAACCAGCAACTCTCATAATATAGTACGCAGTAACAACCTTAAGATCCCATTCAAATTGTCTCTTGAGAATTTCATCAAACACATGATATGCAATAGGGAGTACGTTGATTAATTATTGTTCATAGGCTAATTGCAGATTATACATTAACCAGAGTATGTGTGGCCTTTTCCTTTGACCATCCCAACTCACAGAATCCTACTATGATATACACTAATCTTCATAGAAATTCAGAACTCATAACAGTTTATTATTTTAGTAGTTAATTCATATCCTGTGATAACAATAATAGGAAAAACCTCGCGATCATATGTCCACAATCATGCTAAACCATAACCTCACTTTGGGTTCAGTCATGCCAAACCCCAAATAATTCAGTCATCAAATAGCGCTAAACTCCAACTGTTTAATGCAACTTCACCCATACACCTTCAGTCAGCACCAAGTTCAACTGCTACATGTGGCCAACAAGGTAGCATCAGGTGGCACTTCCAAAACCCAATCCCACAGTCGACCAAGGATACCCAAGCCCTACAGCTCTCAACTATGGGTGTTGAACTAGCCCAAACATACAACCGGTCATTGATTTGGTCTTATTACCTCAGTCGGGCATGATTTCAGTCCCACAATTATTAATTCAATCAGGAAAAAAAAAAATGAGATTCCATCTACATAAATCTTGAGAAAAGTTCATGACAAAAGTAAAAAGTAGAAATCTACTCATTGGCGCCTTTGGGAAGAGTCATGGATAAGGCTTCAGATCTGCTGGTTCTTCTCTTCCTCCTCTAGTTCTGCTTGGTCTCCATCTAATCCTCTTTTAGATCCCTCTCATTAGGCTAGATTGGAGCTTTTGGAAGAGAGAGTTAAAGAGAGCTTGGACGAAATAGGCATATATATGAGAGACTCGTTTGTTTTAAATAGGTCGTGGCTTCTAAGTTGGGTTCTTGAAGAATTCGACTACTACTAAAAAATAATTCTACGAAACCATGTGCAAGTCCTAATTGGATATTGTTACTGCTGATTAGGGTCCTTTTCATTTTTATTTTTTTGCTCGGTTGGCCCAGTGGCCAGGACATAGGAAGGAAAGGGCTCCCACCAGGGTTCAAAACCTGGTGGGAGCTATGGGTGCAGGCGCCTTATCCACAAGGCCGGCCCTCTATTCCCGGGTCCCATTTATTTATCGTGGCTAAAAAGACTTAATCCAATTGATTTACACATAGGTCTTACTAGGGTGAGGTGAAAACTAATCATATTGAAATGTCACACTATGTTCATACTTGAATCAAATAAAATAATATCGGTTGACTTGAGCCACTGAGAACTACCCGCCCCACCGTGTTCCTACTTGGAGACCTGCCTAAGTCATTATCTAAGTAAAACACAGAACTAGTGATGCAACCCAAGGGTAGGATCGCAAGTGCAGGGGCACAATTAGGTTCCCACGGGAACAATCACACATAGAAGACCTCTCTCCAACTATAAAACCCACGAGGGAATTCTACTAATCTCCAAAATATGAGATTATCAATCTTTACAATGCCATATATATAGTAAAAGAAACTTAGGGGCTAAGTAACAATCCTAATCAAACTAGGAAACAAAAATAAGAATCCTATCCAAATTAGAAACCTAATCCTAATTGCAATGGGATTTAAAAATTTAGAAATAATAATATCTCTAAGTAATTTGGGGTGGTCGCACACATGCGCCACAAGTCCATCTCCAAGATAACGGTGTTGCTGCATCATTACCCCCAGGTTGGAAAAGAGTTCGACCTCGAACTCGGCTTTTCTTGATGTTGCTTTTGTGGACATTGTGTACTTGAAGTGCTTCCTCGGTGATACGAGAACTTGACCCTTTCTTTGGTGGTGCCGGCTTCATTGGATGGAGTGTGATTTGCTTTTCACCATGCATGAATGTGTGTGTTGTTGCGCATGCCATTAGTCTCATTCTTGTCGTACATTCATGGGCGGCCCAACAAGATATCACCACTATCCAGGGGTATCACATTATACCAAATTGTATCTGTATAAACTTCATCAATAGAAAAGGTAACTAGACATGCATATACTTGCACTTCATCACCTGTCATTAACCACCTAGCAAAGTAGGGACGATGGTGCTTTCGAACCTTCAGTTGTAATCAATCCACCAGAACTTTAGAGATGATGTTTTCACAACTGCCTCCATCAATTACTACTGTGCATGTTAGTCCATTGACTGTGCCTTTTGAGCGAAAAATATTATTTCGCAACCATTTCTTTTCAGTAGTAGGCGTAGCCTCCTTGAGGACCCTGAGAGATTCAAGACCCTCCATGGGCCATATTTCCTCCGCCTCATCTGTTTCATTCTCTTTAGGATCACTAGGACTATCTTTCACATCACTTTCATTTGCAATGAGCTGGATGCGTTTGGGACATTCCATTGCACGGTGCCCTGTTGTTTACAATGAAAACAAGTGATTCTATTCTAGCCTTCGGGCTTGGTGAAAACTTTTTCCGATGAACCACTTGGTTTAGAATCTTGCATTAATGAATTCTTTCGCACAACCCTTTTAAATGCATTAAATTTTCGAGCTTGATAATTTGCAATATCCTCAACCTTGATAGCATGTTGGACGATTTCATCTACATTATCAAAAAATTTGAATGTGAGGATATGTTGTATGTCAAGTCTAAGCCCATGAAAGTATATGTCAACTAATACATCATCATCTTCATTCAAGCCACAACGAGCTTACATGGTCATGAACTCCTCAAAATACCCAACTACTGTCATAGATCCTTGTTTCAAATCTTGAAAAGTTGAACACATATCTCTAGAGTAGTTGACCGGAAGAAACTTTTATTTTAAAAGATTTTTCATCTCAACCCATGTTTCAACGGGGTCAATATTTTGATTCATTCTCTTCTTTTGCAACTCGGCCCACCATATCGCAGCATAATTCCGAAATTGAGTTGCCACTAGGGTGACTTTATGACCATCCGTCATTGGCTTGTGTGCAAAAATATTCTCTACACACACCAACCAATCATCATATTTACGAATCACGAGTTTAATGCCTAAATCTCGATCGACATTAACTACTTGCGGATCTCGTTGATTCCAATTGTGTCCTCCATCAGTGATTATCCCCACGCCGATTATTTTCTAAATTGGCTAATCGGGTTTCCACTCGTGTCAGAGTTTCTTGGATTTGAACCATCGTCGCGGATAGTTGATTAATATTTTCTGACAAATCCGCAATGGTTCCCCTCAAATCCTCATCATTTGTGGAGGACTCCACTTCTGCCTTCTTCTTATGAACCACCATTTTTTAATGTATATAATCAAGAAAATCTAACAGACCTGACGTGCAGATCTGCTCTCCACGATCACGCCAGTGAAAACAGATCTCAAATCGAACAGTGGATGACTCCACAATTGCAAAAAGAATTTATGGCCGTCGATCTTGGTTAAATCTGCCATTTACTGATTCTGATGATGCAGTGATGATGTCAGCACAACCTGTTGGGTCTCAAGCAGGGTTGGATTGACCTTAACTGACCCAGATCAAGAAACCAGGCCCATCCTTGAGTCCGGCACGTGTCACAGTTAGACACGTGTGGCCCTTTTTGTGGTCCTCGTGTTCAGTGTGCAAAAGAAACAAGGTCAAAACCCCCTTTTTTGTGCTTAATGCTTCTTTATTTGTCGATGGGGAAGAGAAAAGGGGCCAAAGCCCTTTCACTGATGGTGTTCGACGAAAGGAGAAGGAGATCTCAAGACGATGGTGGAGCAGCGATCGAAGATAATGGTGGCAGGCGTCCTTAGTGCACGGTACGCTTTCTCTTTCTTATTCCCATTCTTCTTTTCCCTTTTTGTATGCCCGGGTTCTGCAATAGCAGGATGGACTCGATTTGGGACTTGGGTTCGTTCGAAAGGGTTGGTAATTGGGTTTGCTTTGTTGGTTAGGAAACGGTGGAGGGTTTGGTGGGGGTTTGGGGGTCTCGGTTATAGGAATTGGGGTTTGCTGGGGAGGGGGAGGGTCTATGGGGGGCTTTGGGTCACTCTTTTTTCTTTCGTTTTCACAGTTTGGCGATGGAGAGAAGGGACTGTGGGATTTGGAGTTATGGCATCCTAGGATTTGGGCTTGGTTTTGGAGTGGGGTGAGTATTGTAGGTATGAGAGAGAGAGAGAAAGAGAGAGAGAGAGAAGGTGGAATTGGATCCAGAAGGGATGGAGTAGTGATGATGGACGATAGGTGGGGGTAACCAACGTCGACCAATCGTTCGGCTCTGATACCAATTGATGCAATCCTAGGGTTAGGATTGCAAGTGCCGGGTACAATTAGGTTCCCACGGGAACAATAGCACGTAGATCTCTCTCCAACGATAAACCCACGAGGGAATTCTATTAATCTCCAAAATATGAGATTATCAATCTCTACAATGCCATATATATAGTAAAAGAAACTTAGGGGATAAGTAACAATCCTAATCGAACTAGGAAATAAAAATAAGAATCCTGTCCAAATTAAAAACCTAATCCTAATTACAATGGGATTTAAAATTTAGAAATAATATCTCTAAGTAATTTGTGGTGGTACCACACATGCACCACGAGTCAAAATCTCCAAGAAAACGGTGCTACTGCACCAACTAGTCTTGTAGAGCCCTATGGTTCTCTTAACCAAATCTGCAGAATTACGGGTTAGGCATTAGGTTGGCACCCACTGAAGACCTTACTTCCATTAATGGTATATAGCCCAAAATTCATGGCCCACTCTAGTGGGGTCCCTACAATCTAGTTATTAAAATTTCAATAATAGTAATTATAGTATTCACAATTGATGAGATAAACACATAAAGAATTAATCATTATAAATAATCACAATATTCAGTCACCTTTTCAAAAAAAAATTATACAAATTATCTAAAATTCAAGAGCTAAGAAAACCACATATACTAACAATTATTACTAATATAACCAATAAATCTAATTTAACAATACTCAAGTCACTCAGATGATTGATTAAATAAAGAAATAATTATAAATTAACTATTCCAATTAATTTTGAAAATTTTAAATAATTTAATAAAATCAAGCAAATAAAGAAGATTTTACCCAAAAAAAAAAAAAATACTTTAGGTGGCCATTGCACTAAAAATGTAACTTTTGCCAAACCCACACCAAACCAGCCTTCCCGCCCAAAAACCCTTGTTTTTTTTACTATTTTTAGGACATTTAATTTGCTTGCTATTGTGGTGGGTCTTAACTTGATCTTCTCTTCGAATTAGCGATGTTAGCTTCACCATTCGATGCCATCCCACGGCCACGAGCAATGGAGGCCATTGAAACTCTTCTCCCATATCAAAATCGATGATATGGATTGTCTGGACATCCTCGGGAATGGCCTCAAGGATTGCCTTGTTGGCTGTGAAGTGAGCAAACCACCCACACGAGCATATATCGTAGAAGGCTCGAAATGCCTTCTCACAATTCTTTCTTGATTCCTACATTAGGTAGTCGTTTTGATGGTTGTCGCATTGAGACAAGTAGTGCCCCAATTGCTCCATGCTCGCACCCACTGGGCTAACCTTCTTCATTATGGGCTACAAGATCACTTCTCCCAACTCAATTGATCCCATCCTTCTTTCTTTGTGATTTGGTAGCTGGGTTTATTTGGTTTGAAGCAAGAGATGACATTTGGGTGATTTTGGAGAGAGTAGAGTAGAGTTTTCTTTTGAATTTTTTGTTGAATTAGTATAAAGAATTATTTCAGAGGAGGAGGAAGGGGTTTCTGTTCTTAGGAGTGTTTGTTTGGTTTTCTTATTTGTAAGAAAGAGGTGTTTGAGATTTGTATGGTTTTGAGAGGAGATTGGAGATTGGTTTTGTTAGTACTTTGTTGGGTTTTATGGGTTTGGAGTAGGATCTCCATTGGGACTATTGTTTGGTACTTTCTCTTCATCCACTTTCAACCCACTGATGTGAAGGCGAGCATCTCTTTATCTTGAGTTTGGTTGCTTTCTAGTCTTTCTTTGGTTATCTTAGGATTATTGTGCAAATGTTGGCCTAACAAGGTGGCTTGGTTTTAAGAGAAGCTAGAATTTGGAGGTTTTGTAGATTTCACGAACATAGCTAATTCGAAGAGAAGATCAAGTTAAGACCCACCACAATAGCAAATTAAATATCCCAAAACTATTCTTGCATGAATGAATAGGGTACCCCAATCAAATCCCAATTCTTAATTTTAGATTCAAAGTACACCTCCAAATCTTCTTGACACTGCCAGGGTCGATAGTGACGCAGATATTGACATTCTGCCTTGGCAGAATGTGAATGTCAGAGTCAATGTCGACCCTCAATATAGAAAAAGTGGGTCGTCGTCAACCCTCGAAGAAAATGGAAAAAAAAAAAACAAGGGTTTTTGGGCGGGAAGGCCGGTTTGGTATGGGATTGGCTAAAGTGATCTTTTCAGTGCAATAGCCACCTAAGGTTTTTTTTTTTTTTTTTTTGTAAAATCCTCAAATAAATAAAATTATAGTACTTAAAATTTTGGAAATTTTAATTTCTTATAGGGGTTTGGGTATTACTCTCTCTCTCTCTCTCTCTCTCTCTCTCTCTCTCTCTCTCTCTCTCTCTCTCTCTCTCTCTCTCTCTCTCTCTCTCTCTCTCTCTCATAAGAAACGAGCTATCTCTCTTGAGTATAGGAAAAGGGTTTACGGCTTACGCAGCTGTGGGTACAAGAAAGGGATATACACATAAAAGACATTATAAACATCCAAATGGAGTGGTCTGAAATGGAGGGCCGGTGCAAGAAGCACTGAAAGGCTCTCTCAGCTCTCTTATGGTTCTTCATCCTCAAATACCAAATTTTATGTTTCTTGCTCTTCATCTATTTCATCTCTCTCCGCTTCATCAACATATTTCTCCCCTCCCTACTCTTTTTTAGATCTTGTAAGTTCTACTAAAGGGCTTATAGGGAGGAGCAGATCTACAGCGGTCGTCACCGGACATGGAGAAGGTGAGCTGAGAAATAAGGAACATGATCTTTAAATTGTGTGATTGTCTTTCTTAATTTAGGATGCTTGAATCCGAGATGAGGTAGGCCGCAGATTGTGCATGTGCCAAAGTGTTGAGTGGAAAGGGTGAATTTATAGAATTTGCAAAGTCTGTTGGAGCATCATAATGCTTTCCTTTTCAATGTTTGAAGGATAGAGCGTGGATTTGAATCTGGATAGCATGAGATCATGAAAGTCCACACCATTCTCATGTGGTTGTGGTCTCAAGGGAGGCTACATCATATTTATATTTCATAAAAGGATATAAATAAATACTTTGATAATGTATTAGAGTATCATTATTACAAGTTTTTTTATCGCTGACTATAATTACATATAACAATAGTAAATGTATATAATATATATATAGTTCAACCTCACCTAAAGTCAAGCCTTAGTCCATATAGGCCTCGGAGCTGGATATGGCTCCTCATACATCAAATTAACAAGTGGATTCTAGCCTCATGAAGGACTATTTTAATTAATATGGATTTACAAATATAGGATTGTTGGTGTTGTTAGCAAGGAATCAAGGACCTTATAAAGGGAAACCAAAGGAAGAGAATTGCAATAGGAAAATAAAGAAACATGAACACTACATGTTAATGTCATTAATGCACTGCAGCAGGCCAGACTAATACATAAATCGTTATGACTTTCACTCAGAAAAATGCTAAGAAAAGGAGGATCTCCCTAAAGCCTGAAACAATAACAGGATTGTTGGTGTTGTTTGCAACGAGTCAAGGACCTTCTAAAGGGAAACCAAAGGACGAGAATTGCAATAGGAAAATAAAGAAACATGAAAGCTGCATGTTAATGTCATTAATGCACTGCAGTAGCCAGTAGGCTAGACTAATAAATAAATCATTATGACTTTCACTCAAAAAAATGCTAAGAAAAGGAGAATCTCCCTAAAGCCTAAAACAATAACTTGAATAAAAAAATCATCTTAAGGAAGAGCTGAGAGAATTCTCTCAAGTCCTTCCCTCAGATTTTACTAAATCATCTGGGCCATCTCGAATTAATAACTTTTAAACAATTACAAACAAAGAATAAAAATATTGTTATAGATCTTTTTACAGTGGGCCTACATAAAAAAACAAAATGGGGACTCACTGTTAGATTTAAAATTTCATTCCCCCTTATATTATTAGCTCTATGCCAACCTTTACTGCTATAAACATTGGCCCACTACCGGATCTGTAACAACCCGGAATCCGGGGGCCTTCGAATTCCACATCGAGACCTATAAAAGTATTCACTTTCACATCATAAGTCAAATCATTAAAGCATAATAAACCAGGCTTTTTTCCTAAAATTTGAATCTTTAATCTTTAATAGAATAAATATCAAAATCCAAATAAAGGAAATAAACTATAAAATTCAAAAATAATCCAATTAAAACTTATATCTAAGTAAAATTGTCTGTGAGTCCCGAACGCTCAACCGCATGTGTTAAATCTGATTTCTTCGTCAAGCGTGAATCCCAAGGAGGAGCCATGGTGGGCCCATCCAAGTTGTTTCAAATTTTCAAGATTCCTTTCTAATTCTGTGGAGAATCTAAAATTCAAATTTGAATCTGAATTGGAGAGGAAAGTGTACCATAAACAAAGAAGGAAAGTGAAGCAAAGAAAGAAAGAAGAAAAACCCAACCATGTGTTACACGCCCAAAGGGGGCCCCACATCTATTGGCTCTTGCAAAGAGAGGAATTTCAGAATTTGGAAATTCTTTCTCAAGTCCAAGTGGCGCCCAAGCATAGAGAAGAAAAAGGAGAAAAAGACGGAAGTTCCCAAGCAAGAGTCCAAGAAGGGGGTCCCACACTCCATGTTGCACGCCCATATGGGCCCACTTTTATGTTCAACGATTCAGATTTAGTCTCGTAAAAATAAATCTCAGATTTGTGGGTCCATGTGAGGAACTTTCAAGCTATAAAGTGCGACCGGAATTAGAAAGTCTTGCACGCCAAGAGAGGGAGACTTCTATTCTCATCTAATTAGGAAACTTACTTGAAAAAGTAAGCAAGAGGTTTAATCACAAAAGGAAACAAAGCCTAAAAAGGAGGAAACTCTTTACAAAAAATTGCTTTTGCAAAAAGCATAAAAGGGGATCAAGGGGATGGACGACCACCACTCATACCACAAGCCCTAGCAGCCGTACAACCCTAATTTGGAGCTTTTTGGAGCAAAGGAATAGAGAAGCAAGCTGTGGCCGTCCCTTCTTCATCAAACTTCTAGAATTTTTTTTATGACTATCTTTTCTATGTTATTTTCAATTTCAAACATGAGTAGCAAAACTTTTAGGGCTAGGGTGTAATTGAAACCCTAGCCTAATTTTATGTAGTCCCTTTTGGCGTTCTTTAATTAAGATTTCAGTTTTATTTTATGAGTTTCTAAACCATGTTTTTTATTTGATGAGTTGTGTATATGCCATGCCAACCATGCCATGCTCAATTAAATTTAAGATTAGCTAACTTATCTTTGATTGATCTTGATGTTAAGCATCTAGGATTTAGATACATGAATAATCTGGGTATATGTCATGCTTAGACTCGTGCATTTATCATTCCCATTGTTTTTATGCAACATGCATGTATTGACTAGGACATATGCCATGCTTAGTTTTTGCAAACTTGATGAACAATTCATATAGTATGCCACTCATGAATTAGGTTTAGAGGAATCATAATCTAGATACATATGCCATGATCTAGGTTGATAAATGTCACCAATAATTCAGATTTTTTATTAAGGGATAATAAGGGACATGCATAGGATAGGTTAAGGGAGTAGATGAAACCCTAGTTCATTCATTCTCATTGTTTTCAATCCTAGTAGTAGTCTTGTGTGTTAGGTTACTTTCCATTAAGCTTTTGATTTATTTTAATAGTTTAATTTACTATTTTAGTAATTTCATTCAACCACCTTTTCATCCATTTAATATTCTGAATTTTTAGTTATTTTTTACATTGTTTTATCACAAGTCTTCGTGGGATCGACCTTGTACTTACAATTCATTATACTACATAATGAGTTTTAAGTTGTGTGCATATTAAGTAGCTTATTTCTAGGTAACTTGGTGCATACCAGTCGCCCCATCAAACAACCTTCCAACATGTAGGTCCATAATCTCAAAGAAGACTCATGAATAAGGCACTATGTTTCTTATGAAGTTTATGCAAAATAACAGGGGTTATTTATAATTACAAAACTCTTTATAAAACTTTTAATAGAAATCGTCACTCCCAGACTTAGCCTTACCTGGACCATAATCTCCAGGGGAAACTTAATCAAATAAAGCTTCTAGACTTGGGCCTTAGAGCAATTTTTGAAACTCATAAGAGACCCTATCTTCCAAACTAGAAAGCATCTTCCAAATAGAACTTCATCTTCCGGAAAACAGAGTTCATGCCTGGAACTCTTGGTTGGCTGGATAATGGGCCCCGCTGAACCAAGGTCGACTATGGGTCCAAAATCAGATCCCTGGTCCTGATCAATCATCCAGTGGACCATGGGGTCCCACAATTAATGTAACTATTTCTTGAAACGGGGGGGGGGGGGGGGGGGGGGGGGGGGGCGGGGGGGTGGGAATCAATTTCTGCAATGCATCTATAGCTGATTGATCATCTTGGCAGGGTCTGGGAATTATCTGGACAATAAGAGACCCAAATCCTCCTATTTATCAAAAGAGTTTGAATCATAACAGTCATCAACTACAACTGGATTGATCAGTAGTGTCTCATAACCATGTAATCCATCATGAAAACAGGTAATCATCAAGAAAACATGCAATTTATTACTGTCTAATGGTTCCAGCAGCACGAGGAAAACAAAACGATACAGATTCACAATCTACTACACATAGGAAAACAGAGCACATCATGTATACAAAACAATCTACTCACCTGTTATGGGCACTGATTCTGGTTCTTCCTCCTCATCCTTCTAGTTGCTGGACTAGAGGTTTTGGGTTATACAGAGTGGTATGCAATAGAGGAAAGAAAGAGATAGAAAAGATGCCTAGTGTTGGCTTCAAGGGAGGGAACATGAATATATATATATATCACTTGACTTTCCTTTCCTTGTCCGAGTCAACTTCCTATTAGTGTGAGAACTCTCTTTCTAATCATAAAAGAGTCTTAAGGAGGATTTAAGTTCCAACACTTCCATCTCTAACTAAAAAATGTCTCACAACAATGAGTCTCTACTCTCAAAAAAAAAAAAACAAACGATGAGTCTTTAAACAATAAAAGGGGTCCCGCTAATAATTTAATCATATCATTTAAACTAATTAAATAAAAGCACAAATATTATAAATAAAATCACCCAAATAAAGCATAAATACAAAATCAAATATTCCAGCCCCTACAGTAGGACCCAGGGTATTACAGGGCCTATCACAATCATCAAATTTGAATGAATCATCTGGATCAATCGAGTTAATAACTTTTAATTCAATTGTTAAGAGCGTTGAAGTATAGTGTTGAAAACATGTATAAAGAAGTTGCCTCATTAGGAAATTATATTAAATGGACTTGTTAATGTAGAATTCGAATCATCCGAGATTCACATACATTGATTTAGATTTAAACACTCAGTTAGTTAGAAGGTTACATTAAGAGAAAATGTGTTTATTGTAAGAGATCTTTTATTAGGGAAGAAACTCACAGTTAGAACGATCCCCCTTGGATAAATCGGTCTGTTACCCTTATGGTCCATCCCCCACTAGGGCCACTACCACCACTGATCCCCTGCCCCTGCGCTATATCCCATTCCCAAAATTTCAACCCCATCTTCCCTTTGCCCGCCTTCCCCCGGATTCTGTCAGGTGAAACCCACTTCCTGTTCAGGAGAACCCATTCCAAAAAAAAACTACCTCGTCCGAAACCCAGCAAAACTGAACCCACACCCTTTTTAGTTTCCAAACTGTCATCGTCCAGCCACCCTATCACTCGATTTCCACCGTCAACCTTACCTGAACCTAAACTCATCCCATACCCCTCTGCCGTAACCGAAACCGAAACCAAATTCCAATAGACCAAAATCTCCAAATCTGTCCAACCATATCCCACCCTCGAGTTCCCTGTTGCCCCTCCAGAAACCATCTCATCATACCCTATTGCCCCAAAAATCCGAAACCCCAGCCGACCCACCTTCCATTCCCCAAAATCCCAACCCATGTAAATAAAAAAATAAAAAAAAATAAGAAGAAGAAGAAGAAGAGAGAGATAAAGAAGGGAGCGTACCCTGCACCCCACAACATCTCCACGGCCTGCGACGACTCTCTTGTCGAAGGAAGGCTTGCGAGCCCCAATACCCTTCTTGATCTTCACAGAAGAGAGAGCATAGGCTTTTATTAGGTACTTTTTTAGTATTTTGCATCTAAGGTTTTTAGAATTTGTAAATAAGTCCCCCTATAATTTTAGTATTTATAAATAAGCTCCTACGTTTCATTTTAGTATCTTTTATATCCTGAAAATCAATTCTCCTAACAAGAATGACCAACCATGATGAAGTTTGAATTGAGTTTTTGGATTCAGCCCATTTCATTTTCGAGGAACTGAAAGACATCATTCAATACTTGCCCCCATGAAATCTCGATTTCGTGAAACGATACAAGAGAGTTCATGGCATGCATTGATTTTATTAAAAGGTTAGAGAAGAGGATGGGAAATGTGTTTTACAAGCAATATATTTTGAATGATGGAAGATGTGGCCCTGAATTGTTTCATTTTCTGAAAGGTTGCAAAAGAGTTGATGGCCTGGATTGATTTTGTGAAATGGTAGAGAGGAGGACAAGTTGCTTTTAATTTATGGGAAGCATATGGAAGGAGCAAGTTTCACTGGCAGTCAATATCTCATTAGAAATTGCACATTTGACAAAACAAGTGGACATGAGGCAATATCTATATCTACACTAAACAAGTGAAAATTTACTTGCAAACAACACAGAATCTGGGTCTTATTTTGCACTATTCATAAAGAAAAAAAATCCATTCTTTTTGTTCCTTTAACGATTTTCGCTTTTACCCACAATTTTGAAAATTAATTTCATTTCTTATTATATAGATTTGACTCATTTTGTCGGATTTGACTAATTTTATTTTAGTCATTTTAGTCATTTTAGAAATATATTTATATACAGTTTTTTCTAACATTATATCCTTTTAACTTTGAATACTAATTGCAAATTTATTTCGTTAATTGTTTGGCCAGTTCTTCAGACTCACACTATTGATTCTTAACACCTCCTACCACTGTGTTCTAGTAAAAATATTTTTAGATAAGGTCGTCACCGTAACATATTATCATTTTCTTAAATTGTTGAGTATATTTTTAGAAGATGAGATGAGCAAATTTGGTGAAAGATTTCATGATTCAATTTTGTTAAGAATAAATGAATGAATGCATGTATATATCGTTGTATTAAGATGAATTAGTTGGTAAAATAATTTTTTTTTAGTTTGTTCTCATCTTGTCATGGAGATGAAACAGTTTGGTCCCTTGTTGAAAGTGCATTGTATAATTTTGTTTAAATGATTTAAGGTTATTTGTTTATATAGACCGTTTGGTAAACTATTTTTTTAATCTCTGGTGTTCACTTATCAAACATATATAAAATTTATTTTTATCTGCAATAAGTTTTTGAATGGTGGAATTATTGGTTTAAACACGTGAAGACGGGATGATTATCCGTGTGTCCACTTACAGATACTTTTAGCTAGTTTATTTTACATCTATCTTGCTACAACATTTATAAGTGGGTCCCAACTTTGAATCAATTCAACTAAAGTAATTGTCAATAATGATTTCATAGGCCTCATATTGATTGTTGGGATCATTTGGTAATACTAATATGAGGTCATTCCAATCAAATCCATCCATTATACTTTTGTTTTCCCCCTTAGGAGTGGCCTCCTTTTTGAGTAAAAAATAGCACAGAATTTTTTAGGAGCCTTTATAGGATTTGTAATGTTTATTACTCACTGGGTATAATCCTCAAAAGAGGACATGGAAAGCTACTACTTGTCCATATTTATGTACATAAATCAAAGGGCTCAAAATGTCCTAGGATTCAAAACCTACTCTCCCTTATATATGTGGGTATGTGTTTCCCGTGCCTACCAATTTTCCAGTTCAAAGTTTTGAATCATGTGGATAGCAATGTTTGATGAAAACCGATTTTGATAACCGAAAACATATAGTCTACCTTTGATATTTGTATTGTCCACTTATACAAAATAAAAATAAAAATAAAAATAAAAAGCTTAACACTCTGCGACAATTTTCATGCTTACTGCACACTATACCACGTAGTAATTCCCGCACCTAAGAAACAAAGGCACTATAATATGAAGCAAAGACCATTCAAGATTTATGGAGGGTCACTTTACAATCAACATCATTCATCAAGTGGGTCCAACAATAGATGAAGCCATGCCCCAACCTAACTCACCTCATCAATGATCCTTGCTCTCTTTTTTTTTTAACCTTCTGAAAACCAATCAATCAGTGATTGACATTTTCTAAGTGGAGTGATTTTTACGTTTCAACCAATCAAGGGTGGGGCACCAAACACTAACTTTATAGCATCTGCATCGATAAACCCAAAAATCCCCCTTTCTCCACTATGGGTTTTCGTCTTTTCAGATCGAAACATGTTTGCACTACATGAAAACCCAAAAATCCCCCTTTCTCCACTCTGGGTTTTTGTGTTTGCACCATATGAAACAACTGGAATCACTAAACAAAATCATCATGAAGGAGACCATGATCGCTTACCTTTGCCAAAAACCCCAAATATACTCTATTTCACGTAAACCTTGAGACACCCTGATATACTGTCCTCGAGATCTTCATCATCGACCCTATCTAAAGTGTCGCACTGGAAGTGCAAGGAGACTTTGAACTCTCAAGTTTAAGGTTTCTGTCAGTCCTTTTTTCTTTCTTTCTTCTTCCTATTTTCTGCATTTGAGAGCAGTTAAGAAGTTGAAAGTAGTGGAGAGTTTCGGTTATTTTCTGTTTGGATAGGCAAAAAATAGAGTAGAGTGAAGTTAAATGGGCCCTAACTGTCTTAAATTTCAACTTTACCCCGTTTGGATGAGTTTGGCCCAATAGATGAAGTAATATTGTGAGCCATATGTACTCCATTTCACTTCAACTCTAACTACTTTCATTTTCTTAAGTAAAAGTAGATTCTACTTCAAACCTTAACTTCAAAATAAACATCCAAATGGAGTGAAGTGAAGTATTATATTTTAACTTCAACCCACTTCTCTTCACTCCACTCCACATGTGAAATCCACTTCATTTCACTCCACTCATTTATCCAAACAGGCCTAAACTTCAATCCATTTGGATGCTTATTTTGAAGTTAAGGTTTGGAGTAGAATTCACTTTTACTTAAGAAAATAGAAGTATTTAGAGTTGAAGTGAAATGGAGTACATGTGGCTCATAATATTACTTCATCTATTGGGCCAAACTCATCCAAACGTGTTAAAGTTAAAATTTTAGACTGTTAGCGCCCATTTAACTTCACTCTACTCTATTTTTTGCCTATCCAAACATGCCCAGGGTAGAATGAGAGAGAGGATAGTTGAGGGCAGGTGTCTCCATTTGAGGAAGGGTACATCCCTTTAGTAACACCCCTTTTTTTCAAGTAATTACAAAGCAACCTAAGCATGAAGATCTCTTATCAGCCCTTGGATCTATGTACAAATTTTTGTACATAGATCCAAGGGTCCAAAATGTCTTAAGATTCAAATACTGCTCTCCCATATTATATAGATATAATTAAAGAGTTTGAGAGAAAAGACAAGTAGAAGGGTCTTATAAAAAATATTTTAATTTAAAAATCATTAATTTTTTAGTTGAAATGTTAATCTCTTATCACACTAAAAGATATAAATGCCTTTTATTTTTATGGGGATTTTACAAAAAAAAAAAACAGCTCAAATGTCCAGTGGGCTCAAAAGGTAATTTTAACTTCCATTGCACCAGATCAGTCATTTTTCACGAATGGTATTTTTTTAGCACTTTCAACTAGCGACCCTAGTTTTATAACGTTAAGGGTCGCTAGGGACCATGCGGCGTACATAGAGTAAAACAAAATGGGCGTATTTCCTCATATTTCGTTTAGCATTTTCAACTAGCGTCCCTAGTGAATTTGGTTTTATGACGTTAAGGGTCCCTAGGGACCTTGGGTGTACACAAATTAGCACAATCAATATCTTCCCCATTTCTCAACAGTCAGGCATTCCAATTCCAGTTTATGAAATTAGATAAAAATGGAGGACTTGAGACTAATATTGTTTAATATTCATGTTGATGTAAATCATACCCACAGTTGTTGGATTTTTGTATTAAAATGAGTCATGTTATTGGCATACAAAATTTATCTTTTCCCACACAATTCCTCTCCACACACATTACTAAAATTTAAAAATGAATGTATTTCTTTCCACACACATCAAAAGTTCCTAAACTGCCCTTATATTCATTCCCCTCTTTTTTCTTCCCACACACATCTTCTTCTTGTTCTTCCCACACACAAACCAAAAGGGACTTCCACTCCACCGACTGGATCCATTTTTCGGCGATTCTCTGGCGTGCCACCGGCGTTCCTATTCCTCTAGACATCCTTCTCTTCCAAAGGTAAATGGATCCTTCCAACATTACCATTTCTTCTTCTTTCCTATATATTCTTTACCATTTTTTTCCATGAAAACTTGTTATTAGGATAGATTTTCATTCAATGTAAGTTTTGACAAACAATGTTACTGTTTTCTAGTAGTTTTGGGTTGCATTTGATCCATCATCGTCGCGGTTTTAGGTTCAGAAATCGCGACTGTTCGGCTCTGGTTGACCGAACAGGTTGCAAATGCTCGGACACTAACGTCCGAACAAATTGGTTTTGTTCGGACACTCAGGTCCGAACAAAAGCAATATGTTCGAACACTCACGTCCGAACATATAGAGATCTAGCAGTCAAATAAAAATTTTTTCTTTCGTATTTTAGAAATGGACCGGCCAAGCTCTTCTCGGGTGCAACCTACTGCTTCAAATAGGAAGCGACATCAGATAGTAGAAGAGGTTGTGGAAGACCCAGAGGTATCTGAGGAAGAGGAAGAACAACAACAAGAGATGGAAGATCAACCAGCCCTGAGGCCACAAAATAGGTCTTTATTGACCAGCTTTGATACACATACAGCTGGGTACATTTGGATTGGACAGGTGTGTTTCACTTGTTTCATACGAAAGTTTTATTCATTTGTTAATTTATTTAATTATGTATTAATGGTTGAATGCAGGATCGAGGCCCACTGAAATGTCTAAGTCATGGGCAGAAAGTGCCTTTGTGGCAACTGAATGAGTCTGACAGGTTTAGAGATTTGGTCTTGAGGTCCGGATTGGCTCCATTAGTGACTGCATCTTACCGCTCTGTCAATAAGATTACTGTATCTGGTTTTGTGGAAAGGTGGAAACCTGAGACGAACACCTTTCATATGCCTTTTGGTGAGATAACCATCACCTTAGATGATGTTGCATCTATCCTAGGCATCCCAATGATTGGGCGGACGGTTTCTTATAATGAAAGAATGTCATATGAAGAAACTCAAGCACTCCTTGTTGATGCACTAGGAGTAGAACCGGTAGAAGCACATGACGAGTTGATACAAGTGCGGGGCCAATCAGTTAGATTGGAGTGGTTACGGGAAAGGTTTGCCAGTTTGTCTGACGATAATGGGGACGAGATGATAGACTCTGCAGTAAGAGCTTACCTTCTGTACTTATTGGGTTGTACCTTGTTTACTGACAAGAGTGGCACACGGGTGCCGATCATTTTCCTTACAAAACTCGTGGATGTAGAGGCCATACGTTCATATGCATGGGGTGCTGCTGCACTAGCATACTTATACAGGCAGTTGGGGTTAGCAAGCAGGCATGAAGTGAAACAAATAGCCGGCTATTTGACTCTACTAGAAGCTTAGGTGTACGAACACTTCGAAAGTTTGGCTCCGACTCCAAACTTACTCTATCAAGCCATTCAGCCCCGGGTCCATCGTTGGTTTCCTCGTAGAGAGTCTGCTCCTTTACAAAGCATACGAGAGAGAATTGATGTCATGAGTGCTGATCAAGTAATTAACTTGATGTTTCTTTTAAATAGTGTATCGGATTAACTTTTTATTTTCTATTATATACTTTCATATCTTACGATTGGACTAACTACTTTCAGGTGAATTGGGACCCATATCGTGATGTTAGACAATATCATCCTTTCAATGAAGTTGCATACTACTGTGGGTGCATCAAATGTATGGATGTTGTTGAGCCTTATCACCCAGATAGGGTGCTCAGACAATTTGGGAGAGTTCAGACGATTCCTTCACCGCCATTAGCCCCTATTCGTGCTACGCGATGTCCGACTGCCCGTGACTATCAAATCGCATATCAATATATCAATCAAGTTTGGGAGGGATGGCCTAATCACCTGCTATCTGCATTGAATCGTAGTCAACCAGTTAGGCGTCCTGCAGATTGCGTTCCCGGGTATATGGATTGGTATGCACGAGTATCGTGGAGGATATTACAACACCCAAACTTTCATTCTAATTTCGCGCCCCGTCCCGAAGAAAATGAGCCAAGCGGTAGCGGTATGATTGACTATCAGCAGCGTAATTCGGATGCACTGATCATTCTTGATGAGGTTACAGGAAGAAGTGAAGACCATTGGGTTGAAGACTCGCAGGGATTATATACCCATGTGAATCAGTTGGCACATGTGTTACGAGGAGTTTCAATTGAGGATGCTCAACGAACCTTTCGACATCCCCACATGAGTTCACAAACTTACAGTCGCACTAGGACTAGGAGGGGAAGGGACAGTTAAAGAAATGTAAACAGTTGTTATAATTAACGAAAAACAAAAAAATCATTGTAATATATTTTTTTCAAGTACTAACATGGTTATTTTAAGACGATGTTCTTGTGTAATTTGAATATGGATGTACTTGCTGTCAAATGTGTTCTAGTTATTTGATGTTATCTTTAATTACTTTGGATAGTGCTTGATTTTTTATGTACAGGTTGAAATATTTTCATTATATACTGTCAAAGTAGGATAACTGAACCTCCGTTCGGATACACAAGTCCGAACAAAACGTTGTTGTTCGGACACTCAGTTCCGAACATATGCATAATATTCGGAACTTCAGTGCCGAACATGTCCATGATGTTCGGGCACTCAGAACCGAACTATATGGATATGTTCGGCACTATGTATCCGAACGGTGTTACAGTTACGAATTTAACTTTTTTTTAATGAGTCTGCATTCAATTAATAAGCACGGACTCAACCACATTCAACATAAAAAGGCTTATTTTAATAGAATGCACAAAAAAAAAAAAAACATCTTCAACTTCATTAAATGATTAAAAGAACATTCCGATACAGAAACATAAAGGAATTGTGTCCAATTACATTCAATCCAAATCAATTGTCTATGCTATTGACACGTCTGGAGTTACGAGCTCTTTGAATTGAACAATCCGCTCCCTATATGGAGTCTCCCATCCATCCGCACAAGGATAATGAAACTGTTTCCACTTATTTGCAATAGGCGGAGTTGGATGACCAGGTATTAAAAACAATTGTACAAAATGATTCCCATTAACAAAACCGATTGTTTTCTCGTTCCGATAAGGCATCGGCACCGGCACAGATCGCAAAGGCAGGAAAGTCAGGCATTGTTCTCTGCTCAAATGATATAACACCAAATTATAACGTGATGCTATGAGATGTCCCATGTCAAGCATAGTCATCCAATAGTCTATCAATGGGTTGTCATCCATGCATGATAATGTTTTAACCAATTCCTCAACTCTTTCCTCCACTCCATATAATTGTCTGTAGTGGTCTACATGTGCAAGCGGCTCTTGTAATAAATCTCTTCTGACTTGTCTCCATTCATCCTCGGGTAGGCCTACCAATCCAGCGATTGCTCTGAATTCACAATTACCATCAGCTACAACATCCTTTACAACTTTAATGTAAGGTCTCAACCCCACGGGAAATGAGTCCACATAATTATTGATGTTCTTTGACCTCGTATGAATCGCCCTTATCTTCTCGTTTCTCTTTGGTTTGAATCTCAATTGTCCTTTATTTTTAATATCTTTCACTGCAACTGATTTAGGAGAGTAGCTATCCTGTGCAGACGGTACCAATTCAAAAGCACTTGGATCTCGTCGAGTTGATGTGTCAGCTTTCATACTTGGTCTGCCTCTTGTTCTTGATATCACCTCGGGTTCAATCAAATGAGTGCTGTCTGGCATAGATAGCTCCTGTATCTTCTTTAGAAGTTGCAATTTTCTGGTGGAATCATACTCATTGAACCGTTTTTCAAGTAACTCCAAATCTGCCTTGCAATCCAAACCCATAGAAGAACTCGTCATCGACGAGCCAGTTGGCAACATATCAAGCTTCTTCCAATGCTGATGTACACAGTTTAGAGGAATAGGCCGCCCTTAACTGATATATTCTGCAATCTCATGCGCACAGGGTAATCCATGTGTGCGTCGAATAACACAACCACACACACTGGCGTCAATTCCAACTAGATTAGCTCTCTTGGTTTCTGTTAAAATTTTCTCAAGTGCATTTTTAGAGACATTACCACGAAGATCTTTGTATTCTGCCGGCTTGAAATTATGTTGCACAACTGTCTTACTTTTCTCAAACGAAGCTTTGATATTGGTATGCTGCAACTCAAGCAAATTATGGATTTTAGACCAAACTGCTTCAAAATTTCCTTGACTTGATCCAAGCTGTCTTTTGAGCTGTGCATGTGAACTCTCGGCCCTGCGTTGGATTATTAAGAGGTTAGTCTTATTAATTAATAAGCATAAATCAAATAAAGTAATTTTTTTAAAAATTACCTGTTCGAGGTAGTATTCCCAAAATAGACACAATTGTCTGTCCATGCGGAGACAAATCTCTCCTTGTAAGCATCCAACCAACTACCTTTCATGTAATTGAGTGCATCAGGGTACGTGCTGAATTCATTGTTTAGCTTACTGAGTTGTTCACCAAATTCATCTTCTGTGGATGAAGACACCAACATATTCCAGCTCAAAATAAACTTGTCCCATTTTTCTTTCGTTTCGAACAACTTCTTGCATTTCGCCAATACGTTTCTATTAATGTGCCATTTGCATAATAAATGAGTAGCACCATGGAATATTCTGTTAATGGCGTTCATGAGTGACAATTCTCTATCCGTCACAATGACATCAGGAAGAATACCATCGCCAATAATAGAACGCAATACGCCTAGTGCCCATGCATAATTTTCTTCACGTTCAGCATGAAGGTATGCAAAGCATACTGAAAAAGTCATGTCTGTGGATGTGACTCCAACAATCTCCAGAAGAGGCATGCGATAACGATTGGTCTTGTAAGTACAGTCGATTATCAAGACATGTGGAAATGCACGCAACAAATCTATACTTTTTGGGTGCGTCCAAATTAAGTCAGTTACAATCTCGCTATCCTCACAATTCTTATGCCATTCTATGTAATCATGCTTTGCCAACTTACCAAGTAGTTATTGCATCTGACTTCTTCCACCCCGCTCATTAACTTTATATCTGTAGCATGCATTGTATATGGTCTTCATTGTGGTTATGTTTAATTCACTTATTTGTTTCAACGTAACCAAAATTTCTTTTGGTCTAACCATGCTCTTCGACATGTCAACCAGCAACTTTGTTTCCTCCTCTGATAATCTTCCTGCAAATGAATGCCCTTCTAAATATTCCGTGGCCGAATGGTTATGCACACCACATATGACCTCCAACATCTAATCATCATTTGAGTCTAACTTTTTACCCTTTAGTGCGAAAGGACATCCACATTTCGTTGAACCGGTTTGTTTGATCATCTTTCGCTTTTGGCACTCTTCTTGTTTATATTGTCCAGTTCTCTCGCAAGCAAGGAGTACTCTAGATTTGACACCCACTCGAGCAGCATTTGAAACCTTTATCACGATAACAAATCCGTTTTTCCTTCCTACTCCACGAGCCCAACTGATTAACGAATCGCGGCGGTGAAATATCTACAATAAATAAACAAATTAAATACGAATTTAGTAATAAGTAAATGTAATTTGAATAATAAATCCTACATATGTTGGTCTTACCTCTTGAGTTATAAACTCACTGGTATAATCCATAACAAAGTCCGATCCAACCTGACTTTCTTGCATAGAGACCTGCATAATATATTAATTTAATATCACTGTCCGGATATTTATTTCCGAACATATAGCATATGTTCGGAATCTCAGGACCGAACATATGCTATATGTTCGGAAGTGTAAGACCGAACATATAGCTTATGTTCGGTTGTATAGGTCCGAACATATGTCATATGTTTGGTCCTGTACGTCCGAACATATGCTATATGTTCAGTTCTGAAATACCGTACATATCGGGAGGTACGAAGTTTCAGGCGAGATGAAGAATTTACAAAAGATACAAAAATGAAAAAAATATCAATGAAACATACCTTTCCACTACTGCTTTGATTAAAAGGCACCATTTGATTGTTGTTTTCATCCATCTCTTCCTTAATTGCACAATCAAATGGAGGAATGTGAATGAAAGATGAGTTGCAAAGGAAAATGAAGGAAGTGGAGAGTGAGATAGGATGCCCAGAAAAAATAAAATGCAAGTGAGTGAAGATGACTTGCCCAAGAAAGATGGAGGAAGTGGAGAGTGAGAAGTGGAGAGTGAGGTGGGAGAAGCTCTTTAAGGAAGAATAATGTAGATTGTGTGTGAAAAGAAAATCTGATTTGAGTTTTTGTTGGATAATGGCTACTTTGGTCATTTCATAAAGGGGTACAAATGTAATAAGAAAAAACAAAAAATCCTTGTATTTGAAAAGAAAATTTTTGTGTGCCAATAGCAGCACTCATTAAAATTCAAATTGGCTTTCTATGCAGAGGCTTTCCAAGCAATCGCCAAAACTGATATTGGAAGTTATTATTGCTTGTGTGCACCAAAATGATGAAAAAAAAGGAGTCTGCTACTTTTTTTTTTCTTAGTTCTTTGGAAAAGATTGAAATCCCATGTTTTACAAAAAGTTATATAGAAATCTTCAATCTTGTAGCCATAAAGAGCTGATGAAGAGACAATAAATTGTAATGGAAATCAATCATAGATGTACATGAATAAGAGAAAGCACTAAACATTCCAATAGAATTTATTCATTTACATCAGCATAAAAATCCCATCTTTCCAAGCCTTTTATTCTATTTGTTTCCAATATCAAATTTCAGTAAGATCAAACCATATCTGCTCAAACACCTCCACAATTATATCATAATACTCATCCGAATTCAAGGAGAGGTAGCAAGCAAGCAACTCTTCGAAGTCCCTCGATGCCCGGATGTTGTTCTCCACAATCATCTCCAACATTGAATCCCTGAAGTCCTTTTCTGGATCGAAGGACGACTTGACGACCGCGAAGCCCTCTGTCGCTCTCTTCTTCCTCGTCTCCTGGATCTTCTTGCACGCCAGCCTCGGAGAATGTGCACAGATTTTCAGTCCTTTAGGAGGCAATGACAATGATAGTCTTCGAACAAGACTAGTTTCTTCTTTCAGAAAAAAACGATTCATGAACATTTCTGTCATCAATCATAATTTGAAGACTAAGTCGAATTGTGTGTCCAAAATCAGATTACAGGGTTTCGGCAGCCATGAATGGAGGAGGAGGAGCGTGGTTGTTGGTGGATGAGAGAGGCGGCTATGGCTTCTTGCAACTGGAATTAGAAGGCGAGATCGAGATTGGATTGGAGAAGAAGACCTGGACAACGAAAGAGAGAAAAAAACCCTCTTTTGTTCTACTTTTCGTATACACCGCAGGGTCCCTAGCGACCCTTAACGTTATAAAACTAGGGTCGCTAGGGACGCTAGTTGAAAGTGCTAAAAAAATTCATTTTATGAAAAATGACTGATCTGGTGCAATGAAGGTTAAAATTACATTTTGAGCCCACTGGACATCTAGGCTTTTTTTTTTTTTGTAAAATCCTCTATTTTTATTCACAAAAATCCCTTCAACGTACCACAAATAAGAAAAGTTAAATAAATAAATTTTAAGATTTCATTCTTTTTGATAAAATCCTTCATCTTTTCTTAAGTTTTAGAGTTGCCAATCACTTAAATCTCTTTACAAGTGAATTACTCAAATGGGCCTAAGTAGGAATGATGTTAAAAAAATAAGGCCATTAAAAATTTGTGGAAGAAATTTAAGCGTGATTGGACGTGGTAGATTGGTGAGGGAGGTCGGCCCAATTGTTGGCACGGTGAAAAAAAAGAGTAAGGAGAACTGAATGCATGGATTGAAAAAAAAAAAAACACAAATTGGGGATAGTGTTTTTTGTCGGTCAATTTAAGCAAACTGTAACACTGTGTTTGCGAAAGGAGGAGGGGAGGGGAGGGAAAATTTGAGGGGAGGGGAGGGGAGGGAAGATTAAAATTTTCCTCCTCTCGTTTGTTTATAGTCAAAAAGGAAGAGGGGGGAGGAAAATCCCCTATTTGCAAGCCTCTTTCTCTCCTCTTTCCCCCCAGTTTTGAAGGAAAAATTTTGGGGTAAAATTTTTAAAATTTTATCCCCGAATTCCCTCTCCCATTTTCCCTCCCCCATTCCCAAACACCCTCTATTTTAACTTTCCCTCCATTTTCTCCTCTTTTTTTTTCCTTCCCCTTATTTTATCTCATTCTCCAACATAGTGTAAGTAACAAGCTGGCAGCAATAGATCAGTTATAGCCTCATAGGGGATGTATATTACCTAATGACGGAGAATTCAATGCATGATTTATGGAAGCTCAAAAAACTTTGGAGATAAAAGAAAGTGACGTTAAATGCCAAAGCGACTTGTTGCTGTAAGGGATTGTGACATTGAATTCATTAAATTTATTGATGTTCTCATGGCTACAGAAGTAGGTAAGCAGTGTTAGGCTGAAGGAACCGAATATGAAAGGAAAGGGGATTAGGCTTTGTTGCTATTACTTTACAACCGTTCTACATGGGCCGATTTTCATGGCCCGATCCCAGCTGAACGTTGGGATCTCATGAAAGCGTCTAGCTGGGATCGGGCCTAAAAATCAGCCCATTTAGACTTTTTGATTACTTTATATATCTTACATACGGATGTAAACAGAAAGCCAAATGCACAAACATGTCTTTTTGCGTGTAACACCAGCAGCATTACTTGTAGACTAACAAGGACATGGATACAAAGAGTGCGAAAGAAGTGCAAGAGTATTATTGTGAGGAGATTCATTTAGTGCATTAATTGCCTAGGTATACCTAAGTGAGATATAATCTTATTTGTGCCAAGCATCAATGTGTATTAGTCAATATAAGAACATATGAATTATCAATATTGTTGGTGTGAGACATCCCATGGGCCTATTTAATTTGAGTGAAACAAAGGGATTGGGATGATGAGACTGATTTAAAATCTTATATACGAGGTGGTCTCATCTAGATGTATTAATCACCCATCTCAACCAAGATTAGTGGGGTCGTAAGTGGGCCTCACCATGCCAGACATCTGCAGTTTCTCACAGAAGTACCCAGGTAGATAAATACAATGCTTGGATTTATCGTATATACCTCAACCCCTAATCTCATCCTGGCCCAAAGTTCAGGTGTTACCCTGTGGGCTCGCGGGGGTCAAGAAAAGCCTTCTAAGATAATTAACTTTTACTTTCATCGACCTCGCGTGTTTGATTTAAATTCATTTACACTCCAATAAATCCACGAATCCAGTGATATAAATCATATAGAAGTAACAGTAGAGGTTGGTCATTTGGCAGCCCACATCACTCTGCTGTCTGGCGGTCGATCCTGAGTATTTCACCTGCGCTTTAATTTTCACAGATTATGGATACTCTGTGAGCTCTCTCCACTATACATTTTTCATCCTTCTTCCAATTTTTTTTAAATATAGAATCGTTAAATTTGTTTGTCACGGTTGAAGGGGTTCTGCACCGACAAAAATGGTCGATAGCGACAATTTTCATCGAAGACAGAAGCTACTGCCTTCCGACTTAAACCGTCCTGTACTGACAAAAATGGTCGATATCAACCATTTTCACTGGAATCGCATCCAGCCCTCAGAATACACAAAATCGAACGAATCATGACATCCGGTGCAGTGGCTAGTAGTAAAAGCTTAAAGATAATCGTTTTGGTATGGTGGAGGATCAATTGGAGCTTGAGGTCCATGATTGCGAAAATGGTTAAACATGATAAATGAGTTTTGTTTGGAATTCGATTTTGGGATAGAAAGTTCCTGCTTTTGGGGGAAAAAGAGAGGGGAGTGAAATGCAGAGGAAGGTTGAAAAAGGGATTGGGGTTATAAAGTTTTCACTTTTTGTTGTTGTTACAGAAGAGAAGAAAAAAGAAGAAAGGAGAAAGATAATGACATGAGAAGAAGCTAAAATGTTATATTGTTACACTGATTTGGATTTTTTTTTGTGATGGTCGACATTAACCATTTCAAAAAAAGTATAAAAAAAATCGAACAGGTCTAGAGGACTCCTTTGACCTCTCTATAATGGATTCTGGTAGGACGTAGGGGTGTGCATCGGTCGGTCGGTTCGGTTATTGACATATTTTTAACCTAACCAAAATTTTTCGGTTAATTTCAACCATTTAACCAAACCAAAATTTTTTAGCGGATTAACCATCGGTTCGGTTAACCTAAAATATCGGTTTGGATTTCGGTCGGTTCGGTTAATTTCAATTATTTTGGGCTAAAGTCATAGCCCAAAAGCTAAGTTCACAAAAGCCTTATATTTTCATTATTTTGGACCAAAGCCCAAAGGCCACTCTATACACATGCAACCTGCAGCAACCATGCAACATTAATTGTAAAGGAATTGAAAACATTAGTTCTACAATGGTGCAACCATTAGTTCTGCAATTTTGATAAATATAAATATATAATATATTGAAGGTGCTACATTACATGGTAACTTGGTAAGTTACTAAGTTGGTACTTGGTAACATGAATTAATACTTATTAATTGATGTATGTTATATTTATTTTGAATTTTTTATATAAGTATTAATAGATTTTCATATTTTATACATGTACACATTTTATTATATATATTATATATTTATATAGTATGCTATAATTTCGGTTCGGTTCGATTAATTTGGTTAATTTTTTCTGTTAACCAAACCGTTAACCGAAAATCGAAATATTCAAACATCTTTAACCGAACTGCCCGATCGGTTAAGAATAACCGGTAAATTCGGTTAACGGTCGGTCGGTCCCGTTTGGTTAATCGGTTTTAACCAAACTATGCACACCCCTAATAGGACGTATGGGTTCTTTTGGGGCTTTTCCCCTAAATTTATATTTGATTATAAATGTCAGCAAGATACTTTGTACGTGCCGCACTACCGCGACACATGTGGAGCACCACATAATTTGAAATCGAGCGGGCTCTCACTCTTTACTCTCCCCACTCCACTTATCTCCTCCATCTCCTCCAATTCTCACTTTCTTTCAAAATACTTTTTTGCTGACTACTTTGTCTCTCTTCCACCATTTCCTCTCTTTACTCTCTCTTCCATGTCAAAAAAACCCTCCTCAATGAATCTCCCAAAGCCATTTCCCATCTCTCCCTCCTCTTCATGATCTCAAATCTCCTTCTTCCATTCCTCCACATGAACAGATCTAGGGTTTCAGTTTCAGATCCACCTTCTCTTCACCCGATCATCGAATCCCTCTCTCTCTAATACCATCATCAATCCCACCATGTCCAAGGAAATCTCCTCATCTCGAATCCCAGCTCGCAGCAGCAGCTTCAGACCCTGTAAATCGGAGGGAAACGAGAACGAATTCGAAAATCCCCCAAATTCAATCCATTTCCCGCCTGCCAGAACTCCTCTGAACTCGATCCAAGATCCGTCGTCGCAGATCGACGACTCGGATTCTAAGCTCAGGTCTGAAACTGGTCGGTCATCGCGATTCTTCTCGGAGAAGAAAGCTGAAGTCTTGGATTACGGGACTCCGAGAGCAGCTAGGGTGAATTCTCATTCGGAGCCGAATTCTGTGCAGAGTACGCCGGCGAGGAGTGTTTGGAAAGCTTCTAATTATGGGAACCCGGTGGCCTGTACTTCCGGCCGGCCGCCTCAGGGAGGCAGAGGAGGGAGCCTTTCTAAAGTTTCTAGAGGCATCTCGATTGCGGCAGCATCGCCTTGGCCGCTGGTCGAGGTTCCGCATTTCGAGCTGGTGGAAGATTCTTCCTTTTGGATGGATCACAATGTGCAGGTTGGATTTTTCAGTTTATGAGAGTTACTATAACAGTACTTCATATGATCTCAAGTTCTTTGCTTTGCTTTACTGTACTGAATTTAAGGAAAAAATCTGATGTAGTTGAAGTTTGTGGTGTTATGTTTAACTGTAAATGCGAATTCCCAAATAAGCGAAAGAGCTAGTAGTTTGTTGTGATTGTGATTTCCTGAGTTTTATTTCTTTCTTGTAGTTTTTAATTGCTGCTTGCTTGTTTAAGTTCTTGCACAGCTAGAATGATGAGGGGGTGAACTTTGTGATTGTCCAGGTCTTGATACGGATTCGGCCTATTAGTAGTACAGAGAGGACTCTGCAAGGATATGGTAGATGCTTGAGGCAGGAGAGTGCACAAACTTTAACATGGCTAGGACATCCTGAAACCAGATTTACCTTTGATCACATAGCATGTGAGACAATATCACAGGTGCAGTTCAATATCCTCCTCAAATTGTAATGATTTAATTCAATGGAATTTAACAAAAATGTTGATTCATGGATTCCAATTGATAAATGGATTGGTTTGTAGGAGAACCTTTTCAAGGCTGCAGGCCTGCCTATGGTGGAGAATTGCATGTCTGGCTACAATAGTTGCATGTTTGCCTATGGTCAGGTAGGGCCTCCTGTAATTTTTAGTGTTTTTGGTTGGATTGTAGAAGCAATCCTGAAATTTTTCGTTTTTTTTCGTTTTTTTTTTTTTATTTTTACAGACAGGTAGCGGTAAGACATATACTATGATGGGTGAGTTATCTGAGATAGTTGACGGCCTCAGCGGAGATTGTGGGTTGACACCTCGCATTTTTGAATATTTGTTTACACGGATCAGTGATGTAAGGAGATAACTATTATAGACTGCCATGACAGTAGCATTCTAGCTTATCAAAAGTCACTATTTTTTCTATTCAAAACCTCACTTGGATACAGGAAGAGGAGAACCGACGGGATGAACAACTGAAGTACAGCTGCAAGTGTTCCTTTATTGAGATTTATAATGAGCAGATAACAGATCTCCTGGAGCCTTCATCAACTAATCTGCAAGTAATATAAGTTTGTTTTTGAAATATTTAAAATCTAGTCATTGTTATTTTAATGAAGAAAAAGTCTGTTCAATATTTCTGTTTCTACATATTTGGTTATTTCTTTTTACCTGTTGCAGCTGAGAGAAGACATGAAGAAAGGTGTCTATGTGGAAAACTTAAAGGAATATGAAGTGACTACTGTCAAAGATGTTATCAAACTTCTGTTACAGGTGGCTAATCGTGATCTTTGCACTACTGGTGTTTGAAGGAAGAGTTCCTCATTAGAGAAACGCATCTTATCATAGCCCTTTGAGCCCATTCATATTTGTGCTGCATCAGTAAAAATAGTTAGTTTTACCCAATATGAGGCACCTAAACTCTCTTGATTTGTTTGGATCGAGCAACCATATTGCTGACATAGTACATTGATGATGAGGCTGTAGGGGTTCTAGGAGAGACGTTTCTCTTATGAGAAACTCCTTTAGACAACAACATAAATTTTATCTGTTGCAGTGTCGAATTTGGTTCCTTACATCATGATGGCTTACACCCTATCTAGGGTGCTGCAAACAGAAAAATGGCAGCGACCAACATGAACAGTGAGAGCAGTCGTTCCCACAGTGTCTTTACTTGTGTCATCGAGAGCCAGTGGGAGAAAGATTCCATGACTCACTTTCGCTTTGGAAGGTTAAATTTAGTTGATCTTGCAGGTTCAGAGAGGTAAATCTCTGATTCCACAATTAGTGATCAAATTCAAGCATCCTTGTGTTGGATAATTTGCTTGACTAGATTAAATTGAATTAGGCAGAAAAGCTCTGGTGCAGAAGGAGAACGCTTAAAAGAAGCAGCAAATATCAACAAATCCTTGTCAACTCTTGGGTAATCTCAATAGACGCATGGCAATTATTCAATTTCTTTGCAGTGTGCTAATGTTCCTAATGCTGATTTACTCATTATCGAGCCATGTAAAACCTCCTTGGTTCTATGCCCATGCAAACCATCTCCTACGACGAGATGTAATTTATAAAAAAAGACCTATAAATTGAGTAAATATTAAGTGGTACCCCACCCTCAAGTTGCATTGGTAACTGTCATATTTATCCCACACAAACATCTGAACTTGACAAGTTACGCTCTGCTGATGATGCAAGAATAGTCAAGTCTCAAGATATAGTGGGCTATACGGATTTAGAAACATTCTGGCGTAAGTGTATGTTCTGAGTTATTAATAATCAGTGTGATAATCCAAGCTGAGCCATGAAACCTGTGTTGGTGAAATTATTGATAGCTGTTTAGTTGAATTTATTCTGGAGGCCAATTATTGTTGTATTGTTATGTATGCTACATAGCATAGTTTATTTATCTCATATAATTTGAGTGCATCTACTCAATCAGTTTTATTCTTGCAGTCTAGTAATTATGACGCTGGTGGACGTAGCACATGGGAAACACAGACACATTCCCTACAGAGATTCGAGGCTTACATTTCTCCTTCAGGTCATAACATCAAAACCATTGAGTATGAAATAACTAAGGGCATTGAGTTTTGTATGCTCCTATAATATAATGGGGTTACTACTAACTGATCAAGCTATGTACGTGTTTGGTTGCAGGATTCTCTAGGTGGAAATTCAAAAACAACAATAATTGCAAATGTTAGCCCATCTATTTGGTATGCATGCTTCCTTCGAATTTCTTAATTTAGTTCTCCTATCTTTACTGGTATCCTTAAATGCATTCATTTACTCTAATTGTCTGCTTATGGTTTTCCTGCAGCTCGGCAAATGAAACACTAAGTACTCTAAAATTTGCGCAGCGCGCCAAACTTATTCAGAACAATGTACTTATTTGAGTCTTCTGTGTCTATAATAATACATTCCGACCGCATTTATTATTGTAACAATTGGAAGTGAACACCCTGAGATCTTTGATTATCTATTCTCCTCTTTTGCTAGGCTAAAGTGAATGAAGATGCCTCAGGGGATGTAATAGCATTGCAGAAGCAAATATATCAATTAAAGGTGTGGATTACTCTTCTTCCTGAGAATTTCTCCTCAAAAGTCAAATGTTGGTAGAACTGATTTATTTAGACACATCAAGCAGGACCAGCTGACCTTTCTCCTCAAGCAACAGAATTCCTTGAGGTCTCTGTCATGTCAATCGCCATATCTTGATCAAGCTAACTTGGGTGATTATGATGATGAACGGAATCTTTTTCTGGAAGGAGATATCTCTGACAGTTTCAACCGTACAACTGTCCAAATAAAAAAGGTAAACCTCATCCACAACAAAAGTATTTATTGCCCTCTGGACATTTGCGTAGCAGCGTCGTTGACAAATTCTGCTCAATATATTAGATGGAAAACCTAGAAGCAACTTTAGTTGGTTCCTTGAGGCGAGAGAAAAAGGTGCAGGCAGCTGTCAAGAGGCTAGAAGCTGAAATTGGACACATGAACCATTTGGTACACATTATTTTGATATCTTGAATCAATGATCAGCATCAACATGTTTCGTTTCATTATTCATATCTTAAATCTTCATGGATTTTAAGAAATTTGTGAAAAACATCCAAAACATCAAAGCGCGTCTAAAACAGTTGGATACTTGGATGTACTCATTTACTCATGTGAACATGGTGATTTTGACAAAGATTGTAATATGCTTTGCATGTGTAACATTTGCATTTGTAAAACCTATTTTCCTATCCCATGTGTAAATGGAAAATGACCCCTTGTGTGTAGTTGTCTCAAATGACATGTATGTAAGCTAAAGAAAATGACTGAATGAGGGAGTTTCTTGATTTTGCCTCTACTCGGAAAGGAATTCATCTCCTTCTTCCTCCTTTGGTGTGAGTGATTCCACCAATCGGTTCGAGTGAATCTCTAAATTTGGCCTTGAGTGATTCCGCGAGCCCATATTCTTCGAAGTCCAGCATCTTCCTTGCCATTCTATATTCAATTCATTAATTCAGTGTACGAATTTAGTTCAACTCTATACGAGCTTTATGAAGTCAGTTCAGCTCTATACGAGCTTTTCATTCAAGAATTCCGTATATGAATTCAATATGAATTCCATTCATTAATTCAATACCTTATGTTAGTATAGTTCAATAATGAACTTTCATTCTTTAATTCAGTACGTTACGATTAAGATATTGTAGCTCAATAATGAACTAAGGGAATTACAGTCTAATGTTAGACTCAGGAATCAATTCGATTAATTCAGTATATTAGTTCAATTCATTAATTCAGTACATTATGTTAGTATAGCTCAATAATGAGCTTAAGAACTCACAACTTCATATCAATTGCGGAAATCAAATTTAATCCTATCCAATTCGAATTGGCACTTTTTAGAATACTAAGACCATTGTATTCCACCCTGTGTCAAATAAAAGAGTGAATGAATGAGAGAGGTGCTTGGTTTTGCCTCTAAGTGGAAAGAAGTTCCTTGCCTTCTTCCTCCTTGGGCATGAGCGATCCCACCAATCCTATCAACTGGATTTCAGAATTTGGTGTTCAGCAACTCCATCAGCTCCTTGAGTCCCTTAATTTCATCATTTTCATTGCTGTTCTCTGGCGAATTGGTGCTTGTTGAGGTGTACTTTTACAGTTGACTATGCAGCTTCCATGCTGCATCAAAAAAGCATTCACCAATGAATACCTTAAAATTACTTTCTTGAGCCATATCGAAATACTTAAACACGACTTATGTGAAGTCATAATACCTTAAAATTATCAAAAGGTGATTGAACATTAAAATTGCTAGAAGGTGAATGTGTTATAAAGAATACCAGCTTTGCTTTGTTTCATTCTTACTATGGCTAGCATTGGTCTCCATGATTGGCATCTTAATTGTTGAATTACTTATAGGTCAAACAAAGGGAAGAGGATAGTCAGCGTACTAAAATGCTACTAAGGTTCCGTGAGGAGAAAATAAGAAGATTGGAATTGCTTGCAGATGGCTTACTATCTAAAGATGAATATCTCATGGAGGAAAATGTAGCTTTATCTGAAGAAATTCAGCTACTGCACATGAAAATTGATCGGCATCCTGAATTGACCCGCTTTGCATTGGAGAATATCAGACTCCTTGAACAGCTAAGAATGTAATTATTGTGCAACATATCCTTGTGGATAGATGAATGGTTTTTCTGCAGACACAAAGCCTCATTCTACTCATGGGAAATAACACTTTCTTGATTCCCTCTCACCCAGGTTTCAAGATTTTTATGAACAAGGGGAACGTGAAACATTGTTAACTGAAGTTTCAGACTTGCGGGATCAGGTATGTGTGGATTCTGTTTTCCCTTATGACTTGAGCACAGGTTTCTTTCACCATATTATAGGGCAATCTAATATTTTGTTTATTGAAATGTGCAGCTTTTGTACATCCTCGACGATCAACATGCTAAATTCTTTCCAAGGATTACAAGTCAGGTTGGTATCAACTTATGTTGTTAAGCTATCATTATCTTCTTTCTATTTAACACTTGACTTTTATTCATTTATTTTTTGTTTGTTAAATATTTATGTTTTTGATACAGGCTGAAACAGGATTTGATCAAGCAGCATCTTCTGCTGTTCAAGAGGAGGTGAATTATGTGCTTTTTATGCCCATGCATCAAGAAAGACTCACGTGTACAAGTGTTATTCATGTTGTCCTTGGGAGATTTTTAGGTGCTATTTGAATTATTTTGCATTTCAGGTTGAGGACACTGTAAAGGAGTTGGAAGAATGCAGGAACAGTCTTCATGCTTGCCTAGAAACAAATGCAAAACTAACTAGGTACTTCATATTTTTATCATGTTCTTGGTTGTTGCCGAGCAAGGCAATATTTGTGTCCATTTGATCTATGATACTCTGCCAGCATCATAGTTCATCGTTAAAGTATGGCTACCGTCACAGGTAATATAGCCTTTTATAAAAATTACTTCTTGTCATTTTGCCTAAAAAAAGGGCAGCATAGTGCATGAGGCTCCTCCCGCCACTATGGGGTTTGGGGAGGGTCAGATTTGCGCAGCCTTACCCCCGAAAGCGAAGAGGCTGTTTCCGTGTTTCAAACCCGTGACGCCCAGGTCGCAATGAGGCAACCTTACCGTTGCGCCAAGGCCTGCCCTCTCTTGTCATTTTGCCTATCAAACTTATAATGCAGATTGTTGGTTGCAAGTCACAAGAGTAATCATGCTCACGACTGCAAGCACCTTATTTATTTATTTTTATTTTTTTAACTTGTTAGTATTTAACATCTGCAGGGAAGTTGATGATTTGCGTAGCCAGCTGGAAAATTATTCAACCTGCAGGAAGAGTGCTTTTCATACTGTAAGGATAGATATATCATATATGTATCTTCTGCTGGATATAGTAACAGCAATTATGAGTGTCTTTGTGTTGTGGCTCACTTCTTTCCCTTTTGTTAGGTTGACGGCTCCTCATCCAACGGCACTGACACAAAAGAGGAAACAAATAAACACTCATCTGTAAGCATATATTTAGTTTGTTCCATTGCTCATGTCAAACGCTCACATATAAATGTAGATATATATCAGAATTTTTAAGAGAGATCTGGTTGCCAATAACAAAAGCATCTATATAAGAATTTTGATAAGGGATCCGTTAGCTGATAGAAAAGCATACATGTATGAATTTTCAAGAGGGATCTGCTTGCTGATAATAAAAAAAATCAATTTCTGATCTGCCCATGTCAGACCAGCCTTTAATCAATTTCCCCTTCCTTTTTTTGAAGTAGGAGGCTGCCCAAATTGACACTGATCCGACTTTTTTTTTTTTTTTGAATGGCCACTAATCCAACTATTATTCATGATTTGATTTAATAAAAAAAAAGATTTTTTTTTTCTGAAGGTTACCTACTGTTAATCAAGAGTTAGGACTTAGGATGACAGGAACTATTTTTAGCCCACCCTTATGTAGACTTACCATCATTCATTGATTTGCATGGATCGCATGAATCTAGTTGAGCCCCCGAAAAGGGGATCACCAATTGAATGGAGCATTGTGGGGCCTGTTCAGGGTTCATTGCAAGCATTGGAGAAAGCAGAGAAGGCGGTGCGTGGGGCTGAATGGAACATGATTAATTAAATTTGCTAAGTTGACTTGGACTTGAATGGACCTCAAATCTGAATGCGACCACCTATAACTGCTAAAATTCATTACTAACAATTAGAACACAATTAATTATTAAGTTCTATAGTTCTTCTTCTTCTTTTGTTATATATGGGTTCCTTAAGTTCCACAGTCATACAGTCATAATAAATATATTTAATTTATTAATTCCATCAAACCCCCATCCAACCCCCACTCCCATGCAAAAAAAAAAAAAAAAAAAAAAAAAAAAAAAAAAAAAAAACTGCCCCACGTTAGTCCCATTTGACTCACCCAGGAATCACCTGTGTGATCTCATTCAGGTGATTTGGGTTCTCATAAGAGAGTTTTTCTCGAGTTTTTAGGTGCATTACCTGGAGCTCTCCAGTGGGACCTAGCTGTGATCCCATCCAGTCACCTCACTCTTACTCCACCCCCCCCTTGTGAGTCGTGAATTCTTACATGACCCATTTTGTCAGTCATTGGAGTTCCTCACAATTGGATTTCTATACAATCTTTATGCCGTTGGTTTTGGGTGGGCCAAAATCTCCATCATCTCAGATATTGGTGTTGAGATTTGGTGGAAATAACCAGGGTGATCTTGCTTTAGGATATAGGCTCTCTCTATATATAAAATACACATGCATACAGATATACATGACACATGATATCACATGTAGATCTGGAGGGCAAAATGAATGATATCTATTTCTGCTGATGGCATTAACAGATTGTTTTACATGTGAGTCAAACCTCTTATTTGCTTACAAGTTGCATCAATTATTTGATAAATATGATACGAAAATCTTCTCATCCTGCATTTATTTATGAAGTTACTTTTCTCACAGGTGGTGCCTAAAACTTCTGGAACTGATTCAGAAGACAGGCTTGCATCTTGTAAAGAGGTGAGGGACAAGCTTTTACAGATTCAGAAAGATCATAAGGATGCAATAACTTTCCAGCCTAGTGATGTTCAGAAGGAATTGTTGGATGCAAAGCACTTGGTTGAAGCTATGGAATCACAGCAAATCCACTTAATTGAAGAGCTGGATAATCTCAGGCAAGAAAATAAACAGTATTGGAAACTATTGAAGAACAAGTACCATGATGACATCCATAATGTGATTCAACTTGAAACTCATTGTGAACTTTCAGAAAGTGATATGATAAAAGAGGAGCTTGACAATCAAGATGTAGACCAGAAGATAGAACGTGGAGTAGAAAAATCAGTTTTGCAAACAAATTTGGAAAGCACGCATAATGAGCTTGCAGAGGCCAGAATATTAAACAGGAAATACCAAGATGATCAAGCGTCACAGCAATTGCAAAATCATGAACTTGAACAAGTACGTGAGGAGGTTGAGGTGGAAACTGCCATGACGATTCTTCACTTACAAGGAGAGCTTACTGCTCTTCAACAGGAAGTTGATTCCAGGAATGTAAATGAATCATCTGCTGTAAGGCACTCTCTGCTTTTGAGAGCAGAAAATCAAGAGCTGGAGAAGAGGTTATATATTATGTCCCAAGAAAACATTAGACTAACGAGTGCTTTTGCTGCCAAAGAAGATGAAATAAATACTTTGGTGGAGGAGTGGGAGAAGGCAACTTTTGACCTGACGAGCTTCCTTGTAGATGGGTGTCTGTCACTTGAAGAAGCGTCTGAACAGATTGGAAGTATTGTTAGTTTATTCTCTCAAAGAAAAAATTGGATCGGTGAACAAGTTGAAAGAGCTGTGAAGGTCTTCATTGAGAAGGAACAGACCATTGTATACCTGCAGAAGAGGCTTGAAGAAGCACAGAAAATGGGAATGGAAATGCAGCTGAAATTGAACTCCTTGAAGGGAGCCACAATGGCTATAAGTGAAGTTCAGCAACAAGAAAAAGATGAAAATTTCAAGGAAGTGAACCAGTTAAAAACATTGCTGAGTGAGAAAATGTTTACAATACGCGACTTAGGGGAAAAACTAGAAAACAAGGAACATCAGATAATTGAAGCAGAAAAACGAGCCAATGCCACGTTAATAGCTTTGAAATGGCTCTATGAGATGAATGATGTGAACTTTGGACATGGATCTGTAGAGAAGTTGCTGATGAATGAACCTGCAGCTGAAAGTTTGCAAAGGAACAGTTCAATCCAGAGGAAGGACACTGACATTTCTGAATCTATCCTCCATGTAAAGTTTCAAGTGAATGACATCAATGAGGAATCTCCTAAGTTAGTTTCCTCTTTTGGGTGGCATAAGGATGAACTTCAATATATTCATGCTGATGCAAATGCTCGAGCACTAGGAGAAATTGGGGCTCAAGTTGAAATGGCAAGGCAAAGGGTCATGGAGTCCGAGACTGCCATTTGTGCATCTTACCTAGATACTGAGAAATATTTGTCTTCCCTCCTGTCAGACATCCTTTGTACTTCATCTGCAGTGAGGAAAATGGTTCATGATTTGATTAATGACGTCTGTGCCATGAAGAAGAAATTTATGAGGTTGAATGATTGCAATACTAAAATTTCATGCCTCGAACTGGAATCTCCATCACGTGAAGGATTGGAGACTAGCAAGCTCAAAAAGCAGTATTCTTTGGTGGATCTTGTAAGAGGTGAGATTGTTAAAACAAATGAGAAATTGGATGCCCTCAAAGCTAGCATTGACACACTTTCTAGTGTGCACAGATGCACAGTAAAAGTTGGGGACCCGGCAATAGTAGGCCTAAATATGCTGGCATGTAGGGTTTGCAAGACTAGATGGTTTCAACCAAGACATGAAGACTGCTACAGTGGCCATGGCATTGAGGAAATGGTGAGAACAATAATATCCAAAATCTAGAGTACTGTTTAAACTGTTTATTAGAATAATTCATTTGTTCTAATTTCACTTACCCATGGATCTTTCTAACTATTCTGTTGATGGTTATTTTTGTTGTATCTGCAGAAGAAGATAGAAGTATCAAGTGTCGATTATTTTTCCTCCGACTTTGACATCTCTCAAACAGAGAGGGACTCAGAGGACGAAAAAGATGAGTCATTATCATCTATCTCGTGTACTGGATGTTCTGGGAGATTAGAGGAGCAAAAATGGGATGTGCTCCTTGATAGGGACTCAGCATTCTCCTGCAGTGACCATGGCACGGTAGAGTCCCAGAGGCCTGTCAGTGATTTAGTTTGTGATGAGGCAACGGCAAAGTATTTGAAGGAGGAGGTGGAGTCTGCTTTCAATAGCTTAATGAAAATACATGGTCAACTGAGCTGGCTACTAGCCAACAATGGAGTGGCAACGTACTCTCATTTTAGAGAAATGAGTTTCTGTGAATCATTTGGAGGTGCAACTGAGAATCCCCAGCTAGATACAGATCAAAAGGAAGAATCTAATCAGCTTGCAGTGCTGGACGTGGGTCAAATGCTGCAAAGAATCGAGCAGGGAATGGAGAAAGCTGAAGTGGGCTGTTGTGAAACCAGAGAGGTATGCACCAAATCTAAGCAATAAAACTTCTGAATCTTCTATCTGATAAATCTACATGGTTCTAGTTTTTCATTCCTTGCAGAGATTAGCTCTACACGAGCTGTTGGGCACTTACGCAAAAATAAATGCTGATGACATGTCAACATAATTTCATTAATGGCACAACAACACAATTTAGTACTATTAACAGTGATAATAGTGGCACTGTTTTAACCTTTTTTTTTTTTAAAGGATAAAATACTGACATTGTTTTAGTTTGCATATGATGAGTGCTTATGCAATCATGCAATTGACTCTAATACTGGAAATGCTTCTTACAGATGTTGTGTCTCAAGCTCAATGATGCTAGGTTTGCTGCTGAAGATAAAATGAAGCAGGCAAATAATTTGCTTTTGAAGTTTGAGGAGGCTCAAGAAACCATGAAAGAGGCTGAACTCATGCTAATCGAGTTACTGAGAATAAACGAAAATGCGAAGGTCAAGATAAACCAGTGGAAGCAAGCAGGCGAAGAGCTGATGTCAGAGAAGGCCTCCTTGATTGAAGAAGTTCGGCAACTTAAAGCTTCCATTCAGCTGAAAGATGAACAATATGAATCCCTGAAAGACCAAATTCTTGCAAATGTGACCGAAATTACAGAATCAATTTCTTCACTTGAAGGAGCCTTTCTACAAATACAGCAAAATGTGGAGGAGCATTTAATGATGCTATGTTCTGAAAATCTTTCCTTGAGGGGAGAGTTAATAGATTGCATTTGCACCTCAAGATTATGGCTTGAACGTATATGGTCCCAGATAATGGAGAAAGGCTTTTCTATGTTTGTGTCGTATCAGTGTCATGTAGGAGCTATTCTTGAGAAGCTTTCTAGCTTCAATGCATATTCTAGCGAATCCCAGAATTGGCTGAGCAGATCTAGTTCAGTACGTAGCAATGTGGGCAATATTTGCATGAATGCTAATGGCAAGTTCTCACTGATGAATGGGACTGAGACAGTGGCTCCAACAACGCAGTCAATGTGCGGATTATCTGTTACTGGTAACTCTCAGGAAGTGCTTCATGCATTTCAAACATTCCAACACAATCCTGATGAATATCTTGTTGAGGCAGAAGATGTAAATTTTGAGGGGCTATTTGTTCTTTTTGACCAAAAACAGTCTTCAAAAAGAGTTGCAAGGTCAGAGGAGGAGAAATTAGCACCAACTCATGATAAGAATTTACTAAAAGAAGCCATCTCTGAGCAACTTATTTACTTGGAGAAGTTGTGTCAAGAGTCAGCCTCACTTCAAGGAGTTTCAGATGGTAAGAAGTCATCAGACTGTCATTTTGAAAATTGGAACCTAGAGATCAGGGAAATTATGGCTAAAGCAATGCATGCGTCAATATCACCGTGTACTCATTGCTCCAACTTATCCAATGAGAACCCTACAGCAGGACCTGTGATAGCAGAGAATGAAGCTTCTGAAGCCGAGCTAGGAGGTGTAACAGTGGATAGAAACACTATGTTCCATGACATTCAAAATCTAAAGATAATATGTGCTCAAATGATTTCTCTGCTAGATGAAAAGAAGGATCACCCTGAATCGCCTCTTCAGCATAAACAAGGTGTGCATGAAAGTCCAAGCGATGGTAAGCTGGAGAATACCCAGGGAAGAGGAATGGGGCTTTTAGATTTCCCAAAAATTAGGACGGAATGCGGTAAAAGCTCAATTCAAGAAATGGTGAAGCTCATAAACAAGCTGTTCTTTGTTACAGGCTACATTCATTCTGCAATGCATGTTGGAACAAGAAATGGATGTAGAGCATCTTTTCTTGAAATACTCTTTCAATGCATATGCAGCATTGAAGAGAAAGCATGTGCTTTTCTAGCAAGTTTGCCAGAGACTAATGTCGAACAGAATGATGTGCTATTGGAAAATTTATCGCTTAAGAGGCAATTAACTCGGAAGGAATACCTTTTGGAAGGGTTGCTATTTGATTTTAGATTATTGCAGGAGTCAACATCTAATGCGAAGGATATCAAAGATGAAAGTGAAGAGATGATGGCTTCTCTGAGCAAGGTTCAACATGAACTAGTTATCAAAACAAGTCTGATTGACGATATTTTGATTCAATACAGAGAACTTGAAGTAAGATTAGCTGATAGAGAAACTGCACTCTCTAGTTCAAAATCTGAACTTGAACAAGCAAAAGAAGCATTGGACATGTTGTCAAATGATAACGCTGAGTTAAGACTCCTCCTGGAAGATCTCTACATCAAAAAGACTGATGCTGAGGAGCAGTTAGAAGAAAAAGTGAAAGTTGTCAAGGATTTGGAGAAGGAAATTCTTCGCCTGACTACTTCAACTGAGGAAAGGATTCTCTCTTCAATTCAGGAGATTGAGGATACATTGTGTAGGGTGACCGATGAGAGAGATCAGCTCCAAGCTGAGGTTATGTCCTTGAATGATAAGCTTGAAATGGCAAATGCTGTAGCTGATGAAAATGAAGCTATTGCTGTCGAAGCTCGCCAGGTTGAATTCAAAATGGATTCTTATAATCTGCTTGCCTGTTTCATTTTTTCTTGATTTCATATGGATTTTTTACTCTTTTTCAGGTTTCGGAAGCAAGTAAAGTTTATGCTGAACAGAAGGAAGAGGAGGTGAAGATTCTTGAACGCTCAGTAGAAGAGCTTGAATGCACCATAAATGTACTGGAGAAAAAGGTACATGAGTACTTTTTTGCATGTTTCTCCTAGGGTGAGATTATAATGGCCTAAGATATTCATATTATTATCCTAATTATGAACTAATAGACCCAGTAGTTTGATAATTCATACTGGCTTATGATGGCCCACTGGAAAGAACACATTCCATATGAGAGAAATACAGCAGAGTCCATATTCATTGTGGAATTGGATAAGCAATGCAAGTTTGGAGCATAAGATCTTGGCTACTTGTAGTGCATGATCTATCTACAATGGGACCATCAAGCATGTGTTTGTGCGAGCGCGCATGTGTTCTTCTCTATCAAACTTTAGATTCATGGTTTATAACTTTGCCCGTTTTAATCTTTTACATAGGAGTAAAGAAGTCTGAATTGTTTATTGAAATTCTGTGTTTCCATTTTCAGGTGTATGAGATGGGAGAGGAAGTAGAAAGACATCGCTTGATGAGAGAAGATTTGGTGCTAGAACTTCAAGCTCTGAGAGAAAGGATGTTGACAGTAGAGAATGTTTCTGAAAATTTGGATGAAGGAAATTCAGATATTGAGGAAATAATGAAGGATCAGTTGTTAAGGTAGAAACACTTCCTGTATAATTGAGACAAATTAGATATAACCAGTTATCTGGGTTGGTTGGTTTAAGAGTACTTGTACATAACATGCAGGAAGATAGATTATAGATCACTTGAACTTCTAGAAGCAAAGAGATATATAAGGGTTCTTGAGAAAGAAAAGGCAGAAAAGGCAAAAGAGGTTCACACTCCACTTGTTATAGTTCTATATTTGTAAACCAAAACGTTCTCTTCGAACTTACTAATGGCCTCTCCTTTTCCCTTTTTATGCAAATGAATGACCATGTCTTAAAGATCAAGCAATGCAGAGAGTATATATCAGAGCTAGTTCTCCATGCCGAGGCCCAAGCACTACAGTACCAACAAAAGGTATGCCATGCAAATTTATAGGAGCTTATTGTTGTAGGAAATGTACATGGCAGACATTATCTTTCCATGCATTTTGAAACAGTACAAAACACTAGAGGCAATGGTCCGTGAAGCGAAAACAGATCCACCAGTTTCCAATCCTCCAACGTCGACATTAAATAGAACGGACAAAAGCTCAATAAGGCCAAGCTCACCGTTTAAGTGCATTGCTAGTTTGGTTCAACAGATGAACTCCGAGAAGGATCAAGAACTTTCTGTGGCCAGGCTTCGTATAGAAGAGCTTGAGGCATTGGCTGCTACTCGACAGAAAGAGGTACAAAGCATTTTTCATATGAGAACATAATTACAAATGACTGGTTACTCGAAACTTTTCTGTTTTATACTAGATGCTTCTCAAGTTATATGAAATTATGCATTTTCAGTTGCTGAATTGAACATAACATTATCAATATATCAATCTATGAGCGAGCGCACTTGCAAAGAATTTACAATATTACAATGTTCTCAGGTTTGTATGCTGAATGCAAGACTGTTAGCAACAGAAAGCATGACACATGATGTGATTAGAGACTTACTTGGTGTCAAAATGGACATGACAAATTATGCTGTAAGTTAAACCAACACTAACTACTGTACAAAGTTTTAATCTTCTTTCTTCCTCCTATGACAAATTTCTCCGGTCAAATGTAGAACTCCATAGACCAGCAGCAGGTTCAGAAGCTAATAGAGAAAGCTCAACAACAAACAGAAGAATCCAGAGCAAAGGTTGTATATGCCCAAAACTCTGTTATATATTTCCAAAAATAATGCAAGCCTTATACCGTATTTCTGAACAATAGGAGCAGGAAATTCTCACGCTGAGGAACCAGATTAATGATTTCATCAGAGAAAGAGAGAGGTAACTTAACTCGGCTCCTTGAAATGATTTAGTTGATCATGTTTTTCTTCTAGAACCAGTCCTCATGAGTGGAGGAGTCAAGCTTCCTGGAAGCAGCTCATCAAAGACTGCTCTCAGCCCTCAGCCCTCAGTTTCAGGCCCAAAGTTTAGATTCGGGCGTATTTTCAAGCCTGAAAGGATAATCTGAGCCAGGGCCCATCTTCGACAACATTTGTACACTGGAGACCATCTATGAATGTAATGGGCGGTCCAGGCTCTGGTTTTGCTGGGCTCCTCCAGTTGACACCACTACTTATCTCAGAGGGCAATTTTAGGAAGTAGCATTTGGGCGCAGGAAGCTTAAACTGGTGACAATGACAGAATAGAACACATAGAAACTGAGGAAATGAAAGAAAGATATAGATATTCTTACGTTGCTAGGAACAAAATTTTCGTGTTAGACATTTGAGAAGATTCTCGTTGAAGTTTTAGTCATTCCACATTTCCACCTACAACGTATCTATATCAGTTTTCTGATTCTACAGTGCCTACAAATTTCTTTATTATTTGTTTTTATTCACTTTTTTTTCCCTTATGTTATAAAGAAATACTTTTGACTGTATATAGCTGTTTTGATTCTGACTTCTGTAGCTGGATTGAAGAAAATAATCAACGGCAAGCAGACATACTAGCTGCCCAGGTGCGAAATGAACAACTTCAACTAAGGGATCAGTTGCTGACAGCACAAAATGAGATGTTGAAGGTGTGCGGAATTCTGTATTTTTACTTCGACTCTGTCACATACGGGTCTAATTGTTAGATTCTGTTCCTTCTTTCTTCAAGGTGTTTAGATTTTGCTACTTCCTTTGGCATAGGTGGACAAGGCCAATCTCAAGAGGAAGATTACAGAATTGGATGAGATGGTTAGGGAAGTTTTTGGATCAGAAGGCGTCCAGCACTCTCGCCAGCCCACAAAGATCAAGGCATGTCATCAATCATCAATGCATAAGGTATTTCATTATTGTCAATTTTCCACCTTTTATATGATAAACTCTACTTTTTTTAGGAAATAAATAAACTCCATTTCGTTTAACAGGAGAGGCTTCCTTATCTTCTTTTTCTAGGAAATAAATTAACTCCAAATCATTTAACAGGAGAGACTTCCTTCTCATGTGAATCCTGAGCATTCTTTATATTACAAATCCAACGGCAATTCTTCCTACATTGATGTTAATGAAAAGTGTAGGCTCAAAAACAATCTGCAGGCAAGTGACTAGAATTTCGGATGAAAGGTGTTCAGACTTGAGACACTACATCCAATGCAGGATGGACGCTTGATGCAAGACAAAACATATCCTGTTTCTGGACATATGACCAATCCCCTTATATTTGGATTTCTAAAAATAAACAAGAGAGACTTCCATTCTTTTTCAATTCTTTTGGAAGATAGACTTCCATTCTTTGTAGGAGTATTTGACTTAGCATCAAATATCTTAAAAATAGAAATACAAGCAAGAATTCTGGTGACACTAATTTTTTTTTTTGTGTGAAACACTGATGGCTTAACTAACACCTGATGACTCTAGATTTCTTAACTAACACCAAGATTGAAAGAAATGTTGATCCAGTCTGATGGATATTGCGCTTAGGTCACAATAAATCCTGATGGTTTATTGCTCAGTCATCATGTGGAACCCATGAGATGGGCAGTTGGACTTCTTTTGGTCTCTTGTAGACTTATAGTTCACTAGCTGCTGCAGTGTATGCTCCATGGGACTCTTGTCTTGTTTATAAAATGCTTTTTCCATGACTAGAACCGTCTTGTTTATAAACTGTTTTGCAGTGATTTCTGTTAAATGTTGTATAATCGTATATTTTAGAAAAGGTATGGATTTAGTTTCATGATTGCTGTGATGTTCCATGTTCAACAGGAAGCTGAATGCGATGATGGCTAACTATCTCAGAGCATAGAACTTACGTATACATGCATGCTGCCATATGGTACACCTTTTCTTGAATTAATGTGTACACATATATATATATATATGTGAACATTCTGTAAAAGTTAAGTGGCAAAATTCAAACTGAGTAACAGCAATCATGCTAACCAGCCACATCCTCCCCCCCCCCCCCCCCAGTGAAATTTACAGATGTTAATCTTCGGCGGCTGAAGATGAAGAGAACAGATGTGAGATGCTTGCTGATGGGTTAAGGCAAATATAATACAGATGACACTGCTTTGAATAGGAAGAACGGAATCTTCGGTTTGAAAGCAGGTTCATAGTATTGATTTCATTTTATATATAGGTTGTGAAAATTTTCTGCAAATTAATTTATTGCACAAGGGAGCTGATTGTGCTTGTGCTATTGGGTGATTGTATATATAGAATGAAAAGAGAGAATGTAAGACAAGTAATATGTGAATATGATTCCTAGTTTTGCTAGTACTAAACGGGCACCATCCTCATCCACTTTCCATCGTAATTCTTTCGTGCTGCCAGATTTGTGCGAATGGTGAGATACCAAGCTATCTCGCCAGTCCATACACGGACATGGAAGGCCAGGGCCTTTTTGGGCTTGAGATTCCATCCAAGCAAAATGCAAAATGCAGTAAATTTGGTCATCTGGCTAGTGATAATCATGAATAAGGTGAGACTCAAGCCTAACATGTCAGCTCTTAATCGAGACCATCAGCCAATTGCAGCCCATGGCCCACGGGACGTTGTCTGATGTTGAAATGGACTACTCAAGACTTCACCGGTACAACCATCTTATTAACCATACCATGTTACCAGGTATACTTCGAAGGTTTCTCCTATAAGAGGATCAGAATTGGGGCTATACATGGGACCAGCCAGCTTGGAACTGATCTATGCTCGGCCCAAAGCTATAAATGGGCTAGTTCGGCATAGTCCTGATCCAGTCCCATCTCGCTTTTGGCGGGGCCAGAATATATGATTTGGGCCTATTTAATAATTGGTGTGAGAAATCCCAAATCACAGATAATGGGCCCATCTTTCTTTGGGCCAATCTGGATATAAATCAAGGCCTAAAAAAAGTTTGGGCCCATTAAATATTGGGCTGCCAAGCCAGGTCCATCCCTATTTGGGCTGGGCCTAAATTAATTGGTGGGGGTCTTGCATCAAGTGATCGACAGCCCAAAGGCCAGCCCGCTTTTGGCCAGGACTGGAGAAATATTTTGGGTCCATTTAATAATTGGGGTGGCAAGCCAAAGCCCGTTCCAGAGAGATGATTTTGACGCGCGCTTTTTATAATTCATTTGGGCTTGCATTAGGTGATATAAAGCCCAATGCTTGGCAATCCAGGCCCAGCCCACTTTCAGCCATGCCTGGATTTATAATTTGGGCCAATTTAATCCATTTAATAATTGGGACCCATGCTGCAATAAGCCATAGAAGACCCATAGCCAGTCCGAGCCCTAATGAAAATGCTTAATAATCCAAACAAGTACTGGAAAGCCCACTTCTGCCAAGCCTAGCCCATTGACCAAATGGTGGGCTTGCGCCTGACATTTACGGCCGGTGTCATGGTTGCACATGCATGGACCTGTACTTTTAAAACGTGGGCGTTAGGTACTCAGATATGCCTGAGCTTTGGGCTTGCATTTTTAAATTTGTGCCGGGCTTGGATTTGCCTCAGCTTATCGGTTCTATAACGAAACCCTACATGGGCCAGACCCATCCAGTGTGCCTAACCTGTTATTTTGTGCAAGCCCAAATGCCCATAAGTGATACCCAATCCCAACTAATTTACCTCCAGTATCTCGGCCGGAACAAATCACCGATTCCAGCCCGGTCCAATTTAACCAATCCGCCCAGTCAAAAATACAATCCAGATCCAGTAAAATGCAGGCCAGTTGGGACCATCAAAACGTGGAAGACCAAGATTTCTGGTTAATGATAACATGCATGAACAAGCATGCATTGTCCTGTGAAGAAATTATCTTAAGAAATTTGCAGATCTTGAATGGATTATCATTTACAAACTTCACCGCCAATCAGAATGGTATTATCTGATGTCGCTTCCAGTATCAAACTGTTCAACCACACTACCCTGAGTTGATTCCTCTGCTGTCAGTGTTCTTAACAGTGCCATGTTGCCTAGACATATCAACTGCATCAAAATCTTTATCCATGTCCAGCGTGCCTGAAATGGATGATTCACTGCACACTCAACTATGGTAAACACTCCAAATCTGAGTAGAAGTTTTAAAGAAAAACTAAAAACCAGCAAAGAGTACAGCAGCCATCAAAGAGAATGCAGGGTTGAAACATGAATGACCTTGGACAGGGCGGAACTAGGAAATTTCCCTAGGGAGGCCAAGAGGGGAGCTGCTAATATTGTGTATATGGAAAGGAACTAATATTTCTTCAACATTGAAGAGTTTTTCAAATTTTTTGAGGGGCGATTATATAATTTTTTTTTTGTTTTGTTTTTTGTTTAGAAGACTAGGGGAGGTTTCCCTTTTTTTGGGGAAAAGAGAGGAGGGAGGAGCGGGGGACCAAGGCCTTGGAGTAGTTTCACTTTTCTTTCTTTTCTTTTTTTTTCGTTGTGTTTTGGTCAAGAGTTACACCAATTAGAATCATCAATTCCTTAATGATTATCATGCTGCTTACAAGGAAAAGTGACAGCACATCTTATCATACATGTACAATACCTTTTTTTTGCCCTCTTCACATTTGACAAAAACACCAACAACTAAACCATACATGTCAGATTAACAACTTACAGGAATAAATGAATCTGGTGACCCTGCTGAAGCTGCCAAACCAATCCTGCCCCAAGATCGATCAGATTCTATGGCTCAGTTCAGTCCTCCATAGCAGCAAGTAGAACTCCATTTGTTTTACTTACAAAACTTCAGTTTTGCTCGATGTGCTTCCTTTATCATCCATCTAATAGAAAAGCAATGTCTTACATGTCAAAACAAATCCAAGGAGAAATACACACACACATGGGATTTTACAAAATGTCGTCCTTTTTAAATGACCCCCCTTTCCAATCCCCCTTTTTTCCGTGCATGGGGCTCTAACAAATGCAACAGTTGCAGCAGCAAGCCAACAACAACAACAATAATAATAAGACCTTTTCAAGTTGGACATTAGTTAAAGCATATCAATGAGGAAACTGTCACCGGTGGTTGTGAACATAAACAAAATATGTGCCTGGATAAGCCCATTGGCCATCCAAATGCGAAGGCAAGAAATGCAAGTACGTCGTGGTGTATGTTGAATTACTTGCACATTCATTGTCCTACAAAGCAAAAAGCAGGTCGCTGCAAAAACCAACTCCCAGCACCCTGTGCTGCATGACACTTGCAGCTTAGTTAAGACCTGAGTGTTGGTGACCCTTCCGTGGAATCTAGACTATAAAGATTTCTAGGGTTTATAATGTTTGGATAAGGAAATAAACTATTAAAAAGAGTTCATGGAACCCTCCCTTTTAAAGAAAAAAAGTTTTCCATGCTTCACGTCTCCTTGCTTCTTTTGGAGTCCCCTTGTCTCTCTAAATCCAACCTGTTAATTCTTGTTTCCGAAGGCAAAGAACCTTTAGTTATTCAACCATAAAAAAAAGCATCAGGAATCCTCTGGAGAGGTCCAAAATCCCACAATGTCTAGATGTACCAGTATACCCTCATACGACAAATTAAGATAGATTAATATCTTAGCAGGATCCCATGACAACATAAGAATCAGCACAGTTCACTGATGTTGGCAGTTGGCACTGGATTCCAATCAGCCTAAAATGTTGGAAATCCTATCGCTATAACAAAACAGAAAATTAAAATCTTGCAATATTTGGCTTCCTGCATATAACCTTAATTGGCAGCAGGACAATGTTATGCAACCTAACTTGAAAAGTACAAAACAAAGTGAATAAAGGCATAAGTGCTTTTGTAACAAAGGATTCTCTTTTTATCCCATGAAATATACTTAGGGCCTGTTTGGTTGTAAAAAAATGACTTTTTTTTTTTTTAATACTAGCAGTCTAAAAACTCTAAATTGACTTTGTTTGGAGCGTCTTGTTTGGTATACCCTGAGATTCTACTAGGCATCTTCATGGTATGTTATTGAATTTTTATGTTTTCATTATATTATAAAATACAAATAATAACAAGTTATATGTATAGAGTATAATGATGTGATAAATATGGTTTTTTTCCTAAGATCTAAATATCACGAAATGATCATGAAATGTCAAATTTCCTATCATATTGTGATATTTTGAAAAATACTGCAGAAACTGAAAATGTTAAAACACACACACACACACACAATATCACGATATGATCATGAAATGTCAAATTTCCTATCATATTGTGATATTTTGAAAAATATTGCAGAAACTGAAAATGTTAACACACACACTCTGCAACAAGAATGGAATGAAATAGTAAAATTATATAGAAATAAACTTAACAGTAACTTGCATTATATGCATTTTATAGATTTTTTAAATTTATTTTATTTTCACAAAATTTTACAGACAATATCCCCCCCAAAAAGCTCTTAAAATAAAAAATGTCCCTACATTTTCCTGAGAACTTAATCTCACAAGAATGATATTTGCAACAATCGTATAATGACCTCACATAAAGGGCAAAAATAGAGAACATGTTTAATAGATAATTAGATATGTTGAAGTGCACATCAAAATGACAAGAAAACATGCGCTCAGTTGTGTTCTCAAACCCAAGTAGAAAATTAACTTTTATTCTCCAAAAAGGAAATCAACACTAGAAATCACTAGAGTTGTTCATGGGTTGGGTTGGGTTGGGCCCGGCCTATTAAAGCACTGCCCATTTATCAATTGGGCCTCTTCAGGCCTAGATCAGCACATTGGCCTAATGCTCGGCCCAGTTTCAGCCCATTTTCCAAATACATGTACACCTGTAAGTTGAATTTGTTGAAGACTGGGCCACTAAGCATATAAAGGCCGAGGCTCGACACAAGGGAACCAACACAAAAATTGGGTATCTTTAAGCCTGACTGAGAATCAGGTCCAAGTTTGGGTCTGGAACCAAATACCCTTAAGTCCTGTGTATCAAAAAAAATAAAAATAATAATAATAATAAATGTATATATGGTTTTTTATCGTAAGTGTAAGTAATATATATACAAAACATGTGCTTATATTATTACATATATACATGCAATATACATAAAATTATTAATAATGAGTTAGTATTATTATAAAAATTCTATGATGTATTATTATATAGTCTCTCTCTCAGATGGGACTGGAATTCAGTTGGTCCATCTGAGTCAGGCCTGGGTCCAATACATTAGACCCATTTTGGGTCTCGGTGCCAAGGAACACTAATCGGATCAAGGTCACATCCCTAGCCAAAATAATAAAGGGAAGTCATTGAGTATTTTGAAATGAAGATGAAAATTCTTCATTCTAAAATGACTAAGTGTAAGCTCTTAAACCATTTTAGAATGACGAGTCACCAAAAGGGAGAAAGGATACTTTGTCATTCGGAAATTCACTCTGGAATAGTCGCTACCAAAAGGTTAAACAAGCAAAGTAAAGCAGCAGATAGTAACAAGTGGTGCCAGTTGGCTAGATAAGAACTATGGGCACTTGAAAGTGTGAAAATTTTGAGAGGTCACCTTTTTCTGAAAGTTAGTCAAAAGTCTCATATATTGATCACGTCCTTCTCGGTAACGAACCATAGATTGAACTCTTGCCAGTGCTATCTCGACACCAGCTACCTTCTGTTTCCGACCCACTCGTAAGAACTCATATTCATCAATCTTTCCAGTCTCTGGTTCCATATGCTTGATAGCCTCATCTGCTCGAAAGCCACGTAGTCCAGCTCCTTTTCGCCTCCAACGCAGAACAGCTTTTTCAACAATACTAACAGACCAGACAACCTTCTTGTATTGTTTACGAACTTGATGTCCCCTCACATGTGCCTGAAATGGAACTTCTTAGCACTGGATGAAATGGCAGAGCTTTTCAAAAGGTATAATTTCAGGGCAACAAAACACGAATGATAAAAGCAGCAGTGAGGAAGTGCAACTCTCAAGATGTAAACATCTGAGCATTGCCAATACAGAAAAATATGTCATCCTTTCAAAATTCTAAACTATCTTGTACCTGAATTTTCACGATTCGGTTGCGTATCTTTATAAATTCCTTTCTACCCTTCCAACTATGATACTTTTGTTGGATTCTTACAGCTGCAGAATGCAAAGAAGCACTGAAGTGTCCCAAATTCTGGGGCTTGTTCAGAGAGGCAATTGCAATCAGTTCACTCGGAATTTCAGAGCTGTCATCATGGCACTTTAACTGCCTCTGACGGAATGAGTGAATACGGAAGGCAGCCTGGATTCTAGCAGCCGCTTGAGTAGATTTCCTCACTGCAGCAAGGGAACCTCTAAAAGATAGCTGGTCCTCTTGATCTCCATCTAGAGGGATGACACTTTGCTCCTCCAGAGTCTCAACAGCTGTTTCCGCAGAAACATTTACAGAAACACTGTCCATAGCATTGCTTTTAAGTGTTAATAAAGAAAGATGGCCAGTCAAATATGTTTCAGCCAAATAACCAGCAATCCCCTTGTGGCCTCTACTAGAAGCTACATCAGCAGCAGTTCGCCCTTGAGGGAATTTTGCTGTTGGGTCCTCTACCGCACCTGGTGCTGATCCCAATTTAAGAAGTGCAACAACGGTTTCCTCTCTGATCAACAAAAAATGATAACATGGTTAGATTTGTGAAGATCAGTGTATGCAGGATGGGATCTAAGCAAACCTCATCTGAGCATCTAAAACCTTAACAGCCACATACAAGACTTAGCCAGAGATTCCATTGCTATCAATAATATAAGTAATAACAACAACAATAGACCAAGCTGAGAGAGATAACGGATACAGATCAGATCCTAGTTGTTAAATTGAAGTATTGGGCAGAGTGACAAATGAAGATAGTGTCCCATCTGATACTTAAGTTCCAAAAGGTAAATATTAGCATCATTTTAAAACATGCTTTCATACATTGTATTGACCAAAGGCAAAAAAAATTATGCGACGTCCAATATATTGGACTTAACCTGATATTTTTATATCGTCAGGCCCTTTTTGTGAAAGAGAAAATTTTGAAAACTGTTGAAATATTATTATTATTTTTTTAAGAATCTTCATCTTTAATTGCTTTTAAGGAGTTTTAGATGTAGGTAAAGTACTAACAGTATCAAGGTGGTGATAATGAACTGGAGTTCCAATACGTTAGGAGATACAATGCAGGCTTTGGAACCAAGAATGCTGAGTTACAAAAACAGTGCTCTCCCTCCCTCCCTCCCTCTCTGAGAGAGAAGTTTGAAGGAGTTAACAACTTTGCATCATGATCAACGATAATGTGTTTGTTGTATGCAAAAATATGCAGACCAGTGATAACATGATAATAGAAAGGGTTAGAAGGTGGTGTACTGACCTGCCGAAATATGCAGCCCAGTGTAGCCCTGTCCATCCATGTGCATCTCTGAAACTGGGACTGATGCCAGCAGCAACTATGGTACCCATAGCCCATTCATACCCCAGAGCAGCTGCCAAGTGGATAACTCCTTGGCCTTCAGCATCCAAAATATTTGGCCCTTTGCCTTCTTCATGAGCTTTGCAAACTAACCACTCATACAATCTGTCCTCTAGTAGCTTCTGCATCAATGCCTCTCTAGGATTTTCCTTGTGTTTTTCCATGGCTTTGGAGGCAATTTCAATCTTGTCCCAGTCATTTTCATCAGCATGTCTCCTTGAAAATATTTCCGTCTTTAGCTTGCAGTTCTCACATTTCTCTAGAGTGCAATCCAACCATTTCCTGTCAAATCCTTGGAATAGCATTTTGGCAAAGCGTATTTGAAGATGCACTTCCTCTTGAGGTTTGATTGAAGAGAAGGTAACACTCAATGGTTTTTCACGATATTCAAACTCTCGAACCTCACTGCAGGCCAACCTGTCGCTGGAGGTGACATAAAAGGGAACCCTTCCAGGAACATGTGCAGGCGCTAGACATCGAAGGGTGTTCACTGCCAGAACTTCTGCAGGAACCTCCACTTCACCAAACATACAACACCACCTAGCATTATTAGGATTCTCTATACCTCCCAAAAATGTACCTGAGATTAAAACCTGATAAATACAGCCATTAGCATCATGAAAGCAGCATCAAAAGAAACTTGGTTTTACATTTCCAAATTTATAATATTTTGATTTTTGAGGCACTGATTGAGCATGTATCTGGTATGTCTGTTTTTTTTCTGTGTAAAATGTATACCTTTGTTTCAAACCCAGAATAAGCCCAATCTGGTGAGAAATCAAGAATGCTGAATAGCTGTTCTTGGGAAAGGGAAGGGGCCAGTGATTCCACATTCAACTGCATATGGCGAGATAAGCTGGAAACTTCCTTGTTGTCATTCTGTGTCTCAAGCGTATTCCAGTAATTGCAAGAGTTTGAAGCCATCAATGAGTCATCACAGTCCCTGCCAATTTCATTATTCATCCATCTCCCAAAGCTGTCCAGTTTTTTCAGCTTACCATGTTCATTATATAAACAATTTTCTGGAGCATTCTTCAAATATTGACCATCGTCAGTTTCGTGACCCAATGGTTGTCCATTAGTTGCAGCATTCATATGAGAGCCACCATTACTTTGAAATTCAGTGCTTGAATGGAATTTATGCTCATGTGGCACTTGATATGGAAGAACCATATCATTCCCTGTGTGATTGTTACTCGGAAAATAACCTGCATGCCCAACATTCTGTTCTTTGTAGTTTTCCTGTAAGAAATGAACTGTATATTCTCAGAGTTTGCTAATGGAGAATCAGAGAGAATACATATAGAGAACAAAGTATAATAAAGTATGCAACTATGTAGAGGAGAAATAATGCATGTAAGTGGAATGGAACCATTCACATGTCGATCAAAACAGAAAATTAATAGGATATTAGTTTCCAAAAAATTGAGCAAGGTCCTCATAAGGTCGACCCCTCCTTTTATAAGTCCTTGAGTCTCTCATTACATCAGGTCATCCAAATCCTCAGGATTTTACAAAGATTACAACACACGATACAGGGTGGTCCCTACTATCATTAAGATAAACCTGGACCCAAAAAATATATATAACTCAGTCACTTTCATCACTTGATCATAATATCATTCACACACTCACAAACTGTATGAAGAAATTTTGTGGAATTTTGGGTGTCCTTGAGGATTGACCACTGTTTATATAGATTTTATAGACCCAATTTTGGGCTACAAACAAGTAAATTACAATCGATGGGATCTCCCAGTATGGTATGTTTGTGCTGTACAATATTTGATAGTTCACCATCCTTTTTTAGTATACATTACAATTGGACTTTTTCATATGGACCATTGGATCATGGGCTTTTACATGAATGGATCTTTAACAGTCACATGTTAATATCGCAAACATAAAACAACTGCCACCATGATTGGTGCAAGGGTTAAAAACCATTTTCACACAACTCGTCACTGAATGTCTTAATAGGAGGTCTTCAAATTGATTATATTAAATAGTTAAGAGGCACTAATTTATTAGAAGCATTGTCATAATGTATAAGTAAACCAAGTTAGGAGTTCGTTGAGCATTGTAATTTTGTATGTGTATGTCAACGAACTGAACGAAATCATTTATGAGTTTTTTTTTTTAATTCTTAGAAAATTGATAAAGTGAATGCACCTGAATAATATAGTAATAGTACTAACTAATCCTAGAAGCATGTAGCAATTCCAAGAGTCTTTATAATGTAACTTTCGACCATTGGAATTATTTAGGCTTGTTTCATTTGACAGATTGCCTCCTTCAATAGTGGTGTGTCAGCCTGAAGTTCAACTCCAAAAGCCGGCACTAAGTCAATTTGGTATCAAGGCAGTTCATGATCCTTCTAAATGTATGAATGTTCCTCAGGATTATATAAGCCTAAAAAAGAGTTTAGATAATTGCATTTTGTAAGGACAATTTAATGAAGGCATCATTAACAAATGATGCACATGGGCAACAAAAAGAAAGTTACTACATGAAGAAAATAAAAGGATACAAAGAGAGAATAACCTGAAGAAAATTCCTTGTAAATGTTTGTGGGTCTGTAGGAGGAGACATTCTACCATCTTGGCCGTCCTTGACTATGCAGTAAGGACCAGCTGTATAATCCATAACTTCTTCAGTTATAACATGAGCATCATCAGTGAGATCGAATAAAATCTTCTGTTCATACGTGCTAGTTGATTTTCCGTTTGATTTGTGATGTTCAGGCCATAAGCCAGTGTCAGGACTAAAACTAGCGCCAATGTTCTTCCTAGATAACCCGGGAAGCCCTAAAAGAAAGAAAGATGAGGCATGGTCATATCATTTTTATATTGGAGGATAAATTTCTCCAAGCAGTCTACCAAGTAAATGTCTAAATTTAGTTATAAAAAAAAAAGAGTAAATGTCTAAATTTATCTTACAAAATGAATCTTTTAAAAGAGATATGCAATGTACTTTCATGAATCACAAGCTATGTGAAGGAATATTCATAAATATCATTACCAGCTTCTTGTGAGGTTCTATAACTGGCCTGATGGCCCTCATCTGACACAAGATTCAGAGTAGGTAATTGGTTCACACGATAAGGGTTGATTGATGTGCCAAAACTCACTGTAGTACCTGTCAATCCCCTTGGATAAGGACTAGCCATGCCTCCTCTAGAGCCCAATTGATTTCCTGCCGTATCATTTTGATGCAAAGAAGAATTATGAAAGACAGAACAAGAGGTGGGCCGTGTAAGGGAAGACATTCCAAAATCATCCCCAGAATCTACATCCTCAAATTCAGAAGAAGCTGTCTGTCCATTCCAATTGACAGTACTTGGGCTCGATGCATAAGAAAGCTTAGTTGCAAGAGCAGGTGAGTTCTCCTGTGCAGAGGAAGCAGTCAAACCAGTTTGAGCACTTCCAGTAAAGTTCAGTGTTCCTGGCCTTGTACTTAACAGACGAGGGATGCCAGACCTGTTGCCCTGGAAATAAACCAGTCAGTCAATGCCAAATAAAATAAGTTAAGAGACATGAATGCCTTGACAGAAGCTGACCATTGCTAACAGAGGGCACTGAAACAAATTCTCTAAATTACCAGCAGTTAATAATGTATAACTACAACCAAGCATGAATTAGAAAAAAAATAAAAAATAAAACAAACAAACACACAAGCATGATCCATGATATTAGATCTAAGTCAAGCACTATACAAACACTGGTTGAGAACATGCTAGACACCTGAACATGAATCTTACTTTAACTCTCTATATTAATAACAAGTTACCAACAAAACAGAATAATGAGTTCAATACCCAATCTTTCTGTACCCTATTCAATTCGCTTTTAAAGAAGTTAAATTGTTAATCCAAAATCCACTTTAAAATACTTAAAGACTACCATCACGCTTTGGATTTGCTCCATATTTGCCTCGGGATGAGAGTATCATCCGCATCTCACCCACATGCACATTGTCTTCATTTCGTTTCTTTGTTTGCCCAACGTTCAGCTCTGTATAACAATGCAGATTTAAGTGCCATCTTGTAAAAATGTCACTTATATCAAAGTGGAACTCAATGACCACATAATGATAATGCTCCACTAGTTTGTTTCATCTGCCATCTTGGACTAATCCTATCTACAATATCCTCATCAACCTGACATTATGTTCAATAGTTGCTTCCAAGTATCTGAACTGAACCACACACTGAACTAGGAGGTTTTCAAATTTGATCTGATCCTCCTCCATATCTCATAACTGCTAAAATTGCACTTCATGTATCATACTTTTGTTCCACTGGTTTCCAAACCATTTGAATCAAAAGCATTCACCCAGAGCTCTAGCTTATCATTTTACATGGTCTCTTAAAAAAGGTCATCACCCAAGGCGGTCCCGCCGAAACAAGGTCCTGGGAGGGTCCAGACTGGAGGCAGACCTAACCTTTGGCAATTTTGCACAAAGTGGCTGCTCGCAGGTGTCAAAACTGCGTTTGCACGCATGGCACCTGAGACTTTTAACCATTGCACCAAAGCGATGGCCCCTTTTACATGCTCTCTTGGTTTACTAATTAGAACTACAGCTTCAACCAACATATATTGAGGAACATCAATCTAGATGTATGCTGTCAAGTTTTGTATAAACAGAGAAAAAAGGGCTCAAAGTATACCCTCAATGCAATATAACTCATAGATGATACGGGGACTTTCAAGTTCCAACTTTTTTTTTTGGTAACAAGCGATTTCATTGAGAAAGCAAATACAAGGAAGCACCAAACAGCAAGATTGGGCCTCAAACGTGTGAAAGAATTATACTTTCAAGTTCCATCTTACAGCACCTTAAGACAATAATATCATACTTTATTCTACCAAATGATTGTCAACATCAAAGTCTCATCACAATGCTAAACAGGACGCCTGTTTCTAACAGGCACTCTAGATATCATTTCGCTTAAAAGTATCATCTGTATTATTAGTAGATTGCGATTTCACCAGTATAAATACTTCGAAGAAGGTGAAGCTAGAAGCTAAAAGAAAAGGAAACGAAAAATTACCTCTTTAACCGCTCTGTAATGAACGAGAACAATGTGCTCTAATTGCCTGGAAACAGTAAAAACTAGAAATCAATAAGAATTATAAGGAAATAAATTCAGACAAGCTATGATAAAATAAGCATAAGAAAATTATCCATCGGAATAGACAAGCTTACGGAGAATGAAAATGGAAAGTTCTCTAAAATCATAACGCAACTAGCAAGATGCATTTAAATACTCCAACAAACTCCCACTTCTTGTAATAGCTTCAATGGATTAATTCTTTTTATTGGTATTTTAATTTTATTAATAAAAATGAGTGAAAACAAACATAAGAAATAACCTGGCTGAGAATATTTACCTTCAAAAAAAAATTATCATTAAATGTCTACCTTCAGTGGAAGATTACTAGATAGAAACACAATTTGATAATGAAAAGATTTGGAAGCAAGTAGTCATCAGGCTGGCAATGTCAGTTAGTACTTGGGAAAACATTTCTCAATGATGACAAGATTCAGAAGCAAACAGTTTCCAGATCCATATTGTCAGCATTCCGAGCACTTCACTTTGTAGGGAAAGTAATCAGATAGGTTTATCTTCATCAATCATTGAGGATAGTCTGAAGCATGAAAATCGACACTTCTATACTACATGGTGTCTACAGTGCATGTGGAAAAATTCAAAGCGAGCACTGTACTTGCAACCACATAATCACATAGCTAATCAAAGTTTAAAAAAATAAATACATAAACAGCCAAGATTAACCTTTTGCAACAGGAGATCATTACCACCCCGCCAACACTACGACCAGGGGCATACCCACATATATGGTGATGGGGGCAGGCAGTCGCCCCATCAGACTTGGGTCCGCCTGCAAAATTCGCATAAAGATTTTGGGTCTGCCTCCAAAACCCACATGGAATTGGAAATCCTGGGTCTGCCCACAAAATCCAACTACCAATTTGGGTTTTGCCCCCGCAAACAAAAATCCTGGGTCCACCACTAAGCCAATATGTTCATGATATCATTGACTTAACCGATTGGTCTGTACTTGACAGCTGCATAGTGGCGTATGACTCGGTAGATAGAAATGAGATTTATAGAATTTTAAGAATAACTTCTTTCCATAAATTTCACCGTAACATTCAATTGAGAATTGATCACAATTTATACAATGAAGAGCAACTCTAATCAACAATTATTTAAAATTCAAACTACTTAAAATCTCTAACAACCAAACTAATCCTTATCTAACATCTAATCTCTAACAAAATTATGAAGAACAGTGAGAGTAGAATGCTCACCCATCAAGCAGCCAATAACTACGCCTCTGGAAGTTCTCGTTGTCCTCGCCATGAGCATAGTAGCAATGAAGAACATCCACACTGCCAGACTACATAAGCAAAGCATGTTAAGAAGTATACAAATACACACATATATGCAGGAATAAAGGTTGTATGACTTTACAGGTATAAAGCAGCAATTATCTACCTAAGAAGATATAAAGCAACTGCAACATGCATGTCAATTCTACTTTTCATCTTCAATAAATGGGTCGTTAACTAAACAATAACAACTAAAATTCAATATGTTCAGACAGATCCTTTAGATTTGAGGTTTGATGGAACCGTATCCAAACATAGCCCTTCCACCTCCCCAACACCAACAACATACAACCACTCCCCCCGTCCACTGCCAAGGAGCTTGCTTTAGGCCATAGAGGACTTGGTTTAGACGGCAGACCAAATGAGTCAGATGAGGAAGTCCTAGAGGAGGTCAGATACGGATCTCACTTTAGAGATGCAACCAGTAAAATACACATTCTGAACGACTATCTCGAAAAAGAGCCACTGCTGAATAGTAGCACAAAGTAGGCATTTTTGCAACCAGAGCAAAGGGATCCTCATAATCATGTTCATACTCTTGTATGTGCCCTTTAGCAGCAAGCTAAGCTTTGTAACGTCCAATGGGACCATCAGATCTGTTTTTGAATTTATATGCTATGCAGGCACAAGTGTGCATGTGTAGCCAGTTTGAATTTGGACTATGGCACCCATCTTCCATGGAGGCAAAAATTTTGGTTACTTTCCCCGTTCATTGGTCTTGGGCTCGAGCATTACATTGATAATGCTATCATATCCATCATGTTTAATCTATTAAAGGGTCATTTTCGTATCAATATAAAGTTCATACTAATGAGAAAAGCATACAATATTTGATTGCAGCACAAATTGCGTAATGTATATACTCTTTGCAATTTGACTAAGAAATAGAATGAAAACAATGATGTGATTCAAGAAATAAAGTCCTTAACAATCAAATACAAGAAATAAAGTCCTCAACAATCAAATATAATATGTAAAAAAAACTAACCTTTAGTTTTTCATGAGCTTCCCGGACCGTTTTGCCATCCTTTTTCTTTCTCCAATTATGGCCATCTTTCCGGAAATATCTAAGTGCCTTTCGATCAAACAAGAATAAAGAACCACCTAAACATAAATAATATTAAATTTTTTTCTGAAATGTCAAATGGAATAAAACTTTTTCCAACTTTATCAAAAAGAAAAAAAAAAACTTTTTCCAAATAAAACTTTTATGTAGTGGACAAAATATGGGATGATCAACCTTGAGGGAAAAAACTAAATATTCAAAGGCTCAATGACAATACAATGTAAAACAAGAAAGAATCTCATTACTAGATAAGCAATGTCGCAACCTATGATGCCCCAAATACGGCAGGGACACGCCATAGACATTACAAGGACACTGATTTTACATGTAAAAAGCGAAGTATCAGATACGATACGACACGATACGTTGCCCATTTTGAAGTATCCGTGCATCATAGGTCACAACCATCCTTCCACAATTGTATCCATCTGCAGAAAGGATAGTTGTACTAAGCCGCGATGGTTTTCATTCACGACCTTCCTTTTCCAGTTGCACCGTCCCTAAGTCGTCTATAACCATCCTAATTTGTATTCTTGCTATGCTAATATATCAGCAACCATCCTTCAGGTTATAAATATCCTCAACCACCCAACCTTATTGCTATAGTAATAATTCACATTTGCATTTATCCATAACCATCCTTTTGTGGTTTTACCCTCCCATGAAAAGTCGTTCGCCAGTAGGGCATAGTTGATATTTAGGTTGTCATGGGCTGCACTGAGTACCAATTCAAACTTGTTTTCTTCTAGGACATGTTAAGCATGCTACACCAGGGTTTGTTTCTTTTAAAGTTGTTCATGTTGTAGAATGTTCTACATGGAGAGAGAACAGAACAATAAATAACAAGATGGATGTAGGGGCAATGGCTCTGCCAGCTTCCCTCTCTTTGGAAATCTAGGCTCCGCTGAAGGTTATAGCATTTGGCTGGACAAACCTCCTAGCTGGTATCCTTACAGTGGACAATTTGTGGGGCCCTAAATGGATTAATGTAATCATGTCCCATGTGCTATAGTGGGCAAATTCTAAACCAAGCCTGTTATATGGAGGAGGGCTCGACCTTCTTTATATGTATCATAATTGATGTAATGTTTGCTTTTGATGTCTACTGGTCGCCGCTAGGTTGTCTTTTGTCGGTGGGAATAAAACTTGTTATTTTCTCATAAAAAGAAAAGAAAAATTCAAACACCCCCTAGAGATTGAATAAATATTTCATCACATCAATCATCTCATCATCATTGGAGCACCCAAACCATAGGCCTGGACCTTAAACCTTTTACTTAATGAAAGAATCTTCTGAAATCCTAGAGATGAAGTTGTCGTTTGTCAATAGGCCATACTCAACCTGAGTCCAGGCCTGAGTCTGTTTACAATTCAAGAGTCTGAGTCAAGGTCCGGGTCTAGCACGAACACAAGATTGGGTCCGAGTCCACCCATTTGGGAAATGCAAGGCCCCAAATCCACCCATTTAAAGCTCATTAATACATTGGGTCCCAGATCTGAGCGAGTATGATTTTCTTTTCTTTTTGTGTGTGTTGTGTGTGTGTGTGTGTGTGTGTGTGTGTGAGAGAGAGAGAGAGAGAGAGAGAGAGAGAGAGAGAGAGAGAGAGAGAGAGAGAGAGAGAGAGAGAGAGAGAGAGAGAGAGAGAGAGGTAGAATTCACTCGGGCGAAGCAGAAACATACTGGGAGGCTTATTTGGTGGATCAGGAGTCAAGCAGAAGTTTTGGTAGTTACAGAGAATTTCACAAACTTCACTCGGGCGAAGCCAGCGATTTTGTGCTTCTAATAGTATTTGTTCAATGTCTGCAACACAGCCAATCAATGCACATGATTAGAAATCCATATCACTGTGTTAACTTGTAGAAAATTTACAGAATCTGGCATATCAATCCCAAAGAAGGAACCTAGAAAGAATTCATTCTTCAATGGCAAATAAAAATGTATATCTTGGAAAAGAGAAAGAAGAATCACAAGTAGAAATTGCTTCACTATCACCACTAATACAGTACAAAAAACACAAATGTGAATGGATGTTTATGATTCAGAACATCGATCAGCAAACACCAAAGAAATGTAACAGGAGGCAAGCACGAATTAGCATTACCATCATCGATGCTTCATTTAACTATAACAAAATCAATTAAATACATAAATGACATAATAGAAACCTAAATTGCATCTGCACTCGTGTTCCATAAATAAGTCCAATACTAAATTTTGAGTCTCAACATTTACAAAGAGATGTGTTAGTCATAGGCAGTGTGCACACTTTTATAGCCCTCAATCTTCCACACTAAAAAGAAAATAGAGATGGCAAATTATGATTTTGTAATGAAAACAGGAAACGGATTACAATCTAAAAAGTGTTATACATGGATATTACAAAATGATTGGACAATAGGCTCCATTTCAGCCATCCAATCAGCCACCTCGTTGGACTCATGAAAAATACAGTGAAAGACAACAGACATGATCACAGTCAAAACCAGTGAATAATCATTCAAAAATAATCCAAACTTCACTTCCGTAAGAACAAAAATATATACACAATGGCTTAACTACTTTGATATGAAATGGGTTATGCCAGGTTCGGTTGAAGATCTTTTTCTTCAATGGCGTTTGGGAAGTAAGGATCGGAGGAGAAAAATTCTATGGAAGTTAGTTTTATATGCTACAGTTAGGAAAATTTGGTTGGAAAGAAATAAAATAGTGTTCACAAATGTCAGTAAATCTGTTGAGGAGATCACTCAATCCATTGTTTGGAATGTTTCAGAGTGGGCGTGTATCAGAAAGGAGTTTGGAGGAATCTCCGTGGCAGATATTAATAGACCTTGGGATGCGGTTTTAAAAGGGTATTGGCGTATAAAAGCAGTTCATAGAGTTGAATGGATATGCCCTCCTCTTGGAACCTTCAAGTTGAATTTCAACGGCAGTTTTGTAAGGAGTATGCATCAAGGAGGTATTGGAGGTGTGATCAGTAATTGGATTGGAGGTGTTGTTAGAAGCTATTCTGGCCTGTTGATGCTCTCGATGCTAGCGAAGCTGAAGTGTATGCTCTTCTTATTGGGTGTCGTGAATTGGAAAAGATGGGTGGCTCTTATTATCCTATTTTAGAAGGAGATTCTTTTTCAACAATTCAGTGGGCTTTTGGAAAGGCTAGTTATCCATGGCGGATTGCGGATTGGGTAGAGGAGGTGCACGATATTTCTAAAAAGAATGCTGCTTCTTTTCGTTACATCTTACGGGAGGCTAACTCAATGACAGATGGTCTTGCTAGGGAAGGACTTTCTCGATCTTCTATCATTTTTGTTGTATAGTTTGTTTTAGTTGCTTTATTTTTGTTGTTCGGTAGTTGTCTTTTGTTCTTTTCTTTTTTTGGTGGAATAAAATTTAACCGTTATAATATATATATATATATATATATATACACTGTCCTGCGTTTTTTAGGTAAAACAATGTTTGGCATGAAGATACGTTTTCTTCCCTTCATTTTGGGTTTGTCAGCTGGAATTATACACAAAACAGGACACATAAATTCCGATTTTTCATCATTTACAGATTGGCCCACAATTCATTTACCATCCTTGCATAACGGGCCCCATCTCTTTGGATAACTGAATTGTGGCCCCAGTAGCACAAAAACTCAAACTGAGTAGGACTGAGCCTCGTACAGATCCTCTGCCTACAAAACCCAAGTGGATCACAGAAAAGCTCAAAAACCTAATGCAAAATCTTAAAACCATTACTAGAATCGATTTGGCTAAGTTACTGTAATGCGCATTCAAACTACTCAATCGCAGTCATGTAGTAAGAATCGGAAGAAACATAAACTCGAAAGCAACCAACCTCAATCACAAGCCCAATCTCTCAAGTCTCATCTAAGAAGCATGTTTTCTTGAACTACTAAAAGAAAACCCGAAGTGCTTTCAAACAAAGTACAAAATTAAGAACAAGCGGGAAAGAGAAGGCCGACCTAATTGAGGATTCAAAGAGTATCTTCTGCTATCAGCCATCAACAGGAGCGGAATTCTTCCCTTCTCATCAGCTAGACTTCAAACGAAACTTCAAAATCCGAAGTAGAATCAGAAGGCGCGACTCTTCAATCAATCGAATCGATCTGAGTACGATGACGAAGAGATATCCAAAGTAGAATCGAAAGGCGCGATTCTTCAGCTTTCTCTTTTCATCAGCTGGAATTGAAACGAGAATTCCAAATCCGAAGTAGAATCGCGTGATTCTTCAACCAGTCGAATCGATCTGAGTACGATGACGAATAGAAATCCGAAATAGAATCGAAAGGCGCGATTTTTCAGCTTTCTCTTTTCATCAGCTGGAATTGAAACGAAAATTCAAAATCCCAAGTAGAATCGCGTGATTCTCCAATCAATCAAATCGGTCTGAATACGACGACGAAGAGAGCGGATGGCGATCGAGGATCGAACAAGGACAAACGGAAATGAGGAACGCATCGCCCGAGATATCGAGAGAGAGAGAGAGAGAGAGAGAGAGAGAGAGAGAGAGAGAGAGGAAATGAAAGAGACGAAGATAAGGGATTCTGCAAATCCAAAACCCTAGAAAGTATGTTCAGTGGCCCCAAGAAAGCGAGAGCTGAGAAAGAGAGATTCTCACTCATATAGTGTGCAGTAAGGAAAGGAGGGGGAAGGTCAAGAGCTCAAGGTCCCTTTCCACACAGTTGCCACCTTGTCCGTTTCGGGTTGGAAAGAAAGCTTCCTCGAGAAGGTGAGCATCATTTTATACGGTCTGGCCGTACGACGGTATGAGGGTGTTGGCTGCTAAGCCTGCTATGCATGGAGGTTGTTTGGACCACACGTGTAAGTCTGGGAACCTGTAAGAGATGAGGGATGCAATATTTTTTATATGAGTCATGCTGCATGGAGTAACTCATGGACAGAATTATGACTAATCTCATCTAATTTTTTTTATATGAGTCATGCTATATGGACTAACTCATGGACAGAATTATGACTAATCTCATAGTTCTTATTCAAATATTAAAAGTTTTCATCCAATATTTGAACGAGAACCATAGTGTTAGTCCATGGACTAATTAGTCCATATAGACTTTTTTATTTTTTTATAACTTATGGCCTTCAGCACGAGATGAGGGATGCATTTTCAGATGGGAGTGAAAAAAATAATTTATAAAAATTTAAATCATTCAAAATAAATGTAAGATGTGATTTAATTTTATGAAATTTGTTCCACCATTACATGATTTGTTTAATGAAAAATATAAAGCAGATTATCCAACGGTGGAACAAACTCCCTTAAAGAAGGCCTTTATTGACTAATTTCCGTAATTTTTATCCGATTTATATGAATAGGATCTAATTTTCAACCGTCTAAAATTAAATATCTCTCGAGCTCAGGATAATGATTTCCGTGTTATTCCGGGGGTTTTATACAAAACAGAAAACCCTCTAATTTTCCTACTCACCATGACATATGAGACGATAACCACTGTTGTCCTTTTTATTTCATTGCAAGCAAGAAAACTCTCGCAAGGCTGGAAGCATTAGCAGGGTTCGTTCGGTGGATTTTCTTGTCTATATATAAATTCATTTACATTTGCCACGTGGCAAGAGAAAAGAGGTGCCGTTTGTCTTAGAAATTCCATGTGGGTTGCGATGAAAATGCCACGTGCCACACGTTATACTTTTCAGATTAAAGCAGCGGACAGGCTATGGCATCACGTGACACTCTCATGTCGGGGCATGGAGGCGACTGAACTGTCAGGAGATGCTGTTAATGGAATGCCATGCTGGCTGGGAGAGCATGACATGGGATGATGGGCATGAGCAAAGCCGCCAGGAGCCAAGCCCCAGGCCCTGTTTGAGTAGTGCTTGCACTGCCAAGGAAAATATTCCCCCTGCTGGCAGACTGCGTGGCATTCCTATGTCCAATGCTGTTCAGTTCGTGGGACCCACAAGGCCATGACAGTGATTTTCCTCCTTTTTAACACATTTCAGAAGCATTGTTGAAGATCTTCAACTCAAATAATCTTTTCGTTTGGTAATTCTACCTATAGTATAAAAATAAATTGAGATTAGCCTTGAATCTAAAGAGAATAAAATATAAAGAGATTATAATAGCTTTTTATTTTAGGGGTTTTTACAAAAAAAAAAAAAAACTTTATGTGGTCAGTACACCGAATAGTAAACATTAAGTAAATATGCACCTAATAGGGAATCTGTACATGATTCATAATTTTTTTTTATTATTTTTTTCGGTGGTCGAATTCGACCTTCAATTTCGGCGCTGAAGGTCGAATTCGACGCTGAGATAGAAAGTGACCTTAATACATATTAGTTCTATGTGTCAAATTCGATCTTGTAAGAAACACCTGAAAGTCGTATTCGACCAAAAACGTACATGTACATATATCATTCTTGTGTGGTTGCCTCTTTTGCACTTGTTTCCTTCAGTAATTGCCAGTAATAGGGTCTTCTATCTTTTTTGGTCACATAGCTGACATGAATTTCAGGATTTGTCAAATGAGACCACAGAAGATAAAGAGAAACATGAAGCCATCTAGATTTTAGAAGATCCAGCTGAACCGCCTCCACTTTCAAACTCTGCCACCGCCACCTGCTTTCTGTGCTTCGAGCCTTCCAATATCCTTTTACCCAAAATCGCCTTATTGGGGATGTACTATCCCAGGTTCTTGGACCGCCCCTTGGCCACCTCCCCTTGCTTCTTCTCCAAACACCAGGTCATCAGGCTCCGGCTCTAGCTCCCCCAAGTTAGGCAAGCATTCAAGATAAGGAAATACATTTGATGTTGGGAATGGGGATACATCTAAACAGAGCAATTCAGAGAGATGCCTTTGGATTCCCAAGACATTGAGGATTGATGACCCTGATGAAGCTACAAAGAGCTCTATCTGAGCGTGAGCGACGTTGGGGATTAAGAACAACAAAGCCGATGCCATCAAGGGTGGGGGGCTTTTCAAGGCCTTCTAACCAAAGACAGATGACAAGAATCATATGATGGATACCTCTAAAGTCTTGCATGCCGACCCTGCAGCGTTGTCACGGTCACTTAACTTCCAGGAGAGCTCATGACAGATCAGAGTGAGCAAAATCCAAATCCCAATCTAGAAATGGTGTGGTGAGCTTGGGCCATTGAGCTTCCCAGGTCCTAGCTTGGCAGTTGAAACTCTCACATTAAAGAAATTGACAACACCCTGTCTGTGAGAAAGACTTGGATAATTTTCATTGCCTTCCTCAATAGAAGAGCCAGTCCCAAGGAGGCAAGGACCCCTTAAAGGCTTCTAATTTCTTATCTTTTGTAAGACTACCAGACATGTTTGTTATGCGTAGTTTTCTAATGATTTGATGAGTTTGTGCCTGTGTATACAATCTAATTTGAGATAAAAAGTGAGGACGATGAGAAAGAAAATGATGGATTATTAGATGTACTAAAATAAATTTCTGAACCTCAGTTCTTTCCCTCGCCATTTGAACTAATGAAGTTGTAGAACTGTAGTGTTGGAAGAACTCCATCTCTATCATCACCCCCTTTTTCCTAGCAAGCTGTATCTATAACTCCTACTTAGGTGTGATTTTTTTATCAAAGAAAATGTGGTCTCTGCCTTGAATTGCATAATGAGTAATTTTTATGCTTTCTTTCTTTGAATGATTTTGCTCTAAATCTTGAATGAAAAACACAAATGATGGATACCCATCTGTCTTCTCCCTATACCGAATCACAATCCTATACCGAACCACAAATCAGATTGCCAATTTGATGAGAGGTGAAGTTGCGACTGCCTGTTGTGATTCCATTCAAATACCTTCTCGGATTAAAGTTGCTTCCCCAGCAATTTCTAAGGGTCTCATTAGTCGTAACCTCAATTTACCCACTGCAAAATTGAAAGAAACACAAAGATCATAATTATAATACAGTTCCTTGCAACCACCAGCGCAGGTTGAATTCATATACATTTTCGGTCGAATTGCGACATTCGGGTGTTTCTTACAAGGTCGAATTCGACGCAGAGAACTAAAATGTATTGATGCCACTTTCTATCTTAGCGTCAAATTTGACCTTTAGCTCTGAAATTGAAGGTCGAATTCAACCACCGAAAAAAATGGTAAAAAAAATATTAGGAATCCTGTACGGATTCCCTGTTAGGTGCATGTTTGCTTAATGTTCGTTATTCGGTGTACTGACCACATAAAGTGTATTTTTCGGTAAAAACCCCTTTTATCATGGCTTGATAACAAATAATTTTAATATTTTGTATAAAAAATTATGCTTTTTGGTTATTTAGTGTTGAAGAAGTTGCTTTTTAACCTTTTTTTTTATTTTAAATGAGGTAATTTTGAATTTGTGTACCATAACCCTAGTCTTTTCATGTTTGGCAAATAGAAGTTTTACTTTATCTTCACTTTAAATAGTAAATTACCAAAAGATTCTAAAAATAATGTGATATATAATCATGTAGAAATATAGGGTACTCCTGTAATATGTAGAAAGGTGTATTGTACAAGTACTCTATAATATTGTGGATAAGTTTATAATTAGAATAGGGTTATTTAGCCAACAATACATGTTCATGGTTGAGTGGTGTTGACACATTTATATTATACGCGTGTCCAAGGATTAATCGCTGGGTTGATAGTATCACTCCTTTTCAATACGTCAACCTAGCGGAAGAAGAAAAAAAAAAAACACAAGAGAGAGAATAGGGTTGTTCAAAAGTTTTTAAAGGAAAAATGCTTGCCTGTGCACATGTGCAAGTACATCTGAAACATTTCAAAGGTAAAGTAGGTTTTGTATTGTGCATTAAGTGTATAATTATTATAGAGTTATTTAAAAGTTTGTAGGTTTTGGAATGTTGTCATCCGTCGAGATGTTTTTATCCATCAGATGAGTAACACATGGTTTAATTTTAATTTGAGCTATCAGGATACGCTTGTGTAGAAATTCCCAGAGTAGCTCTAAATTAAATAACATAAGGTTATTATTCAAGTACAAGCTCACTTGACACAGTCGACTTGGAGACTCAAGTATCCAAGTCTCTGGTGACTTTTGGTGCGCCCTAACACAGCTTTTTTAACTATAGTTATGGCATAAGAATTAGGGGTTGCTCAGTTGGTTAGCAACTCCCGTTTTGGATGCGCATGGTTTGATTCGTGTATGCTGCTCTCTTTCCATGTGTGTGGGTGCTCTCCACCCCTCTTGGCTCAACCCCCAGCTTGGGTACCAAGAAAAAAAAAAAAAAACCATGGTCCTGACTCACCTCTACTGCTCTGGGAATAAATATCCCAAGTTATAGAAAATTAGATTTTATAAGAAACCCATGTCAACTTTAAAACGCATTGATTTTTCATTCTTTTGTATAATATGCATTAAAATATGAATACAAGAGTTTGAGAATCCTAATGTCGTGTTTAGAAACTTCACAGTTTCTCTTTTCTGTTTATATCGCAGAGCACACAGACATTTGCAGCCGTTTTCATCTGAAAAAAAAAAAAAAGTCAGAATCCAATTGCAATATGAAATCCATTTGGGGGTTAAAGTTGCACCAAATGAAACAAAGTAGAAAAAAAAAGAGAAGAGGTCCAAATGAGTTTTCACTCTGAATTTGTTTATCTACATGCATCATTATAAAATTGGTAGGTTTCGAACAGAGGGGAATACCCATATGTAAACATTTCTCCAGATCTATCCTTATGTTTGAATTACAATTGTATATCAACATTTACTAGCCATTTAAGAAAAAAGCAGTTTCTGCATTTTAGATTTTAGAAGAAGCATTTTGATCATTTCACTAAATCCATGAAAAGTTTCTTCATACACTTGGGATTAGAATCATGACATCCAGCAAAGCATGTCCTTCCTCACCTTTTAAAAGGGAAGATCATACCTGTACAACATTGATTACTTGCTTGATTGCCCATCCAAATAGTGATACAACAGCTGGAAAAGAAAGGAGTGAACCCCGTCTTACTGCATTCACAAGAACCTGCTGCCATGGAAAACCAAAAATCAAGAGGGTAAGCTGGAAAAGAAATTCACTATAGACCCATTATCAAATATAGAAGGTGAACAAAAAAAAAAAAAAGGCTTACACGAGTCACACTTTCTGGTTCATTCCTAGCAAGGAGGAAGAGAATGATATATAGAACCTAAAAAGAAAAGCACCAAACAAGGTCTAGCAAAAAAAGTAGCTGATGGGGGAACGGAATTGCAAGGATCATATTCAAGGAATTGCTTACCTCAGATGCCACACAGCAATAGCACATGAATAACCGATTTCCATAATATGCCTTTAAAAGCCGGTTAGTGCTATTTTTTACGTCTTTGTGACTGGCCTTGCCTGCAAGGAAAGTACTGCAGCGAGCAGAGAGAAAGTAATATTTTATATTGATTATCATATAAGTGAGGCTAGCATGATTAAAAAAAAAAAAAGAAGTGTGTATTTGCAAAATTCATTCATCATATGGACCATTAATGTAGTTAAAGTTCAGATGGGGCAAGATAAGATTTTCAATTGCATAGACTATTCAAAGACCTCTGGTTTTCGTGCAGAGTAGAATGTTCTTGGGTTTTACAAAGATTTTCTAGGTTGGTTCTTCTTAAAGTGATAAATCTTGCTCCTTCCAATAGGAATTCATTAAAAGAATTTAGAATTTTATTGTTTTGATCGGGATATATTTGGGAAAAAAAAATTGTGGGATACAAACACCTTTAAAAACTGAAAGATAGGCACATAGATAATCTTCATAGTCTATTGCAACAATCAGTATTCTAGATATTTCCAATTTCATGATTATATAATGATCATATCCAAAACCTTAAAACATCATTAATATAAGGAACTATCACTAGTTTTATCTTATTCCTCTTAATCAAACATACCCCACAAGGTGATTCAAAACCTTATAGAAGGATAGCTAAGCTTAGAAACAGTGGAAGGAGTAAGAGCACCATACAAGCTAATAGTCTTTTCACATCCCAATAATTTTTTTTTTACTGTTAGGCATACTTCTGTCATTAACAACTTCAAGATCCAGAGAAGGTATTATGATGGGCTTCACGGGAGGCCCACAAAGGCCAAAAAGGTCAAGGCTACCAGTAGATAAACAATACCTTACATTTGTAACCAATGACTAGCAATATCCAATGAGAGCAAAGGCAAAAAAACAACTGCAGGTCTGAGAAGTGGGTCATACAGAATTGTCAGCAAACAATTGCAAAATAAATTCACCACAAATACTATAAACGTCAGCACAATATTTACCTGTAAAAGTGAGAGAGGATTACCAACAGACAAGCTGTGCTAACCCTGTGTAATGAAGTGCATATCCATATTGAGTTAAAAAGGAAGGGCCCATCCATGTGAAAAAACTAAAGTAAAACTCTTAGAGAAAGAAATGAGGTCAGGTAGGGGAAGTAATCTAGAATTCTAGAGAAGAATAAAAAAAGGAAAAAAAAAAACTTGTGTGCATTTATGTAAAACCATGCCCAGAAATCTGGATGGAAGAAACCTGTCTGTCACCATGTCCAAAACAGCTCCAAAAGTTGATACTGAATCAATGAGACAGATAAGTCAAATGTTACTACTAAGGCATTTCGATTAAAATAACAATTTAGATCAATCAAGTTCACAAAGAAGTGTCTTATAGAAATGAAACTTTCCATTCTTGAGAGAGAAATAAAATTTGAGACGTGAGTTGAGGCATCCACTTTTTTCGTAAACTCATAATCACCTTAGATGTCCAAAAATTGTTGACTAATCTGAGGAATTTTTAGGGATGCAGGCCAAATGTGCCTTGAAGAGAAGGAGATGTTTCTGTTTGGCGAAATTATCATGCTTTGAGATTGGAGATCAAATGTCCTCTTGCATCCAGAATTTTGATAGCATCAATAAAACTCAGCCAACATGTTGTCAAAGCAGAGGATATTGCACATTACCAAGCTCAAAAGTTTAGTGAATATCTCAACTCCTACACAATGGTCTAAAGGTAGACCCTAACCTGGAACGTGGTTCTTTTGGAAAAGATCCTTTCAAACCTAAAGTTCAGGGGGTGTAATGATGTGATTTATGTGTCATCAGCTGGGACACTGATTGTATAAGTGCCCAAAGCGAACAAACTTAGTAGAAGGTAAGGTTGATGTGCAAGAAATACTTGTGAATTCGATCGATGATGATGAGGTTCTGTGCTTTGTGCAAGGTTGGCAACAAAAATTGCTACTTGGTAATTGATGGTGGTAGTACTGATAATTTGATTTCGCAAGCTTGCAGTAGACAGAATAAAATTAAGTTTATAAGCACTTACAAACCTAAACAAGCAAACATAACTTTATGGCCAATGACCTTTCCAGTGGAGACAAGGATCTACTGTTTCACCTATATACACAAAACATATGCCAAGGAGGGTGAGGCATGGGCACCTCTGACCAATTTCTTGTTTAAAAATATCTGTTTAGTTATATTCATTTAGGACTGCACATCATTTAGATCCCTCTGCCCTTTGTGTGTAATTTTGTGATAATGATAGAGATGAATTGAAGTAATCTATTTGATTTATCAAGTTTCGCTTAAACCAGACATGAGGTTGTCTACTTCACTTCTCTTCTTTTTGTCTACTCTACAGATGTGATTCATACTGGCTGCTTGCTTTTATATAATGGAGAAGAAAACTCCTCGTGGTTATTGGGTGCACTATGGGGCCGTGTGGTGCAGGGTTAGAATGCTTTTCAGAATTGGCATCTACCAAAAATCACAGGCAAAGATTTCTGGAGAAGAATCAATTAAATCCGTAAATATCAGAGAGAACAGAAGATGTGAAAAACTCTCATCACCTGTTATAAAATAAATTACTACTGCATTATAATATTTAGCAATTCCCATATCATAACTCAATATAATCATACCATTTAGGAACCATTTGATTCTTATCAAGCAAAATAACCCACTGAGAACCATAAAGTCCAAAATTTGTCTAAACCTGGGAAAAGTAGCCCCTACTATTGTCTCACAAAGCTAAAGGTTTGTTGGAGTTACTCTATCTTTAGTTGTTTGCTTCAGTTGTGCTTTTCAAGGAACGTAAGAAGCCTTATGAAAGGAGTTTAAAAGGAGAATGAATCCATTCAGTGAAATTAGAACAGCAAAACACAAGGTTGTATTAATTTCTAGAAGCATTAAAAACGCAAATCAACTGACTTGATGTTGCAATTCTCCTTGAAGTCTTGAACCTTTGCTATCAACTACTACATGTCTGAAGAAAATATAAAAGAAAGAAAGAGAAGAGTACTAGTTCTACAAAATTAGTGGATATAGATCAAATTGTACCTTGATTGAACTTCCGGGCAAACCAACCATCTAGCCCATCACACACAAAGCTGAAAAAAACCACAGATCCGATCAGTCTATACCCACAACTGAGACTGGATTAAATATATAGGGGAGTGATGAATATTACCTAACAAAGTAAAGAACAGCAAAAAGCTTTTTGTCAGAAAAGCAACAAGCAAATGCAACACAATTCATGAGAACTCTTATGTATCCTGTATCCCAAATGCAAATGAATTTCTCAAAAAAGCATCAACACATAAATAAAATGCTGAATAGATAGAAGGGCATAGTTAATCATAAGTGCCAGTAAAAAAAAAAAATTCAAGATCAAGAATGGGAGGAGTTAATTCCAATGTCCAGAACAAACAGATGCTTCTGTCCATCAGCTTCAAAGCAAGAATCTCTTAATGGAAAAAAAATATAAATATATTTGACCATAAACACTCTTAGGGCTTGTTTGTTTGCATTATAAAAAATGGAAATTAAATAAATAGGATTCATACCATAAGTTGTTAAAAATGAAAATCAAAAGTGCAATTTTAAAAATGGGCAACAAATAACCTTTTCTTTTAGAGAAATAGAATCAAAAGAAAGTGGGAAATGAACTACTAGGGTGATGGCTGGTTTATTCATTTTCCATCTTCTTTTGATTCTATTTCACTAAAAGAAAAGCTTATTTAATGCTCATTTTTTAAAATGCACATTTGATCCCTTTGCCAATTTAAAAAAGACTTCCTTCTTCCTTTGTGAACAGTAGGGGGAAGATATATGTTCAGTCTATAGAAATGTTATTGCCAGAATCTTCAGAATAATTCCTGTTTCAACATTGACAAAACCATCACTAGCTACACCAAGTGTCCTAAAATGGGAAGGGCCAAGAATGAAGACCTAAATGAACTATTCATTGAATAAATAAATTTACCGAGGAATTAAATGTCAGGTACAACAACACATGGAAGAGTTTTGAATAGAAGAAGTTGGCAAATGTGGAAGAAAGTCTGAGAATGTTTAAAGCATAATAATGACACGAATGTATGAGAGCAAGTACGCATTTCGCATATTAGATCCCTACAATTTAATCAAAGCTCTTGATTTGTGCATAATCATATGATCTATCACCAATTATGCTATTACATGTTAGAGAATTTCTATTGGTACAACAGACATGTAGGAAAGAAGAAGCAACAATAATGATATAATGATAGCCTCCAAAAACAAAACCTTACCAATGATATTTGGAATGTACAGATATACCGACAATGTTCTCTTGGTCGATGTCCTAGCCATTTCAAGTTGTAACACTCTGCATAAAGTTTCTATGCGCAAAACTCACTTTCAAAAAAACTTCAACTGCTCCCTCTCCTGCAAGCAATATTTTCTCAATTAAAGGGTCAAATTAAGAGTAAATGAAAGAGACGGGTTAGGAGTAAAAGACACTAGGAACTTGTTTTGTATTAAAAGACGTAGGACCTGAATACATAAGGTGGTTAAAAATAAATATTGAAGTTGAATTTCAAAAAATGAGAATCAAATAGCTATAAGATTGCAAAGCTGAATACTTCTCATTAATTAAATAATCGTATAAATACAAAACTAAGAATGGTTGAAGATCCTACAAACTGGGAAGGTTACAAACTGAATCCTATATCTATGGATGACATACAAATACATTTGAATAATACAAGTTGATAAGAAAGACTAAGTCAAGCAACTGATTATCTCTATTATGCCCCCTCAAGATGGAGCTCGGGAGAGAAGTCCAATCTTGTGTTTAAGTTGAAGAAAACGTTGACGTGGAAGAGGCTTGGTAAGAGCATCTGCAAGCTGATCTTCAGAAGAGACATGAGCTACACGAAGAGCTCCATATTGAACTTGATCCCTGATAAAATGAAAATCTATGGCAACATGCTTCATGCGGGAATGAAAAATTGGATTGGAACAGAGCTGAGTTGCCCCTATATTATCACAGTAAATGACAGGGCAGTAGGGAAGCGAAATACCAAGATCAGTCAAGAGATAACAAATGAAATTAAGTTCAGCAGCTGTATTTGCAACTGAGCGATACTCTGCCTCAGTGGAGGATCTGGCAACAGTCCGTTGCTTTTTAGAACTCCAGGAGATCGGATTGGCACCAAGATAAACAACGTAAGCACTGGTTGAGCAAAAAGTGTCCTTGTCCCCGGCCCAATCAGCGTCAGAAAAGGCTTGTAAACTGAGAGAAGTGTCTGAGAACGCATGCAAACTGAGAGCAGAGTCTGTGTAGAGTTGTAAACCATCATCAACGGTGCCAACAAGATAACGGAGTAGCCGTTTAACAAAGGACCAGTGTTCAGTTGTTGGGCAGTGCATAAATTGGGACAATTTGTTGACAGCAAAGGCGATGTCTGGTCTTGTTATTAGCAAATATTGGAGGCTCCCAACTACCTGGCGATACTCAGTTGGATCAGAAAGAGAAGAACCTGAGGTTAGCATGAGAGTTGGACTGGTTGGCATGGGAGTGAGAACAGTCTTCGCGTCTTGCATCTTGGTTTGAGTGAGGAGATCCATAATATATCGCCTTTGTGAGAGTAATAAGCCATGTTTGTTTGGGACAACTTCCACACCCAGAAAGTAAGTGAGGAAACCAAGGTCTTTGATGGAAAATCGCTGAGCAAGAATGTCAATGAAGTGATTAACTTTGGTATCATTGTCTCCTGTGATAATTATATCATCAACATAAACAAGGAGATACATAGTGTGGCCACCAGCATGAGACAAAGAGGGATGTATCAGCATATGAATTCTGAAAACCAAACTGTAGAAGGAATGTTCTGAGCTCATGGTACCATGCCCGAGGGGCTTGTTTGAGGCCATATATGGCTTTGTTAAGTTTGCAGACATAAGAGGGGTTGTCATTATCAACAAATCCCGGCGGCTGGGACATGTAGACATTCTCTGATAGATGTCCTTGAAGAAAGGCATTGTTTACATCAAGTTGCCGTAAAGCCCAGCCACGGCTGACTGCTATACTGAGAACAATACGGACAGTAGTCGGTTTTACAACAGGACTGAAGGTGTCTTGGTAATCTATTCCAGGACATTGGTGGAAGCCTTTTGCAACCAAACGGGCCTTAAACCTTTCAACTGAACCATCAGATTTGCGTTTAATTCAAAAACCCACTTACAACCAACCAGATTTTGACTGCTATCCGGGGGAACTAGAGCCCATGTACCATTCTTAACTAACGCATCATACTCTTCAGACATGGCTCGACGCCATTTATGATCATTGAGGGCTTGGGTCAATGTTGTTGGTTCATGATCATCACCTTTAATTAATTGAGTGTGAAGATTCATTTTGGTGATAGGTTTGCGAATATTGTTTTTGGCTCTAGTAGTCATGGTGTGGGTTGGTTGTGGCGGAGGCTCGGGTGGGCTAATATATGGTGATGGGCATTGAGAATGGTTGGTATTTGAATGTACACGGGATGGAGATGAAGGAGATGGGGCGGCCAGGTCTGATGGTAGTGAAGCGGCACTGGGGGATTGCTGTTGGGCGTCCACAGCAGATGACGGAGTGAGTGGCAGTACCAAAGGCAAGGTGGAAATAGGAAGTGGTGGGGGAATCCAAGTAGCAATGGAATCTGAAGAAGGACAAGAGGAAGGAGCAGAGAGATGACTGAAGGGAAAGACAGACTCAACAAATCTAACATGCCTAGAGACATATATTTTGGAAGTGGATGGATCAAGGCAGTAGTAGGCACTCTGAGTTAAAGAATAGCCAAGGAAGACACATGGTTTGGATCGAGTGTCTAGTTTGTTGGTTGTATATGGTCTAAGCCAGGGATAGCATAAACAACCAAAAATTTTGAGTTTTGAGTAATTAGGAGCTGTAGTAAAAATTTTTTCATAAGGAGAAGAAAGGTTCAGTGTGGGTGTGGGCATACGATTTGTTAGATAAACTGCAGCGGCAAAGGCATAAGTCCAATAACGTAAAGGAAGAGATGCATGAGAGAGTAATGCTAATCCAGTTTCTACAATATGAAGATGTCTACGTTCAGAAAAACCATTGTGTTCAGGTGTGTGAGGTGGTGTAGTGAGATGAGAAATACCATTTGTTGAAAGAAAATGGGCAAGGGCAATATATTCACCACCATTGTCAGTATAAAGTGTTTTGATGGTTTTATCAAAGTGTTTTTCAACAATGGCTTTAAATCTAATAAAAATATCTTTGACTTCTGACTTTTGTTTAAGAGGATAGAACCAAATATATCTGGTGAAATGATCCACAAAAATGACATAATATTTAAATCCATTATGTGATATAAGTGGAGATGTCCAAACATCAGAAAAGATAGTTTCAAGGGGTTGAGAAGAGACAAGTGTGGATTGAGAGAATGACAATTTGTGGCTTTTATTACTCAGACAAGCATTACATGAAAAAGTGGTAGATAATGAAGAAGAGAAATCAAGTTTATTTTGGGAAACAATCTGTTTCAGAATATGGAAAGCTGGGTGTCCTAATCTTTGATGCCACTCGGATAAAGTTGTTTTGATGCTGGAAAAGGCAAGCAAGGGTGGAGATACCGGCCACTCATAAACGCCATCTTTAGTGTTGCCCTTCAGAAGTGGTGCCCCCGTGTGAATGTCCTTTACAAGAAAAGCAGTTGGTAAGAATTCAATGGAGACATTATTGGAGGTACAAAATTAAGAAATGGAAATGAGATTCTTTTTCATAGCAGGAACACAAAGGACATTGTTCAATTGAAAAGTGTTATGAGTTGTGTGGAGAGAGGAAGAACCGGTATGAGTAATGGAGAGACCCGAGCCATCACCAATCATAATGTCGTCTGAGCCATTGTATGGAGCATGCATGGAGAGATTGTGTAGATCAGCTGTAACATGGTGAGATGCTCCACTGTCCAGAAGCCAAGATGTGTGGTCGGGAGGATGGGATGCATAATGGGCCCTTGGTTGCCATGGGGTGGCAGAGGGAGTGTTTAAAGCAGGCGAAGAACTGTTGGATGTGTTGATTGGAACTAGCCGAAAGGAGGGACACCGTTTTGCTGTATGTCCTTGTATCCTGCAAATTTGGCAATAACCCAAGTATGGCCGAGATGGGCGATTACCTTGAGGTGTGGGTTGGCCACTTGGTTGTGAAGTGTCACGACCCGAACCCGAAATTTAATTACCTCGAGTTAACCGGCGTCGAAACCATATTTACTCCCGTGAATTTTAATACGTAAAACTCACAAGGGATACAAATTTGCGGAATATAAACCAATATTAACATTGATCTCAAAAGTTATTTACATCATATCCATGACTCTCACTTGCATACAAATACTGCAAGGATCTCTGTATACACATACAAAAGTTTTCATTTCAATATACACAGAATTTACATCAAAATTCCTAATAACAAAACTCATATGTTGTCATTACTTCCACTCCACTAATCCGCCTAGCGGAACCGGAGTGGTCTCCTCCGCTACCGGTGCGGTCGCACCAACGGTAGGGGCAGCTGGGCCTGTAATGTCATCATAACACTGTGAATTCGACAATTCAGCAAAGTATAAACAGTGTTTATGATCATACATGCTACTTGTAAAACAGTGAACAATATTCAGGTAACAGTCAGTTCATAATCTTATAACGAGTCAATAAGGATATTCATCCTTGACATTGGCAATTTGGCAACTAACATAATTTTCCAGAATAATCAAATCAAGTACCATCTTCCTTAAAGGAAGGATTACCATCTCCGTACACATGGAGATATGACAATCTTCTCAATAAAAGAATAATATGTGGGATTTATCAGCGTCCGGGCCAGGAACTACTGACATCACCACGGAGTTCCGGAACACTCCACAATTAACTGCTGCAGACAGTATCAAGATCAGCTCAATGAGCTTGCAGAAATCATCATGTAGTGCCGTGCCAATTCACATGTAATTCAAGTACAATGTTAATCTTTACAGTTGTTTACAATGAACGGTTACGAGTTTATTAGTTTCAGTTAATTCCAGTGAATACCAACCAAACAGGTATATTGCTAGATCACTTAATGTGCACGTGTTATGTTTGATAGACATTACAGTTCTCATGGAAAGTTGCACATTAAAGACCCGCACTTAACCATTACTGGCGGTATCAAAGTACAAACGGCCTTGAATAAATCAATAGGCTTTATCTTTTGAATTGCAGACCTAAAGTCTGAAAATACATCACTTTGATGCACTGTCGGCTCACTCATCGGTTGACCCGTCGGTCGACCGAGGTGTGTTTTTCGGCTGACCGATAGGTATTGGTCCAGTTGTCGGTTCGAAAACCAGAGGCGATTTCCTCTGCTCCATCTGTTGTTGTCGGTTCAGTTCGTCGGTTGACCGATGGTATCGGTCAGGTCTCGGCTCAAAAACCAGAGACACGTTTTTCTACATATTTAACACTGTCGGTCAACCCGTCGGTGAGCCGACGACTAACCGACAGCGTCGGTTGACCGATGATTACTAAGAAACAAGACACAGAATTCGTGTATGAATTCTGTTCTGACCGTCTTCACTTAAACCTAAACTAAACTTCTTGGAACCTTCAGTTCCCTTCTTCATTCATCAATCACATACAAGTAATACTTCTATTCCATTCCAAAATGATTTAAACACTCTAATTACATCATTGAAAGAGAAAACCCATTCTCATGAACTTATCCATTCAATTCAATTCAATACAACAAGTATTGAAATCACTAAGAATCTAAAAGACTAACATGCAGTAGCAATTAAGCACATAAACTTATTTATACTTGCCTCTTTGCAAATCCCCTTTGTTTTCCTTCCAAGAAACCCAACAAGAGGGAGAGGTGGAGAAGATGAATGCTTCTCTTGATTCTCCTCAATACAGATTGCTCCTTAGCACATAGATCTCTCAGACTTGTAGAAACTGAATTCTCAGTTGAATTCAGTCATCAAAGAAACCAACCAAAAGAAGGGAGGAAGATGACAACTCAGATTCCACCCAAGCATATTGAGAAGAAAGAACGACAAGATGAAGAAAGAAATCGAAGGCTGCTCTTCAGTTGCTGTAAACCATCTTCATCAAATGAAAATGGGTTCAATGGTTTGTGTTGGACACTGAGATGGGTGTTGAGATACACGTATGGGAATGAAGGACATATGGACTCTTCCATGTACTGGAATAATGCATGAAAGACATGTGGTGGTTTCATCCACTTTTTATATATAGGCCCTCTCCAATATGCTTAATTCCATTTAAAGTAAGAAAAATCAAGAACCCACTTTCCAATTCAGGTCAAGTCACTTTAAAGTACCCATGTTCACATAAATCCTTCTTTCTACTAATTTAAGTTGAAGACTCACTTAAACTAAACAAGCTTATTCATCTTACTCGTGACTAATTTAAATCATAATAATCATTAATCTCATGTAATTTAATTAATCACACATTAATCATTGATAATCATGATTAATTAAGGTTAATCGCGTTTAACTCGGGGTGTGGTGTAACATGAAGGAGGATACCTGTTGTGGTGGTTGTTGGAGGCGCGCCATGTATGATTGTTGGTGCCTGCAGAAGAGCTCGAAGGTGCCGGGTTCCTGCTCGTGGGATTAGCAGTGGCAGGAAACTGAAGGGGATCTGGTTTTGGAGTGATCACCGAGGCTTCAAAATTGAGCAACTTCTCATGTAGTTCCTCAAAGGTGATAGGCATGTCTCTGGCTTGGACAGCACGGGTGAGTTCTCTGTATTCATCACCAAGGCCATCAAGTATCTTGTCAGTGAGATCTTCGGCATCTAGTGGTGCCCCAAGAAGGGCAAGCTCATCAGCTTTTGCCTTGATAGATTGCAGAAATGTGGTGACATTATCAGAGCCTTTGGTGATCATCTTGAGTTTGTTTTTGGCCTGTTTGATGCGGCCACGAGAAGGCGTGGCGTAGGTGGTGGCCAGGATAGTCCATGCTTCGCGGGCTGTTTTGGCTTGTGCAATAAATGGTATGATGGTATGGGAGATGGAGCCAATGATTGCATTCAAGATCAATTGGTCTTGTCGGATCCAGAGGGTGTGAGCAGGGTTGGGTTTGGTTGTGCCATTTTGTGTGAGAGAGGCTGAGGGACATGGCTTGGAGCCATCTATATATCCTAAGAGGTCATAGCCAATGAAGAGATTATGGAATTGTAGTTTCCATGAGAGGTAATTGATGGAGGTGAGTTTTAGAGGGGTTTGGGCAGCAACATTAATGCTGATAAGGGTGTTGTGGGAGTCATTTGTGTTGAGAATGGAGGGGGATGGGGTAGCCATGGCTTTGAGGGGTTTTAGAAAAAAAAACAACAATTGGAATTCGTTACCTCTGGTTTTGCTCTGATACCATATAAGATTGCAAAGCTGAATACTTCTCATTAATTAAATAATCGTATAAATACAAAACTAAGAATGGTTGAAGATCCTACAAACTGGGAAGGTTACAAACTGAATCCTATATCTATGGATGACATACAAATACATTTGAATAATACAAGTTGATAAGAAAGACTAAGTCAAGCAACTGATTATCTCTATTAATAGCACCTTCTATTGATTCTATTTCCTTAAAAGAAGATGTTTGTTCAATTGCAGAAATTCACCTTTAATCTTATTTATTATTATTATTTTTTACCACTATGAATATATTAATGCTGACAAACATGCCTAAACGACAAAAAGTGAGTCCGGATCCTTTATCAAAGTTGTTACACATACTCGGTACAGAGAGTGTGTACCAACTGCGATAGAGGATCGGGGCTCCAAGAGAGTAACTTGAAGATGGAAAAAGTGGGGTGGAGAGGACCTTTATATTGCATTGGTGGTTATATTCTACTTTACTTTTGGCATTCAATTTTAAGAATAAGGTAAAACTGCCACACCAGCGGCTTTACTCTGCTCTTGGCATCCAAGCAGCCTGGAGGTGTATGATATGAGGGCACCCTCATACTCTTAATCTTGACGTCAGGAAATGATTTACCCTTTTCCTTGCCACTGTTTGCTTGAATTACGTAGGAATTCAATACAAATGAAATTTTTTTAGTGTTTAAAAACATCCCAACAACACCAAATGCAATCCCAGCCCAAAAAAAATTCAATCAGTACCTAAGACCTGGCACCGTTTTCTCGCTCTCACCATTTTCGGTAGCCAGTCGCCATCACCAACTTCAGCTTCATCGCCTTTCCACTGACAGCAATCGAGCTCTCTCCCTTCGACTCTCCTACTCTCCCACGCCACTGCTATATTTGTTGAAAATTTCAAAAACAGTCCATGACGGTGAGCGTAGTTTGTTTGCACCATTTACGCGTGTCTCGTGTTTCCACTCCTTTACCTATGTAAATCTTATCATGTGAAATGGTTACATGTTATTATATTGAACCCCTAGTTTCATACGTCTTGACACAAAATAAGAAATAAATACATTTTATAAAGATGGTCAATGTGGATTGGTTGAAACAATGGTTTTCTATTTTAAGGAAATAGGGGATCCGAACTCTATTTTATTGATTTGTGCTGATTTTATGTAATGCGTAAATGAAATGCCCAAGTAGTGTGTGAATAGGACCATTTAAACATACCTAAACTTCCACTACTAGAAAGAGGTGAGTACAAGTTAGACTGCATTTTTGTGTGCCAATCAATCATCTTTATTTTTTTCTAAATTATGTGAATTCCATGTCTGTAAAATGAACCGTTGAATTTGTCAATTGAGGTTGTAATTCTTGGAACCTTGAAGCCAAGTTATCTTAAATCGGATTTTATGCATTTTTGTGAGCCCCATCAACCATTTTTATTTTTTAATTTTAAATATTTATAATATGAGTTATTCAAGTTATTTATTGAATCAATAAATTACAAGAACTTGAAGCTAGTTATCTTAAATTTTCATAAATTTTGAGTGATTTATGAAAAGGCTCTCAACCTACGTATCTAATATTTTTATACATTTGTGGGGGCTCAATATTGCGATTTTGGTTTGTACATTATAATGTTTAGACGTACCCGGTCGAACCAGTTGTCCAACCGACATGGACCGAGCAGCCCGGCCAGGGTTCGAATTTCCGGTTCGGCTTGAAAACATTTCTGGGAAGTGCGAACTGCATTCATCCGCTGTTTTTCGACCTAGCTTTCTGTGTGCCCTCTCTTGCCATGTTCTTACGAAAATGGATGATGATGATATGTGTTTCGAGTGCTTGCAGAAAAGCATCCAAACCGATTTCTCCGAAAAACTCATCGTCCGTCACGGTATTTCCGATTCCGTTCTTCCCTTCTCCTCCAGGGCTGTCGTACAGGTAACGATTTCCCCTCTTTCTCTGCAATTCTCCTATTCGATTTTGATTGAAATCTATCCAAAACTAGTATTAATCGCTAATTGCTCATTCGAAACGAGGGTTTTCCTTTTTCATGTCCAGATTATTGAACTGTTCTAAGTTATATTGTGATGTTGTAGTACTCAGAATTCAGATTACATTGCCAGATCTGAACTGCATGTTGTAGTTTTTCAATAATGTTGATTACTTTGTACATTTGTGTATTTGAGCTGGTTTGAAGTTTAAATTTTAGGACTTGAACAGAAATGTGCAAGGGACCGAGAGATTGAATTCAGATTACTTGGCAAGATCTGAATTGCATTTTGTAGTTTTTCAAGAATGTTGATTACTTTGTAAATTTGTGGATTTAAGTTGATTTGAAGTTTAAATTTTAGGACTTGAACAGCACTGTGTAAAGGACTGAGATTGAATTCAGATCACAGGGAAAGATCTGAATTGCATGTCGTAGGCTCTCAAGAATGTTGGTTACTTTGTAAATTTCTGGATTTAAATTGATTTGAAGTTTAAATTTTGGGACTTCAGATGCACTGTGTAAGGGACTGAAAGAGTGTATACAGATTCACGTTTTGTGGAACTACCTTCTTTTGCTCTCATTATTATTATTATTTATGGAGTGATTATGCAGATTTAAGTTTTGTGGAACTACGTTTTGTTGAATATCTCGGTCTTTTAATTTGCGGTTTCAGTGAATGACAGACTTCTAATGCATATCATATCTTTACTTTGTAACGCAGATCGACTTGAATAATAAAGCAGACAAAACTGCCAGGTAAATGTTTACATCATATATTCAGTATTTGGATCCTTTAGATATTATCATATTTAATTTTGTGATTTTGTTTTACTATCAAGATTCTCATATTTGTGCATTGTATATAATCAGTGAAGAACTTTCGCCTCAATTCGTATTGCTGCGTGTGACAAACCATGACGACAAGTGCTTATCAAAGTTTATGTAAGGCATCCATTACCTACTACTAGACGCTTGCATTTTATATCTTAATGATCCATTTATGACAGTAACCTCTTGTTTGCAGTGTTGGGCAGGCTACAGAAAATGATACAGAGGATCATGTACATGGAAATGGAAACTCAGGTTTGGCAGGAATATGTCAACTCCATGCTGAATCCAATGTTGAAGTATCCAAAAACGAGGATGAATCATTATCTTTCTCCCAGGAAAATCCTCAGTGTTCTGTGAAGTTTGGTAGTAAAACCAACACAGTGGAATCCAACAAGTTGAGCACTGAATTTTCCAGCGAGTTGTTCTCCTCAAGGATGGTTTCTGCATTCAGTCCAATTGCTTATGTTGGAACTGGCTCCTACTCAGTCATTGAAAACATCATCTGCAAATATTTATCTGGTTCTGTTGAAGATCATGTAATGGCTTCTCTCAGATTCCTTCTCGAAGGAGAACCAACAGATCAAGATGGTGCAGATTTTCTTAACTTAGTTGGAATACCTACATTTGCTGAGAACGGTATTTGTAAGTGTGTGAGGCATCCTAACATTGCCCCAGTTTTAGGTATGCTAAATATGCCTGGATCTGTTAATTTGTTGTACCCCAAAACCTCTTATAGTTTGGAGAACATTCTGCACTATAGCCCAAAAGCACTCAAGACTGACTGGCATATTAGATTTTTAATATACCAAATTCTCTCTGCCTTGGCATATATCCATGATCTAGGGGTTGCTCATGGCAATATATGCCCATCCAATATAATGTTGACAGATTCATGCTGGGTATGGTTGAATGTTTGTGATGAACATCGAGTGAAAACATTGAGCTTGAGAAAGCAAGAAGTGCCTGTGTTATTGCCTTCAGAAACAAGATGTTGCATGCGTAATTGTCCTTGTCAAGCTCTTTATGCTGATTTGAAGCTGTCACCTTCCATAGACTGGCGCTCTGATTTCAAGCAGTGGTGGAGAGGAGAATTGAGCAACTTTGATTACCTTCTCCTCTTAAACAAATTAGCTGGGAGAAGGTGGGGTGATCATACATTTCATACAGTAATGCCCTGGGTCATAGATTTTAGTGTGAAACCCGATGAAAATTCTAGTTATGGTTGGAGAGACCTTCGTAAGAGCAAATGGCGGCTTGCAAAAGGTGATGAACAGTTGGATTTCACTTATTCAACTTCTGAGATTCCACATCACGTGTCAGATGAATGTCTATCAGAACTGGCCGTCTGCAGTTATAAAGCAAGAAGGTTGCCTTTGAGTGTATTGCGTTCTGCCGTTCGTTCAGTTTATGAGCCCAATGAATACCCTTCTAGTATGCAGAGACTTTATCAGTGGACTCCTGATGAGTGCATTCCCGAGTTTTATAGTGACCCTAGAATATTCACTTCTCTTCATTCTGGAATGAGCGATCTCGCTGTGCCTGCATGGGCAAATAGTCCTGAAGAATTTATTTCCTTGCATCGGGCTGCTTTAGAATGTGATCGTGTCTCACGGGAAATTCATCATTGGATTGACATAACCTTTGGGCATAAAATGTCTGGTGAAGCTGCTGTTGATGCTAAGAATGTCATGTTACGGACACAAGAACCCATAATGCCAAGGTCAATGGGACGCCGTCAGCTCTTTACTCGGCCACATCCAATGCGCCGAGGTTTTGTGCCATGCTCACATAACAATAATGACTCAGTACAGCCTAATTGTGAAGATCTACTAAACAATAGTGAGGGAACTTGTAAAGTGGCATCAGAAGCTGCTTTTGATCCTATGGATGTGTCATCTAGGACTTTGCTTCTAGAAACTGATTTTTTGAAAGAACTGGAAGAAGCAACTTCGTTTTGTGAATATGCTCAGAACTTAAACCCAATCTATGGATACCAGGACAACCCTGACACCTCTGCCGGCTCTGCGGAAGAACCACCGAATGAACCTTCAAGAACACCTGGCAAGAAATCCTTTGAGTCATCTGATATTGATTTGAGCTGTCTTCTTGAGTATCTTGAGGCTGATGATAGTGGCTCCAAGGGCTTTCATGAGTTATTACTTTGGAGACATAAATCATTGTTGGGGTCTTTCTCTGAAGATACTGCAGGGGACATCTTTTCTTTGGGTTGTATGTTAGCTGAACTTTATTTGAATAAGCCACTGTTTACTACACCTACATTAGCTGCATACATTGAGAGTGGTGTTTTCCCTGGGTTAACTCAAGAACTTCCTCCTTATGTAAGACTACTTGTTGAAGCATGTATCCAAAGAGATAAGACCAGGTATTCAACATTTAGCTATGGTATAATGCATTCAAAAGCACTTGCATAAGACTACAAAAGGTCAAGTAGATGAACAATGAATGTGTGTCAGTAATTGTTGTAAGAAACCATATACCAACCCAAAAGCTTAAGCTGATAGGTGGAAGGCCCAAACAGGTATATGAAGTCATGTCCAACTCAGAACTTAGGCGATGTGAGACTTTCCAACAATTGTAACTAAAATTATAGAAATTGGTCCTGTGACACATAACTTCACACCATAGATAATTGTCTGTCTTCTCTACTTTTGAACTTTGGGCATTTATTATTACTACTACAGTATCTCATGTTGTTAGGTTGTCATTATATCTAATCGGATTGTTCTTGTTGCTTCTTAGGAGGCCTTCAGCAAAATGTTTGCTTGAATCACCGTATTTCCCTTCAACAGTGAGGTCTGCTTATTTGTTTCTCTGTCCACTCCACCTTTTGGCCGGAAGTGAATCTCGAGTTCAATATGCTGCAAAATTTTCAAGAGAAGGAGCCTTGAAATCAATGGGAGCATTTGCTGCTGAAATGTGCGCTCCCTACTGCTTACCACTTATCACGACTCCTTTGTCAGACGTTGAAGCTGGTTCAGCTTTATATTTGTTGACAGAATTCTTGAAGTGTTTGAAACCTCAAGCTGTAAAGACACTGATTTTACCTGCCATTCAAAAGATTCTACAGGCCAGTTGCAAATAATGAATAAGTTAGATTGCCGTACTCCTTCCCTTTATTAATTTTTTCGGATTAGAGTATTATTTGTTGGTAATGTGTGGAATATAGCGCACACTATATTTTTTATCTTTTCACAATAGAAGTTATCTGTTTCAGGCAACAGATTATTCCCATCTGAAGGTTTTTCTCCTTCAAAATTCATTTGCGAGAGAAGTGTGGAAGAGTGTGGGCAAACAAGTCTATCTAGGGAAGATGCATCCATTGGTCATCTCAAATTTGTATGCCTCTCCTCATAAGAACTCTGCTTCTGCTGCTTCTGTGCTGCTAATTGGTTCCTGTGAAGAGCTTGGCATACCTATAGCAATTCATCAGGTTTGTTGTGCTGTGCTCATGTGGGTGGGGGTGGGGGTGGGGGTGGGGGTGGGAAGGTACTTGAAACATTAACCTATAAATTATGATCAAGATGCATTCCTTTTTTTGGTTACTAACTTTTGAATCTTTACTCATGAGCCAGACAATCCTGCCTCTAATCTACTGTTTTGGAAAAGGACTCTGCAGTGATGGAATTGATGCCCTGGTTAGAATTGGTATTTCGGTCCATTGATTAGTTCTAGTTATAAGTAGTGACTGCTACATTTTTGTTTTTGCATTTCATCTTCTAGTCTGGCTCCATATTTATGACTTCCTAAGCTAGTGTTCTGGATTGGCTTTGCCAGGTGGACTTCTGGGAGAAAACTTTATTATCAGGCAACTTTTACCTTTACTAAGGAATGTAATTCGTTCTTGTATTGATTCTTCATTTGCGGATAAGCCTGAGCCTTTACAGAGCTGGAATGCCTTAGCATTGATTGACAGTCTTGTGACTTTAGATGGTTTGGCCACAGTCTTGCCCATAGAAGTGGTCCTTAAGGAGTTGATTCAAGTATGGATATGGTTGCTACTGTCCTTATACATTACAGTGATGTGAAATTTGAGACAAATGAAACTGTTACTCTTATTGATATGGAAGTTCTATAATCTTACAGGATCAAGTTGGTATCCATGTTAAGATTCTTATGCAGACCCAGCTGGATCTTCGTGTGCTTCAGGTATTCATATCTTCTCCTTTTGGCTTTCCTTCTCTTGTGTTTTCTTTTCACAATTTATTTTTGTAGGTTTTTTGTTGTTTGGTTTATGCTCTTTCAGACGCATACTTTCTGTTTTCTGTTGTTCAGGTTGCTGCCACTACACTCATTTCCATTTGTCAAAGAATTGGACCTGATTGTACTGTTTTGCACGTCATGCCGCAACTCAAAGAGCTGTTTGATGAACTTGCCTTCTCTCAAGATATAACCACCGATTATGGTTCATTTGGAAGAAATCTGAAGGTCTCCAGATCCAAAATGGATGAACTTGCCCCAATTGAAAGCCGTATGGACCTTGTGTAGGTGCAATGCAATTCCAGTCATCCTCGTCTAAAGTTTTTTGCAGTAGAAAGAGTTATATTGTGTTATTAGTATCCTTTTCATGTTGTAATGTGTGAGACTGCCTATTATTTACAGGTTGCTTTTGTATCCTTTTCTTGCATCCCTTCTTGGTATAGAGAAATTGCGTCAGTGTTGTTCGACATGGCTTCTCCTCGAACAATTTCTTCAGCGGTTTCATAACTGGAAGGTGTGTTTTGCACGTTTGAGATCCTATGCACACACCCCCCCCCCCCCCCTCCCCTTTTTTTCTCTCATTTGTTTGTATGAAACTTCATCTTTCTAACACTCATTTCTCTCAGTGGGAATATACAGCGGAAATGTCTAGAAGTGTTTCCGAACATTTAAATCCTCAAAGGCCTGTTTCAAGTAAAATGTCACCATCTGAATACAACCCAGCTAAACTGTTACTCAATGGAGTTGGGTGGTCTATACCGCAGTCACAGGGCGTTAGAGCTGGCAAGAGCTCAGTGCATTATAAGCAAGTAGATTATCCGCAACAAACTCCAGCAATCAAGAATGCAGCAATGCCACATCCTGGAAAACGTGAACCCTGGTTCTGGTTCCCAAGTCCTGTTTCTACTTGGGATGGTTCAGATAGTCTTGGCCGTGTTGGGAACCTAAAAGATGAACTTCCATGGAAGATTAGAGCATGCATTCTTTACTCTGTCCGTGCACATCCTGGGGCACTGCGGAAAATAGCTATTTGTCATGATGAGTGTACAGTCTTCACTGGAGGAGTTGGCCCAGGATTCAAGGGAACTGTTCAGAAGTGGGAATTGCCAAGAATGGACTGCATATCTGGTTATTATGGTCACGAGGAGGTCTATATCTTACACTGTGTGCTGCCCATTCTTTTAGTGATTATAGCCATGGGGCAAAACTTGGTTGGACTTGTCATCAGGTTGTGCCAGAGCATGCAAACTGATGGTTGAATGGATGTTAAGGCCAATAGTCCACATTGATTGGCCTGATTTTTGTCTACCAATCAATATGGCGAGGCCCGATTAATACATTGTTTGTGGCATCTGTGTGAATGGTTGCAAGGACATGGTCAATGATATCAAGTTCAGAACCATTGATATTGATTAAACACCTACTAGTTAGTGTGATATGCTTATTAAAGGCAATTTCTTACACGTAAAATGGGTGATTTGGAAAAAAAAAAAAGCACAATATAAATGATTTAAAGACCTTTTTCACCTTGTGGCTAATCGTATCATGGTTTTTCTGTGGCAGAATGTTTTTCTTGACAGTGGTTTCTTTTTTAATCAGTTTAAGATGGAATATTTGATTTCAGGTTGTAAATGACATTTGCTTGTTATCTTCTGGTGGAAGGATTGCTTCTTGTGATGGAACAATACATGTTTGGAACACCCAAACTGGGAAACTGATATCAGCATTTGCTGAACCACCCACAAATTCCTCGCACCTTACAAGTTCATTGTCCACAGTGTCAAAGGTCAATACTGAACAGACCAATATGCTAAACTCCAACACACTTTCAGGTGGAATATTGTCTAGTGATGGAAGCTTGTACACATGCATGCATTACTTGGAATCTGATGATAAGCTTGTTGTTGGTATGGGGAATGGCTCACTCAGGTATATATCTTATCATAATATGCTACATTTTTTTTTTATTGCTAATCTTATGTGGAATCAGTTTTTCCTTGCGAGTCTTTGTAGTTGACATGTTCTATTTTTATGATTTGGTAATCTAGGTCCAAAAAATTATGCAATGTAACATTTCATCTCACATTATACCATGCAGATTCATTGATTTTACTCATGACCAAAAACTCCATTTATGGAAGAGTGATGCAGCTGCGTACAGCTTCTCTTCTTTTGTGTCGGCCATTTGCTCCTGTGGTTCTGAGAAATTGCTAGCTGAGAAAGCTGCAGCTTCATCTTCTTGGATTGCAGCTGGGCTAAGTTCAGGTCATTGCAGGCTCCTTGATGCAAGGAGTGGAGATGTTATTGCTTTCTGGCGAGCACATGATGGCTATATTACTAAGGTATGTTGTTAAACCACAGAAACAAAGCCTTTGATCTAATAGTAGTATGTTTCTGCTTGTTGATCTTTTGATTTATACAGTTGGCTGCACCGGAGGATCATTTGCTTGTTTCCAGTTCTCTTGATAAAACTCTGCGAGTTTGGGACCTTAGAAGGTACTAATATCAACTACAATTGCCTAAAAACACGTTTGATGCAATGTTTTTTTTTTTTTTTTTATTAACTGAATGCTTGTTTAAGTTTGCATGAAGGCAATCAACTCGATTTAATTTAGGACATATCACCATCTTCTGAAAATGATATGGATGCTGTGTTTCGAGCTCTTTTAAACCACCACCCTGACCACCAACCCAACCCCGATGCATTACCACATATATCCATAGGGTTTTTATTTGTTACTCTACTGTGGTAAATCCCTGAAAATGAACTAAGTTGGCCTCACATAACTGAGGTTTTTAAGAAACTGGAGTTCTTGGAACTTCCCAATTGAAATGAGGATGAAGAATTCTTCCCAGTTGAAATGAGGATGATAAATTTTATTGATCCCTTAAAATGTTTTGACTTCTACTGTTATACATGAAATTCTGAAACCTTCACCGTTAAACAGTCTTCAAAGCTCTTACGCCCTGCGTGCAAGAGTAGTGCATTCAAGTGCAAACGGCTCATTAGGTTTATGCATCTGTGTAGCATACACGCACAGAATATCAACAGTAGTAATATAAATGTCTGCAGTTTCGTGCATTTAGAATCTGCTAACAGTACATGGTTATTGCAGAAATTTTCCTCCCGTGTCGAATGTTTTTAAAGGTCACTCAGATGGCATCTCTGATTTCTCTGTGTGGGGTCAAGACGTGATTTCAGTATCTAGAAACAAGATTGGGCTATCCTCTCTTTCCAGATCTTCAGATTCTGTAAGAAATTTGTTTATCTTTTAATTTGTTATCAATAACTATTGTTAGGATGTATCATTACTTACATGTGCAAAATTTTCTTTCTGGAACTGAAATTTCATTGTTTATATGTAAACTGAGATTTCACGAGAGATAAATAAATGCTGTTTGTATGCCTTGCAGCAGGATGTAGAGAAATGGCTTTCACCTCAGAAACTGTATTCAGCTGATCGTGGAACAAGAAATCTGTCAGTTCTGTCAAGCATAACTATTTTGCCCTTTTCACGATTATTTCTCATCGGAACGGAAGATGGTTACCTGAAGATCTGTTGTTAGACCTTTTCATATATTGATGTGTTCCTCTATTATCTGCTCATCGGTTGGATAACCTAATTAGATTCTGATGGTCAGTGCATTTGCATGATGGGAGGTTCTGTAGCTGATATAAGCACAGGTGCTTCTTGCCAGTTTAGCTGAAGGACTTAAAAGAAACAGAATTCTGAATTTTGTTTGAAACAGCAGCCTATGCATTGGACCATTGAACCAGGTAGTTTATCACTGCCTCCTAAAAAAATGGTAGCACCATATGGAGGGCCATGTTTGCATGGCGACTTTTTAGTGGTACAATAGATTGATGCATGGTCATTTTGTAAAACTTTGTACAACATTTGTTAGAAGCATGATATAATTGGGAGGAACTTCTGTTGTATTTTTAGGGGAACTGATTTACCCAATAACTATGGTCAATCCATGTTGATTGGACAACCTGTATGCCCAGAGATGGTCACCCTGTTTAGGATTCAGGAAACCTGACTTTACTTTTAGATGAAACCGCTGGTTTGGATGCATGGAATATTGTTGTGCATAACATGAGCAACTAAAAAACCTCTTTCTTTGCATGGAATTGGGTTCCTGGGAATTCGAAGAAATCTATTCCTAAAAGTGGCTAAAATTAAAGAGACAATGTTGAAGATCCATAAATAGCCATCAAAATAATTTCCTTGTCATTGGAAAATGTATACTATCAGCATCATCGGTTCTTCAATCTAGTAAATGGAATCCTAGGAATTGGAAAATTAGTTAATCATGGGTGGAGCCTTTCATTGCAACTGCTTCCCCTATTTGGCATGTACCCAGATGGGCCCCATTGGTTGGGAAGCACTGGACTACTGTAACAACCTGTTTCGACACTAGTTTGTCTCAACAATGTTATGGTTATTGCATCTTTTACATCCTGGCCTCGTTCCAGGTCGTCTATGGTTGTAGTCCCTTGGCCTCTTCTGTATTTGCACTTTTTGGGTGCATGCGCATTACACTTATGTTCCTAACATTACACTTATGTTCCTAACCATATTAGCTACAGCCGAGAGGGCCATAGCCACTTGGATTGTTGTTGGGGTGGGGGCTATTAGGTTCCACAAAATAAAGAGGAGATTAAGGGAAAAATGTACAAAAGTAATTTAATAGGAAATTACCAGCTATCTAATCAATGGCTAGAGGTTATTATTATTATTATTTTTATAAACAGTAGCCAGAATTGAAAGATAAATAACACAAAAATTAGTATAATGATTGCAGCTTTGACCTTCTGATTAAATGTCAGGCAATTGGTTGACCTTTTTGAGATGGAAATAGAGATGGGTTTAGTAGTTCTCTATATGTTGGGGGTGGGTATTGCTTTATAGATTTCAACTAGACTCGGTTTTTAGATGAATATGGGTTTTGGTTGCCTCGAACCAATTTTTCTAATGATTGTTCATTTGAATATTCTCTTGAAAGCACTATTAATAAACTGCTGAAGGTGGGAGCATGGATTTTCAAGAACATGTAGAGGAAGAGGAGCATAAACACCACTTTCTAGTGATTACAATTTATTAATTAATCAGCATTCACTTTGTTGGTCCATTGTTATCAGCAAACAAAATTTGTTTATGTCCAAGTTGCCTCTCTCCTCTCAAATGTTGAGAATCTCTTTTTAGTAGCTTTGGGATCCACATCCAGGTGTTTAAAGTTTAAAATGGTCTTATCGTGCACGTTTTTAAATTTTAACACATATGTGGCATTCTCCGGACTAGGAATATATAATGATGTAAGATTCTAAACTATATTGAAATAATGAAAATTTAAATAAATAACTAATAACAAAAAATTCAAACAATTGTTTAATTTCATCATGGAAAACCTAACCCAGGTTTGGAATTTGGTCAACCCAAATCCGACCAGCTCCAATGTTTGGATTGGAGTTAGGTAGGATTTAAAGCTTAAGATTTTTTAAAATATATAAATGTGTTGTATAGAAATGAGTGCGGTTTTTACCTTAAGTTAATTCTCGAGTCTCAACACTACTTGCACCAAATAAATCTCTTTTATACCTTTAATGGTAAATTAATATATACTGCATAGGGATATAAACCGGTCGGTTCCGGTCCGAATCCATGTCAATCCAGAATCAAAATTGTTAATGAGAAGATGGAACTAGAACCGTATCCTTGTATGGGATCGGTCTACTTCAAGTCGGGTAAAAAATGATATGGAAAAAATTAAGTTCTTAAAATAGATTTTAAAAAATTGAGATAATATGTCGGATTTTGGGCCCACGGGTGGAACCAAAGTTGATTCAGACCCGAATCCATTTAGTTCACGGGTCCAAAAACGAACGAGATCGGAATCCATTTACTCAATAAGGTCTAAATATGAACCCAAATCCAAAATTCGATTTTTAATGGATCAAACCTCAATGTAATTGGAAAATGAATTGGACCCATTATAGTCCCCCGTTCATTTAACATAAAAAACAACAATATAAGTACAAAACCCAAACCCGCTAAAAAAACCACCGCCCAAAGCTGCTCCTTCGTATTCCTCCCTTTTACTCTTTACATCTACGTAATTCCACGTTTCTAATTTTATTATTTCCTTGTCTTTAGCTTCCTTTCCTGTTAAGGCTGCCAAATCTCCCTCTCAAACCCTAGAAAAAAGAGATCGCAACCCCCAGATCGATCGGGAATTCAAGACCCAATCTCAAACCCTAGATACTCAATCATCTCCTTCCATCTCTTCCCTTTTCTCCCTGCAATCTCAAACCCATCCAGATCTAAAGATGGATGATAGCTGTGCCGTCTGCGCCGAATCTCTGGAATGGGTGGCCTATGGATCTTGTGGCCATCGAGAGGTCTGCTCGACTTGCGTTGTCCGCCTCCGATTCGTCCTCGACGATCGCCGTTGCTGCCTCTGCAAGGTCGAATCCGCCACCGTCTTCGTCACCAAGGTTATGGTTTTCAAATTTCAATCCCCCCCAATTCACTTATATCTGTGCTTTTTCCAATCGCAATCAACATTGGTTTCATCCTCTATCGTTTTTCTTGATCTGTCGTGTTTTACTCATTGATTCATCTGTCATTAGTTATTCTTGGAATTTGAGTGGTGGGTTGATTCAGTTGGATTGAATGCAACAAGATTCACAGTGGATTAGTCGTGGAAGGACATGGGATATTGTGCTTTTCTCCTTTTAAATTTCAAAAGGAGAAGAAGAGTTTTTCGGGATTTTTTTTAACCCCTAGTTTGATGTGTTTGAGGAGCTTATTGGGGTTTCATAATACACCCCATTTATTGGATTCATCTGGGGTTTATTGTTTCTGTAATGGTTGCAGGTTGTGATTTGATAGTAGTGGGGTATTTGGAAATTTCAGTGAACTGTAGCATTGATCTTTGGTTTCTGGGCATATTAGAAATATCAATGAACTTGCGCTTTGATCATACACTTTTTAAGGTTTAACTCACGATGTCGAAGCTTATGCTGCATCGAACAATGATAACGGTTTTTGATGATTGGTGTCCCATCTCATCTGGGTTGTTTTTTTTTTTTTTTTTTTGGTTCTTTTTTTTGGGGTTCGTTGGTTGGTGTTGTTTAGCAGGCATGTTTCTTGCAATTGAGTCTTCCTAGATTTATTTCCCAATCCCTCCCTCAAAAGCTCAGCTGATTACTACTTAAGTTATTATTCCGTTGGGACCACTTCGATTGGAGGAAAATGCAGTTCCTTTGGATTTGGTTTTAACAATTTGAATAATTAACTGTGAAAGAATGGACCTCCTCCTCTTTTTATCTCTCTCTTTGTTTAAGGTTATGACATTAATATCATTACAGCATTATTTTTGTTAAGGTATTTTTCACTAACAGTTTGCATACCCAATTTTCTTTTAAGTAGTTAAATTCATTGTTTTCAAATAAAAAGAAAAGAAAAGAAAAGAAAAAGGACAGTTTTCATATTACATTGTCCTTTTCTTTATACATATGCAATGCATTTTTTCGGTCACTGTTAACTAGTACATATGTTTTTTGGTGGATACGACAGGCTCTAGGGGATTATACGAGGATGATAAATGACTTCTCTGTCTTCCCAAGTGATGCGACTGAGGGTCGAGTTGGATCGTATTGGTATCATGAGGACACACAAGCATTCTTTGATGACGTGGATCACTACAAGATGATTAAGGCGATGTGTAACTTATCATGCAGTATTTGTGACAAACTCGGAGAGGAGGAAGGGAATGATGGCATCAAGAGGAGGAGCAAGTTTAAAAGTATTGAGCAATTGAAGAGTCATTTATATCACAGGCATAGAATGTTCATGTGCAGTCTATGTTTGGAAGGAAGGAAGGTATGTCTTGTTTACCAGCTAGAATACAATTGACTTTGGATGGCACATGATATTTCCTACTAACTTTAATCCATACGAGGAACTTATCCTGATTAAAAAAAAATACATATTTAGTATCTTGCTAGTTTTGTATTTCAAAATGGAACGATGTCATTCTCTTTTTAAAGGATGCTCTTTTTGTTGGTAATGTTTCTTTCATGTATTGAAAGCTACGGAGAATTTTCTGTTTTCTTTCCTTTCAAAGAAGACTGTTCGATGTCTGAACTTATAAGCTGAAATCTGTACCATATGTCATATGAAAGAATTCTTTTTGTTTGTGTTGTCAGTCTTTGGTAAAGTAGGCTTTATTAGGGGAAGTGGTTCTGGTCACTGGGAGAGTTAAGAGAAGTTTGATGAAATGATCGAATATAGAGTATGATCTGGTACCATCGTTTTTTTTTTTTTTTTTTTGGATGCATATGTGGTGCAGTAATCAGGTTTTATGGGTCCAGTTCCCTCTATTACATTTTGTTACTCTTAGTGATGGAGGCTTTTGATGTAGTGGGGGACCATGTGGTTTGGTCTCTGGTTGTCTGCCAAAGCTTGAATGATGCTGAACCAGGCTCTTCAGATAATCATAAGACATTGTAGTTCTTATTGCTGTTTTCACAGAAAATTGAGAAATGAATACTCAGTTGTCGTCTCCCCATCCGAAAGGTACATTCTCTCCTAAAACTATTTGTGGGAGTCTGTTTTGTGGCCCGAATATGGCTAGTACTCTCAGCTACAGTTTGAGGATTGAAGGCTGAAGCCCCACCAAGAATCCTGTTTTTTTGTTTACACAATTCTACTGTTGTTACACAAGCGGCATTGCATGAACTACCTTTTTGGAGAATGTAGTTGCTGCAGTGATATTGCTACCTCCATGATTTGGAGTGATTAGTGGAGATATTACCATCTCTGCCGAATTGCATGTCTGCCTTAATTGTGTTGCAGCATAGAGAATGCATGCATTATCATCATCTGCTCTAACCAATTCTCGGCACTGTGGGGTAGGAGGCCCAGTTTGGTTTGACAAGAATTTTTGGTCAGCTACCTGCCTGAGAACAACCCTCCTAATATATGGCGGCAGCACAGTCTGTTACAGGACAACTGAATGGGACAACAATATAGGGTGTAAGAGGTGCCATGCAATGCTTACTGACTGTTTGCTTGGAGAAAAGGACCACCAAATAGGGGCTGTAAAAGAGAGGCTAACCCTAAGATACTTAGGCGCATGATTAAGTATTGAAAGGGACCACGGAACTAGAGGCCTGTAGGCTCAACACTTATATATAGAGTTAGGTTTGGCTATCCAGACTGAGCCAATTCATATAATATAAATCAGCATCCCTTAACCCACTACCCTCAGCTGTGGAGAATGTACTCTTATATTTGTATAATTTGTGTAGTGCTTGATCAATTTCCCCAAGTGTTTTATTTTCAGAGTAAGAATTAGCGTAGTTAGTAGATAACCTCAATTTGCTACAAAAGCAGACAATATTAGAAAAAGCAGATGCCATTGTGTATTGTATACTGTACAGGCCGACACAAATTACTGTTTTAAGTTTGCAAAAATTGGCCTAGGCGCTAGTCGGCGGTCACCGCCTAGGCGCTAGGCGCTAGGCGGGGATTAATCGGGCTAGGAGGGGATTAATCGGGAATTAATCCCTAGTCCATGCACACTGCCTAGCGTCCGCCTAGCGATTTTTACAACATTGGTTGCTGGTACATGAATATGTAGTGTAAGTATGTAGCAATTCTAAAATCATAACAGAATGTGCGATATAACTTTGTATAGGAATAGGAATTAAATTTAAGATAATGTTTGAGAAACAGTATAACTTTGTATGGGAATTAAATTTAAGATAATGTTTGCGAAATAGTATAACTTTGTATGGGAATTAAATTTATAAGTTGTAGTTTTGGATGCTGGTGATATGCTCTCAATGCTGTTCTCCAGATTTTGAGGGCTGGCCTTGCAATTTTTTCCCTTGCCTCGGCAATACAATGACGAAGGAGAATGTTTAATGTTGTGACTACTTCTGGTCACTTGCTGAAGCATGTTTGATGGCGTAACCAACTTTGAATGTTGATGCAGATATTTATTTGTGAACAAAAGCTTTATACTAGAGCGCAGTTGAATCAGCATATAAACACTGGTGATTCAGAGGTGGATGGCAATGAGAGCGAACGTGGTGGCTTCATGGGACATCCCATGTGTGAGTTTTGCAGAAACCCTTTCTATGGGGATAATGAACTTTACCTGCATATGTCTACAGAACATTATACTTGTCACATATGTCAAAGGTAGACTATTTTTTTTTACTGTTATAAAAGGAATTTTTTTTAATATTAATATTCCAGAGAACTTTTCACTTATGAACTTTTTACATATTGGTATATGCAGGCAGCATCCTGGGCAATATGAATATTACAAAAATTATGATGACTTGGAGGCATGATATTTTATACTTTTTTTATTTCTCTGTTCTCCAGTCTTCAACATGGCTTGTGTTTTAATTCTGGTGAAATTTGTTGTTAATTTACAGATTCATTTCCGCCAAGAACATTTCCTATGTGAGAATGAGGCATGCCTTGCCAAAAAGTTTATTGTTTTTCAATCAGAATCTGAGATGAAGGTACTTCTACATATTAATACGGAAATTTATTGGTCTTTTTATATTTTTTTTATTGTGTCAGTGTTAGTTTGGAATTTGCATGAAGTTGGCTGCATCTTACTTGTTTTTCTAGTTCCTTCATACTTTTCGGAAATTTTCTATCCTCTATTTGTTTATGTTTACTTGCTTTCTTTTATCCTTTAGAGGCATAATGCTATAGAACATGGGGGACACATGTCTCGATCCAAGCGCAATGCTGCACGTCAGGTGTGTATAAACTAGCTTTTGATTTCTTTTTTACGTTGAGATAGCTTGATCCTCTGTGTTTTCCTCGTTTTGCCGGATGATCTGGTTCTTATCATAGGCTACCCCCTTTTCTGTAGATACCAACTAGCTTCCGGTTCCGGCGTAGTAATGAACAGGACCGACGCAGAGGAAGAGGACGGGGATCTCATCCTGAGTCTTCAGCGGATCAACTTTTGTTGGCAATTCAAGCTAGTTTTGAAACAGCCACTGCAGACAACTCAACTCGGGACTTTTCATCTGGCGGTCACCTAGATGATAATAGGGAAACGAGTGAAATTGATTCAGGCATGAGTCTGTTGGAATCGTTAACCATTGCGCCGGATTCTGAGCCGCCCTCAAGATACCTTCAGGCAGTTAGTCAAAGTTCAGGAAATGCTCTCCTTGAAGAATCTTACTTCCCCCCGCTCTCTGGGGCATCAAGCAGCAGTAGGCAGATAGGGACACATAATTCAGAAGGGGGCCCGGGAAAGAAGTCAATGGCAGCCCGCCTTCGTCTCCGCAACAAGGGCACTGCAAGAGTACTAAATTCTGCTCAGAGTAGAACATGGGGAAATCCTGGACTTGGATCATCTGGATCTTCATCAACTATGCCTGGTGCTTATTCTGCTCTTGTTTCATCTAGTTCGATAAATACTTCTCAGTTGAGGAAACCGATAAGTGATGGACAAATGTCATCCAGTTCATCAAGTTCTTCTTCAACTATGCCTCGAGCTTTTCCTGCTCTTGTTTCATCTAGTTCGATAAACACTTCTCAGTTGAGGAAACCGATAAGTGATGGACAAATGTCATCCAGTTCAACAAGTTCTTCATCAACTATGCCTAATGCTTTTCCTGCTCTTGTTTCATCTAGTTCTATAAACACTTCTCATTCTAGGAAACCGGTAAGTGATGGACAAACATCATCCGGTTTGTCAAGTTCGTCCCAGGCTAGGCCAGCAACTGATCATGGACGTGTAGTGTCTAGTTCTGCCAGTTCATCATGGAATTCAAGCAGCACCGGCAGGTTCCCCCTCTCTGTTTCAGCTCCCAATCTCGTTGATAGAGGGTCTTCGAATATGGTTCCTGCTTCTGCGAGTGAAAATCAAATGCCACATGCAGGTAGCCAATCTTCCCTGAATGCAGGTGATGTTCACACTGCAAACAAATCTTTGGTTGACAGGATCCATTCTGGATTAGGACATGACAAGGATAAGTACTCAGCTTTCAAGGAAATCTCATCAGAATATCGTAATGATCTTATTGACACCGGCGAATATCTTGCATATGTTGAGCAGTTTGGTCTTTCACATCTTGTTCTTGAGCTTGCTCGACTGTGTCCTGATGTTCAGAAGCAGAGTGCACTCGTTAATGCCTACAATGCCAGGCAGCAGAAAAGTGGTCCACGAGAAAATGGTGCAAGCAACAATGCTAGCTCAAAAGAGAGTAAAGGATCTAACAAAGGAAAAGGTAAACATGTCGATCGTGTAGACAATGGTAAGAAAGAATCATTAGCAGACAGTGTTATAGACACGGTAAGAAAACTGCAGGCAAACTATAAACCTTCAGAGGAATTGGAGGTATTATCGAAAGATGGTTATCGAGCTGGCAAGGGAAAATCAAAGATGTCATTGGTGGCAGATGAGTCACAACCTAGTTCTGTTAATCTGCAGTCAGCTGACTCAAGTGGCACTGTCGAATCCCTTTCAAGTGGTAATGGGGGAAACAGTAAACAGCAGAGGAAGACATCAAAGTTTCTCAGGGTACGTCTAGGTGACGGTTCAGCTTCTGCACTTCTTGACCTAAGACATATGGATGCAAATCCTGAGCGCACAGAAGAACCAACTACAGACGTCTCTTCTGATGGCTTGCCTGTTCGAGGTGTATGGCGAAATGGCGGTGGACAGAGGCTCGTGGCAAGGACCCAGCGGGATGTCACTGGGTGATTTTCTAGATGGAGAATGGAGTTTTGTTATAAGCTAGTTTTTGCAAATGAATGGGGAAACCGATGCAATGGACCTACAGTGGGCTGCTTCATCATTGTGTTTGCCACCCATCTTCTTTTGATCTGGTTGTCCGCCTATTTTAGGGAGGCTAATATATGTGCAGTTATATGTGTGCTTAAAGAAAAAGTTAGTAGTGATTGTGCTTGCCTGAAAGCTGATATGTTTGAAGCTAGATTGTGGTTATGATACAATGATGCAGCGATTGGGAGTTGATTGATCATAGTTATGTCAAGGTGCATGATGATGACTTGAGAATTTTTTGTAAAGGAAAATTGTTCCTGTGTGTTTTCTCCCTCCAGTAGCAGAATTGTCAAGCTGGTTATTTTCTTTTGCTAAGAAAAAGTGTCAGACTTGGGCCTATAAATGAAATGCCCCTGCATAGATCAATGTCTCTGCGTTTTGTTTCTAATTTTTCTTGTTTTTTACACCAATCGTAACTTCTTTTTGGCAAGTTATATGCAATGTTGGTTATTTGTGTCACTCTTTTGAATGCTTTATGGAGTTGGGCCCATAGATGATTGCCATGATGAAAGGCCAAACTATTATATCTGCTCCAGTGATTAGAATGCTTTTCTGTATTATTATTATTATTATTATTATTATTATTATTATTATTATTATTATTATTATTTGAAATGGTAACAAGTAAACCTGTATTTAAAAAAAGGGATTACAACATTGAATTTTGATATGATCCCCTACACTTGCTGTTGGTTCCTGCTATTTCTGTGGATATAATTCTAGATTTAAACCTCATTGTGGTAGAAGGAATTAAAGCGTCTGCCCTATTACATTGCATTTTGACTTGGTCGTACGATTCAAAATTAAATAATGAGTTGACCCAGTTGTCAAGCGTTTGCAATTGCCTGTTTGAATCCCCAGTTTGGAATTCAATATTTTTCAGTAAAATGAAACACTGTATTCTTTCTAACATAAATTCGATACATTCCCTACCATTCAACCCTCGGTTAAACAGGCTTTAGGAAAAAAAAAAAAAAAGCCTTGAAAAACTTCATCTAATAATAAAATTTCACATGAACTGGGAATTCAAGTGAACTAACTCCATTTCCCACTTGGATGGTGTGCTCCACCAGTGGCACAACAACATAAGCAGTGTCTCACCACACTCAAGCTCTTAGTCGCATCAAGACCGAACTTCACCAACTCACTCTGGCCGGCCTTCACCCAAGGGCGGACCTAAGTGTTACAATAAACTCCTTAAATAATATCTTAATTTTTTTTTATTTGACTTCTTAACTTATCATTGTCCACACCACCCAAATGAAAATCCTGGGTCCGCCATTACCTTAAATGACACTCTCTTAAATCCCACAAGTACTTATAAGCACAAGGTCACCATCTCTCCCTCCAGTATTCTGCGCTAGAACCTTGAAGTTGATTGTTTCATTGATGTTGAGGTCGTAGACTAGAACAGCAGGGCATGTATTCAAGCACACAGCAGGCTTCTGGGTCAACTCTGATATGGGCTCAACCTCACCCCCTAGTGTGGTATTGAACTGAGTAGCTTAGACCGCGGGTACCAAATGGATAGAGCCCGGGGCCATTGAAAATTTTGTAGGTTCTGCTTCTCTATACAGTCAGCTCAGTACCATGTCATTGGCAGCTTCCCTCCTGAATAGACACAAGGAGGCCATTTTGTTTTGTATTGTTGCTTAATTGGAGTGGTTCATTAAGGAAAGAAATAGTAATAGATGCCAGATTTGCTAGGATCTGCCTGTGTGATTATATGACATTTTTTTTTTATTTGGCACTTCCCATGTATTTATCTTTGACTCATCATGATGTCAGAGTAGGCCTGTCAATAAGATGGGTTCTGGGAAAACCTAACCAAGTCCAAACCCAATCCGATAAATACTCAAGGGTCTGAGCCCTGGTTTGGTTCGAGGTCCAACATAAGCTCTAGATATCAAGTTCGAGCTCACCCAATAAGAACTATAGAAGGCCCATTCTTTAGTCAGTTAAGTCCCATTAAGGCTCAGGTCTGAATATGGTTAGATCCTATAAAAGGCCCATTTTTCAGTCACAGCTCTTTCTTTATGTCATTCATATAATTAAACACATAAGACTTAATTATCATTCTTGAGCTTTGGGCAGATTTGGGTTGGACTTGAATCTATTTAGCACAGACTCAAGCCACCTTGAATTGGCACTCGCCATGATTTGACATTGATATAAGCATTAATCACCACGGGATATTATCATTATGGAGACGCTCATAATATTAATTCCATACAAAAAATATGCGCTTATTTTAAGTTGTTCCTATTGAAACCAAAACATATTGCACCTCTCAGACCAAAGGTTTATACATTCCTTGGCATTCAACCCTCTGTTGAATGATAAAACCACAAAAGAAAAAGAGAGAGAGAAAAAATAAAAATAAAAATCTTCAGCTATCTTCTAATAGTAAAATCCCACATCTACTGGGAACTTAACAGCACCATCTCCATCTCCAATCATTATATTGTGCTCCCCAGACGGCAAAACAACATAGGCGCGGTCTGTGACCACATTCAAGCTCTTGATCGGATCAAGCTTAAACTCAATTGTCAATGACTCACCAGCCTGAAGAAACACCCTCCTGAATGCCACAACTTGCTTGGATGGAAGCCCCGCGTAGTCAGGAGGTGCTGCATAGACGATTACTGTGTAGCTTCCTTCTCTCTCTCCCATGTTCTTCAGTTCTATCGCAAACTCGATTTCTTTCAATTTACAGCTACTCAAGTCGTCCACTTGAACTGCAGCGCATGGAGGTTCTAAATGTCCGGGTTTGATCTTCATTTTTTGGCAATGTTGGAGTGGATTCAACTGGCACAAAATGTATCTATGCTTCTTAACTAAAGTGATATTGAATTGAGTGTAGCTTAGACCATAACCAAATGGATAGACAGTGGTGCCATTAAAGAATTTATAGGTTCTTCCAGGGTAACCCAGTTCTTCAACTGGCCTCATTTGCATGGATGTCATAGGAAGCTTATGGGCATACTCAGCTTGGTACCAAGTCATGGGTAGTCTCCCTCCTGATAGATGATGAAAAGTAGAATTTCAATATTTTCTTCATAAGAAAAACATGGTTTCAACATTGAGCAAAAATAAAATGAGCCCACATATGAATTGAAGGCTATCATTTCAATTGAGAACCCTACATACCAGGGTTGTGACGTCCGAAAATAACATCTGCGATCGCGGCACCGCCTTCTTCACCAGGATAGCCAGCCCAGATTATGGAATTGATCTTGGGGTTAAACTTAGCAAAAGAGATGTCTACCCCACTACCAGACATGATGACAAGGATCACAGGGTTAGTAACAGCGCTCGCAATTTCATTGATCAGTAGAGACTGATTACCAGGAAGAAGGAGATCCATCCTATCCAAGCCCTCAGCTTCGACCGATAGATCCAATCCAGCAAAGATGATTGTTGCATCTGCTTTCTTTGCAGCTTCCACTGCTTTCCAAATGAAGGTTTCATTGGAGCAATGTACATCACCGCACCCCATTGCATAACTAACATTAGCATCCTTGGAAAGGGCATCCAAGGGAGAGACAAATCTGCATGGAATCCCTGTACAAAAGAAAATGAAATTCACATAAAATAGAAGTAATGAGATTTAGGGTGCAACTTTGGGTGGGCCAATCCCAAACTCACATGACTCGACTCAACTAAATTTTAAAACTCAAGGTTATGATGGGCTCAAACCTATACCTTTTCTAACAGGCATCATAAAATTTCAGTAAGTACTATTCCACCTAACCCCAAATCATGAAAATATGAGATGGGATGACATGATATTGATGGCTTTCCACTAATTTCGGGTTCTGTAAACCAAAGGAAATGGTATGTACAAGTTATACACCTTGGGTGTGTTCCATGGGTTAAACAATCATGCAATTTGGATCAGGCTTGGGCTGAGGCAATTCCAAATTCAATCCATCATAGTTGCACTCCCATATGATATCAAGGGTATGATATGGCACTAAAATGGAGATTTTTCTTTTCAATAAGACATGCTTTACCTAGGAAGCTCAATCAAAATGCTCATAACTTAGCTAGGTTTGGCTTTAATGGATTTTCTGGACAAGTAAATTTTGATGGCCACCCCTTTTTAGGTGACTGATGGCTATGTTGTTGTGTCTCTGTTTTTGTGTTGTTCTCCTCTTCATTATATCTATCATTAAATAAATAAATAAAAACAAACAAACAAAAAACATGCTTTACCTGCATAATTTCCTATCATTGCTTTGGTAGCATTTGCATGGGGTCCAACCACAGCAAGGTTCTTATACTTGTTAGGGCTCAAAGGCAAGGTGTTGTCATTTTTGAGCAGAACAATTCCTTGTCGAGCCGCATCAGCAGCGAGCTCAATATGCTCTTTAGTGCACACATCATCCTTTCCAAGGGATTCATACATAGGATTTCCATCAAAGAATCCAAGCCTCATCAACACAATGTAGAGATTGATCAAGGACTGATCCACATCATCTTCGCGGACCTTTCCCTTAACTATTGCTGATACGGTGAAGTTGGACATGTAATCACCACAATCCAAATCCATCCCTACAAAATAAAGTTAAAAAAAATTATCAGAAAACTACTAGTAAAAATTTACAATACTATGAAAATAAAATGTCAAATGGATATATGGTTTGTGGGTTTAGAGCAGTGCCAGCTTGAAGAACTTGAGCAACAGCATCCTCTTCCGTATCATTAAGAAATTTGTGACCCATGTGCATAACTTGTACAGAGTCACAATCGGAAGTAACATACCTGTAACACACAAGTCACATATTTGAGTTTTTTTTTTTCATCATTTTAGAGCCTGTTTGTTGTAACTGAAAATCTAAGATTGTATTTCTTTAAGTGGTTACAAAATAAAGAACCAAGAGTGAATATTGAGACCTATCCCCTGATGGAACTTGAATAAGGGAGGGTGGGGATTGAATATCCAACCATCACCTACTAATTCAATACCTAAAGTGCATCCCATCAACATCTCCAGCTCATATCCTTCACCCCTTTCCTATTTAATATTATTCCTTCGAGGGAGCTCATTTGACCATAATTTACTTCATATTAAATTCCTATGAAAAATGCACACATATATATATATATATGATAGTAAAGAAAAACTTAATTACCCATGAAAACTCCATTTTGATCTCACAGTATTTAGAAGATTTCTATCAGCACAAGAAGGAATGCCATTGACACTATTGTAAGAGCACATGACACCGCTGACATCACCTTCCTTCACACACATCTCAAAGGGAGGTTGGAATGTCTCCAACTTATCTTGTGTTGTTACCTTCATGATTAATTAAAGCGATAGTGTAAGTAAATTCAAACTTAAGAAAAACTTAGAGCATTAACATATGTAGGCCTAGACAAGATGGTCAATTAATTGTGATTGGACTAAGTTTAAAAGTTGATACCCTTGCATCAAAATGGAAGCGATCGACGCCTTGCCAGTTCTCAATGTCATAAGCAACAAAATGCTTGCAACATGATGAAACTTTCAAGAGTTTTGAGTTCAAGTCATCAGAATTTTCATGGCCTGCGACGTCTTGCAAGCCCCTAACAAAGTTCACCGCATAGCGGCCAGTGACAAATGGGTCTTCACCTGGTGTTTCTTGGGCTCTTCCCCATCTGGGGTCCCTAATTACATTGATGTTGGGACTCCAAAATGTCAATCCAGCCATTCCTAGATTGTACATGGCCCTTGCCTCTGTAGAAACAGACTAAAACATGAAGATTATTAGAATGGTTCAGTAATCCGTGAAAGGTACCTCTTAGCAGAACATGACCATACGCATATATACCTCGCCGATGACTTTCCACAATGACTCATTGAAAGATGCTGCTGAAAGAATTACAGTCGGGAAACTCGTTGCTCCGGGAACCGTCCCATTGAAAAATGTCCCTGGCCCTGAGCCGGCGACACCATGTAAAGCCTCAGACCACCATTGATAAGGAGGAATGCCAATCCTAGGCACTCCTTGAGCTTTGTTTCCAAGCTGCTGCACCTTCTCCGCCAATGACATGCTACTAACTACATCTTTTGCCCTCTCATAATATGAAAGTGATTGGTCACAATATGGAAATGTTGAAATGTCAAGTCCCAAATCAGCAAATCTTTGAGCGCTGCAGACACGGAAGACATTAGAAGGAGAGTTGCTACTAGCAGCAGCAATAGAGAAGGAGAGAAGGTTGGAAAAAATGAATAGGATTTTTAGAGCAGCCATTTTTACTTGGATGAAGGAAATGAAACTTCCTACATGTATAGATGTATATATATATATAGATGAAATCAAATGATAAGCCATAACCAAATGGATAAACTTTTGGTCATTGGACTCTTATCTTTATATATCTTGAGGATCATAGTCCGAAATAACTGGCTACATACAAAAGTAGAAAAACCCAACTGTTTAATTACTTACTTTTTGTACAGTTTGGACACTTTTAGTAAGGGGGAGTTTTAAGTAAAAACATAAATTTTGGGTTTTTTGAGGATGTGTGAAAATATAGGGGTCTTTTTGTAAGATCTCTAGAATTTTATTTAAGTGGGCTCCATTGTGAAGCCTAATGGATATCTCCTGAGTTCAAGCCTTGGAGGATTTGATTGGCAGTTGAAGCATTTGAAATTTTAATTAATGCAAGATAAACGGGAAGATTAGGATGGTGTACATGGTTGTAAAGCTGGTTTCCTATCCAAGATATATGAGTTCCACAAAACTGTTATTTAGGGAGTGAAGATTATAACACATGGCAAAACGTCAGTCCACCTATTAGAGGGCCTTTTACTTATATATCTTGGTCTTCAATGTTAATTTTGTGGGAATTAATCAATATTCTGGATACTTTCAGGACGTACATTTCTATATAAAGAATCATAAGTGGGCTCATTTAAGAAATCCAAACCGCTTAAGATTAGTGACAGGTTATGAATAAACCCTAAGGCGGAATCTTCTCCAATCAGTGTTGGAAACACCATAAGATTTATCAAAATGTAAAATACTTGCTTAATTATAATTTTTAATTGATCAATTTGACAATAGGGTCAACTGTTAGTGGAAATAAGTTTAGCACAATATTAATACATTATACGTCAGGAATTAGTATTTTGAGTATTTAGGGTTGATAGATGGAGAAATATTGCTCTCCTATAAGCAACAATGTAGTCCAGCTGAATGGAGCCCACTTGGGCTCCACTTTTGATCAATGTAGGCCCTTTCGTACTCTTATCCCCTCATGATGTGGCACCAGGCCCAATTTATTCTCGACTCGACAATCATTTATCAAATGTTGGATTGAATCTGAAACAAATCTATAGTACTAACAGGCCACTAAACTTTATATATGGCTATTAAATCAAGGGTTAGTGACTTGTTTTGGGTTGCTTTTTCTTGGAGGGTTCAACCACGACCCCGAAAAAAGAAAAAGGGCTCCGATGATTTTGAAAGCCAAGTTAGAATTGAGAAAACAAAAGATCCAGTCACATAATCACCCTTTGAAGACTTCTTAGAATTGCAGAAAATAATTCAAAGTTGGGAGAAGTGAGGCACATATCCATGTAATAACCTTCTTAATATTATTAATGTTAGATCCAAATTACATCATCCTCTTTTTGACAAAGAAATCTATATATTCCTTACCACTCAGCTATCCATTGATTAATTTCCCTTAAAGAACAACACGTACAAATTGAAACACACCCTTATCATCCTATATCATTCTAATAGGAAAACTCCACATATATGCTTCCCTGATGGCAAAGCAACATAAGCAGTGTTTGTCACCACGCTCAAGCTCTTAGCAACGTCAAGTTCAAACTTCACAGACTTGCTCTCGCCCACTTTGAAAGCCACTCTCTCAAACCCAACAACTTGCTTGGATGGAAGCCCTGTGTACCGTTCTGGGGGCTCAGAATAGACAATCAGCACAAGGTTGCCAGCCCTGATGATGGCATTGATCTTGGGGTTATCCTTAGCAAAAGAGATGTCAACCCCACCACCAGACATTATGACAAGGATCACAGGGCTGCTAGCAACATCGGCTTCATTTATTTCCAAAGTATCTTTGAAGGACAGAAATTAGAAATTTTATCTTTTCAGACATAATATTAGGTAAATGCTTTAGCATTCCAAATCTTTATTTTCTTATAACCACATGTTTTACATGTGATCAATAATATAATGGACGTACTGGGTTTCTTATTGCTTTTTGCCCACTATGGGATCATTTTTGTATACTACATGAAACATGCATGGAGTCCGGATTCTCTAAGTGATGTTTTCTTTTTTTGGCAAATTGATAATTGGAATTAATTAAGGAGAAAGAGAGAAAGAAGACTGCATATTTTTTGGCAGAGAATGTACGTTGGAAAACCATTGACTCTTTTTTTTTGAGATTCAACTTAGAATTGACCCAGATCAAAGGGTTTCATTGGTCAAGGGTTGAAAACAGTGGGACACACAGTAGAGAAAATTCTCCTTTTATAATGAGGTCCTCATTAAAATCCAAACACACCCAATTCTTGTGCTTTGTCTCTTGTAAATTTCACAGTACCAAGAGTTGGTCACATTGTAATAGAAATAATTATATTGGAAGGTCATGGACCCACAGGTTGATTTATAGTTTTATTATATAAAAAAAAACTATATTAAGAAAAAAAATTCTCAAGCGTCAGCTCTCATGAATCCTGTGGATCCCTGACAACAGCAAAGCATAGGAGCAAAGAAGAAAATTGTATTCCTTGTATCACATCATATCAGACTACCAATTCAATTACTTCTCATTGGTTAAAAATTTCAAAGTCTATTGGTCTAAGATTTCAAATCAAGCCTTTAACAGCTAGCAAGGGCCAATAAACAAAATTACATCAGTTTAACCACTAAACAATCTTTTGAGAATTGAAAGAAACCTACATCACCCTCTATAATTCTAATAATGAAATTCCACATTAACTGGGAATGTAACTGCACCATCTCCATGTACATGGATCATATGTCCCCCTGATGGCAAAGCAACATAAGCAGTGTCTGTCACCACGCTGAGACTCTTAGCTACGTCGATTTCAAACTTCACCGTCTTGCTCTTCCCTGCTTTCAAAGCCACTCTCTTGAACTCGACGGTTTGCTTGAATGGAAATCCCTCAAACTGTTGTGGAGGCTCAGCATAGACAATTAGCACAAGGCTGCCATCTCTACCTCCAACGTTCTCCACTAGAACCTCGAAATCTATTGTTTCCTTGTTGGTGTTGCTCAGTTCGTCGACTAAAACAGATGGGCATGGATTCAAGTAACCATTTGGTTTGGTAGGTAAGCTACGGCAATGTTGGTTCGAGCTTAACTTCACCTTGACAGACCTTGGACCCCTGAGCAGTGTCATATTGAACTGAGTGTAGCTTAGACCATAACCAAATGAATAGACTGTAGAGCCATTGTAGAATTTGTAGGTTCTTCCGGGGTAACCCATTTCATCATCTGGCCTCAGTTGCAAAGATGTCATTGGAAGTTTGTCTACGTAGTCAGCTGTGTACCATGTCAAAGGTAGCTTCCCACCTGATAGATAGATGAAAAGAAAGAATCTCATTTTTATTTGAGTTTTTACGATTAAAGACATTTTAAATATGTTTAAATCGGGCTAATGATAATCTTAAAAAAAATGTAAGTAGAGGAGATTTTTTTCTTTCTAGGGTTTTAACCAGAGGCTGAGCCAAGTGTTGTAACGGTTGCAATTGCACCAGCATGATTTGGTAAACCCCTAAATAATATTAAGGTCTTTACTTGACCATTTACAGCACTGAGCAAACGAAAATCCTGAGTCTTCCATTGATTTTATCCACATTGTCACAACAAAGCATCTTGACTGAAAATGAAATGAGGCATCATACTTATAACGAAATGGGGGCACATTTGACTTGAGAATCTACATACCAGGAAAATGTAAGTAGAGGAGATTTTTTCTTTTTAGGGTTTTAACCAGAGGCGGACCCAAGTGTTGTAACAGTTGCAATTGCACCAGCATGATTTGGTAAACCCCTAAATAATATTAAGGTCTTTACTTGACCATTTACGGCACTGAGCAAACGAAAATCCTGAGTCTTCCATTGATTTTATCCACATTGTCACAACAAAGCATCTTGACTGAAATTGAAATGAGGCATCATACTTATAACGAAATGGGGGCACATTTGACTTGAGAATCTACATACCAGGATTGTATCGACCGAAAATGACGTCCGCGATAGCTGCGCCACCTTGTTCACCTGGGTAACCAGCCCAGATGATGGCATTGATCTTCGGGTTATCCTTAGCAAAAGAGATGTCAATCCCACCAGCAGACATGATGACAAGGATCACAGGTTTGGTGGCTATATCGGTGATTTGGTTGATGAGTTGAGTTTGGTAACCAGGAAGAAGGAGATCCGTCCTATCCAGGCTCTCGGCTTCAACAGATAGATCCAATCCAGCAAATATGATTGTTGCATCAGCATGCTTTGCTGCTTCCATTGCCTTAAAGATGAAGGTATCATTGGGGCATTGAACATCACCACACCCCATTGCATATTTAACCTTTGCTTCCTTAGAAAATGCGTCCAAGGGAGATACAAATTTGCATGGGATCCCTATGCAAAAGGAGATGATATTTCATACACCCACGTTCATAAAAACTGTACTATAGTTATAAAGCTCTTGAAGTCTAAATTAAAAATGCGGAAAGATAATAATCAGAAGCCAAGAAGAAAGTGAATGGACAACAAATGAAAACTATAGAGACTTTTAAGTGATTATGGATGTGCACCATAATTCCACATGTCCATTAAGACGCTAATGAACAATTAAAACTAAAATGATCCAACCAAGCACAATGTGAGGCTGATGTTGACCTTGTTCATGAAATTAAGTCAGGAATAGGTAGCAGGAACTCAAACTACACAAATTTGTGATGAATCAGCTGTAGGAAATGATGAATTAGTTGCAAAGGAGTTCAAGCTATATGTGGGTTTGGATCAACACACTCCATATTGTGTACAAACTGCAATAGATCTTTCCAATTTTGTGGCTTGGGTATGTTTGAGTGCATGAAGGTTGGATCTTGTTTTGCACAAGTAGGAAATGATGAATTAGTTGCAAAGGAGTTCAAGCTATATGTGGGTTAGGATCAACACACTCCATATTGTGTACAAACTACAATACATCTTTCCAATTTTGTTGCTTGGGTATGTTTGGGTGAATGAAGGTTGGATCTTGGTTTGCAAGAACAACTTTGGTCAGGCTTGGGATGTGTCACAACGATCAACTATCCATGTTGAAACTCCATAAGCAATGTGACATAACAATATTTGCTATGACATTAAAAAAGAGACATCTAATTTCATTAAAATAAGATTTACCTGCATAGTTTCCTATCATAGCACTCGTAGCATTGGCATGGGGTCCAACTACAGCTATTGTCATATCCTTTTTAGATTTTAGAGGCAACGTGTTGTTGTCATTCTTGAGTAGAACAATTCCTTGTCTAGCCGCATCAGTTGCAAGCTCTATGTTCTCTTTAGTGCACACATCATTCTTTCCAAGGGTTGCATAGGCAGGACTTCCATCAAAGAATCCAAGCCTCATCAACACTTTGTAAAGATAGAACAAGGCCTTATCTATATCACTTTCGCGGACTTTCCCCATATTAACTGCTGCCATTGTGAAGTTGGGATAGTAATCACCACAATCCAAGTCCAACCCTACACATTAAATTTGTGGAAGTGAGAAATTACTAGTATAACATAATAATGTGTTGAAACAAATTAACATTAAATGGAACATAGTCTGTGAGGGCAGTGCCTGCTTTGAGAACATGTGCAACAGCATCCTCTTTGCTGTCTCCAAGCCATTTGTGACCATCGACAAGCACTTCAATAGAATCACAATCAGAAACAATATACCTATACCAAAAAATCACATATTTAATAAATTTCTTTTCATAAAGCACAAGTCAATACATAGGAATTGAGTACCTAGTAATTTATTGTCAACTGAGCTCTATGAATGGATTATTTAAAGATGAAGGTTAAAGGATATAAGACAGCAATAAAGATTCAACACTTAATTTCCTGGGATTTCAAATCCAGACTCCTATTGATTCATTTTCCATTAGAGGGAGATAAATTAAAGCTAAGTTTTGAAAATTCACATTTGTTTCTTTAATTCCTATATATTCAATTACATAAAACCAAAGGGCCCAAGAATTTAATCTTCCAATTGACTGATTTAAATATGAACATTTGAGTGGTTAGGGATGAATATAAATTCAATTACCCATGTAAATTCCAATCTCCTCGTATGGTACCAGAGAGAAGCTTTGGATCAGCACATGTAGGAATGCCATTAACGCGATTGTAAGAGCACATGACACTACTAACATCGCCTTCCTTTACACACATCTCAAAGGGGCGAAGGAAAGTCTCCACCATGTCTTGCTCGGTAACCTTCATATCAAAATGAAAATACAAAATGCTATTAGACCAATATGCATGCATGTGCATATATACATGTGTATGGGAGAGATTCAATGTAATCTTTTAATTGCTATCAAAACTTACCACAGATGTAGCTTTATTTTTATTTTTATTTTCTTTTTTTTGTTAGTTAAAAAGAAAATGTATAATTGTTAGTCTCTGCACTTAACATTTGCATGCATCTAGTTCTAGAGCATCTTATCCTTTGTTGTTTGCTTTTTGAATTGCTCTAATCAACATCTACATCCAAGCAGAATCTAATAAGAAGAAATGAACAAAAACATGCTGTTTGTTGGTCAGAGAGGTAGAATGAAGAGCAATTTTATGCTTTCAATCCATTGAATGGTTTGGGTTTGTTTTGAATTATTGGAGAGAGGAGTTCGTTCTAAGGAGTGACAATGTGCAATGGTCTGAATTGCCAGGTCGACTAAAGTCGACCAAGTCCTGGTTAGTCCTATAAGCACAAATCTTGTATACTAATAATAATACATATAAGAAAAAGGAAAATACAAACGGTCAAATTTTTTTTTTTTGGGTAAAGGAAATAAAATCTTGTAACATTTAAAAAATGTCATTTCACTCTAATGTCATTTCACTCTATCAGTTTATTACTATATATGTTGCACAACGAAAATAAGATTAAAGTGAAAGAGGGCTCACATTCAATGTGAATTGTACTATTGACATTGAACGATTATGATATGAATATGGCCCCATAGATATATTACAAAATATAAAAAAAAATGAAGAAGTGCAAATCAAGTATATATTGAACGATTATGATATGAATATGACCCCAAAGATATATTACAAAAGATAAAAAAAAACGAAGAAGTGCAAATCAAGTATATAATAGAATATAGTTTTAACTTTTTCATCCTCTTTTATCATTCCATTTCAATATCTGAAAAAACCCTTTTCCAGCATCTCACCTTTCATTCCTAACATTTCCATCATTTCTCATCTTTCCACTATCTCTATCTACCGTATGAATCATTTTACTACTGCTAAGATTAATGGATGTAGTTTCGAGAATGGCTCTTTACCTAGGTGGTAAGAAGTGACAGTTATGACTTAGCTCCCCGGGATTTGAACCCGGGGTACACCACTTTTTACCATGTGTGTGAGCTTTCTTCCCGTGTGCGCGGGCATTCTATTGGGCCAAAAAAAAAGAAGAAGATATAGTTCCAAAATCTGCCTTCATACACTTCCAAAGTAAGAATCTATGGAAACATGATACTATTAATAAATTTATTGATAAGAATATATAGAAACATGGGTTGCAGGTTATTACCCTTGCATCAAAATGGTACCTATCCACACCTAGCCAGTTATCGACATCATAAGCAGCATAATGCTTGCAACATGCTGAAACTTTCAGGGGTCTCGAGTTCAAGTCTCTGGCATGGTCATGGCCCTCAACGTCTTGCAAGCCCCTAACATAGTTCGCTGCATAGCGCCCCACAACAAATGGATCTTCACCAGGTGTTTCAAGGGCTCTTCCCCATCTGGGGTCCCTAACCACATTGATGTTAGGACTCCAAAATGTCAATCCAGCCATTCCTAGATTGTACATTGCCCTTGCCTCTGTAGAAACAACCTGAACATTCACAAAATTTAACAAGTGGATAAGCAACATTGCACACAAATGGAATACATGTGCATTAGTTTAAATGGTTGGTTATTTTGTGATGCAAGTAGAAATGAAAAAAGAAAAAAGTACCTGGCCTAAACTTTTCCACAATGACTCATTGAATGATGCCGCGGAGAGAATGACAGTGGGAAAACTGGTTGCACCAGGAATGGTCTCATTGAAGAAGGTTCCTGGGCCTACATTGGAGACACCATGTAAGGCCTCAGACCACCATTGATAAGGAGGAAGGCCAAGCCTTGGAACTCCTTTTGCCTTGTTTCCTAGCTGCTGTACCTTCTCCTCCACTGTCATGCTATCAACCAAGTCCTTCACCCTCACATCATATGGAAGGGATTTGTTGCAAAATGCGTACATAGACATCTCTAGACCATAACTAGCAAACTTGTCAGCATTGCAGACATAGTTGAAGTCACTTGAAGCATGAGTTAAAGAAGAGCTTTTGCTTATAGTTCTAGTGGCTGTAGAAACAGAAAGAAGAGTCAAGAAAACGAGAAGTTTTACGAGACCCATTTCTTTTCACCGATGAATGGAAAAGAGAGAGCTTGTAAGATCTTACCAGTTGTTTCGTGTATTTATACAACTTAGTGGATAGGGGATATGATTTTGAAATAGAAAGAGATGAGTCATTTGTTTCATCTCTATCTTTGATAGCCTAAATATTAGAAATTTTATCTGTTTAGATAAAATATTATGGAATTGCTTCAACATTCCTCTAAATCATGAGCGCCATTAACGGAATGCATGCATTTATGGGCCATTCTTTCCATTTAGTTTTGCAAGGTTTAGTCAATTTCGGTGAGCTGTTGGAACTTCCAAATTTGAATTGTCTATGAAAATCAATCAAGATGCTGAATAGGGCTGTTGGGCAGGCGTGGCCAGGATAGAATTGGTTCGAGCCAATGTTTTGAAATGGTCTGGCTGGGACAGCCTGGTGATCGAGCTAGAAGTTGATGATCTAGTCAAAATCCTTGACATCTTATTTGGTCTTATCTGCAGGTATTTTTATATTGAAGTCGGTCCACCTTTTTTTGGTAGATTGATTATGGATAAATCATGTTATTACTTTCAATTCAGTGCTTTGGGTTTTTTTAGGGTTTTGTTTCTTAGTTTTAACCACATGTTTTACATGTGATAAATGGGGCGGTTTGTCACATACTTTCCTAATGGGTCAAAAGGGGCCCAAAATCTGAATATGAGGCCCATTAATTATCCATTGGCCCAGTTCGTTAAAATCTCCTAACCTATCTATTGGCCCGGCTCGTTAAAATCTTTTATAAGGAGTAAGACCTTTGTGGAAAGTACTTGACAGGTGGGTCCTTATGTGTTTCTTTAGGATGATCCTTATATCACTTTTTTTGTTTTTCACTATGGACCCCATGATTTGTAGACTATATATATATATACATTTTTGTTACCTCTACATGAAAAATGCATGGAGTCCGGATCCTGCTCTTATGGGATAAGAGGTTTTATAATGGGAAATGCTTCTCCTACGAGCATGCTAATATTTTTCATTGCAATCCAGATTGTGGGGCCCATTTACAACATGCTTATCTATGGTAGAGGACAGATGAAAAGATCACCTTATTGATAAGATTATCCAAAAAAAAAAAAAAAAAAAAACCTAACCTCATCAGATTGACCTATATATCACTTGTTTTAATTTTAGAGTTTTTTGTATAAACCCCCATAAGATTTGTATGATTTGCAAATAAGCTCCTGTGGTTTTTGTATTTGTAAATAGGCCTCTACTCTTTCATTTCAATACCTTTCATGTCCCCAAAATCAATATTCCTAATGAGAATGGAATACCACTATGAAATTTGTGTTGAACTTTTATGAAAATAACAACTTTTCCCTTACATTCATTAAACAAAAATGAATATATTATTATTTATAAAAATACCATTATTTTATCCCAAGTCCCAATTGTCTCTCTTAATAACACTTTAATGCAAATGGAGTCTAATAATGTATTTTGAAACTTTTATCAATCTAACAGTCGGTCATGCATGGATTGAATCAATTATAACCAGCTAGAAACACATGTTTTCATTGTCATTATGACTGATTTGAATCTAATTAAATAGTCCCTACTGATAAAAATATATTTATGTGCGGTTATTGCTCTCACTAAATTCAATTATTAATGTTACAAGCTTAAGAGAAAAATAAGTCCAAGCTTTTAAATTTATGCATACAGGGATAAAGAGATAGACAAAAGTGTCATTTTACTCTAAATAACCTTTGGTGGTTGGAAGGCTACTGACTTTGAGGATACGAAAGGTATTAAATTGAAAAGGTAGGGACCTATTTATAAATACTAAAACCATAGAGGCCTATTTACAAATCCTATAAATCTTAGGGGGGTATATGCAAAAAGCTCTTAATTTGATAACTTTTATTTTCTTACCAAGATTGATCTAATTAGGTGGTGTTTGAATAATTTCATAAGATTTGCTCTAAGGTACTGCAGGGCTTATCTAATTATCTTCCCACTTTGTGGGCTCTCTTGGGTCCTATCCAGAGGGGTTAAAAAAGATCATTACCATTCCCACTAATTTCACATTTACATTACATTTAATCTCGGTAAATTATTCAAAAACCACCTTAGAGCAAATCTTATGAAATTATTAAAGGGACAGAAAATCTTATAATTACCAATACAAACATATATATTAACTACTCAGTTTGGATAAATCATGAGCCTGATATATTTATGGTGGGAGGGAAGCCTTGCATGGACCCTTTTTGTAGCCTCAACCTCATTTTGTAGTAGGTCCATGTGTTGCATAATTAGTTTTGTGCTAAAATTGCCACCGTTGGTTGGGCCATCATCATGTGATGTCCACAATTAGAAACCATGATTTTAAATATTAAAAATCAAAAGCACTGAATAACATTGAGATTTTTACTATAGAGGAGAATTAGTTAGTGTCATTTTCTACATGTATTTTTGACAACTTACAAAAATTAGGAACTAGAAAATAATCTAGGGACACAAGTCCAAGTCCCTGCGGGATACCCGTACCTAAAAAAAGCTAATTTCTCTAAAAAAAAAAAAACCCTTATTCTGATAAGTATTAATATATAGATGATTTTACTGAAAAAATTATAAAATATAGTCATTTATCCCGAAAGGTCCTTATAAATTTTGTAACACTATAATGAGGTACTCTCGCCAATTTTTTAAATTTTTTTATAATTTTTCTGAACGACAATAGCGTCACGATGGACGACGCTAACGTCGCTCGTCACACCCACCTACTTCTTTCTCCTTCTTTTCTTTTCCTTCCAATGGAGTGTTTGGTTGGTGGTGTGTGCCCATGGCCTAATTTTTGCAGCCATAGCTTCTTGCCGTTTAGAATCTTTGGCTTGTCACAAAAAGAAATGGCTGAGCGGGAAGCAAAATGATTGTGAAAGAGATTACAAGAGCCAAAGAAATTGGTAAGGTGACACGGGATACCTGTGGGCTGCAACTACAAGGAAGGGGGGATTGGCGAAGGAAGAAATTGCATCCCACAGCTGCAGTGGAGCATTGATAATCTGCAAGTTGTTTGGCATGGGAGGGTGCGCGGGTAGAATATTGTAGGTTAATTAGGAGCTAGAGAGGGTACATGTAGTGGTGGCCTGGTGGGTCAAGTTCAGGCATTTGAACTGAAAGATGGAATGGGGTGAAAATAGGAGGGTCCAAAGTAGATAGAGGAGGAGATTGAGGTTGAGTGATAAGGAATAAATGATGAGGTGGGTATCCCATGCAGTCACAGCATGGGAGGGACGGATGCGCACAGGCGTGGGTGCAGAGGAGAAGGAGAGAAGGAAAAAAGAGAAGGGGGAAACAAATAAAGAAGAGGAGGAGGCAGTGGGTGTGCAGGGGACACTACAAGAAAAAACATGTTTGGTGACATGAAAAAATGTCACCGAAGGCCCATTTTTTGTCACCTATTATCATTGGTGACACGGGATGGGGTGTCATTGTATCCATGACACTAAAAGTCAAGGGTGACAAAGTTTGTGCACTTGTCACGGAATGATGTCAACAGTGACAAAAATATGGTGTCACGGAAGAAAGATTTTCCATGACATAGTAGGTGTCACCGAAAGCAATGGTGACAACAATGCGGGTGTCATAGAAAAGAGATCTTCTGTGACAAGAATTGTCACTAAAAATATTTATCATGACAACCAAATGCGTGTCACCGATAATATTACCAGGTTGATACACAATGGTGACATACTCTTTTTGTCACAAAAAAACACAATCAAAATATTGTGCCACCTAAATTATCATTTCGCACCTGCTTACAAAGTTTCAAATATTTGTATCTAGATATACCCATTAGCAAAACTTATACCACAAAGACGCAAAATATCATTCAAATCAAATACCCAACAAGTCAACATTCTATCATCCAAGTTCACAACCCTTCAAAATATCCATCCTTCAACAATAAACACTTCAAAGTTAATAGTTTTAGCATAACTATAAAACATCCATACACGGTGTGTCGTGTCAAATTAATTACAAAAATAATTCAAAACAAGTAACTCCATCTTGGTCATCTTGGTTAACTGCCAAAAAGTCTTCAACTCCATCTTGGTCATCTTGGTTAACTGCCAAAAAGTAACTCCATCTCGATAGTTACCTACCTGTAAAAAATCACAACAAAAAAATGTAATTATTTAACATGTTATGAAGCACACAACTAAATGTATGAGAAAATAAAATGTTTCTTCTTCCTTATAGGGGCCCTTTTAGAAAACTCTTTCCAGGCAATATAGGTGGGCATACTGAAAGTATATTTTGATGTTCAACATCTATAGAACTTTTTATTGGTTATACCTTGCAAGGATTTGTTCGAACCTGATATCCCTATTTTAAAGTGTTTCTATCATAGTGTCATCTTTTACATCTTTAAGGGCACTTATGCAATTCTACAGAAACTATATGCACTTCAGGGAAAAAAAAAGATTCTCTTACATTTTCCCGGTTCTATATGTTGGGGATGTGCAACCAAAGTCCCACATCGGCTAGAATTGGGAAAGATCATGGGCATATAAGTTGGACTAAGTACTCCATTGATATGAGGCCTTTTGGGTAGAACCCAAGAGCAAATCCATGAGGGCTTAGGCCCAAAGTGGACAATATCATGTCAATGTGGAGTTTGTAGTGGTCCACTGTCCTAACAAGTGGTATCAGAGCCCAGGCCCAGACTTAGCCCGGAGAATCCTCACATTGCCAAACAAAAGGTGGTGGGCCTAGTGATGCGCAAGAAAAGCGCAGTACTCACGATTGGTGGATCCGTGGTGAAGCTCTCGAGTTGGCTCTTCTCGATGGAGCAGACGGATGGATGATCGTTTGAGGGGAGGCCCGGTAAAAATATCCAAAGAGATATGGTCCTTTGTTTGAGGGGAGGATTGTTGGGGATGTGCAACCAAAGTCCCACATCGGCTAGAATTGGGAAAGATCATGGGCATATAAGTTGGACTAAGTACTCCATTGATATGAGGCCTTTTGGGTAGAACCCAAGAGCAAATCCATGAGGGCTTAGGCCCAAAGTGGACAATATCATATCAATGTGGAGTTTGTAGTGGTCCACTGTCCTAACACTATAATCCTTAAGAACATGAATGAAATCATCAAAATCAAAGTCACAATAGTAAAAAAATGTGCAGTGCTTCAATCACAGCAGCAGAAGGCGAAAGTACTTCGGTTTAGTAAAATGAAAATAAGTAGATACAACTTCTATTACCTCATTATAAAGTTCTGCAAATCTTTTATTCCCAACCCTAGGAGAGCCAAAGTTATACATGGTAACAAAAATTGCACCATACCTACGTGTAAACCAGAAAGAGCAAATTAGCAAATATAATTTACTTTACAAAAAGAACTATAACGAATGGATGGAAAAAACTAATAAGAAACAACAACCAATTAGATATGAATACAAAACCAACTGTTATATCAATACAAAACCATGTACTTATTTTAATTACCATAGAAGTATATCACATACAATATAAACTAGAGTCATCATCAAGAAGCTCACAAAGGAAAGCTAATCAAGATGAAAAAAGATAGGAGATAAATTCCGTTCAATTTCAATAAGCTCAATACCGGTTATCTTTAGTAAAATTTTCAGAATAACAGAAGTGATCTCATCTCACTTGCTAACCTGAATTTGATTAAGAACAGGCTCCAAACAAGGTGAATGCACAAGTCCATGAATCTCAGAAAAAAAAGTGGTTAACTATAATGTTAATATTCAACAAATGCTAGATTTAAGGCACATCTTGGTACACAATCAATTGTGCATTCACTTCCCTAGTAAAGCTTGGACAAGAAAACAGATGGGATAACTAAGAAATCGTAAGGTGACAAACAAAATTGAAATTCCAGCCAAAACATTGGCATAAATATCGACTTGGCATCCCCAAACTGTGGCATATGATGGTTTGAACTTTCATGGTCAATATAGTTCTAGCTAAGAGAAGATATTTTTTGAAAAAAAAAAAGTAAATACCACAAAAATGCTTTATTAATTTCATCATAGATGCAAATAGTCTTAATTTGTGACAAGGGCTGTCAACAAGTTGTGCCCTTGGATGGCATGGGATCAAGCCTCATACATAAGTTTATGTATATTAATGAGCCAAGCTTGGGCTTGAACTTGGTGTTAGGCACATATGTAATATTATCTTAATGAATCCAAGCCAGAGCTCGAGCTGTGAGCAACTTGGTGTTAGGCACACTGTTGGCCCAACCATGCTTTATGTTGGGCATGAACGATCCAAATCCACATCAGCTCCCCTTATACCAACAATTAGGATAACCAACGCTTCCTCATTCATACAAAAAAAAATAAAAAAAATAAAGAATGTCATCACAGGTCAGCCATTAACTGTTACCTTCCTGAGCTTGACTTCCTAAGTTTGACTAACTGTATTGCTCTTTTAGATGGGAAATCTGACAATTTATACTTTTGTCTTATGAATACCAATTCTTGTGTCAAATACAAGACAGACAAGGGGATCATCTCTTCCTACCTGAGAGAACCAACATCATCTGAAGGTGGGTCATGATATGGATCCACGTTGGAATCTGACAATTTATGAACATAAACTATGCCCCTTTTAGGTAAATGTTTTGCGGGTGTAAGTTTGAGTTAATGTTGGATGATGGATTTTGTTGGCCTATTGTTTTAGTTGATATTTGGATATTATATGGATGCATGTGCTTTTGATAAATGAAATTATATGGTTATTCGGGTATTGTTTGGATGGCTAATATGTGGATGTTTGAGTTTTAGCTTGTTGACATATATGGTTGTTTGAGTTGTTTAAATGGATTGTTATTGATACTAAATAGGTTAAATGTTTGAAAAGATTCCAAAATAACAGCCTGGGAATAACAGATTATATCAGGTCAAACAACATTCAAACATGAGCAACACATGTCATGCTAGATCACACCAAAGATGAATGCTATAATGCTACAAAAAGATGAACTGCAAAATTCCTTTTCACATCAAGCTACACGTCTTCTAACTTGATGCTTTTGATATAAGTATTAATAACACTTATTTTACTTATCTTTAAGAAGAAATGAATAAATGAACAAGGGAAGGTAAATAGAATATACCTGTCCTTTTGCAATAGCTCTGAGTTTCTTTGGGGTAATGGTAGCTTTGTGCAACCATGCTACTCCCCACAACAGCTCATCCTTCAATAGAAATCAAGAACTGGGGACAACAAAGAGTGAAAACAAAGGACTCCACAAAAAGAAATCCATTGAAGACTTGCAAATGCAAATGGAAGGCACACCTGGTAGCCAGAATATGAGCAGTAAAAGGGGCAGACATAAGACTTTAACCCATTGCAGTTGGAGCCTCTATACTTATTAGCAAATGCAAAAACTTGGAAGCCAACATAATCATAAAGGCCCAATAAAATAAAATAGGCTATACTCCCTCCTATCCAAACACTGCTTCACATAGATCAACAACATTAAAATGCACATTTGCAAAGAAGGCAATCATGCCAACATCACTGAAAAAGCGGGATATGTTAAATCATTCCACCCAGTTCCAAGATTCAAATCCTACATTCCACATTTATTTCAAGATTCAACACCAGCTGTGCCACAACTTAAATCCGTGCCAGATAATTTGGAGCATGGTAGAGTTCAGTAAGACTATAATACAATCCTATGAAAAAGATTCTCTAAATAAAAATATCCATATAATCAGACACCTATTTTCAAGATTACTTTCTCAAGACGCGAAGAGCAAGGGACTGGTACAGGAAGATGCAAAATGAGAGTAAGCATACATAAGCCTGTCCAGAGCCCCAACTATGGGATGAAAGCCAAAACATCACATGATTCTCCATTTTGGGAAAAGAAATAGTGCCACAACCTCCATTTGCATATTTTCATAAATGATCTCCCAATAGATCTTAAAAGGTCAATGTTTCTCAAATCTAATGGTTTACTGCTAACATCCAACAGTTCATATAAGACACCATGGACAATTTCATGATTCACATAAAACTAATGTTAAGTTCTGCACCCTGCATCAAATAGTTCAGATAGCAAAATAGAAATATCATGCAAAGTAATGAAAGATTACCAAATGCACATCCAGGGGAAGGTCACAATAGCCTCATGTTCTAATCCAGCTCACAACAGTATCTTCGGCTAAAATCTTTACCTCCCTTAATCCAAATTTCAGTAGACATTCAACATGTGATTGTCTCGTAATTCATAATTCATAAGAATAAAACCATCTTCTGAAGCCTTGTGCCAATACCGAGAATAAAAAGTAACACCTGTAATCAGAGTTCATTAGAGTCCCAGGTGATACTTTTTCATCATGAGAACTCCCTGTTTAGCTAGCATTATACAACTTGTTCATTTCTCTTTTGTTCAAACAACTAGTTGCATCATAGAATTTGTTTTAGAAAATGGTCTTGCAAGAAATGGAGAAAAGACGACTGACAGAAAAAGATGCATGTTATAGTATTGGAATAGTCTATTCAATAATATGAAAACAGAATCGAGAAATATTAACATTTTGTTTTTTTTTATTTTGCTAGAGTATTCGAATTTATTTCTAATAGGGATCTCAAAATGTAAGTGACTACGATATAAAATTAATTGGAACTACTAAGTTGACTACAGATATAGAAATTAATTGGAACTACTAAGTTGATCCAAATGATTTTCATATAATGTAATTATGTGTTTAAATAGTAAATACATCAGTTTCTATATAATAAACCACTTAATTTATTATAGGGAAACTACTAGAGATGGAAAGGAGTTGTTCTTTGACAATGGTGCTCCAATTTTTATTGTGGAAAATGACTACTCTCACTCAATCAAATTGATTGCTCAGGTGTGTAATGTGAAGACCATTCATATGTACATATGAGTTTAAAATGGACAACATATACACTCCGTAGGTATGTACCATAAAAGAAATCAAATGACTCATTCTAAAGATTTGTGACTAGACCTACATATTGGTTTTGAAGACGCACACCTGCTAGCAGGGTTTAATTTAGAGACGTTTTGCATTATAAGAGTGTTGGATTGGCCTATTTCAATGGTGGTTGGTTTAAGGGTTATTTGGCATTTAAGAACTTGGCCCACATCATCATTCTCAATAGATGAGCATTGACAAAGATCTCATATAGGGTTCAAAGGAAACCACTACTGCTGTGATGGATTGTGAAACAATTCCATCTAAGACGGGCATCAAATTCAGTAATAGAAAGCAGCTTTAGCAAATGTTGAGGTCTTATTATCCACACCAATATGCATTTAGGTCCCTTTTGTTCATTCCATATTTTCCTATAACTCAAAGCCAATTCCTTCCATCAGAAGGGGATAAAAGTGAAGGATTCAACCTGGGGTAAAGCAGAGCCAGATTACTCAAGCAAGGAAATACAAATGGTACAAAGTTGAGCTGATCAAGAAGTATTTTTGATGCTTTGTTTATCAAGCCAAGAGATGATATCATCAAAAACTTGAAATATCAACTCATCAGATTCACCTTCAAGAAGACCACGTTAGGCATCTTTGTAGAGGATTAGTTTCTTGTCTAAACTTTTTGCCTTCTCATACAAAACCTTACTCACTGATGGATCTGTTACAATGTCAGCCTCACCATGTAGAATCAATAATGGGAGTGAAATCTGAAAATAATTACATCTAATCTAATTAAACCAATTTCAAAACAAAAGACATTACTAATGTCAAACCAACCAAAGATGCTAATATGTATATGAGTTGCAGTAATTGAAGCAGATTACTAACACAAAGATTATCCTTTTTGACAGCAAATGAAGACCCAATGATCTCCATGGTAAATGAAATCCTATAAAAATGATGTTCCCATATACATCTCCACCATAAACCCTTCACTAATCACGTCTTTTAAAACCCCAAACCCTTTTACTGTTACTTCCATGAACTCTTTCTGCAGCAGAAACCAGGTTTCGTAGAATCTTTTTCTTCTTCTTGTCCCCTTTCTCAATCATTATTAGCAATCAAAAGTCCTAAACACCCTACCAAAATAATAATTCAAAGACCCTAATGTGATGTTCAATTCTCTGTTTTGTTGAGATTCCAAGACAATCCAAAAGTGCCCAAAAAGAAAAATCATGGAAGTAAAACAGACCTAGAATGAGAGGAAACGGAAGAAGAGGGATTAGGGTCCTATCCCATCAGCGAGTCGACCCTGCCGGCGATAAGCAGAAGCGTGAAGGCGACGCCGGCTGTTGTCGGCCTTCTCCTTGGCCGGAGAATAGAGGTCGCTGCTGCCGGCTGGTGCGAAGACACCATCTCTGAGTGCTATGATGGATGCCATGCCCAGCCTATTGATTGAGAGAGAGAGAGGAACAGTCGGTGTCGATCACCGCTACCGTACCGGTCGATTAGCAGAGAGAAAGGAAGAGAGACGATGTCAATCTCCGCTGCCATGCACGTCGATTGGGGGAGAGTGAAGAAGAAAAGAGACGGAGGGGGCGAGAGGGCTAAAAGAATGACAATCCATGTCTGTCGGTAAACCAAGTCCTTAGCTGTCGGTCTTTGGTGTTTTTGACGTAGTGGGGAGATGAGATGAGATGGGTTATGGATGGGTTTTTCTGGACATGAGAGGACGACGATGGACTGATGGAGATGAGAGGAGATCGATGAGATTCAGTTGGAGGGAAAGAAAGAAATGAGTTAGGGATAAGAGATAGGGAAAAGGGAAAAAGAGCTTGGAGAGGGAAAAAGGGACTGTGGAGGCTGGAGAGGTAAAAATAAGATCATTCGGTGACAAAATTTGGTGAATCTATTAGATCTTTGGTAACCAAGGTACCAAAATTTTTTGTCACCGAATCTATTAGATCTTTGGTGACAAAATTTTTTGTCACCGAATCTCCTCTTTATTTGGTACCTTGGTTAAAGCTTTTCCGTGATAAGAAAAAAAAAATTATCACATTTGTATGCGTTCCGTGTCAATATTGATTTTTTGTCACCAAATGGTGTCACCAATAGTGTTTTTTGTTGTAGTGGGAGGCAACAAGGCTGGTGAGTGGGTGTGTGCAGGTGGTGGTGGGGGTGTAGGGTGAGTGCAGGTGGGGAGGAAGAGAAAGAGGAGGATGAAGATGAATAAGAGAAAGAAGGTGAGTGTGACGAGCGAGGTAGCATCGCCCATGCGTCGCCCATACATGGTGACGCTATCGTTGCTCAGAAAAAGTATAAAAAAATATAAAAAATTGACAAGAGAACCTCATTAGTGCTACAAAATTTGCGAGGACCTTTCGAAATAAATGACTATATTTCGGGATGTTTTCAATAAAATCCTCTAATATATATGTGTTTTTTTACACTTGCCCCTGCCCCTAACATTACTTTGAGCCCTCCCAAGTTGAATTCCCAGGTTCGCTTTTGAATATAATTCTGAAATATGATAGCTTGAGAGATCAGTTTTGAATAAGTAGGACAAAAGGCAGCGCGCTCCCTTTTTTTTTTCTTTTATTCTCGAATATATTGCATGTTTGTGGATGGAACTATGATCCGACCCAAATCTGGTGGAGTCCGGCTCGACCAAATCCTTTGCACTAGAAATGAAATTTTCAAACGGACATGTACTTAGCAATAAGAGGCTTCTCACCTGGCCCAGCTTTCCACGGATTGATTCCTAGTAAGTGTCTAGATTAGTTTTAAGTTGTGGTACCACCAAATAAACTTAGTAAGAATAAGGACACACATACACGTACACAAAATGTAAAGTTTATAAATATTTAAAGAGTTTAGGAGATTTATTTCTCTATTAATTAATTCACATCAGATCCCATGTGTGGCAGTTGAGAAGATCTTGCTGATTCCTCTTTTGCGAGTCAGCATAGTTGTTAGGGTCTTACTTCTGTTTATTGTTGATCAGTTGGCCTTTGCTCTTGAAAGGTCTCCATTTTGCTACTGTAGTTTTGTCAAATTTAAAGAACATGTCTTGGGCTGGATTGACTGACCTAACGCATCTGACCTAACGCATCAATCAGTATGATTCTGAAATCAGACCCATCTCTTAATTTCCCGGCTTTGAAATTAGGTCCATTTCGGATCCATTAGTCAATCGAAACTTAAATTGAGCTTCAAACGCAGATATTTTGATTATTTTCGGGTCAAAGACTCAAAAAATCAGAGACCCATTTCATTTGAAACTCTATCCTTGCCATAGTTGCGTGATCAACTTTAATTAGTGTGATATATAGATGAAGGCTAGGCTAGGTTCACACCTTGGCCCCCATCTGGGTTCCACCAGTTAAGAAGTAATTAAACCTGATATGGTCTGTTCCCGTTGATATCCTATGGTCATTGTAGACATCTAGTTTTTCTTACTAACCATTTTTTAAACCTTTTCTTCACCTGATTTATCAAAAAGTGTTGCTATCTGTCTTAGGGGTCGTTTGTTTGCCACCATTTACGTATGTAAATGACTCACATGCGTAATAATTACACATATTTACGTTTGTTTACGCTCATTTACACACCTCACGTGAAAATGATATATAAATGAGCACGTTTTCATACTTATATTTACACATCTCATATGGTGGTAAAGTGAATCACATTGGTTTTTCATATGAAATGGACTCACACCTAAAAAAGGCGGCCGGTGATGGTGAATGATTCCGTCAACAAAAAGCGAGAAAGAAAATCATTCACAGTAACTTTTACTTATTCTAAAATAAGTCCGTTTTTAAATGTATCAAATCTCACTGGGAATCATCTGAAATGAATTCAAATAAACCCGAGTTAGAAGAGAAAATCGATCACAATTTGACCCGTGTTCTAATGAAACTGAAATCATCGAAAAATCCCATCATTGAAAAAATTTCATAAAATCAGAATTACAAATAAGTCATTTGTTATAGAAAATTCACTGTTTTTCATAAAATGGCATTTCAAATCAATATGGGTCCAAAACAAGAAATTTCCAACACAATTTCAGAAATTCATTGATACCAATAATTCCATATTATCTTATCATATAATTAATCTAACACATTAATCAACACTAATTAATAACTAATCATGCTTATTTGAAACTAAATATAATTAATTAAATAAAAACACATTCTAAAAATCATAATATAACAGTGAGTGCTAAGCTAGGTTCGGCTTGAGTGGAGTTGGACGTGGGCTGGATGAGTGCTGGTTCTGCCTGGGGTAGTTCCAAATGTTCATCAGGGTCTGTATGAATTGTTTAATTCATGGAGTTAAAATATGTTGAAATTCATGGAATGTGAGTTGTCTGTATGAAATTTATTTATATTGAACTTCATGAAAAAATACATTGAATTTATGGAATGAATTTGTTTGTTTATCCATTGAAAATAAATTTCTTACATTTTCACATGTAGTTCATACAAATGTGGTAAAATAAATCACATGCGGAAATGATGTGAAAATAATATAAGTAGACAAACGTTGAAAATTAAAACGCAGACATAAAGCTTATATATATATGTGATATTTACATATGATATATTTATACATGTAAACTGTAGCTAATATATTGAATTTATGGAATGAATTTGTTTGTTTATCCATTGAAAATAAATTTCTTACATTTTCACGTGTAGTTCATACAAATGTGGTAAAATAAATCACATGCGGAAATGATGTGAAAATAATATAAGTAGACAAACGTTGAAAATTAAAACGCAGACATAAAGCTTATATATATATGTGATATTTACATATGATATATTTATACATGTAAACTGTAGCTACGCATGTCATGCGTATAAAAGGCAAACACCCCTTATGACAAAGTCACTACCATGTGGCCTACCAGCATAAAGATTGAGTCTAGTGTCCACAGACCATTTCTTATGACGGGACTTGTTGATGAAAAGTCTTTTCACTAGAAAGCCTATAAAAACTGGAAGTAGACAGTCGGCAGGTTTGATGACTGGGGCACTGGACCATCCAAGAGGAGTCCACGGTCCACCCAACGATGGGCCGGTCACCTTATTGGCAATTTTATGTTTATTGAACGGTTACCTATAGTTGGATTGAAGATGTACGCATCAAGGATTAGGATAATCTGACGTTCTATTGCAAGTAAATTCGATATAATTTATATGCAGTCTAGCTCATGAGGCTCACTTAAAACTTAAAACTTTACCGTAGCACCACAAAACACCAATTGCTTTTAATGTTTCTAATAAAAAAAGATAATTTGATGAAGGAATAGGAAAATAAAACTTTTTTTTCTGGATGAACAGGCCCTTTTTCCTGTGGATGCAGGCTCCTCTCTCTAGTGCGCTTGGCTGGGTGCCACATCATAAAAAAAAAAAAAGGAAAAGGAAAATGAAAGCCTTAGAATTCTTAGAAATTTAGTAACATGTAACAAACAGTTAAAACTATTCATCCATTATATTGTCATGGCCATGCAAGAAGTGACAAATGCATACACTACTATATCATTTGAAGTTGTACATGTGAGTTCTATCTTCATAGATTCACAATATTAATGATTATTAATTTCAAGATTAGCATAGTCGATGAATTATTAATATAAATAACATTAAAATATTGACTAAAAATTATATTTATTTGACAATTCTAATATTCTAATTTACAATTACTTCAAAACGATAACAAATAAAATAGTGGTTTTTAGTTATGAGTACTCTCATACCGAAAGCACTCATGTACAAAGTAATGCACCTAAATACAAATAAAACAGAATTTATAGTTGATTGAACTTAAAACACAAGTAACAAAACTAATTCTAGTGTTAAAAATATGCATAATATCTGTTCTGTTGAAAATGACATCTCACATTAGGTACGTACAAGTATGATATGCTCAGAAATTGAGACAAGTTTTTTTTTTTTTTTCTTTTAAATAGATTCTAGCATTTTCTTGTCTTTTTTTTTCTTTCTAAAATCATATTGCCAATTTCTATCACCGGTAGGGCCGATATATTTATATTTTTCCGAAAATTTGGCAGGAGCCAATACTGATACTTAGAACCATGTTAGGGAACCATGTTAGGGCTGCTCATCGGCCAGAACAGCTCGATCTTCCTAGAGTCATAATTTTTTTTTTGCTTCATGGTAAATTGTATTAAAAGCAGAAGGAAATATAAGCTGAGAAAATCAGCCCTCAGCACCTAAAACAAACAAAATATTTTAGGACTCAACAAGAAAAAAGCTCAAAATAGGAGATGCAATCAAAAGAAAACGAGGAATATAAGAAAGCTTTCGGATAAAAGAGAGCTAAATAAATAAGGAAAGACAAAAAAACCGAAAACTTCAACCTGCCTTGAGCTTCTACTGTTGCTGACTTAGAGGTAGAGGAAATCGAGGAGATCCATAACCTGTGAACAGAGATATGGAGTCCTAATAATCGGCCATCATTAAATTATCATTCAAATCCTTTATCTAATCTTGATTTATTTTAGATGATTGTAATATACTCTAATTGATTCGGATATACTTTATTAATCTATCTATCGGCATGATAATAGAAGGCAATAGGGAGAAGAAAAAACAGAGGTCAATTTGGTCACTTCAGAAATATAACCACCCTTTCAATCGCTTTCACAACAGTTGGCCGACTTCATTAATGCTCTTCATTTTACATCTTATCATATTTCTCTCCTTATATTGTCGATGCATGCTTCATCAATATGAAATTCTCCCTCAAACTACCAAACGTGTCCTGCATGAAAACCATTACATGAGGCATGGAGTAGTGGAGTACCCCCATAAAAACACTAAAATACAATTAGTCGACAATTTTACGACCTTATATTATAGTTATGGTACTTGGAAACTTGGAATCCGAAACTATTATTTTATAATATAAGGGAACATAAGTACATAGTAATACAATAGTTATAAAACTATATCCAAATGGCTCACATTTATTTCTTTATATATATTCCTGCTCATAGGTTCTACCAATCTTCATTGACCCTTGTTCTAATATTTGATCAGCTACTTGCATGATCGTAACCAAGCAAGGTATCAATCACAGAATCAGAACTTGCAGAATTGATGACCCTGCAATTAGTCCTGATCTCACCTTCGGTGCCCTCCTTAACTTCAATGTTCCCCATCTTCACCATGGCTAGTTCAAACTTCACAGCCCATTCAGTCCCATTATTCACATTGTCATTAACCATTGTAGCCAAAGTAGCATTAGTTGTGAGAGCATGGTCAGATGTTAAGAGCCCCAGATTGAGGGTCAATCCCACATAGTACCTGTTATCAAGAACATCGGGAGTAATTATATCCAGTGAGGTAGTTCTTGAATCATTGGCGGTCACATTGGAAGGGCACAGCAACCTGAGGAGCTGACCATAGGCAGAGCTGATTGTTGGGTCTATTCCGGTGGTATTACTGGCATTGTAAAGCCTGGAAACAAAGGGGATGCAGTGAGACACACCAATGGAATGAGCTCCAGAGAGGGTCACCATGTCCTCAGCCGTCAGATTCTTGGCACTGAAGTTGTCCACAAGTTGGGTGGCGTTGAAGTTGGCCCTCGGGAGGTTGTTGGTTGCCTCAGTCGCGTTGGAAATCCGCCCATCCCGCCGCCCTGACGGGACTTGGTATGATATGTTCCCGGTGAGGACCGCGCTGTCCCGTGCCGCAAAAGCAAGGATGTCTGCACATGATACAATTCTTGGGCATTGAGCTTCAACGGCAGCCTTTGCAGCGTCGATCACCTCAAAACCATGGAGGCTTGGGTTGTTTAAAAAGGAATCCTTCTCTGCGGTATTGTTAGCTGTCGAATCTATTAGCACAGATCCGTCACACCCCTGTATGCATGTAAAAGCAAATTTATATGGTTAGTAGTATCTTAGTGTGGTTGATTTTTTTTATTTTTTATTTTTTATTTTACACTTTATGGATCATTGTAATTGTCGAACTTGAGAAATTCATACTGAGTTCCAATGAATTATTAAGTTGCTAAAAACCAACATGCACACTGCCACTTGAATTTCGTGTACTTACATAGATTAAGTCGTAGCAAATCATCTAATCATATACAGGATCTTAAGAAGATGGTTAAGGTCAAGAAAAAATTCGTACCCTAACAAAGCAGTCATGGAAATGCATGCGAATGAGGCCAGGGGCGATGCCGCTGTTATTGGCGAAGGCATTAGTGACCGCCTGCCGGACTAATTGTTCGGCAGATGGGCATGTTTGATTGTAGAATCCGACGGTCAGGGCTGCGTCGCAGGCGGCCAAGGAGGCCACCAGCAGCATCAGGAGCATGGAGTTGGTTGAAGACGACATGGTGCTAGCTCAAAGAAAACAACACACACCCAGAAGAGTTATTGCTAAGAAGCTGCAGTCTCTTGGTTTTCGTAGTAATTGCATTTGAGGTTTGATATTTAAGCCTAGGGAGACGTTGAATATTCTTATGCCTGACCTGCATTAGTCGCCTTAGTGGCTGGGCGTTCTTTTTGTAGATATATTAAAGGAGGGAAATTCTATTTACACCTACCATTTTTTCTGAGCACACTCACTTATATGAAAAAATTTGCAAGGATTGTATACATGTGGGTGAACTCAGTAAAAAAGGTGGGCGCAAATAGAATTTCCTATTGATGGATACCCAGACAGATCGTAGAAGAAATGCCATCTGTTCATTTGAAAATATACGACATTGCCATGCACGCCTTGGAATTATTTTTTTTAAGGAAAAATTTCAAATAAGGCTTTAATTTTTGTCTTATTTCAAGAAAGGACACAAGTTTCAAATATTTTTAACTTAGTCCCTAAGTCTTTCAGTAAATTTTCAATTAAGGACATCTGACCATTTAAAGGTATTTTATGCCAAATTTTTCCCTCAGTCTTTTTAAAATACCTAAATTACCACTCATTTAAAGTCATGACATGGCTGCGATAGCGACCACATGCAGCCGATCGCCGAGAGGTCGCTTGGTTGTCTTTGATCACCGTGAATAGGGCTGTCAAAATGTCACACGACACGAACCCACACGATATTAACGGGTTTGGGTGACCCCTTAATGGGTTCGGGTCGTTAATGGGTTGGACCTATTAACCCGTTAAATTAATGGGTCGTTAACGAATAAACCTGGTAACCCGTTACGACCCGATACAACCCGCCAAAATGCCATGCTGCCAAGTGTGCATCACATTACCCTGCAAAAAATCAAAGTGTGGGTGACATAACTTTTATTAAGTGGAAGATGAACTTAATCAGAAGAGATACAACATTTACTTAGAAAATGCCAAAATGGGCCTAGCCTCAAAACATAAAGTATGGCTCCATGATTCAGAAAAAGAGATACTTTTAAAGTTTAATGAATTATTTTTTCAAAATTAACGGGTCGTATTCGGGTGACCCGTTAAATAAACGAATTGGATCCGTGTTTGATTTTTTGACCCGTTTTCTTAATGGGTCGTGTTCGGGTTAAGGTGATTCTAACTCGAATTCGTTTGACCCGTAACCCAAATTCGTTAACACGACCCATTTGACAGCCCTAACCGTGAGGATGTTGGTGAAGGAGAGTTTTATCTTAATGAAGGGTAATTTGAGTATTCTTAATAATTTGTGGGAAGAAATTGCCGAAAAATAGCTTTAAATGGACATATGTTTCTTATTGAAAAACTTCCTAAAATACTTAAAGACTAATTTGAAATGTTTTTAAACTTGTTTCCTTTTTTAAAATAAGATAAAAACTTGAGGTCTTATTTGGAAATCCCCCTTTTTAAATTTTATTTAAAGTAACCTTTTCATCAATGGACAACAAAAATACTATTGAAATACTCAATGCTGGATTAAAAAATGACCTAATTTATAATGGCTATCTTTAGTATACCTTTGGGCATGTTTGGTAGTTAGATATAGAGGTTTTTTTTTTTTTTTTTTTTTTTGTGGGGGGGGCATTTCCTAAACTAGCCTTCCCCACTCCTCCCTTTCCCTCTCTCCCTCCACCCCTTTCCCCCACCCCACCAGTCTCAGGAGGGGAGGGATCCCCGGCTGGCAGCCTTCTCCCTCTTTCTTAACCCCTTCTATTTTCTCTCCCTTCCTCTTATTTTCTCTCCTCCCCCCCTCCCCGTCGGTGGCTGGGGGGGGGGAAGAGGAAGGGAGAGAATGAGAGAAAATAGTGGAGGGGGAGGGAGGAAGAAAGAGGGAGAAGGGGGAGGGAGGCCGTTGGTTGGACGGCCGCGGGCTGCCAGCCAGGGATCCATCCCCGCCGGAGACAGGGAGGGTGGGGTGAGGTGCGGGAGAGGAAGAGGGTGGAGGGAGAGAGGGAAAGAGAGGAGGGGAGAAGGGTAGTTCAGGAAATGAATTTTTTTTTTTTTTGCGGTGTGGAGAGTGTGGAGAGAAAGAACTGTGGTGCCAATAAAACCCCCTTTTAAAAATTCTAAATAATGTCTTTCCATTAAGGGACTAAAATTTACACGACAGAAGTTAAGATGAAAAGACTATCAAATGGTAGTGGTACTCTCTCCTTTTGTAGGAAATAATCATCCCCACATTGTTCTCAAAAGTGGGGCGAGTAGTTTAGTGTGGTCCATGCTGATGGCTTGATGGGGCCTTCATCTAGATCAGAGGATTCTACTTAATTAATCTATAATTAACACACTGATGCTCATGTGGATTTCTTCTGTTATCTCCGTGAATCACCACCTCTCAATCAGATCGGTGGTTGCGGGATCACCAAATAGTAGGCTCCACCGGTATGGTACAGTGTCAGCTCACGCACCACGAGGCAATGGGACCATATTTGCTTTCTTACCAAACTGGAAAAGATGAGAAGCGTCCTGCCGATGACTTTCGGGAACATGAACCTCGTCATCAATCAAGAATTTCATCCACATCTTTTGACAATTTCACCTTCCTCAGATCCCATCCTCCTTAATTGAGTATAAATCTTTCATATGAAGGAACTAAGAATCCTTTTTCAGAATTCAAATCACCCAAAAGCAATGCCCAACCTTGTTATATAATTAATGAACATTTTAAGCTAATTGAATTTTCTTGAACCACAAGATTGATCACGTCTAAGGTTTGTTTTTGATGTAATCAATTTGATAATTACCTTTTACTTTCACTATATCGAGACTTTTTTTTATAATAAAACAAGGTTGGATAGTGATCGTAAATGGTTTAAATTTAAATGTGAGCCCCAACCATGGAGTTATAATGATAGGATCAAAGAATCCCAAAGTCTCACCATTAGATAAACCAGACTTCACCATCCATATAAATTGGTATTCATCCAGTTGATCTTCCCCACAACCCCATTTATAGCAGTTGTTTTATCTTGTCATAATACTACTCATGCCTGTAAAGTGTATTATGTATACACATACTAAACACTATTAGGCCTTCATTAATCCCCTATCATATTAATTCAAAGCTTTATTTACATTTAAAATTTTTTTGAAACAGCCAGAAAGAAATATTTCTATTTGCTGTTTTCTAATTTATAATCATTTTTCATTGGAGCCATATCCATCAGTTTGTAACTAGTGTTTTGTAATTGCACTTATTCTTATTTAGAGCAATGTTGGCTCTTAACTCGGCCAATTTACTGCTCATGATCTCAGGCCTGGACAAAAAAGAGGAGTGTTGTGTTATGTCGGTGCATATTTTGTCATAATTAAATCATGATTCTTAGTTTGGTCCGAGTTGATGTCCCTCGAGAAAAGGACAAGCTTTAAAGGAAGACAGGTGATAGTGGTAAAGATACATTGATTTGAAAAGGTTCATTTGGTCTAAAATAGAGTGGAATAGAAAAAAAAATAAATAAAAGCATTAATGTAGTCCAGCATAGTTTGCACAAGACTCAGGTGATGGTGGTGATGATTCAAAATTATTAGCTGTTATTTTTGTAATTTAATGTTCTACTGGATCTATTCATAAATTTCTTTTCTGCATGAAAATCTAAATAGTGTTTTTTTTCTTTAAAGTTTGTTTTCTGTAAAAGCAAGAAAAACTCAGTGATATTTTAATTTGAACCCTGCAATATTACTTGATTCTCATGGTCACAAATCCGACAATTCTGAAATGTTTTTGTTTTTTTTTGCTGAAAGTGATTTAAATTAAAGGTAGAATAAAGCTACATAAAACTGCCTCATGGACTCAGAAACATTACAAGTGAAATAGATGGACAACAAAGATTCTGAAATCATATTTACCATGACTTAGAAAGCTAGCTGGGGTGCTATTTTCTAGAGAAGATATGCAATGACACAGAGGACAAAATTCTTTTCAAAAGCTACCTAACCAAAGATGGAAAACAAGAGTATGCACAGGTAAGCGATTATTTTTTCACATGGTCTAGTACACATAGATGAAATTAAAGATGTCTGTATACATTGCTTTTGGATAAAGGGAAAGAAGACCAATTTGCTCATATGTTTATGATCTGATTTCCTTAAACTAATTTGTTGTTCCTTTTCAAACCTATCTCCTCTAACTCACCCTAATTATCCCTAAACTAGTAGCCTGTTTTATTATTATTATTAACCTAACTTTTGGTTTTTATATGTAGACTGGAAAAGTCTAGATGCAAGAACCATATAGCAAGTTTCCCATTTCCTTCATATGGTTGAGCATTAATGCCAGGTGGGTGGCTAGCTAGTACCCTAGATATTAACTGTAGCCTAGCTAATCTGTACTTTTAGTGCGGGGTCTTGATTGTTCACAGTCTCATCAGCCCAATTGCAAAAAGAAAAAGAAAAATAGGAAAGTCTTGTTTGTACTGAAAAAACAAAGATAACTGTTGTACCATCAAAACCTGAATAAGTGTAACAAATCCGGTTTAAGATAGATTGAAAAGATGCTGATCTAAAATAATTGAGATAAGGCTTTCATGATGCCAATGAAGATACCTACAAATAACCTCACAAGACCACAATAAAATCAATAAAGCATGCATGACTTGGCCCAAGTCACAAGACTCGGTTGAGTCCGACTTGTCCAAGTATAGAGTACTCAAGACCATGGTTTAAAATATCGGCCGGTACCGGTACGTACCGGCCGATATGTACCGGTACCGGTCGGTACCGCACCGATATCTCGCCGAGATATCGGTCGCGGCGATACGGACAAAATATCGCCAAAATATCGCCATATATCGGCCGATATTTTCAAAATATCGGCCGTGGCGATATCTCGGCCGATATTTTGAAAATATCGGCCGATCTTTTTTTTTTTTTTTTTTTTTTTTTTTTTTTTTTTTACCCCCGGACCCCCTCTGTGAAGCGCATGTTTTAAATAAATGACAATCAAAATTCAAGAAAACAAAATGTTCTACTTGACCATGATAGCTAGGACTCTTTTGCTAATTGTCTTTCTTTTTTTTTTTTGTGCTTGGATGTCTATTATTATCATAAACTACGTACTAGATATGATATTAAACCTATTTAATTATGTTTGGAATGATATAGTAGTAAAGATTGTGTAATATGCTAATTCATGAACCAAAAGGCTTTATATTGAGTTAGGTTCGATGTTACTCACTTATTTTCCCCTAGATCTAGTATTTTAAAGTGTAGATCTAAATTTTTTTATTTCCAAAATTTGAGGCTTTTCTTGAAATCAATTACATTTTTTCACATTAATGTTCAAATGCATTGATAATGTATTAGTTTAAAATAGATCTATACTTTTTGAACAAAAAAGTATGAGTTTTTGCCAAAAATTGTGATTACATTATGTCAGATTTATGATATTTCATCTTATTGATCATGAGCATCGATAATGGTTGCATTATATAAAATACTGGAGAATAAAGCGAACAGCGATACAGACAGGACTCATAACTTAAGGTGGCCGAGATTTTGATTTATTATTGTTACTAATAGAAAAAAATATTGTTTTCCAACATTTTCTAATATTCTGGATTTTTTGAATATTTTTGCAGATTTTTTTGGATTAAAAAAAAATTCACACCGCGACGGACCGATATCCGCGACGATATCCGCGACGTATCGGTTTTTCGGCCCGGCCGATACCGCGACCGATACCGAGATTTTAATCGGCCCGGCCGATACCGCGACCGATACCGAGATTTTAAACCATGCTCAAGACCCTCTATGGTGATTCCAATGCTCATTTTACCGAGCCAGTTTGACTAAAAAAGTAGGCAGTTGATGGGTTAAGAAAAATGAAATGATGTAGTTTAGTCACTATCTCATCTGTGAATTCCCTGGTTCTGCCACTAATCTCATCTGTGATCTTAAACTAAATTGATGTAGTTTAGTCAAACATGTTCATCATCATACATTGACATGAGATTTGGGTTTCACATGAAAAACCCAACAAGACACGCAATGTCAACAAGCTTTACTCGCATGGTTTGTTTTTATTCATATATGCATGCATCAACTATTCATTTTTTTTCTTCCTTTTTCACTCCCTTTCTTCCTTTTGCCAAGCCTGAAAGTCCTCTCAGCCGTGATGATCAAAGCTACCACACTCCGGAACATAGCTGGCGAAAGGACAGTAGAAGAAGAAAGTCGATCGTAGCGAATACATCAGCAAGGAAGGCGCTGTTGCTGTTGACTTGGCCGTGTGTTTGCGTGTGTGGATTTGAGAGGCAATGCTTGTGGAATCCACAAGACTATAGCCTGTGCAATCCACGCGCCCATGATTAAAAAAATAAAAAAAAAACTAACAATGAAGCAATTAAAAAGACCCTAAAAATTAATCTACGAGAAAGTATTAGCAGTGCAAAGAAAACATGAGCCTTTAATAGAGTATAAATTTGATGTCATTGATTAATGGATGACAAATAAGTAAAATATATTCCTTACATTCTGTAGGATTAACACTTGAAGTTGTGATTTTAACGTATTAGTGAATACAGTGACCAACTTATCACTAATATCAATCAATCACATCAAGTCCTTATAAAAAGACATAACACCATGTTTGAATTTATAATAATATTGAGGGATTTATGGAAAAAGTCCCCATAGGAACCCATACGTCTTATCAGGTCCCCATATCATGTTGGACATGTGAGGGGTTCTCATGTGGCCCTTTTAATTTTTTATTTTTTTTCTTGTCATTTAGCGATATGGTCCATATCGACCATTCTGTTTTGCATGTGGACCTGCAGATTCGTCTTTTTTCTTATTATTTCGGGTCGATATCGACCATTCTGTTTTGTTCAGAAAATAACTGACTGACAGAATGGTCGAGATCAACCATATCGCTAATTGAAAAAAATAAAATAAAATTAACAGAGCCACATGAGGACCCCTCCTGTGTCCAATATAATACGGGGACCTGATAAGACGTGGGGTCATATGGGGACTTTTTCCGTAAATTCCTCTATAATATAAGAAAAAAGAAACATGCAGTTTATTAAACTTGTTTATACATACCTAGTCTTCGTACAAATGAAGCAAGGGCTACATACCCATTATATTTATTCGTGCAGATGAATCAAGAGCTTTTTTTTTTTTTTAAGAGCTACCTACCTATTCTTCAATAAGGTTGGATTCGGAAATCTTAGAGATTAAGACTTTTCTGGAAAAAAAAAGGTGCATGTAGATATTAGAGTAGAAGAAGCTAAGTGGGGATAGGATTTGATGAAATCTCGGTAAGGATAAATATTAGAATGACTTAAATTTAAGTTTCCTATTGATAAGATAACAATCCTTCTCACGCTAACTCTTCTTGATTTTAGCCAAAAGGCTTAGAAACGTAGCCGTTTGGTGAAAAAGTGTATTTTTGATGTGGCTATTTATTTAAAAAATAGAAATTTTATTTGATTTTTACTAAACTAGTAAAGTGCGAAATGAGCCATAGGGATGAATTTCGATAGAATTGTGTGTAACAAATGGAACTTCAATATGATGACCACAAAGAGATGATCTAGACTGATCAAGTTAAGTGTCAGCCAACTCCTATAATGTATTATCAAATCTTAGTTCAAATTAGTTTAAAAGGAATGGCCCCATTGTGATCAATTGGAATCCACATCTAAAAATCATCAAACAACTCAAGATACCGGGTGGGTGAATCATGATAAAATATGCACATGCGCCCAAAAAGCAATATGGGTATTTTTGGCCAAACTCATATCCACATCATTCCCCTCTCATCAGTAAACCTCTTGTCATTGGTGGATTTATGTGGGGCCGATACAAATAGGGTGTAATTACGCAATGCAAACGCCATGCTCATGTGTGTCATGCACCTTGTCATCCGTTGTGCGGGCCCCTCAGTGGGTGATCAGGATGACAATGAACGCTACCAACTAAAGCAACACGAGAAAGTAACGAAGACTATGAAGATAGAGTGATAGAGTGCATTTGTTCCAAACAGAGATAGATATTGGACATGAGTACTCATCTTTTTGGAATGCTGACATAATGTCCTGAAAAGTCCCCAAAAACCAAAACAATTGTCTTGAAAAGTCAAAAAAGAACTAAAAAAATTGGTGATAGATAGTGAGATGATCTATGCCCAATTATTCAAAGGGAGAGTCTACTGACGTTTTCCACATAAATTCTCTTTACGTACATTATCATAATTTAAAAACTAGCAATAAAGGCACATGTTTAGTCCCGACCCAAAATTGAGAATATATTTAAAATTAAAATAAGAGAAAATATATTATTTTAAAAATAAGTAATTAGATTGAAAAGTGAGCTCCTCCTTATCTATATATATAACTTAGACTAAAATACTGTTCTCATGTGGCTTTGCAAAACTCAAAATATCAAATTTCCACTCTTAAGTTCAAATAAAATTTATTTGAAAAATTGCATGTTTTTGTATATGCTATTCAATTTTTATTTTTATGTGTTGTCCAATGATTCATTAATATCACTGAACCCTTATCCTGTCTACTTAGGGTCCGCTGGCAATCTCGTAGCAGTGGGGCTCATAAGGTAGTTGATGGCCCGCCAATATAAGGTAGGTAAATAAATAAATAAATAATAAATGAGGTATACAAAATTAACAGTGATCCGACCCGACCTGGTTACCCGACCCGACCCGTGGGTCAATGGCGAGTCATGGTAGCATATTTCTAGTGCTCAACTCGACCTGTGACCGTTGGTACCGGTTAATGGGTTTCACGGGTCGAGTTACCGGGTGACCCATGAACCCGGTAACATTTATTCTTTTTTTTTTAATTCATCCTAGAAAACCAAATTTTTTTTCCCCTGTTTGTGAAAGATTAGTTTGTTGAGATTCATGTCATGGGGGTGGAGATTTGTGGGGTCAATGTATGTTTTTATTAATGAGACAAGGACTATTGATATCTTATATTTTCATGATGTTATTCTATTTCATGTGTATTCATATTTTTTTATTTTTTCAAATAAGACATCTAATCCATGTTTTGGTGAATTAGGAGATTTGGGTGGTACCCAACTAAAAGTAAAAATCAGGTAGCGGTTGTTTGGATTGGTAGCAGGCTTGGACTTGGGTTTTTAATCTACATGAAATTCAGTTCAGGTTTGGGTTTGGTCTTGACCCAGGTGGCTGATTCTATATATGATAGTGTATAATGCTTGCCAAACTCAGTATATTATGCCTACGTTGGTAATTTTTTATAAAAATCCCCTCCATATATTTGAACCATCTTCATTTTTCCTATCCAATCTCATCACTAAAATCACTTCAAATAAGGCCCCTTTTCTTCTCTTTTTTTTTTATAATCAGTTAGAATTGATCACGGATTATGATAGAGGTAAGCCTGAAATGGTGAAAGGAATTGCAGAAACCAAGTTGCTGCAAGTAGGACCTTATAATTTAATTGGTCTTTGTCATGTTTGTTGGCCTAAACTGGTTCAGAAGTTCCGTGATTGTAGTAGATAAGGAGTCATTCTGCCACCATCCTTTGGAGTGGATGGAGAGATTTTAGGGATGAGATGATAAAGAAGATTCAAGGGGATGGAGAGATTTTAGGGAAGATTGGAGGGAATAGAGAGATTTTAGGAGATTTGAGGAGATATAACTTTTTAAGGGTCCCTTGTTTTTCTTTTCCCTTTGTATTTAGAGAATTTTCAGGGGTGAGGTGGCACCCTCCACAGCCCACCTCCCCCTTTGATTTTTTTTTTATTTTTTTTCTTTTGTATTTCTCTGAAAGGAGAGACTTTTTAGGGATGAGGTGGCACCCCCACAGCCCACCTCTCCTTTTGCTTTAATATATATAATTATATTACTTCTTTCCACAAGCACCAAAAATCTTCAAATTACCCATCCTTCCATTTCCCTCTTTCTTCCCACACATATCTTCTCCCCTTTCTTCCCACACACAATTCACAACCGGACCTCTCCACATCTCCGGCATCTCGGTCTCTCTGGCATTCTTCAGACGTTCGCAGTCGTCTACACCATCTCATTTTCCAAAGGTAAATGTTGCTCTCTGTGAGACCCCACCCCTGGTGGGCCCTCAATGTGAATTTGAATACTATATATTAGCTTAAGTATTTTAATTATATTAATTATGGGACTTAGTGAGGGTAATTATGTATTTTCCTAGGGTTAGTCTAATGGTGTAATTAGTAGAGTCAATAGGGGGTCTTTTGTTATTTTTAGAGTTAGGGAGTTTGTTAGAGGCCCTAGCTAGAGTTTTGTATTTACTCTAAGGAGTTTGCACCAAGAATCTTCTAGAAGCCCACCTAAAGACCTAAATACCCTCTACCCTAATCCTAATCCTATTATAACCCTAAGGGCATTTTTGTCCATAACCCAAAAACCCAACCTATATAAACTAAACCCTCCCCTGCCCTAACAACTACTGTTCATCTCCTTTCCTCTCAAGTTCCAATCTCTTCTCTCTTCTTCTTCCCCAATTCCCTCCAACGAACCCTCATCTCTCTTCCAATCTCTCTCTCTCTCTCCCTCGCCCCAGAAATCCCTGACAGAAGGCCAGCCGAGATCGACCTGCACCGTAGGAGCAACTGCTGAGACCCTTCCTTTTGGTTTCCCTGTGGTTTTCTCTCTCTTTTCCTTCTACCTTCAATCGATCAAGGCAAGTGCACTGTGCTAATAGTCTAGATGGCATGTTTTCCTTCCTTGATTTGCAGTTAGATTCCCAAATTGCAATTTATATGAGTAGATCGACCTCTGAGCTTGTCTGTTTGGTTCCTTTGGCCATTGATGGATGGGATTACCTCATTTGGATGATCAATGGCCGGTTGATGATTGATGGATGATTATTCCGTGTTTTCGCTTCTGTACTGGTCGGTGGAGGAACCCAAGAGAATTGGGTCGCAGTGATGGGTTTCCGGAGATGGAATGACGAGATCCCACCTCGTTGTGTTGTGATCGGGATCGAAGTGGGACCACCCCTGGTAGATCAGGACCCTACATCTATGTGAGGGGCCCTGGGCGACCATGGGGTGCGACCTGATCTGGATTTTGATCAGAGGTGGACCACCATCCTCGTGCATGACGAAGAGAAGTTGTGTTCGGTCGCAGAACTGGGTTCTGTAACAGAGCACAACACTGATAGGAGAGATGGACAGAGTCCAGCGATGGCCGAGCTCAGCACTTGCAGGGCCCAGCGGTTGCCGAGCTCAGCATTAGTGCAGCTCAGCAACTGCCGAGCTCAGTACTGGCCGAACTCAGCGATGGTTGGACTCAACACTAGCCGAACTCAGAGTTCTGCCAAGCATAATGGTTAGGCAGAAGACTGCGTTTAGCCGAACTAAGTGTCTAGGCCGAGCTCTGTGTCTAAGCCGAGTCCAGTGTTACGGCCGAGCTCAGTGTTATGGCCGAACTCAGTGTTTAACTGAGCTCAGCGCCAGACCGGGTTCCGTGCCAGACCGGACTTTGAGCTTTAGCCGAACTCAGTGCTTAACCGAGCTGAGAGCTAAACCAACCTCAATGCTCTGCCAAGCCCAATGCATTTTCCCGAACTCAGCTGGGTGACCGAACTGAGCTAGGCCCTTTGCCGAGCTGAGCTGGGTGGCCTAACTGAGTATTCAATTGAGCTCTATTGCTTAGCCGAACTCCGAGATGGATTTCCAAGAAGGCGGGATTTCAACAAAGGAGACTAGAACCTGGGACATTTCCTCCAGCCAGAATTCCTAGTGCGCACGGCCAACCACCCAGGCCAGGGGGTTAGCCGAACTCACAGGATGTCCTGGACGAGTAGGCCTTGCCTGCAGGATGTTTCACCTTTCCTGATCACAGTGTGCCGAGCTGACCACCCAGGCCAGGAGGTCGGCTGAGCACACTGTGTACAGTGACGATCCCCAGATTCTAATTTCTATTGTTGCAATCATATGTAGGGCCCACTGACCATTCAAATAGACTTCCATCACTGTGCCAGCCACGAGTCAATGGTACGGCTCAACCTTGACTCGTGGGGTCCACTAATTAAAGTCCATGTTATGTAATCTAAGGTGATTCGACCTTTATACGTTACCAAATGATGCACATAACTTCTAAGCACCAAACACAGTGTTCCTTAGCATCTGTGGTTTCACTTAAAGATCAAATTACCTGGGATAGACCTGAATCTAATGTGGATCATTTACTTAGGATGGACCGTTGATATCTCCCTTTGTTGTACTTGGAGATTCATCTCCCTCATATTATGACTATCACTCTATTGTCCTTATTATTGCTTATACCTGTTAATTAAATGGAAAATGGAGGACCTAAACCTAGGACTACTTAGAGGTGACCCGGTAATATAATTGGGTGAATATTGACCCGTGTCTGTGGCTAGGCGGGCCCTTTTTATGGCCTAAGTCGGATGTGAATTACCCTAGAATGGAGAGGTTAGATTGTATGGGCTTCTGACCCATTATGGTTGTAAATGGATCATGTGTCATTGAATATGGACTTGTATCTCACATGGACTGTTATAGATCAGGCCATGTATTTGGTGGGCCTTGGTATGGATCCAATGATGGAATTAGACTTGGACTATGATCCACAGTTTATATTGAGTACTTGGACCTCTTAGGGACTTTTGTTAGGACCTTGTTCACGCAAGGTAAAGCCTAGACAGACACAGACCTTTATTGATTCCGAGTCGGCATAGACATTCACTCAGTTGATTTAAGCTCAGCCAGTTGGATTGATCATCTCTGGTAGGAGCTATTGAGATTTGATGTGGGGCTATCATGATGAGCATTGTTGGAGACGGACGGTGCGATACCGAGTCCGGTCTCAGTGTGTGTTGATGGATGATGTTAATTGCGGGGCTAGATAATCCCCAGCACTGTGAGATTTTCCCCGCCGCGACTGTGTTCAGTATGGGAGGGCCGCGACATAATATCCTGCGGTATCCAGCTTGTGTGAGTGTGCCATTTTGTGTAGATTTATTTTATTATGTTCATTCTGATTCTATTTGTTTATCGTGCTCAACTGCCTAGAATCTGTACCATTGCTACTCTCTTAACTTTATTACTGTCTCTACTCATTTGATGCATACATTCTATATTATTAGCTTACTGTGACTTGCCAGATCTTTAGATCTGACCCACTCTTGGTGCTTAGGTCTTGACCCCGAGTTCGAGGGCGATGCGTTCGCACTCGTTGAGGTGCCCGTAGCAGGCGACTACGGATGGGGGCCGGCCGACCATGAGGTCGAGCCGGAAGGTGGAGAGCCGACACCAGCTGCAGGGGTTTGAGCGTTCTTTTGTTTAGGGTTTTTGAGAGATTTTTGTTGTGAGACGGGTAGTGATAAAAATATGTAATTAAACTTGATTTGTTATCACTATACATTTAGGCTGGACTTCAGCCCATCTACATTTGACATATATACGATGATACCTTATGCTTCCGCTATCTCTGTATGGCTTCCGCTTATAATACGCTTCCGCAATAATAACTGTTGTTACATTATTGTTCAAAAAGTTTTAAATTGGACCTCACTGCGGACCTACGATCTTGGAAGTTCTCGGATTTTTCGGGAAGTAGCGCGCCAATTTCGGTACTTTGACGATCTTCTCGGTATCCGGAATTGGGGCGTTACACTCTCCAGTCTCCACCATTACCATTTCATTCTTTTTCCCCATTTCTTCTTTACCATTTCATCCACCTTAGATTACATTTTTTTCATGAAAACTTATTGTGGGGGATAGATTCGCATTCAATGTAAGCTTTTACAAACAATGGTACTGTTTTTTATGCATTTGGGCTGATTTTAATGTCTTATTGTAGCAGAAATCGTGACTGTTCGGTATTGTACTTCCGAACATAAAACATATGTTCGGTACTGTACATCCGAACATGTGCATTCGGTTTAGACCGGAAAGACCGTACATATCGGGACCTGCAATTAGTTCCAAGCGAGAAAAAATTAAAAAAAGTGGCAAAAATGCGAAAAAATAACAAAGAAACGAAGGAAGATGGAATGAAAAAAGGCACAATTTGATAGTTGATTTCTTCCTTCATTGCAGTAGAAAGCCTTAGAAATTGAATTAAAAAAAAAGATAAAGTACAAGAAGAAAGAAAGATGAAGGAGATGGAGGAAGATGAGTTGCCCAAAAGAGCAGAAAATGGAGGAAGATGAGTTTCCCAAAACCTTTGTACGAGGGAAGTGGAGAGTGAGATCGGTGGGAGAGTGAGATGGGTGGAAGAATGAGATAGGAAAGAAGATGAGCTTGTGTGAAAAGAGAAAATATGTTTTCAGTTTTTGTGGGATAATGATATTTTGATCATTTTATAAAGGGGTAAAAATGTAATAAAAAACAAAACAAATTCCTTAGTGGGAAAAGTAAAAATTTGTGTGCCAATAACAGCACTCTTATTCAAATGGGTGGAGACAGTGAGGATTACATCATGCTCCTGGTTATATATGGTTGTTGATAAGCTGGCTTTGGACGAGACTTACCCATTGTATGCCCAACTCTCCTTATGATTGTAGAGTCTGGCTCGTTGGATATAAATGCATGTTTAGGCCCTGCCTAAACAGAGCTGAACCTAGACCAAATCTGGGCCAGATTTAAGCCCATTGTCAAACTCAAATCTGGGCCTAGATACATGTTTAGTCCTCCATATTGATGTTCTCATATGGATCTTCAACCAATATCAATACTCCCTTCTTTTGATAAAATCCACTTTTAGTGGGCAAACAGTAGACTGATAAATATTGCATCTGATCACATTGCATAAATAGGTTCTCTATGCTTTCAGGAGGGGCCCACAGACTAGCCCCAGGGCAGGCATAGAAAATCCTGAAAATTAATTGATAGAGTGGATCAGGTCCGTCCATCTTCTATTAGAAAATCACAGCCCGTGAAATCTTGCTTCTGGAGTTCATTGAACAACAGCGATTGTCAGGATCATCAACATCGTCTTCATATTTTGGCCATCTATGGTGGGACCCACCATCTTTTCATCCCACTTACCAAGTATAGACTCCCAACATATTATCTAGCCATTGATTTAATAATATTAAAGTCTAATGGCATCTTAATTAAAGATTTTCTTGAAATTCAACGAGTGAAAAATTGTGTTCATGCCGGATCATGCCGGTATTCATGGTGCGGGCTGGGCCCAGTTGAAGAAATCGGCCTGACTTAATAAACACAAGCCCATATCCGGCCTAAGCCTAACACAGGCCGTAAATGTCAACCCGAACAGTCCAGCATATCGGCTTTTTAGTAATTCTTTGTACAAACTTACCTCTAAATTACAAGCAGGCCGAACTGAGCTTGGCTTTGAGCTTCTTATCCCTTGATCAAAGCCCGGCCCATGAGCACCCCTATCCATTGATGAAAGTTGGGCCAATGTGGGTCCCACAAGGGGGGATTGTACTTGCAACGCTAGTAGGAGAGCGTTACCCACCACTACGTCAGGGGAAATTCTATATGCACCATCTCCTATTGCTGAGCACACCCACATTCCTCTATGAACAGTTAAATCACTGTTCATAGAGGGATGTGGGTGTGCAGCAATCACTGTTCATGGATGTGGGTGTGCTCAGCAATTTTAGGGGTGCATGTAGAATTTCCCCTGCATCAGACCCCGGTTCAAAAACCCTACCAAAACCCTTGTTGGATTCTTCCAAGTATGAGCAGAGTGGAGATTTCAAAAACCCCAACACTACTAACACAAGGCACTCCAACAGAAAAAAGTTTCCATCTTTCTGTCGAATAGAGGTCGGCACGTCTGCAGAGCGGCCAATACATCGGAGAGATCTCAGCTATCTCTCTCTCTGCTTTCTTCCTCTTCCTCATCCTTCTCTCTCACCCCTTCTCCTCGCAGGTATGAATATGATCTTCCCTCTTTTCTCTCTTTCTATATTCATATATGTATGATACATCTCTCATTATTTTCAATACAATTTCGTTGTATGAGCATCTTGGGGTACTTATACGGCTTGGGTTTCTGACCCATCAAGCAAAATGCATTAAAGCACTCCATTTTATCCCTTTTTTTCATCTCTCTATGTTTGGAGACGACCAAAAAGCTACTTTTAGACTTGCTCCCCTCCGCTTTATTTGTTTAATTGTTTTGGTTTTCTGTTGATGGGTTTTTAGTATTGGTATTCTGTTGATTTACAAACAGTGCATATCTTATGAACTATGTAACAATTTCTGCAAATTGGAATTGCGAGGGCGATGTGGATTTGCTGAATAGGTACCTTCTGTTCGTGACATCAGTTCACTTGGTGTGAAAAATATCATCTCACCCATTTGAATTTTAGTCTGGGGGATTTCTGAATTTGATGTATTTGCTAAGTTAGAAGCTTGATTCTGCTAAATTAGTGGTCCACATTTGCAAATTTAATTTGTTGCAGTAGTGAATTATAGTGAAGCTAGGGTTACACTTAGTTCAGAGGGAGTCCAATGATTTTGAAAATGACGTACTAGAGCATGGATGGAGGACAGGACAACCCATTTCAAGCACAAAGAAAAGAATGGAACTGTAATGATGAAGTGAAAAAACATCTTTAACAATTGGCTGTCTGCATTTCAAACAAATGGTACAAGACTGCAAGCTTTACAATGTCATCCTCCAATGCCTGCAAGACTTGGTACTCTGAGTCAGCTACACTAGAAGTTTAATGTTGTAACACAATGAAGCATCTCCCGCTTGTTCATAGGCGAGGAAATAAATGACCCTTAGGGAGGATCAGAGTTATAACCTTATCCTTTGATTTATGCCTTGCAAATAGACAGTGAAGAAAGAGATTAATACTATCTATGTTCAATTTACATGCGGTAACCTAACCCTTTGATGTATGCTGTGCAAATAGACGGTTAAGGAAGAGACAACGAATTATAATACGAATGTCACATATGGTTACCTGAAACATTATGAAGTTTTCCTATTTTTCTTATTTTAATGATTTCTCATGGGCTTCCCTTTTTTTTTTTCTCTCTATGTACGGGAACTGGATCACAAATGATAATAAATGATGTTTTGGCCGGGAAAACCTTGAATTCATTTCATGTTTTCGAAGGTATTCGTGTGCATGGGATTTCCTGCAACAAACTGCCGGTCATCTGCAACACTTGCTTTCAAGATTGCAATATTTGGAGAAAGGAGAATTCAGCTATTTAGCCTGCATTTTGACACGACCTTGGACTATCAAATTTTGCAGAACACATGTTTCCAATTGACACTAATCCTTGCGTTACCAAAGTTTAGTCACTGGGTTATGGATGTTTGCTTCTTGAAGGTGAAAATAGGTCATTGTTGTCACTATCTTTCTTGTCTTCTTTCGGATAGTTTTCTATTTGAATGGTGTAATATATCTCACATTTTCCTATTTGGATGCTTCTTATCTGGTGGTGGGTTGTTAGTCGGAGGACCACGTGCTTTGTGACCGCGACCGTGACAGTCATCTAGCAGTGGGACTCAGCAACAATTCTCTCTGTCTCTGGGATGTTTCTAGATTCCATCTGGTTCTTGAAGTACAATGTGCAGGTTAGTTGTTTCAAAAAGCTAGAATAAAGGGTTCATTCTGCCCTTCTTTTTGTTGGGTATTGGATCATAAGCATGTGCATGAAATCAATCATGGTCTTTTCCTTTCATAAACAACCTATTCCAGGGCTGATATTTCATAACATACAAAATGAAGGTAGGAGCACATTTTATTTTGTATCATGGGTATGAAGTAAAAAAAAAGTGATTTGATTTTCATCCATGGTGCTAAAGGGTTTTCTTGGTTTCATGGACTCTTCAAACCAAATAAAATACTGTATCAGTTGGAATTACTTCTGGAGGTTAATTTTGTCCGTGCTTCCTTGTGGAAGCAGATTTTGACTTTGGTTTCTGGGGCTCAAGTAATCTATAAGATTGATTTAGATGGTCTCAGCACGTTACGAAGCATGAAGAATTTAATTGCTCTTACCTTGTTGTTCTATTGTTCTGGCAATTTAAGGACAGTAGATTACTTAATATAGAATGCTGATTTTCACCGGAGTAATGTTCCATCTTCTGCCAGTTCAGTAGAAGTTTGCAATCATCATGATTCTTCTTGCAGCAAGGATAACCAGCCTTGTGAGAAGCACTATATGGCCATTACTTTGAGTAGGCTCAATGGACACGAAGGTTCAATTTTCCGCTTAGGGCATGTTTGTGTAGCCCATTTCCACGGAATAGTTGACGGTTTTCCGCGGAAAACATACTTTTCATGCGTTTGGTGCGGTAGTTTTCCGCGGAATCACTTTTTTGCCACATCAGCTTTTTCCTTCCTTACCATGGAAATGGACTTCCCATGGGGGGGTATGGGAAGTCTATTTCCACAGAAAATTGGCCCTCCTTTTATAAACTCCATTTCCTACCCATTTCCTACCAAAGAGTAAACACTTATTTTTTTGGAAGGAATCCGCAGCCGCACCAAACAACATTGCCACTAATTCATCGAGGAAAAACTTTTTGCACCAAACATGAATTTTTTACTTCCCCGGAAAACCTTTTTCGAGGTATTTAAAAACTATAGAATTTGATGATGTGGCAAATTCTTCTTTCCATGGAAGTTACATGTACACAAACGTGCCCTTAGCTTGGTCCCCTGATGGATCTAAACTGACATCTGTTTCTGATGACCGTAGGTGGGTTAGCTTCTTATTGCATTCTTCCTTGATTTATTCATTTCATTGTTGATGTTCTATCAGTTTTTTTACCTTAGCTTTAATAATTGATCTGTTTCTGATGAACATAGGTAGGTCTTCCTTTGTTTTTTATTTTCATCTTTGATGTTCTATTATTCTTTGTACTTTAGCTTTAATAATGACAACAAGAAATTTGTGGTTTCCTTGTTAGAGCAGTGCTCGTGTTTGGACGATTAATGCTCAGAGGAAAGAATCTGGTGATCTGGAGGCCCTTGAAGCTAATGTTTCAGTTACATAATGCTAGAGTTTGGGACTGTTATATCTCTGATTCTGTAAGCTTTACGTTGACATTATTTTTAACCATTTCGTTCATGTTATTTTTCCAAGGAGAGTCGTTCTACTATTATTGGTGGCCATCTCCATCTTGTTAGTAACTAGAAACAAACACGCCAAATGACTATATGTGGACAGAAACATGTCGACCTCAGGGATTCGAGATACCATGTTAATACTTGAAACACCAAAAGCTCAAGCTGTGAGTGAATGATTGAATAATGTATTTCAAAGGGTCCTAACGGCCCCCCTCCTGTGTGGGGCTCTGACGTTTACAGAAACACGTCAAATGACCATACGTGAACAAAAACATGACCCCAAGATTCGAAGTTTCAAACACACGACCCCCCGGCTCTGATACCATCTTTAGTTGCTAACCAATACACCCAAAATGCCTAGGCGTCAAAGGTTTACTACTTAACACCCCCCACCCCGAGCAGGACTCTGCTTGGACCCAAAGCATGCACAAGACGCGGCATGGGGTCTTTTTGCCTTGTGCACATGTGCCCGCACACAAGATGCGGCATGGGGCATTTTTTGTCCTCCGTGGATTCGAACTCGGGATGTGTTGGCTCTAATACCATGTTAATAACTAGTAACACCAAAAGCTCAAGCCATTAGTGAACGACTGGAGAATGCATATCAAAGAGTCCTAACAACCCCCTCACATGTGGGGCTTTGCACGTGGGCAAAAAACACGCCAAATTAGCTTTTGGTGTTTCTGGTTATTGACATGGTATCAGAGCCAGGGGGTCGTGCGTTCAAAGCCCTGGGGACATGTTTTTGTTTATGTATGGCCGTTTAACATTTTTTTTGTCCACGTGCAGAGCCCCACACGTGAGGGGGACTGTTAGGACCCTTTGATATACATTATTTAGTTGTTAACTGACAACTTGAGCTTCTGGCGTTACTGGTTATTAGCACGTCTTACTGAACTGATACCATTGCATTGATAGAATCGTTCTCTTCGACTCTGGAAATAGGCATTTTGCAGTAGAAATTTTTAACCCATTTGTTGATGCCTTTAGTTTATATATGGATACTCTACTCCTTGTCAATAATCTATTAATCTGTGCAAAATCCTATTTAAAAATAGTGCTTTTTGCAGAAAGACCATGCATGGCTGTTTTGACATATGTACAGGCTATGATGCCCAAATACAACATTGATACCTCGGGGACATGGCATGGACACGGATTTTACACGTAAAAAGTGAAGAATCAATGTTGAAGGAGGAGGTTATTGGTGCATAAACAGGTGGCCAATCGATTCCTCATTTGATCAATGAAGGAGGTGATTTGGCAAAGTAAAATTGCAAGATCTAAGATTATCCATGGTCAGAATTATATTGGATACAGCTGGCCAATATGTAGTTTTAACTCTAGTAGGAGGTTTTACCAAAAACAAACTCTAGTGGGAGGTAGAGATTTCTAAACTTGTTTGGAGGGGAAATGAAAAGTAGATTTGTTCCTGACATCCACAAAAATGGATGGTGCGTTGGTGCACCAGACTTTTTAATTGTTCTGTATCTTTATTGTGGAACGGACTCGGTCAAAACCATGTCTGACATGATGACTTGGTGGAGATTCATGAGTATGAGACTCAGCTGAATTCATGCAACTCAGTAAGAATAAAGTTGATTTGGACTTGGCTGTTTTTTAAAACCCTGATCTTTAGATTCATCTTTTTGGCTGCTAGATCTTCTTCAATGGATATTTATAATCAGTTGCACCTCACTATTTTGTGTTTCTCATAGAAACATTATTCTACTGTGTTCAGAAGAAGTGCCGAACATACTATTTAAAAAAAAAAAAAAAAAAAAACGAAGTGCTGAACATGCAGGACGTTTACTGTAATTGTTAGTCATCTGTCATAGCTGGTTTATTGTTAGTTTGTATAACTGACCTCCTCTGTATCCTATGTGAATTTGCTTCAGGCAATAATTACTGCTGGGGACGACTGTACCTGCCGTGTATGGGGATTGGATGGGAACCAGCTTCTGATGGTTGAGGAACATATGTAAGTTCCAGAAATGGATTCTACATTGGGGATATTAGGATCTTTAAGAAAAATTAATATAGGCTTAATTTGGCTTAGAAAATAATAACTAATTGTCAGGTAATTTATCTTTGGCTTGCCATATCATCCTTGGTGTTATTTTGTGGGGAGAACACTGAAAAGTCTGATGTTTGCAGTGCTTGGAATTATTCTTGAGAAAATTGGAAGCACAATTTTATGTGCTCCACAAACTATAAACCACCTTTGGAACTGTTTTGAATCTCATTTCCGTAAAATTAAGTGGCTCATAAGTATTTTGTTTAAAGATACAGGTATATGAGGACCTTTAAAAAACTGAATACATTAGGCTGTGTTTGGCTTCGAATTGGACGTGAGAAAACTAATATATATATATATATATTTATCATTTTAGGATACTTGCGCTGCTCTTACCATGTCAATGTTTTTTTTCTTCCTTTTTTTTTGTGAGGAAAATACAGAAATATCTAATACTGCATGCAGGGCTTACAATTATCCTTAAAATTGTGAAAGCTGAGTTGTATGTGCTTCACATCTATACATAGCCTTAGGAAATGTCTTGAATATCGTTTTTCTAAAATTCAAGTGGCTCATAAGTATTTATTGAAAGTTGCCTGGCTAAACTACCTTTTAAACACTCCCACTTTTACGGTGGAAGAGGCATATGGCGATGTTTGTATGATCCAAGCTCTTCACTTCTCATCACTGCTGGATTCGACTCTGCAATAAAAATACATCCGCTGCCTGTTGCTTCATTTCGGAGCACAATTGACAAGGATGGAACCACGGAAGAGTTCAAAGATTGGACAGAGATCATCACAATTCCTACTCTGAACCTATCAGAACAATTTGGGCTCATGGACAGGTGCATCGGTTAAATATTTTTATTGTGTTCTCTCTTAGGCTGTTGATTTACTAAGTCAGGAAACTCTCAAAATGTTCTAATCGGTGTTATACTTTCATACTACTAATGGGATGTTTTAGTCTAAAGTTTCAAGTTTCAGTATTTGAGCTCTTATTATTTGATCTGATTTGTGTTTTCTTTTTCAGCAAAAGTGAATATTTACGATGCTTGTGTTTTGCTCAAGAAGACATCCTTTATGTTACCACTAACCATGGTTATTTATATCATGTTAAAGTGTCAGCTGGGAATGTAAAATGGTATGATGAAAAGGTGCCCGCTATTTGTATGGATTTGTTATCCACAAATTCATCTAATTCGCATGCGGATGTGGATGACTGGATAGCTACTGGAGATGGTAAAGGAAACACAATGGTTGCTGGAATCATAAATAGTGATTGTAACCCTAACCCTAACGTAGTTACCTCATTTACCTGGACTGCGGAAAAGGAGAGACAACTTTTAGGAACTTATTGGTGCAAGTCATTGGGATGTCGATAATGGCCGTTCTATATTCTTCTTAGTTGTTATTCACGAAGGAGTTATGAACTCCACATCAGTTGATCTTGTTTTCATCATGTAGTTACCTTTTCACTACTGATCCTCGAGGGAAAATAAAATTATGGAGATTAGATATTGCCTTTGCTGATGGTACATGCATGGATTGCAAGGCGTCATTACTTGCAGAATTCACATCATCTTTTGGAATGCGAATTATGTGTGTCAATGCTTTGTTCGAGGAAGAGGTAAGTCTTTTTTTATTCCTTCATAATTCTGATTTGGTTTACTTGATCTCATTTTCACATGACATATATGTTATTGAGTTGGCTTGAGTATGTAGGCTTTAAGATGGAATTATTTATAGGATCATCCAGTTTGATGATTGACCAGTAGGAGCTGATTCATAAAACCTGTGGCTGAACAAGAGAGTAGGAAAATTTGACTCTTTACTAACAAATTTATTTCTTAAGCACTCTTTCTTAATTCATCTTGGACTCCTTATGTAGCCAATAGCATCACTTTCCTATCAAGTTCGGTCTCTTGAACAAAAAAAAATAAAAATTGAAAGGAATGACCAAATAAAATTTATATGGCCAGGGTTCTAGTGCAAAAGCACATAAGATTCCATATTTTTTGGTGTCCGGCACATGTGGGACCCTATTGATCTGTCATGGATCCCTGTCTTGGTTCTTCTCAAGATTCTGTGTCTGCATCATTGATGCCCTCCTCTCGAATGATAATTATTAGTTTTGGGTTTTCTTTGAGTAGGATTTTGTACTGATTAATTCTTCTGTTGCATTAACTATTTATGCTTTGGTCTGATCTCTGCTGAGGTAGAATTCTTTAGTCAATTTGAAGTTGGCAAGAAATGTTTTCCCACCGTCAACAAGAGCTCTGTGTTTGAAAATCTCACTTATTGTATCTCATATGCTGTTTTAATTGATGATTTAATGTATTTTTTGTAGGTGTTGGCATGCGGCGATCAACATGGTAATCTTATCATGTTCCCATTATCAAAGGGTTTGCTACTGACAGCTTCAATCAAGTCAGATGAGAAGATATCTTCACTAGCTTATTTTAAAGGAGCTCATGGGATTTCAAGTGTGGCTAGCATCTTGATTGCCACACTGCATTTCAACCAAGTCAAAATCTGCTCAGTGAGTTTTAAAACTGAACCATCAAGAGTTAGGATTTTAATCTGTTACTTCGTGTCACCATTTTTCTTGATTTTCTTTTCTAGACTGGAGGAGATGGTTGCATATGCTATTTTAAGTATAACAAAGATTGGCAGACTTTGAAATTTATGGGGATGAAGCAAGTGAAAGAACTAAGTTTAGTTCAATCCATCTTTGCTAAAGCAAGCTCTATGAAGGACTTCACACAGAGTAATTATGCAGTTGGTTTTGCATCAACGGACTTCATCATATGGAACTTGGTCAATGATACAAAGGTGTTGTAATGGCATATGACATGTTTAATTCAAATGATATCATTGCTTATGTATGATATTAAAGTCCCTCAGTATTAAATTTGGCAGGTTTTACAAATTCCATGTGGTGGATGGCGGCGTCCTCATTCTTATTTTCTTTGTGATACTCCAGAAATTCAGAGCTGCTTTGAATATTTAAAGGTTTGTGTATGCAAATTTTTTTCAGTTGTGCCATAAAAAAGGAAAAAGAAAAAAAAACTTGGCTGTTTCATGAGTACAGGTGTGTACGCATCAGTCACACCCGGTGAGCTTATACCCGTGATCCTTTTTGAGTTTTTATTCTTGGGGGCCCACCTTAATCGATCCAATCCGTTCACAAACATCAACCCCTCATGAATTGGCATCAATCCAAATTTTACATTGTTCCAAACATTATTCACCATTGGATTTTATCATAACAAAATTGCAAGGTGTATGGCCATCAAACTTTGAGGACTTAAAACTAAGGTTCATTATCATTTGATTGGCAAGACATCTCGTATTCCCCTCTTCTAGGCCCAAACCCTTCCACGAGTGTGCCTCCCTCAAGTGTCATGAATCCAGGTGTGCCCCACTGGCGGAACTACTTCCTTTTTTTTTTTTTTTTTTTTTTTGGGTGGGGGGGGGGGGGTGGTGGTTGGGTTTGGTTTGGTTTGCAGGCATTGAAAACCGCTTGGCATTTTGAAAATTCTATATATATTTTTACGTAGGAACCCTCCAAATTTTCAGAGAAACCACCAAATATTTTGAGAACTCAATGCATTTTTACGTACCCCCACCCCCAAAGAATTTTTTTTCAGTGGCCCCTCGAGGAAGATAGTGGCAGACCCCACTGGAAGGGGTCCTTTTTGGGGGAAAAAAAAGCCCAGGCGCCTTAGAGAAGACTTACACACGCGCACACATCATTTTCATGGACAGCACGCACAGACACATCATTTTCATGGAACAGCCTAGAGTGGGGTCTACCTGGAAGCATGACAAGATGAAGGGGGCAGGGGGTTTGAAAGTTCTTCCCATGACCTTCCCGTGTGCAATAAAATGATGTCCATCTGATCATGGGATTTACATTTTGAAGACATGAAAATTGCCCATGTCTTAGCCAGTAGATAAATTTGAATGGGTGCCAAATTTGCATGATAAAAACTCTGATTAGGCTGATTTTTGGTATATCGCTAATCCATGCATAGTCCTTTCAACATTCACATGAATGGTGGTGGCCTAGGATCTACTGCACTGAGTGGCAACTGATTGTCGCTCAGGATAATTCCTCCCATGCCCATAGGCATGTCCTTTTTTTCCATCTTTCCGTTTATATTCCCTTCATTGATACTTCTTTTGCTCTCTTCCAGAATCAAACTATTCATATTCATAGGCTCTGGGTGCCAGTCAGCAAGAGGATCGCTTCCCAGGGTTCTGCACTTGCAATTTCATGGAAGAGAGATACATTCCTTATGTTTCATATCTGTTGGGATGGTATTACATTCAAATGAAGATGCTAATCACTTTCTCAGACTAAGTTGGATTGCAGCTGGATGCAAAGACGGAACTGTAAGATTGACAAGGTATTTCTTATATGCTTTGCATTTTGAAATGTTATATTTAACCAGTTTAGAATGCAATTGGACGGCCCTTTTAAAACAAAGATTTGGATTTGAGATTTCTTTGTGATATTCTAGGTTTGTCTTTTCAATTAGTAAGTCTTAAGATTCATTCCAGGAAAAGATGAAGAATTAAACTAACATGTCCTTTGCCCCTGTTGCAAAGGAGTTGACCATCTGTCGAATACTTTTCTCTTTGAAGTTAGAAAAATGGACACTGAAATAGCAATTTTGAGCCCTTTTAAGCCATTTACTTGGTACTATGGCTATGCTGTTACCTTTGCTATTTTACCCCTGACCCGTCTAATCTTCTCTTCAAGTATTGTTAAGGGGTGACCTGTGACACTTTTTACAGAACAAAGATAATTATTTCCCATTGTATTATCTTGCTTTGGGAAACATGGTAATTGTTCTAAACTGACAGAAAGCTCATGACCTACCTCCTTGTTCCTCTGGTCCATTTTCTGTTTAATCTTCCTAGGATTTGGGGCTTTGTCTGTATCTCACACTGGGTAGTACTCATGCAACTTTGCAGTTAACATTCCTATTCAATATATGCTGCTACTGTTTATGAAAAATGGCCTTAGATGGACGTGGCATCCTTATGTTTGTGTGTGAGCAGCTCTTACTTAGTATTCCTATTATTTTTCCTATCTGAATGAGTTCCTATTTCATTTTCAAGATGTGCTCCATGTTTTACCTGATAAACACATTTCGTTTCTTAACTCAAGATTCTGAGACAGATTTAGTGCTCATTGAAAATGGCTATCTGAAATCAACATGTGCAAAATGTTGCAGGTATACTCCTGATGTTGACAGTAGGTCGGTATCCAGGTTGCTTGGGGAGCATGTTGGGGGATCATCTGTGAGGTCAATATGCTTCATATCAAAGATACACAGAGCTACATTAGGCCAAACCTACATTCCTTGCCAAAAGCTTGGATGTGATGCTGTCCCAGTTAACAGGGATGATCCCTTATTACTCATTTCTATTGGTGCAAAGAGGGTTTTGACTTCTTGGCTTCTTTGGAACAAAAGTCACAAGGAAGAAGCAGATGTGGGGTGCTTACAAAAGCTGAGAATTTATATAGTCATCTATCAGAAGAATGCACCGCAGTTTTTTTCCAATGGCTCTCCACTCACATGCCACCTAAGTTTGCTGAGGGTTTAGGGTTCGAGATCTCTAAATTGGTCCACTCAATCAATCAAACCGAAAGTGTGCAAAAAAACAATAATCTATGCAGCGGAAATAAAATCACAAGCACACACCACAAGGACACCAAATTTAAGGTGAAAAATCCAAACCGGGTAAAAAAACCACCGATCCGTACTGGATTTAATCAAACACTATGAATCTCGCAATTACAAGAAACTCAGATTTCTTCCCTAAATATCCCCTATCTAAAGACTGAAGTTACCTTGTGTCGCATCACGCTTCAACGACATCACATCGTTGATTGCAACAGATCCAGCGCTTGACTCCTCAAATCTTCTACGCAAGAAGATGATCTTATACAAGGGATGCAGAAGAAACTTGCTCTCGAGAGTACTTGGCAGCACAACTCTTCAAAAATCTCTAGAGAAAACTTCTCTCAATCAGATCATTAATTCAGAACTTGAGAGATGATCTTGTGTCTTTCTCTTCCCTTTGGGTTGTGAGAAACACCCAATATATAGCCCCTAATTCGTGCTTAAGACTCCTTATTATAATCCTCTTAGAAAAGAAGTCCCTCTCAAACTTTATCACAAAGTCTGGAATCAACTGGGCTCCAGCGCGTACCCTCGCTATAGCGAGGTGGAGTCTCGCTATAGCGAGACCATGTTCTGTCTCAGGACGGAACTTTGCAACCGTCTGGATTGCTTTTTTTTTTTTTTTTAAACAGCAGCCTTCAGCCTTCAGCAGCCTTTGTTGACTTTAATCCCGTCACCAATATTCTAACAGAAACCCTCTCAAGAGACATCTTTTTTACAATCACATAGGACCCTCCATGATGAATCCAACTCCTCACAATCATTAACCACCCATGTTTTAGCACTCCCCATAATTTAGTCCTGATCCAAATTATAAGATCACATTTGAATTGAGTTTCTTAAATAATTTTAGTTAAAAACCATTAAACTCTAAGTTAAGCCCATAAATCAATGATTGTGATGACCTGATTGAGATGATTTATGTATAAATCATATCCACAATGATAACTTTCCATCATACTATGCTCCTATAATTTTAGTTGGCCTATATAGATCATAAGGCTTCAGATTAGGGACTTTTAATTTGGGTCTAAGTTGGGCCGAGGGAACAATATCTGTTTTCAATGAACTCGGACCGTGGATGTCGGTTAAATTCAATTCACATGACATCCTAATTGGTAAATACCCACTGCTAAGCAGTTCATGTTGCAGATTGAATGGGTATATTACTTTCATTGACTTCTAGTCAATAAAAGATTCTCTCTCATGGAAGTGCCTGTTAAATGTAAGGTTTGGGGCCTATGTTTTTGTAACTTGGCACTAACAGACACAACATAAAATCATAGATTAGCATCACAGACATAACTATATATTATTTCACCAACTTCAGTGAATTGTGCTTTTAATTTTTAATCAACTAGTGACAGGGACTTGTTGGTTATGATATAAAAAATGTAAATTGGTATCACAGACTTGTTGATTAATATCACAGACTTAACTATATATTATTTCACCAACTTCACTATACAGTATTATTGTGCTTTTAATTTTTAATCAACTAGTGACAGGAACTTGTTGGTTATGATATAAAAAATGTAAATTGGCCAGAATTAGAAAAATATAATCCCAGTAAGTTAACAGTGAATGCTTCTTTGTCTCATGGAAAGATTTATAATAATGAAGTGCTCTCTCTGTCTTCATATATAATTGATTCCAAAACGACTAAAGTATATGCTCTGATAAAATTAGTCATTGAATCCATACCAGTTTTAGGAAAAGAAAAAGGTAAGACATTTTTTATGTGGTAGGGTTTTTTCATCATCTTGGTGTGACCATTTTTTCACAAAGAAAAGTATCAAAAGATGTGCAATTTCCTGCTAATTCGAAAAAAGTATTTTGATGAAGGAATATGAAAAAAAAAAAAGAACTTTTCCGAAAGCACTCATTTAGAAAGTGATGCACCTAAATACAAATAAAACAGAATTTATAGTTGATTGAACTGAAAACACAAGTAACAAAACTAATTCTAGTGTTAAAAATATGCATAATATCTGTTCGATCTGCTGAAAATGACATCTCACAGTAGGTACAAGTATGATATGCTCAGAAATTGAGACAAGTAATTTTTTTGCTTTTCTTTTAAATAGATTCTAGCATTTTCCTATCCTTTTTTTTTTTCTAAAATCATATTGCCAATTTCTATCACCGGTAGGTCCGTTACATTTATATTTTTTCAAAAATTCGACAGGAGCCGATACTGATACTTAAAACCATGACTAGGGCTGCGAAGAGCTCGATCTTGCACGAGTCCTAATAATATATATATATATATATTTTTTTTTTTTTGCTTCAAGGTAAATTGTATTAAAAGCAAAGGAAATATAAGCTGAGAAAATCAGCCCTCAGCCCCCAAAACAAACAATACATTTTAGGACTCAATAAGGAAAAGCCCAATATAGGGGATACAATGAAAAGAAAATGAGAAATATAAGAAAGCTTTCAGGTAAAAGAGAGGTAAATACGTAAGGATAGACAAAAAAAACCGCAAACCTCAACCTGCCTTCAGCTTCTACTAGTGCTGACTTAGAGGCAGAGGAAATCGAGGTCCTTCATTCAAATCCTTTATCTAATCTTGATTTATTTTAAATGATTGCAATATACTCTAATTGATTAGGATATAATAGAATGCCATGGGGAGAAGAAAAAAAGAGGTCAAAATATAACCACCCTTTCAATCGCTTTCACAACAGTTGGCCGACTTCACTAATGCTCTTCATTTTAGACCTGGATATTGGCGGGAACTATTCCATAATTTTGGCACATTGCACCTCCCCTATCCACACATCACTTTCACAAGTCATCTGAAAGAAAAACTATGTTCTGGGTGACAATTTACTGTTTGAAAGTATAACTGGTTCAACAGTGGTATAGCATGACGTGTCCTCTGAAATTGCTTGCACCACTCCATTGAAATGCTGCTTTGACAAATTTATCAAAAAAGTTAGACCCACTAAATATCAGACAAGTAAATATCTCCTCTAATTATGAAAAATGTTACTTCTGGTCATTTTATCAGTCGCTTTTTATAAAAAAAAAAATGTTTATTTAAAATGAGCATTTTTCTACTTTTTTTTTCTGATGGGTAAAGGAAACTTTTTTATATAAAATGATTTGCAAAAACAACCGTGATCATGGGAAAAAAGCACCCTTTTTCATAACACATAGGAACAGCTATAGAATTGTAAACAGATTACATTGGAGATGCATGCTTCATCAATATGAAATTCTCCCTCAAACTCCCAAACGTGTCCTTCATGAAAACCATGTATACATGAGGCATGGAGTACCCCATAAAAACACTGAAATACAATCAGTCGACATCTTTACGACCTTATATTCTCATCATCACCATAGTCATGGAAGTTGGAAGTCATCCAAAACTATTCGTTTATAATATAAGGAAACATAAATACATAGTAATACAATAGTAAAAAAACTATAGCCAAATGCCTTACGTTTATTTCTTTATTTTCCTACTCATAGGTTCTAACAATCTTCATTGACCCTTGTTCTAACACGTGATCAGCTACTTGCATGATCATAACCAAACAAGGTCTCAATCACAGAATCAGAACTTGCAGAATTGATGACCCTGCAATTAGTCCTGATCTCACCTTGGGTGCCCTCCTTAACTTCAATGTTCCCCATCTTCACCATGGCTAGTGCAAACTTCACAGCCCATGCAGTCCCATTATTCACATTGTCATTAACCATTGTAGCCAAAGTAGCATTGGTTGTGAGAGCATGGTCACTTGTCAAGAGCCCCAGATTGAGGGTCAACCCCACATAGTACCTGTTATCAAGAACATCGGGAGAAATTATATCCAGTGAGACAGTTCTTGAATCATTGGCGCTCACATTGAAAGGGCACCTCAACCTGAGGAGCTGACCATAGGCAGAGCTGATTGTTGGGTCTATTCCGGTGGTATTACTGGCATTGTAAAGCCTGTTAACAATGGCGATGCAGTGAGACACACCAATGGAATGAGCCCCAGAGAGGATCACCATATCCTCGGCCGTCAGATTCTTGGCACTGAAGTTGTCCACAAGTTGGGAGGCGTTGAAGTTGAACCCCGGGAGGGTGATGGTTGCCTCAGTCGCGTTGGAAATCCGCCCATCCCGCCGCCCTGACGGGACTTGATATGATATGTTTCCGGTGAGGACCGCGCTATCTCGTGCCGCGAAAGCAAGGATGTCTGCACATGATACAGTTCTTGGGCATTGAGCTTCAACGGCAGCCTTTGCAGCATCGATCACCTCAAAACCACGGAGGCTTGGGAAGTTTGCTGGGGAATCCTTCTCTGCGGTATTATTAGCTGTCGAATCTATTAGCACAGATCCGTCACACCCCTGTATGCATATAAAAGCATATTTATATTGTTAGTAGTATTCTTAGTGTGGTTGATTTTTTTTTTTTTTTTTTTTTTTTATCTTTATGGATCATTGTATTTGTCAAACTGCAGAAATTCATACTGAGTTCCAAAGAGTTATTAAGTTGCTAAAAACCAACATACACACTGCCACTTGAATTTCGTGTACTTACATAGATTAAGTCGTAGCAAATCATCTAATCATATACAGGATCTTAAGAAGATGGTTAAGGTCAAGTAAAAATTCGTACCCTAACAAAGCAGTCATGGAAATGCAAGCGAATGAGGCCAGGGGCGATGCCGCTGTTATTGGCGAAGGCATTAGTGACCGCCTGCCGGACTAATTGTTCGGCAGATGGGCATGTCTGATTGTAGAATCCGACGGTCAGAGCTGCATCGCAGGCGGCCAAGGAGGCCACCAGCAGCATCAGGAGCACGGAGTTGGTTGCAGAAGACATGGTGCTAGCGCAAAGAAAACAACACACTCAGAAGGTTGTTGCTAAGAAGCTGTCTGTCAGTTTTGGTAGTAGGATTGCATTTGAGGTTTGATATTTAAGCTAAGGGAGAAGTTGAATATTTCTTATGCTTGACCTGCATTAGTAGCCTTTAGTGGCTGGTAGTTCTTTTTCTAGATATATTAATGGATCCCCGGACAAATCGTAGAAGAAATGCCATTTGTTCATTTAAAAATATTCGACATTGCCCCGCCTTGTATTTTTTTTAAGGGGAAATTTAAAATAACGCCTTAAAATATTGTCTTATTTCAAAAAAGAACATAAATTTTAAATATTTTTAACTTAGTCTCTAAGTCTTTTAGTAAATTTTCAATTAAGGACATCTGACTATTTAAATGTATTTTATGCCGACTTTTTCCCTCAATCTTTTTAAAATACTTAAATTACCCATCATTTAAAACTATGATATGGCTCCGACAGCGACTACATGCAGCCAATCACTCGAGGGTAGCTTGGTTGTCTTTGATTACTGTGAGGATGCTGGTGAAGGGGAGTTTTATATCAATGAAGGGTAATTTGAATATTCTTAACAAATTGAGGGTAAAAATTATGAAAAAATAGCTTTAAATGGACGGATGTTCTCTAAAATACTTAAGGACTAATTTGAAAAAATTTTAAACTTATTTTTTTTCTTAAAATATGACAAGAAATTGAGGTCTTATTTGGTAATCCTCCTTTTTAAATTTTATTTAAAATAACCTTTTCATCATCGGACAACGAAAAAACTATTGAAATACTCAATGCTGGATTAGAAAAAAAAACCCCAATTTATAATTAATGGCTATCTTTAATATAATTTGGGCACACGTTTGGTCTTTTTTTTTGTTTTTCTTGTAAGGTAAGTTTATATTAAGAAAAAAGAAAGAAAAGAATACAAAGAGCTGGAAGCTCCCAAGAAGAAGAAACAAGGCACCTAGCACGTTTGGTCGTTTTGAGTTTTTAGAAATTCTAAATAATGTCTTTATATTGAAGGGACTAAAATTTATGGGGAGAGATTAAGATGAGAAGTATATCAAATTGTGTCTCCTTTGTAGGAAATAATGATCCCCACATAGTTCTTAAAAGTGGTCCACGATGATGGCTTGATGGGGCCTTCATCTAGAAGTGGGGATTCTACTTAATTAATCTATCTTTAACACACTTATTTAATTCCAAGGGATTGGCCGAGTGTTCAGGACCACGGTTCATCCCTCCTTCGGAGCTAGGGGTCTTGGTATCGACCCCCATTTCCCTCTTCTTCAGGAATCAAAGGTCGAGTCCACTAATATTATCACCTTGGGACCACAGGAGTATTTACCCGTCTTTTCTTTGGGTCCGGATGAATTAGTCCAGCCCAAAAATTATCTCCGCGAATCACCACCTCTCAATCAGATCAGTGGTTGCGGGATCACCAAATAGTAGGCTCCACCGGTATGGTACAGTGTCAGCTCACGCACCACGAGGCAATGGGGCCTTATTTACTTTCTTAAAGTTATATAAAGGAAGATAGTGAGAGATTCAACATGTACCTAACTGGAAAAGATGAGAAGAGGTCCTGCCGATGACTTTCGGGAACATAAATCTCGTTATCAATCAAGAATTTCATCCACATCTTTTGACAATTTCACCTTCCTCAGATCCCATCCTCCGTAATTGAGTATGAAGCTTTCATATGAAGGAAGTCAAGGAACTAAGAATCCTTTTTCAGAATTCAAATCACCCAAAAGCAATGTCCAACCTTATTATATAATTAATCAAGGAACATTTTACTCTAATTAAAATTTTTTGAACCACAAGATTGAGCACGTCTAAGGTTTATTTTTGATGTAATCAATTTGATAATTACTTTAACTTTCACTATATCAGAGACTTTTTTTTATAATAAAACAAGGTTGGATAGTGATCGTAAATGGTTTAAATTTAAATGTGAGCCCCAACCATGGAGTTATAATGATGGGATCAAAGACGCCCAAAGTCTCACCATTAGATAAATTGGTATTCATCCAGTTGATCTTCTCACAACCCCCATTTACAGCGATTGTTTCATCTTGTCATAATACTACTCATGCCTGTAAAGTGTATTATGTATGCACATACTAAACACTATTAGGCCTTCATTAATCCCCTATCATATTAATTCAAAGCTATATTTACATTTAAAAAAATCTTGAAACAACCAGAAAGAAATATTTCTATTTACTGTTTTCTAATTTATAATCATTTTTCATTGGAGCCATATCCATCAGTTTGTAACTAGTGTTTTGTAATTGAACTTATTCTTATTTAGAGCTATGTTGGCTCTTAACTCCCCCAATTTACTGCTCATGATCTCAGGCCTTGACCAAAAAGAGGAGTGTCGTGTTATGTGGTGCATATCTTGTCATAATTAAATCATGATTTTGAGTTCGGTCCAAGTTGATGTCCCTTGAGAAAAGGACAAGCTGGAAGACAGGTGAAAGTGGTAAAGATACATTGATTTGAAAAGGTTCAAAAGGGCCTTTGGTCTCAAATAGAGTGGAATAGCAAAAAAAAAAAAAATAGTTTGTACAAGACTCTTGTGATGGTGGTGATGATTCAAAATTATTAGCTGTTATTTTTATAATTTTATGTTCTACTGCATCTATTCATAAATGGAAAAGTCCACGCTGGGATCCTACGGTCCTCGTGGGATCCATGCCACATTCCGGGCACGATTCCCGGGCTGCGACTAGCACAGCTCTTCATAAATTTATTTTTTGCATGAAAATCTAAATAGTATTTTTTTTAAAGTTTGTTTTTTATAAAAGCAAGAAAAACTCAGTGATATTTTCATTTGAACCCTGCATTAATTACTTGATTCTCGTGGTCACAAATACGACAATTCTGAAATTATTATTATTATTTTTTTGCTGAAAATAATTTATATTAAAAGCATAATAGAGCTACATAAAACTGTCTTATGGACTCAGAAACATTACAAGTGAACTAGATGGACAACAAAAATTCCGAAATCATATTTACCATGACTTAGAAAGCTAGCTGGGGTGTTTTTACTATTTTCTAGAGAAGATATGCAATGACACAGCTAGAGGACAGAATTCTTTTCAAAAGCTATCTTTTGGGTTGTATTCAGTGGTTTAGTCTCTTCTCTAAGTTTGTAAAAATATATATATAAAACAAGACTATGCACAGGTAAGCAGTTATTTTTTTTACATGGTCTAGTACGCATAGATGAAATTAAAGATGTCTGTATACATTGCTTTTGGATAAAGGGAAAGAAGACCAATTTGCTTATATGTTTTTTTATCTGATTTCCTTAAACTAATTCCTTCTTAAACCTATCTCCTCTAACTCACCCTAAGTGACCCTCAACTAGTAGCCTGTTTTATTATTATAATTATTAACCTAACTTTGGGTTTTCATATTTAGACTAGAAAAGTCTAGATGCAGGAACCATATAGTTTCCCATTTCCTTCTTATGGTTGAGCATTAATGACATGTGGGCGGCTAGCTACTACACTACATATTAACTGTAGCCTACCTAATCTGTACTATTAGTGCATTTAAAAATGGGGTCTTGACTGTGCACAGTCTCATCATCGGTGGGCCATGGCCCAATTGGAAAAAAAAAATGAATCTTGTTGGTACTGAAAAAACAAGGGATTTACCGCACACGACCCCTATGACCTTATATCACTTTAGAGGAGTTGAAAACAACGTATGCATGGATAAGGTCCCCCCCCCCCCCCCCCCCCCCCCCTTTTTTTTTTTTTTTTTTTTGTCGTTTAGTGAATAGTCGATATGGACCATTATGTGGGAACCCAAAAAGAAATTAGGTTTTTCAGGAGGAAGAAGAAGGGAGGGGAGGAGGAGGGAGAAAAGAGCGAGACCATTTCGACGGGGATGATTGAGGAGAAAAGAGATGGGGAAGAGAACAAAATATTTGTGAATCTAATGTAAAAACATTGGCGAAAATGGTTGAAACCCTTGTTGGTATTTAGAAACTCAAATCATTGATTCAAACCAAATAAAACTCAGACAACCAAACTAACAACTACAAACAATTAACTGCAACAAAAAGGCATGAAAAAGAACTGAATCTCTACCCAATCAACCAAACAAACAACTGCAAGCACAAACCCCATCAAAACGGAATCTTTAAACAAACCCATTGAAAAATGATTTTATTATTAATCGAAATCTCTCTCCACTGGCTTCTATATCTGAATTGGATTTGGGTGGCACAGGCGAAGCGAACTTGCTATCTGCTCAAGCATTAGAGAACAAGAGTTCTAAAGCAGTGGGAACGATTTTCATGGAAGTGAAGGGATGTGGGAGGTTCGGTGCCTACTCATCTGCAAAACCCAGAAAATACTTGCTGGAATCAGATCCAATTGAATGCTTCGTGTGGACTATTGGTGATTCACTTGGTTAGCATGCCGGATTCTGAGAAAAAAACTTCACAATATAATGGTTGAAGTATAAACAGAATCTGGTTGTGTATGTCTATGGTCAATATTGACCATTTTTATTGTCGATATCGACAACATGACTGAAACACAAAAAATAAAGTCATTGTCAGTATTGACTACTTTTATTGTCGATATCGACAACATAACTGAAACACAAAAAATACAGTCATTGTCAGTATCGACCACTTTTATTGTCGATATCGACTACTATAAAACAAATGGAAAAAAAAGGATGATGGCAGATATCAGAGTTAACTCAAGTGATCAAGGGATTTTTCATAAAACAAATGTTCGTTGCGGAGAAAAGATAAATAAGATATCCAAGTTGATCACCAATCAGAAGGGTAAGTTAGAAAATGAGAGGGGCCGGATGGCAGAAAAGATGGCGGCAAACAACAACTTTGATCAATCATTTTAGGGCCTATTATTGTGACAATAATTTCCCAAATTAGGAATTCCTGCCAGCCATGCAAGAGTTATGTCAATGGATTTCTAAATTCAAGCCACAGACTCACCGTAACTCTGTAAATTCTGTCGCAATTAAGTCAAGCCACAGCCATTCTTACACCTTATCCGAAAGATCTGCAGTCGCACTACTTCACAAGTGAAGTCTCTCTATCTGTAGTAGTATCGGAGGTTTAAAGGGAAGAAAAAAAAACTTCATCATCTGAAGCTGGATAACTCCAAAACCCGAACTCATCCGTTAAATAAAACATATAGAATTCATGTCTTTAAAAAAAACAATCCAAGGCCATGTTTCTGTGGAATAAGATCGATATGATACTCATCTTCACACAAACATCCTCTTATAATTACAGGATTCAACAACACTCTCTCACTTCTATAAGCAATTTCCAGCCCAACCCTCAACCCTGCAACCCCAAATATCATCATTCAATTCAACCAACAACGGCTAACAAAGTATCAATTCCATTCCACCACTGGAAGCCCCTTCATCCCAAACACATTCCAAATCATCCCCAAAATAACAACTAACCCTCTCCCCTCTTCATCATCATTTCCTTCCACCCATGGAAGGAGAAGTCCCTTGAAACAGCCCATTAATCTTACTCTCCACATCCTCCAAACTATACCTGATGTACCTTTCAGAATTCTTAGCAGCCTCTGGCAGAGTCTGGAACCGCCCCAAAAAGTTCCGGTAGGCCGGGAGCAGCGTATCGCCGGCGTAGATCCTCCGCTCCATCCGGAGCTGCTCGTCCGCCACTATCCACGTGGACTGGACCCTATAGATCTCCTCAAAGTAGAGGTTGAACAGCATGACCTTCTCCTTGAGCACCTTCAGATTAGGTGGGCCATCCAGCTTCAAAACAGCCAACACCTTAGTCCACGCGCCCCGCTGGTAGTTGGTGTGGTGCTGCCTCACCTTATAGATCCCTCCGGATCAGGTTCTCCAACTCCATGAAAATCCCGCGGATCTTCTCGCCCAACCGCTTCCAGATCGTGCTCGTTTCGGTGTGGAGGACGGAGCAGTAGGGATCCGAGAAGACAGATTCGAACTCGGGAAATGGGATTACAGAAATTGGAATTTTACAGCCGACCCCATTTCAAGTGAAATGGGATTTTTCAAGCCAAACCCATTTCAAGTGATCAAGGGATCTTTGCAGACAAACACATTTTGATTACAAGAGGCTACCTCCTCCTCCTCCTCCTTCTCCCCTCTTCTCCATCCTAAAAAATCCAAATTTTTTTGGGTTCTCGCAGAATGGTCAATATCGACCCACTACAAGAAAATGCACTATTCCCGGCGTTTTTTCCCGGCGTTTTATAATTATGCCGGCAAAAGTATAATTATCCCCGGCGAAGTCCCATTTTGTGCCGGCAATAGTATAATATTGCTGGCGAAATTTTTTCGCCGGCATTTTATAAGTTTCGCCGGCAAATAGTTTATTTTTCCCGGCGTATATTCTGATTTCGCCGGGAAGTTTACAAGTTTTCCCGGCGTTATTCAGTTTTCGCCGTCGAAGGTAATTCAATCCCCGCCAACGAATTGTGATGGTTTCGCGCCTCCATTTTATTTCCCCCGCTCTGATATAACATTGCGCCTGCGTTTTATTTCCCCATTTCGATTTCATCGATCCCTCTCACGCTCTCTCCCAGCCCTCTCTACTTCCTCGATCGCTCATCCCCAACCCTTCTCTCGCTCTCTCCCATCCCTCTCTTCCTCTTCCCGGATTCTCTCTCTCAGGCAGCGCCCACCTCTGCTCCATCGCCAGACCCATCTCGAGATTCCCTTCATCGATCTTCTCCTCTCCATTTTCCTCGCAGCGGCAGCATCCATCGCTCACCCTTTCCATCTTCCTCGCAGCGGCAGCAGCCATCACTCGCACATTCAGCTGACCGTCTCTCCCCTGCCATCCTCAAGGTCTGTCTCCCTCTCCCTCTCTCTTCTTTTCTCTCTCTCTCTTCTTCTTTGTTTTCATTTGTTTTTAGATCTGGAATGAAATAAAGGCAAATATTTTTCTTCTCCTTTCATCGTTGCAATGATCTGGGGTAGTGGTTATTGATCGAAAGTGGGTTCTTGTCATTGGCATTTTGTTGCTACCTCCCTTTTCTTTCGTTTCTTAATTTTGTCTGATTTTCGTTATGGGTTTGATATTGTGTGGAATTGATTAGGTTGAATTCCCTTTCCGTTTTGAGTCAAAAAGAAACTAATACATCAGTAATTAAATTACCATATTCGTGCCACCACTGCCACCCCTAATCATTGACTCATTTGTTTATTAAGCATGATTGGTTTGACCCAGTGCCAGATACATGTGTCAAAACTTTTTTATTCTTGAGTTGCTACTGCCTAATGTGTTTGTTGAGGTCGGTCTCATTCTAACCTATGGTTGAGCCATTGGTCAATCTCTTTAGGACATATTAAAACGTTTGATGAAAGAAAATCCATCTGTGCAAGGTCATGTTCAACATGTTCTTGACCATTATAGAACTTATCAAACCTTCATCAAGCAGTTCAACTCCTGTACTGTTTTTCATAACATTGATCTTTAATGAAAGCATAGGAAGACCAAAGCGGCCTTCGATAGTGGATATACTAATTTTAGTGTTAATGAAATCACAACAATGCAGAAGCTTGAGGGCCTGTTTGCTTAATTCAAAGTGCCCAGGATTTCTTAGCGAATGAATTTTCTATCCAAAGAGCAGAAGTGGATGCCTAGCACAGACTATCAAAATATCACCCCTTTGATGAGAAATGATTGCCCACTTCTTAGTCACTGTATGCATGTAAATCCTTGAGCCAGTTTGGATGCAGAAAAAAGGGAGGAAAAAATTCCTCTAATGAAATATATTTGCCCTGTTTGGATCTGCTTTTAAGGAGGGAAGTAACACTCTTCTTAGATAACTCTGTTTTTTTTTTTTTTTTTTTAAAAAGGAGAAAAGATTCTCTTTTAAGGGCACAGAGAACATCCTTTTTTTTCTCTAATGAAAATAAATTTTACATATGTAAATGTTATTTATGCAAATGTTACATGTATGAAATACATTACCATGAGTCAAATGTGTACATCCAATAGGGGAGGGGGTTGTAGCTAGGTGAGATGCCGGTTGACCAAATAATCTTTTGTGATTTGGGGTTTTGAGAAGCGAAAAAGTGTCAACGATGCAAAATAGAATGAAAAGCAGTTGATTTCCATTCTCTCTCTCTCTCTATCTCTCTCTCCTCTGCAATTTTTGCATTAATCTTACCTTAATCTAAGAGGAAAAGAGGAGAAGAAGTCCATAGATAAGAAGTGAGATTTAGATAATTGTATTATTTCTTTTTCTTGTTGTTTAGCAAAGGATGGGTTTCTTTCTTTTGTCATCTCTGTTTAGTCTGGAGGCAGGCCGGCCAGACCTCTCTTCTCATTGAGGTGTTTAGCCAATAAGCGATTGAGCATTGTCTGCTGACCAGGACTCATCATTGTCCGCTCAAATAAATGGCTCTGTGACTCTGAGACTTGACAGGGATATCTTCATCAAACCCTTGGCCCCCGAACAGATCTTTGAAACTCAAGCCATGTCAAAGAACAGAACTACTTTAACTCGTAGGTATCTTTGAATCATAACAGCTAAAGATTTCATTTTCTGTCTTTTTTCCCAAATAAACTTGTATAATGTAGTTACTACCGACAGCCCACATGTGGATTCCAGCTTTGAGGCCTTTGTGCATTGAAGAATCAGCAATATCTTTTTGGTAAGCTGTTGGCATCACAAGTTGGCTGCTAATATTCAAGTTATTCAAGGTCTTGTGCCTTTAATCAAACGGCATGTTCATGGGGTTCCAAACACTAACAAACATAAAACTAGAGCTTCCTGGTTGGGGCCTTTGCACCCTTTGTTCATCTTCATCTTCTTCCTCTCTCTCTATCACAATTTAACACTTCAATTCCCTCTATCACAAAAGGACATGTAGATATTGTTAGTACGAGGTATTATCTTAGCATAATGAGTACTCCATGTTTCTTAATTTGGCCTTCTGTGCATTCATGTGAATTTTTTTTAAGCTTGATGTATAACATAAATGAATTTTTCATACCATGCACTACTTTTGGCGCAACAGCTGGTCTCAGCAAACTGCCTTGAGGCTTTCCTTGTGTATGATAAATTAAAGCTCGATTTTTCTCCTTTTGAAGCTGTGTTAGTTTCCATTTGGTGCAAAATACGGACGAAATCCACTTTAGCTTCAACCCAGAATCTGATTTCCTTTTTTTTTTTTTTTCTCTTGTTAGGTTGGAGCTTTGAGAGTAGTAGCAGAGGAATCCTATCACTGTCTGCGAGCAGGTATCTCATTTGAATCTTAATTCCTCAGTTTGAAAGAAACATTGTTTCTTATGATTATAGATGGGAAATTAGTTGAAAGGATTGAATAAAATAAATGTGTAGATTGATTATGAAAACATGCATATCATATGGGCATGGGGCGAGAATATTCATGAATATGCTGAGATTTGAGTTGCATAGAATAATTAGATTCATGGAGAAGATATGTTGATGCAACCCAAATTTGAGTTTAATGGATATCTTATCATTCATTTCTTTTTTACATTTATTTTTAAACCATCTAATGGTTGAATTTGAGTTAACCATCACCTTACATATATATGAACAGATATGGACAAGAGTTGGATGCTACTGTATCATAATAGATTCAGTCAGCCGTATATAGACGGGGTGAATTCTTTTATTGAATTCGCAAAGGCAAATTCGCGCGGGAGTAGAGTGATCAAGTGCCCATGTAACTATTGCTGCAACAGTTTTGACCATGATTATGAGATTGTGAGAAACCATCTACTCGTACGTGGGATGCTGGTATCCTACGACACCTGGTTGCAGCATGGGGAACTTGCACAATCGGATGATAGCGAGGATGAATCGGATGAGGACCGGGATGGATATGATGAGTTACTAGAGGATCATGGCAGGGGGACTTACGTGATGGATGATACCCTAGGGATAGATGATGTGCGAAACTTTGAAATTATGCTGGAGGCTTCCCAGCGTGGTTTGTACCCTGGTTGTAAAGATTCAGAAACGCTGTTAGCGTTTGTCATTAGGATGCTACATGTGAAGGTTCAATATAGGTGGAGCAACAAGTCATTTGACAAGGTCTTGGAGATATTTAGGGATGTCCTACCAGAAGGTAATGTGGTGCCCGCGTCCGTCTATGAGGCCAAGAAGCTACTGCGTGACTTGGGCTTAGGATATGAGCACATTGAGTCCTGCAAGAATGATTGCATACTTTTTTGGAAGGAGAATGCTCACCTGGATAGTGTCCGGAATGTGGGGAGCCTAGGTACAAGGTCAATGATGGCAATGGTAAGCAAATCGCTCATAAGATATTGCGTTACTTCCCATTGATACCTAGGCTACGGAGGTTATACATGTCCCGGATGACGGCCAAAGAGATGAGATGGCACCATGAGAATGGCATGGATGGCGATCTGGGTAGGCATCCGGCCGACTATAATGAATGGAAGGAATTTGATTTGAAATTTCCAGAGTTTGCACGGGAGATCCGCAATGTGAGGTTAGGATTGGCCACCGATGGGTTTAACCCCTTCGGCAACATGAGCACTTCTTACAGCATGTGGCCCGTCGTACTTATGCCTTATAACCTTCCACCCTGGATGTGCATGAAGGACCCATTTTTCATGATGTCCTTACTTATTCCTGGGCCGCAGGCTCCTGGGAAGGAGATCGATGTGTACCTAAGGCCCTTGGTTGATGAGTTGAAGGAGTTGTGGGAGATTGGTGTCATGACTTACGATGCCCATAGTGAACAGACCTTCCGAATGCATGCGGCTTTGATGTGGACCATTAATGACTTTCCCGCGTATGGTAACTTATCTGGTTGGAGCACAAAAGGTTATTTGGCTTGTCCCCCTTGCAACGAAGATTCATTATCGTGTAAGTTGAGAAGTAAGATTGGGTGGGTTGGACATCGAGCTTACTTGTCTGAGAACCACCTCTGGAGAAGGAGCAAGAAGTTCAATGGTAAGCCAGAGCATAAAATAAAATCCTTGGATTTACCGGTGCAAAGGGTACTTGATCAGTTGGATCAACTACCAGAAGTTAGGTTCGGGAAGGGCCCCAACAGCAGGAAAAGACCTCGTGAGCCTACACTATTAAATTGGACAAAGAAGAGCATCATGTTTGAGCTACCGTACTGGAAGAAGTTAAACCTTAGGCATAACCTTGATGTCATGCACATAGAGAAGAACATCTGTGAAAATGTTGTTGGGACAGTGGTAGGCATAGATAAGAAGAATAAGGACACAGATAAAGCGCGCGATGATTTAAAGGATATGGGCATCAGGCCGCAATTGCATCTGCAGAGGAATGAAGAAGGATCCATTGTGAAACCCCATGCATCCTATACGTTGGACCCGAAACAGAAGGAGGGTTTTTTCGAATTCTTGAAATCAATCAAGTACCCGGATGGCTATGCAGCAAACCTCTCAAGGTGTGTGACATCGAAAAATGGCAAATTATTGGGTATGAAGAGTCACGACTATCATGTGCTCCTACAACGTCTACTTCCGGTTGGCCTACGTGGTTATGTTGATAAGGAGTTAAGTACAACTCTATTTGAGTTTGGCAGGTTCTTCCAGGACCTCTGCTCGAAAACATTGAAACAGAGCGATTTAAAAAAATTAGAGGAACGGGGAGTGTTCATACTTTGTAAGCTCGAGAAGATTTTTCCTCCGGCATTCTTTGATGTAATGGTCCATTTGGCTGTTCACTTGCCTCGTGAGGCCATGCTTGCTGGACCGGTACAATATCGGTGGATGTACCCCATTGAAAGGTAACCGTTACCAAGTGCTAAAGTGTTTTTGGTTGTAGTAATGTGATTGTCTTGTATAAGTAACCTTAATACTAATGTCTCTTTATTTGAAGGTTTCTAGGGACTTTAAAAGGTTACGTTACTAACCGAGCACGACCCGAAGGCTCGATCGCAGAGGCCTACATTGTCAAAGAGTGTTTAACTTTCTGCTCAATGTACCTAAAAGGGACTGATCGAGATGAACGAAATGATGATGGTGGTGTGCGTGGTCCCGGAATGGAGATATTCACACAAAATGTCCGCCCCTTTGCACCGATCACAAGGGCACCAGATCCTGTTCAAAATGAACGCAACATGGCTCACTGGTTTGTTTTGCATAATAGTCCCGAGTTAGAGCCATATCTTGAGTAAGTGCTTTGGCTTAACTACATGTTTGCATAGATTGTGTCCTTGTTGATCCTTCAACTACGTTTAATTGCTTATGAATTGCATTTCCTTACGTAGGGAACACAGGAATACAATACAAAATCCAGAAGGGCATGACCTAAGTCAAATACAGCGAGATCAATTTCCAAAATGGTTCAAGCAACGTGTAAGATATATGATCCCCTATTTGCATGGTAAACATGATCTAATTGGGCCTGAATTCACATTAACTCAATAAATTATGTTGCATGTTGCTCATGTAGATGAATGATTTGCGAAATCAAGGGTCGCCAGAAGCAACAGATGAAATGTGGTCGTTATCAAATGGTCCCGGTTCGATAGTATATATGTATTCAGGGTGCATATTCAATGGTGTCCGATTCCACACCAGAGATCGCGAGAAAAGGCATTTGTGCCAGAATAGTGGTTTGGTCGTGCAAGGGGAGCATCTCGGGAAGACAATTGACTTCTACGGGTACTTGTGCAAAGTCTGGGAATTGACATACATGCATGGGGGTAGGGTGGTGTTATTCCAATGTGAATGGTACAACACCGGTACCAGAAACAAAGTATATACCGATCAACACATAACAAGCATTGATGTTACTGGTCGGTGGTATAAAGATGATCCATTTGTCCTACCAAGTCAAGCAAAGCAAGTTTTCTATGTTATTGATACTTGCAAAGGCAACAACTGGAGAATCGTAGAACGAGTCAAGCATCGAGGAGTCTGGGATGTACCAGAAGTTGATGATGTGCCTAACGAGGCCTTCCAGCAGCACGAAGCAAGTGATGTTGTCCCAATCTGTGTCGAAGATAACGATTTGAATTACTGTAGAGATGACATTCCGCCAGATATAGTTAATGGTGAGGAGCCATTGGCGGAGCATAGCGATGGCGAAGATGAAACTATGGCGGAGTATATAGACGAGGATGATGATGAAGACAATCTGCATAGCCAGTCCGATCCAGATATCGATCCTGACGTAGACTAGGATGTGTAGTTTTTGTTTTTTAATTTCTGTATGGACAAGTGTTCTAAATTAATGAAGTTGTTCGTTTACATTTCATGACTCATTTTATATATATCTCATTTTATTTCATTTTATTCGCCCTCATTCTCATGTGTGTCATATATAGTTCTAAAAAATGCCCAATGGAGGTAAAACATATGTCAGGCCTGGCTGGGTGGCCAAACAGGCAAAGTTGACAGAATACGAGAAGGTGAGAAATAAGAACATCATGGAAAGAGACGAGAAATGTCGTGCTTTGGGGGTAAAGAAAATAGCCAGCACTGTTTTTGGATTGAGTCAAACGGGCAGAACGAAAAGTGGAGTGGGAAATAGAAAATCGGGTGAAGATGACGATGATGAGGAGTATCGACCGCCCCAGTGTGATTTTGGGTTGGTTTATTCAGATGAAGATACAGGTGATGATGGGGATGATGAGTCTTCTGGGTCTGATCATGCGAATATGGTAATTTATGTCTATTGATTTATGACAAGCCATTCTAGTTATAAACATCTTTCATCCACTTTATTATGTATTTCAGTACTAATACTTCACTGTTGTGGCGTGACAGGTTACTGATATGACTCTAGGGAAGCGAAGTAGACATGCTTCCGTTGTAGCAGCTGCACTGTCCCAGACTATACCGGCACTACCTCAAGTCACACAGTCTTCCCGTGCAAACCGCACGCCCGATGAGGCGGCCGTAGCTAGACCGACACAGCCTCAAGAGACACGGCCTTCTCATGCGGATAGCATGCTTAAGGTGGCGACCAATTCTAGACCGATGAATCCTACAGGGATTGCCGTGTCTTCTGGCCAGCCTGACCAGGTTTTGAGTCAGCGTACTCCGAGCAGTAGTGTTGGTGAGAAATTTAGAATTATTTACGTTTAAGATTTACATTCTTTTAATTTTATATGCTTAGTAACTCAATAAATATTTTGATCATGACATCATTAGGCTTAGGCGAAGGCTCCCGCCGTGTACGGGGCATGACACGGGGGCTGAAGGTGCAAAAACTGAGGCGGCAACTTGGCCATGCCATACCAATTTCGATCCCAGCTTCGAGCCATGCGCCAGAGGGTGAATTTGCCACTGCTTTTGCGAACCTTCTCGGGCAAGTGATTCGAGCTGAGGCACCTGTTCGGAAAGAAGGCTGGAAGTCTGTGCCTGAGGTGATCAAGAATTTGGTGGTAATGCGAGTTCAGGTAATTTCATTTGCGATAACTTGATGCAGATTCATGGAGACTCATTAATATTTATTTGTTGTCTCAAATAACATGTTTATGTTTGCAATTACAGCAAACTTTTGACTTCGGGGACTATGTGAACGATCCGATCATCAGGGATGCCGTTGATGTGAAGTGCAAGAAGTTGTACAGGGACTGGAAGCACGAATTACATACCCACTATCTGTCCCTTTTGGAGGCAAGGGTGCCCGATCCAAAGAACCACCCACTAAAACCTTGTAATGCAGATGACTGGGCCTGGATGATCGATAATTTGTGGGAGACTATGGAGTGGAAGGTAAATTTTAATGGTTTTGTATATATATCTTCCTCAATTATTGATCAAGATCATTGCAGTAGTTAAATTTTGTTTCTACTAATACCTTGTTTTTTATTTATCTGTGTAGGATAAGTCAAAGAAAGCAAGAGTTAGCCGATCGAAGATGCCATGGAATCATACTAGCGGCTCTAGATCGTTCCTAGCACGTAGTTCTTTAATTGTAAGTGCAGATTTAAGAATTTATGCCATTTGACTAAGTTATGAAAATTAAAGTTATTATATTAACGAAAATTATAATGTCATAACAGATGGCACATAATGATGGGCAGGCACATGCTTTTCCCGATTTCTACCACGACACCCACTATATGCATGGGCAGAAAAAGTGGATAAATGAGGCAGCTCAGAAGACACATGTACGTGCCTAAGTCATGTCTTATATATCAATACAAATATACTTTTATACATTTGTTAAATCACTTTATTTGATTTTTACATGTTTAAAAATGGCAGGAGGAATTAGTACGAGTTAGCGCCGAACAATCCCAACCCTCCATAACATCTCCGTTGACAGAGCAACAGATATCCGTTCAAGTGCTTGGGCATAGATCGGGATACCTAAAGGGTTTTGGCGTCCGGACAAAATCTTGTTTAGCTTCAAGCCAGAATCGGACAGGCCCTGATCCTGAGGTACAACAATTGAGGCAACAGGTTGCTGAGTTTTCCCAGAGAACAATTTACTTGGAGAACTTGGTCCTCCAGTTAGCTCAGCGTGTAGGCGTAGATCCAAACACAGCTGCTGGTGTGGATGGTGAAGGTGGAGATCAGGATAGGACTTCTCCAGGTTTGTATATGACTACTCTTATCAGCTTTGGGACTTGTTTTTGTTGTTTCTTATCAGCTTATAATGCCTTGGCCTTTCTATTATTTTCTCCTTTAATGTTATACTTTGCCCTTATGCAAGAATAGTACAAACAATTTAAAGGAAAAGAAACAGGATTAGTCATCTCTTTCACTGATATTTCCAGCCTTTCATTTCTTTATTACATGTTATATTAATCTTCTCTCTCTCTCTCTCTCTCTCTCTCTCTCTCTCTGTTGTTTTATTTGCAGGATTGAATGAACATTGATGGTAAAGTTTTGTTGAAAGATTCCATGCAGGAAAGATGCAGCCAACATGAAGACCAAAAATGGATGCAGAGTAGCAGATTGCTATATATTAAAATGGGATGCATGGAGTTTTTTTAAACAACATTGCAAATGTTGGAATGTCATAGTAGAATGTTAGCATGGATTTGTATTTTGTAATGGTAATGTTAAAGTGTGTTGTAAGGATATTTGAATGTTTAAATTTTTATGATATGGGGTTTTGGTTGGTACTGTAGGTGCTTGTCTATTTGGGTTTTGGAAGATGATTTTTTTTTTGTCACAGGGGAACAATTGAGCTAGTTGTTACTTTCCCCTCACAGTTCTTGCATCTGTTTTTTTCGTTGGCAAGGGGGTGAGTGAGAGAGAGGAAAGTAAGAGAAAAGGTGGTTGTTCAGGTGGGTGTGCAGGGTGGTGGAAGAAGAGGAGGCAGTGGGTGTGCAGGTGGGTGTGCAGGGTGATGGAAGAAGAGGAGGTAGTGGGGCAGCAGGTGGGTGTGCAGGGTGGTGGAAGAAGAGGAGGCAGTGGGTGTGCAGGTGGGTGTGCAGGTGGGTGTATAAAGGGTGGTTGTTCAGGTGGGCTGTGCAGGGTGGGTGTGGGCAGGGTGGTGGAAGAAGAGGAGGCAGTGGGTGTGCAACAGGTGGGTGTGCAGGGTGATGGAAGAAGAGGAGGTAGTGGGGCAGCAGGTGGGTGTGCAGGGTGATGGAAGAAGAGGAGGTAGTGGGGCAGCAGGTGGGTGTGCAGGGTGGTGGAAGAAGAGGAGGCAGTGGGTGTGCAGGTGGGTGTGTAAAGGGTGGTTGTTCAGGTGGGCTGTGCAGGGTGGGTGTGGGCAGGGTGGTGGAAGAAGAGGAGGCAGTGGGTGTGCAGCAGGTGGGTGTGCAGGGTGATGGAAGAAGAGGAGGTAGTGGGGCAGCAGGTGGGTGTGCAGGGTGATGGAAGAAGAGGAGGTAGTGGGGCAGCAGGTGGGTGTGCAGGGTGGTGGAAGAAGAGGAGGCAGGTGGGTGTGCAGGTGGGTGTGTAAAGGGTGGTTGTTCAGGTGGGCTGTGCAGGGTGGGTGTAGGCAGGGTGGTGGAAGAAGAGGAGGCAGTGTGTGTGCAGCAGGTGGGTGTGCAGGGTGATGGAAGAAGAGGAGGTAGTGGGTGTGCAGCAGGTGGGTGTGCAGGGTGATGGAAGAAGAGGAGGTAGTGGGGCAGCAGGTGGGTGTGCAGGGTGGTGGAAGAAAAGGAGGCAGTGGGTGTGCAGGTGGGTGTGCAGGTGGGTGTGTAAAGGGTGGTTGTTCAGGTGGGATGTGCAGGGTGGGTGTGGGCAGGGTGGTGGAAGAAGAGGAGGCAGTGGGTGTGCAGCAGGTGGGTGTGCAGGGTGATGGAAGAAGAGGATGTAGTGGGTGTGCAGGTGGGTGTGCAGCAGGTGGGTGTGTGCAGGGTGGGTGTGCAAATGTTAATATGAAGTGGCATGAATGTTCTTGTTTCATTTCTTGATGGTTTTGGAAAAGAAATGGGAGAAAGGATGTGCGCATGGTGTGCAGGTGGAGGAAATAACTGGCATTGGGTTCATGCGGTGCTACGGTGCAACTATGAGAGTTCAGGTGCTTAAAAAATTCTTTATTTTATTTGATTTTGTTCTACCTAGACCAAATTAGCGGTTTTTTTTTTCTTGTGAATGCATTTAATCTGCAAATTATTCCTTCTTGCAGGATCTTGGAAAGTATTTATTCTGGAAGTGTCTACATCTGGGAATATCAGTTTCAGGTAAGGAATGCTTGTATAAATATTGACTTTATATAATTGTTAGAAGACAACGCGCACTTAATATTGATTTCAAAGTCTATCCTTGGATCAATCTATGATACGATGAATTCATCTAAATTGAAAGATTTGTCATCAATCTATTATAGTTGGCATTGGATTTACCATTTTTCAACTGGTGTGGCTGACAGTTTCATTATTCAAAGTTGACAAGACAGACCCCACTTTCAAGGGCTCTCAATGGATGATAGAAGCTTAAGTTAATTAGAGCCAATTAGAGATTAGTGTCACAGGTCCAAGGTGCCTTGACATACATTATTTTCTGCTTAACATTTGTCACATGAACTTTGCAAGCTGATATCACAATTCACATTTAATCTTAATCTGGTATTGCAACTTTATCTTTGGCCGGGAGATCCAATGCTACATTTGCAATAGGTTTGGCCATCTTTGTTGTGCCAACATACATGATTATGGTCCTAGAGGTTTCTTGTTACAACTGTGGTCAATACTGTGGTCAATCATACTGGCTTAGTAAGTTGTATTCACCACTGAATTAACAGAAGTTTTATATGTTTTCATGTGGCTTATTCCCCCTAGTTCAAGTTTATCAGATCTGTTAATGTGTGGAATCTACTGATGTAGGGATGTGCAAAAACGTATTGCGACACAAGTAATGCTGCATCGCCTACTTATTGTTACAAATGTGGAGAAGGACATTTTGCACGGGGTTGCAATAAATCTGGGAAGGTCTATGTCGAAAAAAATCTTTAACATGCTTTTGTGGAAAAACTTTCAAGCATGTTTATCTAGAACTTAAGTACACATGCCAAAATGTGCACAAGTGAGATGCAAGCTGAACATCAACTGGTCACATCATCCGGATTACTTGGTCCAAAAGTTATCTAGTCCTTTCATCCAAGATAATCACATTATTTTTGAACAAGTTCTGGTTGCTGGATGAGTATGGCAGTCTGATTTTTGCACAGGGAATTTACACTGGATCATGCTGATGAATGGTTTGGGTGCTGCACTCATAGCACACATTGGTAGGAATGGTTATATTTTGGTGTTCTAGTAGGTGTAGGTTTTATCATTCATTTTTCATGGTTTTAATTTCATTCCAATGAGACAGTTGCATTATTTTGCTTTGTGCAGTTCGGTCAGTGGGTTTGTGAGCCATCAATGCCTACCCAGAGACTTTGTATGTTTCGTAAAGACCTGGGCGGTGGGTGTGCAGGTGGGTGTGCAGGGTGATGGAAGAAGAAGAGGCAGGTGGGTGTGCAGCAGGTGGGTGTGTGCAGGGTGGGTGTGCAGGTGGGTGTGCAGGGTGATGGAAGAAGAGGAGGTAGTGGGTGTGCAGGGTGATGGAAGAAGAGGAGGTAGTGGGGCAGCAGGTGGGTGTGCAGCAGGTGGGTGTGTGCAGCAGGTGGGTGTGCAGGGTGATGGAAGAAGAGGAGGTAGTGGGTGTGCAGCAGGTGGGTGTGCAGGGTGATGGAAGAAGAGGAGGTAGTGGGGCAGCAGGTGGGTGTGCAGGGTGGTGGAAGAAGAGGAGGCAGTGGGTGTGCAGGTGGGTGTGCAGGTGGGTGTGTAAAGGGTGGTTGTTCAGGTGGGCTGTGCAGGGTGGGTGTGGGCAGGGTGGTGGAAGAAGAGGAGGCAGTGGGTGTGCAGCAGGTGGGTGTGCAGCAGGTGGGTGTGTGCAGGGTGGTGCAGAAAAATGGGCTGTGCAGGGTGGGTGTGTGCAGGGTGGTGTAGCAGGTGGGCTGTGGCAGGTGGGTGTGTGCAGGGTGGTGGAAGAAGAGGAGGCAGTGGGTGTGCAGCAGGTGGGTGTGCAGCAGGTGGGTGTGTGCAGGGTGGTGCAGAAAAATGGGCTGTGCAGGGTGGGTGTGTGCAGGGTGGGTGTGTGCAGGGTGGTGCAGCAGGTGGCCTGTGCAAGGTGGGTGTGTGCAGGGTGGTGGAAGAAGAGGAGGCAGTGGGTGTGCAGGTGGGTGTGCAGCAGGTGGGATGTGATGCTAGAGGACAACCAATGACCATTGGATGGTTGGAAGAACTGAGGAAGAAGCACTTTCAGAGGCAAATAACCTGTTCTCTGGGAAGAAACTTCAGATTGCTCGAGACCCAGATGTACTAGACACATGGTTTTCTTCTAGTGCGCCACAAATGGACTGGGCAATTCTTTGCTCTTAAGGTAATGCTTGAGAGTTGTTGCATCCTCTTAGGTTGTATTAAACTGATTTTTGTCTTGGTGATTCACATGTGTCAACTAGAAGTTTTACATGCATCAAAGTCTATTTTACATTCACAGTCCTTTAAGATGGCTGGATTGTTCTCTGTTCATGCTTCTGTGGATCTCATTTATATTGACCTGATTGTTCAAATTATCCATGAAACTAATTCGAAAGTTGCATTTTCATGACAAGTTGTGTTTAGCCAGCGCAAAACATATTTACTTTGACAAAGCACTATAAGGAAAACTCTGCTTGTGTCTATTTATAAAATCGAATCAAATCCTTTTTTTCCTCAAATGTCATCCTAAACAGATGTTTAAATACTATGATGCAAGTGCAGTCGTTTTAAATTTTATTTGTTTGGGGGGGGGGGGTGTGGGGGGGTTGTTTAATCATGTTATTTCATATACGTTCCTTCAAAATTATTTGATTCATATCATTTGATGTAGGAAAATAAGGATACTGGTGCAGACAATGGGTTGATCGGTCAGTTTGGTGTTGGGTTCTACTCGGCTTTCCTTGTTGCAGAGAAGGTAGTCAGCCTTTGCTTTTATTTTATGGTGATATTGATCTTTATCTTTAGAATTTCTGGGCTCAGCTTTTTCTCTTCTGAGATGTTCATTGTAGTTTCTAGTAACTGGGTGAAAGCCACACAAATGTGAAGCATTATTGTCTAGCACTAGGAAGAATGTTTGAGCTGATAGAATTTTTGACTAATTGTTGCATTTTGAGCTGCGTCTATATGTGTAGTTATATAATATTTGTGTGGGTTCCAGGTGGTTGTATCTACTAAAAGCCCAAGGTCTGATAAGCAGTATGTTTGGGAAGCAGAAGCTGATAGCAGCTCCTATGTGATTAGGGAAGAGACTGATCCTGACAAACTGCTGCGCCGGGGGACACAAATTACTCTCTATTTACGGGTAAGATGATCTCAATTCCTTCCATTGGCAAATGTTTGTAACATTCATTAAAATCTTTGGATTATTTATTCTGCTCTTGCAGACAGACGATAAGTATGAATTTGCAGAGCCTGCAAGAATTCAAGGATTGGTTAAGAATTATTCTCAGTTTGTATCCTCCCTATTTACACATGGCAGGAAAAATCAAGGACAGTTGAGGTGAGGATCTTTCATGGTTTTTCCTGTTTGCCAAATTACGTTCTGCAATGCTTGTAATCCTTCTCTAAGTCAATAAAGAGCATATGGTCCTCTCTTAACTTTTCTGTAAGTTGTCTTAAAAGAAACTTTCTGTCTCCTCTCTTAACTTTTCTGTAAGTTGTCTTAAAAGAAACTTTCTGTAGTAAATCTACCTGGCATAAAATTAAGGTCTCTCTCTCTCTCCAAAATATGATTGTTGCAAGTGTTAGTGTGTTACTGTTACTCTTTCTCAAAGCCTCATCCTATGACGTCTCAGAAGTCCAATAGCTTGTAATTTGCATACTATTGAATTCTTCTATTAATGGTTTTTATTTATTTTATCCATGGACATAAATATAGGCTCAAATACAACCCAAGTACACGCATATAGGGTAATAACTTAAATTCTTCCATTGACACCTTTTTTTAAAGTCAGGATCAGGCTCTACTCGATTCCGAGTCGGGTTGAAATCTTCTCTTCCTCTTCATGGTATTCTAATGATATTAGAAATGTTTAAAAAGTAATGTTTGTTGTGTTTGAAATTGTGCGTATAGGAGGCTGACAAATACAGGAAAAATATTAAAAAATATTTTTTTTAAAATATAAATGCTTTGCCGGCGCATTAAAAACGCCGGCAAAAATTTTTAAAAAAATTATATTAATGTTTTCCCGGCGCACACAAACGCCGGCAAAAGTTTTTAAACGTTTTTTTAATTTATTATTAAAAAAAAATTACCTTCCCCGGCGCGAAAATAACGCCGGCAATGTTTTACCGGCACATATATTCGCCGGCATAAGCCTTAAATAACGCCGGCAAAAGTTTTAAAAAATTTGAATAACTCTTTTCCCGGCGAAAATAACGCCGGTAAAAGGTTTAAAAAAATTCTTTTATTTGCTTTTTCCGGCAAAAAATAGCGCGGGAAGTCCTTTACCGGCGAAACATAACGCCGGGAAAAGTTTTTAAAAAATTTATTACTCCTCTTTCCCGGCGAAATAAATTATTTTGCCGGCGAAAATTAACGCCGGTAATGTTTATACCTTTCCCGGCGTTTATACATTTTGCAGGCAAAATACATTGCTGGCGTAGTATTGCCGGCGAATCAATAATCGCCGGGAAATCAATTTCCCGGCGTTTTCTTGACTTTTGCCGGCGTTTTCTTAGCGCCGGGAAAAGTGAAATTTCTTGTAGTGACCATTCGCTAGACGACGACAAAAAAAAAAAAAAAAAAAAAAAAAAAAAAAAAAAAAAAAAAAAAAAAAACGTACCTTCAGGACCTTATCCGTGTCCATGGTGAATATGGCACCTACGAAGTGGTATAGGGTCCTACCGAGTTCTACACCGTAAATTCCTCTGAAAAAACAAAGGTAACTATTGTACCATCAACCTGAAGGTCCTCTCAGCTGTGATGATCAAAGCTACCACACTCGGGAGCTGGCGAAGGATGCTACTAAATGTACTCACCCTATGAAGTTAGGGTGTATCGCCTTTAGTAGCATCCAAACAAAATGATAAAAGCCGCACTTTATGGACAGAGATGGTGGGGCTGAGCACAACACGTACAACACAAAAGCCACCATTCTTTCTCAACAACAGCGCACAGACACAAGACAGCGCACAGACACAGGACCAAGATAGTGCACCCACCCTATGAAGTTAGGGTGTACGGCCCAGTCTATGAAGCTAAGTCTCGTACTATTTACACCCACTCTGAGATTGCTGGCGGCTTTGGTGCGTGACCAGAGGCAAGAGGGGAAAGAAACGAAGAAGAAGCAAAAGTTTGCTTATGTTGCATGCAAACCGAATAAGTCAAAAGTTTACTACAGTATGCAAATCGAGGAGACAAAGTTTGAAAACAAAGTTTACGTCAGGTTCCTCGTGTTTCTATATATATTATATAATACCGCGATTTCTGTAGCATCAAGGAGCAGGCCCACGTGCTCTAATCATGATCCTACGGTATTGGGTTTTTCCCACGTTGGATGTATGACTCTTGACCTAAAGACTGGGAAATTATATTTCATTTAGTCAAGAGATCTTGGAATCTTTTCGTGCAGTGTGAAAGCTGGACACCATAGATCTGTTTTCTCTCTCTTCGCTAGCAATGTTTAGTTTTAGGGAATATATTCTCTGTTTTCAGGGAATATATTATCTGTTAAAGTATATCTCTTTAGTTCCATCAGACCTGTGTGTATTATGTATTAGTCTATATATACATAGATATAGTTCTTCTTGGCAATATTTGGATCATACCAGTAGAAGATATGAATTTGGATCAACTGAGGATTTGGGCCAATTATCTGTGATTGTCAAGTGGTTCAAGTGATCAGGTAAATATATAATTCTTTAATTATTTCAGGAAATATTTTTTATTAATTGCAATTGCTTAAGTGAATGTATATTGTTGTCAGGATGATATTCTCATAAATGAAATAAACTAAGAAGACGAAAATGTGGATGAAAATGTTACAAACGAATTTTCCACCGATATGGTATGATATTAACTCAATTCCAATTATGTTTTATTTTGTCAATTTTTAATAAAAAGTTGTTAATTTCTAACAGAATTAATACATTTTCAGGTATTCAATTCGCGCCAATCTCTAATTGATTGGATTCAAAATACTGGACTCAATTTAGGATATATCATTGTCATTAAAAGGTCAGAGACTAGTATAATCGGGAAGAATCCTAGACTGTTGTTCCAATGTGATCGTGGTGGCACATACAGAGGCAATAAAACTTCAACAAAGGTTACATGCACAAAGAAAATTGATTGTTCTTTCAGAGTGAAAGGGGTGAAAATGCGAACATGTGATGACTGGATGGCAAGGGTGGTATGTAGAACACATAACCATGCCCCTGCATCATATATGGAGAAACATCTATACCCCGGTCGGCTCTCTGAATCCGAAATCCAGTTGATGGTACATCTGTCTACGAAAAATGTGAAGCCACGAGATATCTTGACATCATTAAAGAAGCGGAATCCGGACAACGTGTCTGCCATTAGGACCATATACAATGCAAGCCAGAAATTTCAGACTGCAGAGAAAGCCAGTAAAACCCAAATACACGTTGTCATGTCATTCCTACAACGTGAATAGGGTTGTAAATGGGTACCCGATTCTCCGATTACCCGAAGGTTCCGACCCGTTAGGATCCGGGTCTGGGTCCTTATTTTGGTCCCGATAAGAAAATGGTTCCGGTTCCGGATCCTTTTTTTGGAACCGATACCTAAACGGTTCCGGTTCCGGATCCATAGTGGCTCAGACCCGTGGACCCGAGACCCGACCCAATATATACTAACATAAGGTAACTTTATTATGTGAGAACAGAACCCTTTTTACTTTTCTACTTTTCTACATTAGGGTTTTCTACTTTTCTACATCTCATTGCCTGTTTGGATGTAATTTCTGAGTTTTTGGTTAAAAGTGTCTGTTATTGATAGACAAAATGTCACATTAGTGTTTGTAGGTACGTGATCCAATTGAAATGTGAAAAAAGCATAAATTTTTTAAAGAAAAATACAGGTATTGGTCTAGACCCGGAACCGGAACCAGACCCGCCTCACAAACGGTTCCGGTTCCGGTTCTGGTTCCCATTATTCTTAACGGTTCCGGTTCCGGTTCCGGTTCCGGTTCCCCTTCTTAGAAAACGGTTCCGGTTCCGGTTCCACCCTGGACCCGGACCGGAACCGACCCGTTTACAACCCTAAACGTGAATGATACATTTTCGAGAGTCGAGCAAATGCTGTAACCAATGAGCTTGAAGATTTATTCTTCGCACATCCAAGATCATTAGAGCGACGGCGTGCATTCCCGCACGTGTCATTGATGGACGCAACATATAAAACAAACAGGTACAGGATGCCTCTCCTTGAGATTGTCGGCGTGACTGCAACTAATATAACATTTTGCATAGCGTTCGTGTTTAAGCACTCAGAAAAAGTGTTCAATTATACTTGGGCTTTAAGGCGTCTGCAGTCAACAATGGATGGATGCACCGGCCCACCAGTTATTGTCACGGACAAAGAGTTGGCTTTGATGAATGCGTCTGCCCAGGTATTTTTCGAGGCTAAGAAATTACTCTGTAGGTGGAACATTTATAAGAGTATTTTGAGCAAGTGCAGGCCATCAATAACAGACAACAAATCTTGGAATGCTTTCTACAAAATGTGGAATATGTTGTTGAAATCTGAAACTCAGAATGCGTATGTGTGCAAATTGGCGGACCTTGAGGTAGTGTTACAAAACTTTTCAGCTATGATTAATTATGTTAAAGATGTATGGTTGACACCGTATAAGGAGATGTTTGTATCCGCTTAGACCGACAGATATCTGCATTTTAGAAACCATACAACTAATAGAGTCGAGAGCCAGACAACCCGATGTCTCCCATTATGCCTCAATGGGTTCACTTCAGGCATGATTGTGCAGCTGCATGGGCTACCCCGTATGCGGACCGAGTTAATGCGTTCATGCAGTATATGCGTTCAATCATATAAGGAGATGTCTGTATAGTCAAACTTTCTCTTACATTTATGACGGGTGGGTTTCATTTTTTTACAATTTGGCTGATATCGGAAAGGAATCACAGTAATAGTTCAGCATTGTATATCATGGATGAATGTTTCTACTATAATTGCATGTCTGAAACTCGGCTTGGGCTAAACTCGGGTATTAATATTGGGCCACTGCCCAATACATGGATGGGCAAATTACTTCCCAAGTGAAATAACATGAAAGCAGTTAAATCAGAGTGACACACTATTTGAGGAAGGCCAAATTACTTCAATCAGAATGACACGCACCATTGGATCGATCAAGTGCAAAACAAATTAAACATAATCGACCCAATATTTTATATCGCTATTATTAGACAATATACTTTCAATTGATAAACAAGATCTGCTGCTTTTTTTTTCAAAAGTGATAAAGAAAAATCTTTCATTTAAAGAGAAAATGGAAAACCCGCATTAAACAAAACTCGTAATCTCGTATTAACCAAGATTAACATCTTCAATTTTATCTAAACTAGTCTAGATTTAATAAATTTTCATAATATTACCAAAAATAAATGCTAAATAGAATCAACCCAACAAAAATTGATATTGACTAACAGTAAAGGTGGTAGATTGAAGATTTTAAATTAATCAAGTCTAAATTAGATCAATGCAGCTTTTGTTGATTTGTTTGGGGAAAAAAATGTAATAATTGACATCCAAAGCCCTTTGAAGCTCAAAGATACGGTCTATCCTCGATCTGCAATATGTTGCTCATTGGTAAATAAAACCGTTGATGAGGTGGGCCACTCTCTACCACAATGGAAACCCCAAAGATTTTGTAGATCGGATAATCTTGACCGTTGAATGAGAAACCTTTGAAAGGATGATGCAACTATCAAAAGAGTCCGTGACAAAGAAAATTGGTCTCATGCATTTGTGGCCAACCACATAAAAATAGTGATGATCGCTGTACATCAAGTCCTGGATCCACGTGTACAAGTCAATACGTCGTTCAGTGCTCTCGTCAATCCACCCCATCCCATCCACTAGTCCACTAGTACTAAAACCCAAACTGAGACTATTATAAGCTATTGGGCAGCATCAATCCATCGCATCTCATCCAGTGTCAAATCCTAGCATTCATCCGGGGATATAAGGTGGGTTTGTTTAGTAAATAGGGTGAGTGTATTTAGCATCTCCCCTGGCGAAAGGAAGGTAGGAGAAGAAAGTCGTAGCGAAAACAGCAGCAAGGAGGGCACCGTTGCTGTTGCTGTTGACTTGTAGGAGTAGGTGCTGTGATAAATCCTTCTTTTAGCCATATTGACCACTGACTTGGCTGTATGTTTACTTGTGTAGAATTGGGAGGCAATGCTTGTGGAATCCACAAGACTATAGCCTGTGCAAGCCACGCTCCCATGATTAAAAAAACAGAAAAACACTAAAATATATGAGAAAGTATTAGCAGTGCAAAGAAAACATGAGCTTTGAATAGAGTATAAATTTGATGGCAGCAAGATATTTTTATAATTTTAAAAAATATTAAAAAATGGGTTAAGTTTTTCATTGATTAATGGTTGTCAAATAAGTAAAATATATTCTTTACATTCTGCAGGATTAACACTTAAAGTCATGATTTTAAGGTAGGGATGTGATCTAGTGAGAACTGTTCTCACGGAGTCACCGTGAGAACTTTTTTGTGGGGCCCACTGGGGGCCCCATTTTGGAACGGGATAGGTGGGGATTGAAAGATCTATATAGGACTATCCTAAACATCAAGTTTGGCCCCAATCCAATGCTTCTAACCCCTTCATTCATGACCGACAAGCCCAATCCATTCATATGGGTATATAGTTGATCCAAGGGTCCATTTTCATTCACATTGGGGTCAAAACCTGGGACGTGTGACTATAAGGGGGTCCTTGTCCATTGCAAGGTTTGGATTGGGTGATACGTGGGCCCCACCTATAGTTCTCACGGTTCAAACCGCGAGAACAGTTCTCACCTAATTAATTCTCTTTAAGGTAGGGAATTAGTATATACAGTGACCAGTGATTACTAATATCTATCAATCACATCAAGTCATCGTAAAAAGACATATAACACCATGTTTGAATATATAATAACTATACCATTACATTTTATTTACAACCGTGCTACAGAGCTCGGGATTTGTGCCCGGGCTCTGGCACGAATCCCAGCCGAACGGTTGGCATCTCACTTGCACGGAGATCCCAGCCGTTCAGCTGGGATTCGTGCCAGAGCCTGGGCACAAATCCCGGGCTCTGTGGACTTTTTCTTTTATTTATATCTATCTACTCTTATAAAATATAAGAAGTTGTCATTTTTTCAACTTTTTTTGTGACTACACTATTATGGGGCCCACTTCATTATCATTTCATCATCTCATTTATAAACAGATTGCATCTTTTTTTTTATGTGGGGCCCACTTCATTTTATATTATATTTTTTTACTACCATTGTGGGGCCCACTTCATTTTATATCTACTATCTACTATATTATATATTATAAAGTTGTGGGGTCTACCCTTATTATTGTGGGGCTCACCCTTATTATAATATATTATATATCTACTATTATATGATATTGTACTTCTCTATCTCTACTATCTACTACTACTATTCTAAAAAAGAGGAAGATGCACTACTTTTTTCACTACACACCTAACCAATAAAATGCAAGATGTGGGCCCCACTTAATATATATATATCTAATATCTACTACTATATATATTTATGAGCAAGGCTCCCCTAAGCTCAAGCTTAGGATAAGGTAAGCTCAAGTGTGTGGTGGGGCCCACTTGGAGACCCACATGGGGCTGGGGGTGGGGGGGATTTCAAGGACTCCTTAGGATCTTCCTCCCCTAAGCTCGAGCTTAGGGGAGCCTTGCTCTATTCTATATCTACTCTTATAAAAGAGAGGAAAATGCACTTTGTTTCACTACACACCTGGCCACATCTAAGAAAACAAAATGACATAACTTGTATGGGCCCCACTTAGATAATAATAATATAATCTATATATTATAATTAGTCTTCTAAAAGAGAAGAACTTGGGCCCCATTTATATAATAATAATAAGATTATAAAAAAGAAGAACTTGTGTGGGCCCCACCTATATAATAATAATATAATCTATACATTATTATTATTATAACAAAATAACATAACTTGTGTGGGCCCCACTTATATAATAATATAATCTATATATTATTATTACGCTTCTAAAAGAGATGAACTTGGGCCCCACTTATATAATAATAACAAGATTATAAAAGAGAAGCACTTGTGTGGGCCCCACTTATATAATAATAATATAATCTATACATTATTGTTATTATTATTATTATATCTATTATTAATTTATATATATATATATCAAATTGACATAACTTGTGCGGGCCCCACTGATATAATAATAATATAATCTATATATTATTATTACCCTTTTAAAAGAGAAGAACTTGGGCCCCACTTATATAATAATAATAAGATTATAAAAGCGAAGAACTTGTGTGAGCCTCATTTATATAATAATAATATAATAAATACATTATTATTATTATATCAACAGGTGCTCTGCAAATCTTATCCGTTAGAATTCATATCATAGTTCCACCATTGTTGATATATGTCGCTTGAGGCTAAGCCGGATTACTTCATTATTCTTAACGGTCGGTGTGAGATGTTATTCTTCTTTGTATGTTAATTAAGACTAAAACCACCATCTAGTTATTTTATTCTGATGTCCTTAGGTAGGATATAATTAATTTTTCTTCCTTAATAGAATCTTGGTTAGAACAGTAAGCTCATCTAGTTCTTAGTTTTTATTTTTATTTTTTTTATAAAACCGCAGGTTATCATATATTTGACTATGCTTTCGACTGGACTCCAACTTTAGCAGGTCAAGTCTACCAGGAAATTGATAAGTCGACCTAACAGGTCAAATAAAGTAAATTTAAGTTTCTTTGTACACATTCATGATAAAATATTTAGAAATATGTGATTTATATCTTCAAAAAGTTATATAAATTCCATATCGATTGTCTTTTGATATCTCATTTTTCTCACTATATCATTGTTTTATTATTTTCAAATGTATAGGAAAAAAGTAGTGTCACCTATATTTGGACATTGCATGGGCCTTGCATTTTACAATCACTCATTTTTTGTTGAAATTTGATAAATGTATTGAAACTTCTACTGAATTTTTTAAGAGCTTTATTTTTTTAAGATTCTCTTAGTAAAACTGTGTGTTCGGTGCACGTGTGTTGCATGTGTAGGGCTCCACTAGTATTATATAAAGAGGATATTTCTATGCATCTTTCCCTTACCATATGATGAGGGACAAGCTTAATGGGATCCACCTATGGACCCACTGATCATGGGACTTGTGGGGGATGGGAAGAAACATCTTGGATAAGACCATATATCAAATTTGAGGTCAATCCCATGCCTCTAACTCCTTCACCCATGGCCCACAAATTTAATAATTTTATATTAAAGGAAAAAAATTTAACCCTTGATCCAACGGTCCAATCCATTTGAATAGGTGAAAATTCAATGGGTCTAGTATACTTAAGGGGGTTCCATGTGTGTGTATGATTCGGATGTGCTATAAAGTCAACCCTACTATGTTGTCCCTCACCATAACATGGTGAGGGATGGATGCACATGAATATTTCCTTATATATATATTTTTTGTTATTGGAGGGTTCCCAACCTTTTGGACTGGACTAATATATGCCCAACTCTCCTTATGATTGTAGAGTTTGGCTCGTTGGATATAAATGTATGTTTAGGCCCTGCCTAAACAGAGCTGAACCTAGACCAAATCTGGGCCAGATTTAAGCCCATTGGCAAACTCAAATCCGGGCCTAGATACATGTTTAGTCCTCCAGATTGATGTTCTCGTATGGATCTTCAACCAATATCAATACTCCCTTCATTTGATAAAATCCACTTTTAGTGGGCAAACAGTAGACTGATAAATATTGCACCTGATCACATTACACAAATAGGTTCTCTATGCTTTCAGGAGGGGCCCACAGACTAGCTCTAGGCAGGCACAGAGAATCCTGAAAATTAATTTATAGAGTGGATCAGGTCCGTCCATCTTCTATTAGAAAATCACAGCCCTTGAAATCTTGCTTCTGGAGTTCATTGAACAACAGCGATTGTCAGGATCATCAACATCGTCTTCATATTTTGGCCATCTATGGTGGGACCCACCATCTTTTCATCCCACTTACCAAGTATAGACTCCCACCATATTATCCTAGCCATTGATTTAATAATATTAAAGTCTAATGGCATCTTAATTAAAGATTTTCTTGAAATTCAACGAGTGTAAAATTGTGTTCATGCCGGATCACGAATGAAAAGACTAAGAGTACCAAACAAGGGTATTCATGGTGCGGGCTGGGCCCAGTTGAAGAAATCGGCCTGACTTAATAAACACAAGCCCATATCCGGCCTAAGCCTAACACAGGCCGTAAATGTCAACCCGAACAGTCCAGCATATCGGCTTTTTAGTAATTCTTTGTACAAACTTACCTCTAAATTACAAGCAGGCCGAACTGAGCTAGGCTTTGAGCTTCTTATCCCTTGATTGAAGCCCGGCCCATGAGCACCCCTATCAATTGATGAAAGTTGGGCCCAAGTGGGCCCCAAAGGGGGATTGCACTTGCAACGCTAGTAGGAGAGCGTTACCCACCATAGAGGGAGAGCGTTACCCCCTACAGCCCTTGATAAGGTGAAAGATCAGCCCTTGATATTTCATGGATTATGAGAAATTGATTAAAAACTTATGATTGTTGGATTACACAATGCATAGACTCCATGATTCCTCTCTGCTGCCAAACTTGGATCTGTTTTTAGGAAATCCTCCTTGAGGATGGCTTCATTCCAACGGATCAAAGAAAACCTCTGATCAGGGGATTCCTGTCAATTTGCCAAACGTGCCCTAGGGGTGTATGTAGAATTTCCCCCTACATCAGACCCCTGTTCAAAAACCCTACCAAAACCCTTGTTGGATTCTTCCAAGTATGAGCAGTGGAGATTTCAAAAACCCCAACAATACTAACACAAGGCACTCCAACAGAAAAACGTTTCCATCTTTGTGTCGAATAGAAGGTGTGCGTACAAATCCATGGCATCCCAACAGAGGTCGGCACGTCTGCAGAGCGGCCAATAAGTCGGAGACATCTCAGCTCTCTGCTTTCTTCCTCTTCCTCATCCTTCTCTCTCACCCCTTCTCCTCGCAGGTATGAATATGATCTTCCCTCTTTTCTCTCTTTCTATATTCATATATGTATGATGCATCTCTCATTATTTTCAATACAATTTCGTTGTATGAGCATCTTGGGGAACTTATACGGCTTGGGTTTTCTGACCCATCCTGCAAAATGCATTAAACCACTCTTTTTTATGTTTTTTTTTCATCTCTCTATGTTTGGGGACGACCAAAAGCTACTTTTAGACTTGCTCCCCTCTGCTTTATTTGTTTAATTGTTTTGGTTTTCTGTTGATGGGTTTTAGTATTGGTTTTCTTTTGAGTTAGAAACAGTGCATATCTTATGAACTATGTAACAATTTCTGCAAATTGGAATCGCGAGTGCGATGTGGATTTGCTGAATAGGTACCTTCTGTTCCTGATATCAGTTCACTTGGTGCGAAAAATATCATCTCACCCATTTGAATTTTAGTCTGGGGGATTTCTGAATTTGATGTATTTGCTAAGTTAGAAGCTTGATTCTGCTAAATTTGTGGTCCACATTTGCAAATTTAATTTGTTGCAGTAGTGAATTATAGTGAAGCTAGGGTTACACTTAGTTCAGAGGGAGTCCAATGATTTTGAAAATGACGTACTAGAGCATGGATGGAGGACAGGACAACCCATTTCAAGCACAAAGAAAAGAATGGAACTGTAATGATGAAGTGAAAAAAACATCTTTAACAATTGGTTGTCTGCATTTCAAACAAATGGTACAAGACTCCAAGCTTTACAATGTCATCCTCCAATGCCTGCAGGACTTGGTACTCTGAGTCAGCTACACTAGAAGTTTAATGTTGTAACACAATGAAGCATCTCCTGCTTGTTCATAGGCGAGGAAATAAATGACCCTTAGAGAGGATCAGAGTTATAACCTTATCGTTTGATTTATGCCTTGCAAATAGACTGTGAAGTAAGAGAATGATACTATCTACGTTCAATTTAAATGCAGTATTTGATGTATGCTGTGCAAATAGACGGTTAAGGAAGAGATAACGAATTATAATACAAATGTCACATATGGTTACCTGAAACATTATGAAGTTTTCCTATTTTTCTTATTTTAATGATTTCTCATGGGCTTCCCTTTTTTCTCTCCCTATGTACAGGAACTGGATCACAAATGATAATATATGATGTTTTGGCCGGGAAAACCTTGAATTCATTTCATGTTTTCGAAGGTATTCGTGTGCATGGTATTTCCTGTAGCATTGTTGATTCAACAAACTGCCGGTCATCTGCAACACTTGCTTTCAAGATTGCAATATTTGGAGAAAGGAGAATTAAGCTATTTAGCTTGCATTTTGACACGACCTTGGACTATCAAATTTTGCAGAACACATGTTTCCAATTGACACTAATCCTTGCGTTACCAAAGTTTAGTCACTGGGTTATGGATGTTTGCTTCTTGAAGGTGAAAATAGGTCATTGTTGTCACTATCTTTCTTGTCTTCTTTTGGATAGTTTTCTATTTGAATGGTGTAATATATCTCACATTTTCCTATTTGGATGCTTCTTATCTGGTGGTGGGTTGTTAGTCGGAGGACCACGTGCTTTGTGACCGCGACCGTGACAGTCATCTAGCAGTGGGACTCAGCAACAATTCTCTCTGTCTCTGGGATGTTTCTAGATTCCATCTGGTTCTTGAAGTACAATGTGCAGGTTAGTTGTATCAAAAAGCTAGAATAAAAGGTTCTTTCTGCCCTTCTTTTTGTTGGGTATTGGATCATAAGCATGTGCATAAAATCAATCATTGTCTTTTCCTTTCATAAACAACCTATTCCAGAGCTGATATTTCATAACATACAAAATGAAAGTAGGTGCACATTTTATTTTGTATCATGGGTATGAAGTAAAAAAAAGTGATTTGATTTTCATCCATGGTGCTAAAGGGTTTTCTTGGTTTCATGGACTCTTCAAACCAAATAAAATACTGTATCAGTAGGAATTACTTCTGGAGGTTAATTTTGTCAGTGCTTCCTTGTGGAAGAAGATTTTGACTTTGGTTTCTGGGGCTCAAGTAATCTATAAGATTGATTTAGATGGTCTCAGCACGTTCCGAAGCATGAAGAATTTAACTGCTCTTACCTTGTAGTTCTATTGTTCCGGCTATTCAAGGACAGTAGATTACTTAATATAGCATGCTGATTTTCTTGTTATATATTTCATTTATCTAAACTAGTGTCTCAAATTGACTTTGTTGTTGTATTTGTTTCATCTGAAACTGATTTAAATGACATTTAAATTAGACTTCTATTTGGCGATAGCCATGTTTATTGTAATATTTCTAGTCTCCTAAACAGGATTTTTCTGCTGAAATGACATGTGAGGCTACCTTGTTTACCAAGTATATCATGAATAGAGATTTGACTTTTTTTCTGGAATTATCATTTGTGTTGTGATAAATCTTTTTTCATGCGAAAACACATTTAATTAAAATATTTTTTGGTGAAATGTTATATCCATGTGGAATGCTTTGGAACCTTCCAGCATGCTAACTGTATATTGGTTCTTGCATGTAGAATTAGCACGTGTGGTTTCAAGGGTATTTTTACAAGTGATGGGCTATTATATGTTGCTAATTTGCTTTGTTTGCAATATTTTTCCTTCTGTCATGCAGAAAAGTGCCTTCTGTATTCTATGCGATTATGGGGTCACAACACCAATTCTCTCCATGTGGCATCTGGTACTATCTATAATGAGGTAAAACTGTTTTGCATGATAGAGAGGCTTATGTGGACCAAAAAAGAGCAAAGAAGTGTGGATTATTCATGTTTTTTTGTCTTGCTGTTATAAACTCTAATGAGGAATACACTATTTTTTCAAACTGAATTTATTTTTGGCAGATAATTGTTTGGAAGTTGGTTCACCGGAGTAATGTTCCATCTTCTGCCAGTTCAGTAGAAGTTTGCAATCATCATGATTCTTCTTGCAGCAAGGATAACCGGCCTTTTGAGAAGCAGTATATGGCCATTACTTTGAGTAGGCTCATTGGACACGAAGGTTCAATTTTCCGCATAGCATGGTCCCCTGATGGATCTAAAGTCTAAACTAACGTCTGTTTCTGATGACCGTAGGTGGGTTAGCTTCTTATTGCATTCTTCCTTGATTTATTCATTTCATTGTTGATGTTCTATCAGTTTTTTTACCTTAGCTTTAATAATTGATCTGTTTCTGATGAACGTAGGTGGGTCTTCCTTGATTTATTCTTTTCATCTTTGATGTTCTATTTTTCTTTGTACTTTAGCTTTAATAATGACAACAAGAAATTTTTGGTTTCCTTGTTAGAGCAGTGCTCGTGTTTGGACGATTAATGCTCAGAGGAAAGAATCTGGTGATATGGAGGCCCTTGAAGCCAATGTTTCAGTTGGCCTTATACTGTTTGGACATAATGCTAGAGTTTGGGACTGTTATATCTCTGATTCTGTAAGCTTTACATTGACATTATGTTTAACCATTTTGTTCATGTTATTTTTCCAAGGAGAGTCGTTCTACTATTATTGGTGGCCATCTCCATCTTGTTAGTAGCCAGAAACAAATACGCTAAATGACTATATGTGGACAGAAACATGTCGTCCCCAGGGATTCGAGATACCATGTTAATAACTTAAAAGACCAAAAGCTCTAGCAGTTAGTGAATGACTGAATAATGTATTTCAAAGGGTCCTAACGGCCCTCCTCATGTGTGGGGCTCTGACATGGACAGAAACACGTCAAATGAACATACGTGAACAAAAACATGACCCCAAGGATTCGAAGTTTTGAACACACGACTCCCCGGGTCTGATACTATCTTAAGTTGCTAACCAGTACACCCAAAATGCCTTGGCGTCAAAATGTTAACGACTTAAACCCAACCCCCTCCCCTCCCCTCAGGCAGGACTCCGCTCGGACTCAAAGCATGCACAAGACGCGGCATGGGGTCTTTTTGCCTTGCGCACATGTGCCCACACACAAGATGCGGCATGGGGCATTTTTTGCCCTCCGTGGATTCAAACTCGGAATGTGTTGGCTCTAGTACCATGTTAATAACTAGTAACACCAAAAGCTCAAGCCGTTAGTGCACAACTGAATAATGCATATCAAAGAGTCCTAACAACCCCCTCACGTTTGGGGCTTTGCACGTGGGCAGAAACACGCCAAATGAGCTTTTGGTGTTTCTGGTTACTGACATGGTATCAGAGCCAGGGGGTCATGCGTTCAAATCCCTGGGGACATGTTTCTGTTCATGTATGGTCGTTTAGCGTTGTTTTTTTCCACGTGCAAAGCCCCATACGTGAGGGGGTCTGTTAGGACCCTTTGATATACATTATTCAGTCGTTAACTGACAACTTGAGCTTCTGGCATTACTGGTTATTAGCACATCTTACTGAACTGATACCATTGCATTGATAGAATCGTTCTCTTCGACTCTGGAAATAGGCATTTTGCAAGTAGAAATCTTTAACCCATTTGTTGATGCCTTTAGTTTATATATGGATACTCTACTCCTTGTCAATAATCTGTGCAAAATCGTATTTAAAAATAGTGCTTTTTGCAGAAAGACCATGCATGGCTGTTTTAACATATGTACAGGCTATGATGCCCAAATACAACATTGATACCTCAGGGACATGGCATGGACACGGATTTTACACATAAAAAGTGAAGAATCAATGTTGAAGGAGGAAGTTATTGTTGCATAAACAGGTGGCCAATCGATTCCTCATTTGATCAATGAAGGAGGTGATTTGACAAAGTAAAATTGCAAGATCTAAGATTATCCATGGCCAGAATTATATTGGATAAAGCTTTCCAATATGTAGTTTTTACTCTAGTAGGAGGTTTTACCAAAAACAAACTCTAGTGGGAGGTGGAGATTTCCAAACTTGTTTGGAGTGGAAATGAACAGTAGATTTGTCCCTGACATCCACAAAAATGGATGCTGCATTGGTGCACCAGACTTTTTAATTGTTCTGTATCTTTATTGTGGTAACGTACTCGATCAAAACCATGTCTGACATGATGACTTGGTGGAGATTCATGAGTATGAGACTCACCTGAATTCATGCGACTCAGTAAGAATAAAGTTGATTTGGACTTGGCCGTTTTTTAAAACCCTGATCTTTAGATTCGTCTTTTTGGCTGCTAGATCTTCTTCAATGGATCTTTATGATCAGTTGCACTTCACTATTTTGTGTTTCTCATAGAAACATTATTCTACTGCTTTCAGAAGAAGTGCTGAACATACTATTAAAAAAAAAAAAAAAAACCGAAGTGCTGAACATGCAGGATGTTTACTGTAATTTTTAGTCATCTGTTGTAACGCCCCACCCTACACGCATGCATGATATTGTCCGCTTTGGCCCACGGGCCTCACGATTTTGTTTCTGATGGGCTTCAACCCATCAAAAGGCATCATGCAAGGTAAGGGTGTAAGCTCTACATATAATCCCAATCACTTTCCTCTCTATAGTCGCTCCGGGACGTCACATTCCATCCCCCTTATAGGGATGCACGTCCTTGTGACGTAGCCTGCCTTGCCAGCCCTCTTGGCCCGCCTACATGGAAACCCGCCCACGGCAGGGGACCCGCACTCGAACTAGTCAAGAGTCGGCTCTGATACCATTTGTAACGGTGGTTTTATTTCTGATGGGCTTCAACCCATCAAAAGGCCTCATGCAAGGTAAGGGTGTAAGCTCTACATATAATCCCAATCACTTTCCTCTCTATAGTCGATGTGGGACTCCGGGGGGTCACATCTGTCATAGCTGGTTTATTGTTAGTTTGTATAACTGACCTCCTCTGTATCCTATGTGAATTTGCTTCAGGTAATAATTACTGCTGGGGAGGACTGTACCTGCCGTGTATGGGGATTGGATGGGAACCAGCTTCTGATGGTTAAGGAACATATGTAAGTTACAGAAATGGATTCTACATTGGGGATATTAGGATCTTTAAGAAAAATAAATATAGGCTTAATTTGGCTTAGAAAATGATAACTAATTTTCAGGTAATTTATCTATCATCCTTGGTGTTATACTGTTATTTTGTGGGGAGAACACTGAAAAGTCAGATGTTTGCAGTGCTTGGAATTATTCTTGAGAAAATTGGAAGCACAGTTTTATGTGCTCCACAAACTATAAACCACCTTTGGAACTGTTTTGAATCTCATTTCCGTAAAATTAAGTGGCTCATAAGTATTTTGTTTAAAGATACAGGTATATGAGGACCTTTAAAAAACTGAATACATTAGGCTGTGTTTGGCTTCGAATTGGGCGTGAGAAAACTAACGTTTTTTTTTTTTTTTTTTTGTATGATATTTGCGCTGCACTTACCATGTCAATCTTTTTTTTCTTCCTTTCTTTTTGTGAGGAAAATACAGAAGTATCTAAAATTGCATGCAGGGCTTACAATTATCCTTAAAATTGGAAAGCTGAGTTGTATGTGCTTCACATCTATACATAGCCTTAGGAAATGTCTTGAATATCGTTTTTTCTAAAATTCGAGTGGCTCATAAGTATTTTATTGAAAGTTACCTGGCTAAACTACCTTTTAAACACTCCCACTTTTACAGTGGAAGAGGCATATGGCGATGTTTGTATGATCCAAGCTCTTCACTTCTCATCACTGCTGGATTCAACTCTACAATAAAAATACATCCGCTGCCTGTTGCTTCATTTCGGAGCACAATTGACAAGGATGGAACTGCGGAAGAGTTCAAAGATAGGACAGAGATCATCACAATTCCTACTCTGAACCAAGGATGAAAATAGCGGCAGCGGCGGGGGTAGCGGCCCGCCGCCAAACCACGTGGGCGATACGTAGCGGCATAGTGGTGCGATTTGAAAAAATCGCTCAAAAAATCTAAAAAAATTCCAAAAAATTGTAAAATGAAAGAATATGTGGTTCTTTTGCAAAAGTAAGTAAGAAAAGGGGGCGTAGCGGTGCCCTCAAAAGTCCTGTATCGCTGTATAAATAGAAAATAATAGTAATGATTAGTTTTTTCACATGTATTCATGTTTCTTAGTCTTACTAACTTAGAAAGTAATGGAAAGCTCATAATAATAATAATAATAATAAAACCTGAACATGAAATAAAGGCATTAGACTTAAGAGTTAGGTCATTACTCATTAGTGAACATTGAACAATCAAATATCAGTACTTCAACATTCAAGGTTCAAATTCAATCAAGTGAATGAACTATGTAGTGATCAACAATCAACATTCAATACCAATTTAGAAATGACACAATAGAGAGTTAGTGAAGGAAATAGGAATACATTTTGTCTTCATGATTGCCACTTCTTTAAAACATGCGCTTCACGAAGGGGGTCCGGGGGTATCCCCCGGCAGGGATTGAGCTGTGTCCCTTCTTTAGAAATTACATTGAATTCTAAGCCTTCTGACGAATCCTAAACCCTAAGCCCTGAGAAAATGGAGTTGGGGCCACTAGGGGGTAGTCAAAGAAGGTTTATAGCAGTGAAAATGGAGAAAAGAGAAGAAGATAGATGAAAAAATGGGCCAAAAGTCGTCTTGGGGGGGGGGGGTTGGGTTTTATAAAAGCTACGTAGCGGCCGATATGGGATAAATTCATAATAGCATGGCGGCCTTGGCCGCCACGGCTGATATTTACATCCATGCTCAGAACCTATCAGAACAATTTGGGCTCATGGACAGGTGCATCGGTTAAATATTTTTATTGTGTTCTCTCTTAGGCTGTTGATTTACAAAGTTAGGAAATTGTCAAAATGTTCTAATCGGTGTTATACTTTCATACTACTAATGGGATATTTTTGTCTAAAATTTCAATTTTCAGTATTTGAGCTCTTATTATTTGATCTGATTTGTGTTTTCTTTTTCACCAAAAGTGAATATGTATGATGCTTGTGTTTTGCTCAAGAAGACATCCTTTATGTTGCCACTAACCATGGTTATTTATATCAAGTTAAAGTGTCAGCTGGGAATGTAAAATGGTATGAACATGTGCGGTCTGATGAAAAGGTGCCCGCTATTTGTATGGATATGTTATCCACAAATTCATCTAATTCGCATGAGGATGTGGATGACTGGATAGCTACTGGAGACGGTAAAGGAAACACAATGGTTGTTGGAATCATAAATAGCGATTGATATAAAAAATGTAAATTGGCCAGCATTAGAAAATTATAATCCCAGTAAGTTTACAGTGAATGCTCCTTTTGTCACATGGAAAGATTTATAATAATGAAGTGCTCTCTCTGTCTTCATATATAATTGATTCCAAAACGACAAAAGCATATGCTCTGAAAAAGTTAGTCATTGAATCCATACAAGTTTTAGGAAAAGAAAAAGGTAAGACATTTTTTTTTTTTCTGTGGAAATGTTTTTTCATCATCTTAGTGTGAGCATTTTTTCACAAAGTAAAGTATCAAAAGAAGTGCAATTTTCTATTAATTCGTAAAAAGAATTTTGACGAAGAAATGCACAGGCGTTTATTCCTGTGGATGTAGGCTCCTCTCCCTAGTGCTCTTGGCTGGGTTCCACGACCAAAAAAAAAGGGGAAAAGAAAAAAAAAAGCATAAGAATTCTTAGAAATTAAGTAACAAGAAACAAACAGGTCCTAAAGCATGTGCTAACTATTCATCCATTGTCATGGCCATGCAAGAAGTGACAAATGCATAAACTATTATATCATTTGAAGTTGTACATGTGAGTTCTATCTTCATAGATTCACAATATTAATGATTATTAATTTCAAGATTGGCACAGTCGATGAATTATTTATAAAAATAACATTAAAATATTGACTAAAAATTATATTTATTTGACAATTCTAATATTCTAATTTACAAATACCGAAAGCACTCATTTTCAAATATAAACTGAGAAAATCAGCCCCCAAAACAAACAATACATTTTAGGACTCAACAAGGAAAAGCCCCATATAGGAGATATAATGAAAAGAAAAGGATTAATATAAGAAAGCTTTCAGGTAAAAGAGAGCTAAATACATAAGGATCAACAAAAAAACAACAAACCTCAACCTGCCTTCAGCTCCTACTAGTGCTGATTTAGAGGCATATATAGGAAATCGAGGAGATCCCTAACCTGTGAACAGAGACATCGAGTCCTAATGATTGACCATCATTAAATCATCATTCAAATCCTTTATCTAATCTCGATTTATCTTAAATGATTGTAATATACTCTAATTGATTAGGATATATTTTATTAATCTATCCACCCGCCGGTATTATAATAGAAGGCCATAGGGAGAAAAAAAAAAGAGGTCAATTCGGTCACTTCAGAAATATAACCACCCTTTCAATCGCTTTCACAACAGTTGGGCCGACAACAGTTGGCCGACTTCATTAATGCTCTTCATTTTATATCTTATCATATTTCTCTCCTTATATTGTCTATATATGCATGCTTCATCAATATGAAATTCTCCCTCAAACTCCCAAACGTGTCCTTCATGAAAACCATTACATATGAGGCATGGAGTACCTCATAAAAACACTGAAATACAATCAGTCGACGTCTTTACGACCTTATATTCTCATCATCACAATAGTCATGGAAGTTGGAAGTCATCCAAAACTATTCGTTTATAATATAAAGGAACATAAATGCATAGTAATACAGTAGTAATAAAACTATAGCCAAATGGCTTACATTTATTTCTTTATTTTCCTACTCACTCATAGGTTCTAACGATCTTCATTGACCCTTGTTCTAACACTTGATCAGCTACTTGCATGATCATAACCAAGCAAAGTCTCAATCACAGAATCAGAACTTGCAGAATTGATGACCCTGCAATTAGTCCTGATCTCACCTTGAGTTCCCTCCTTAACTTCAATTTTCCCCATCTTCACCATGGCTCGTGCAAACTTCACAGCCCATTTAGTCCCATTCTTCACACTGTTATTAACAATTGTAGCCAAAGTAGCATTGGTTGTGAGAGCATGGTCAGATGTCAAGAGCCCCAGATTGAGGGTCAACCCCACATAGTACCTGTTATCAAGAACATCGGGAGAAATTATATCCAGCGAGGCAGTTCTTGAATCATTGGCGGACACATTGAAAGGGCACTTCAACCTGAGGAGCTGACCATAGGCAGAGCTGATTGTTGGGTCTATTCCAGTGGTATTACTGGCATTGTAAAGCCTGTTAACAATGGCGATGCAGTGAGACACACCAATGGAATGAGCCCCAGAGAGGATCACCATATCCTCGGCCGTCAGATTCTTGGCACTGAAGTTGTCCACAAGTTGGGAGGCGTTGAAGTCGAACCCCGGGAGGGTGATGGTTGCCTCAGTCGCGTTGGAAATCCGCCCATCCCGCCGCCCTGACGGGACTTGGTATGATATGTTCCCGGTGAGGACCGCGCTATCTCGTGCCGCGAAAGCAAGGATGTCTGCACATGATACAGTTCTTGGGCATTGAGCTTCAACGGCAGCCTTTGCAGCATCGATCACCTCAAAACCACGGAGGCTTGGGAAGTTTGCTGGGGAATCCTTCTCTGCGGTATTGTTAGCTGTCGAATCTATTAGCACAGATCCGTCACACCCCTGAATGCATATAAAAGCATAGTTATATTGTTAGTAGTATTCTTAGTGTGGTTGATTTTTTTTTTTTCTTTATGGATCATTGTATTTGTCGAACTTGAGAAATTCATACAAGTTCCAATGAATTATTAAGTTGCTAAAAACCAACATGCACACTGCCACTTGAATTTCGTGTACTTACATAGATTAAGTCGTAGCAAATCATCTAATCATATACAGGATCTTAAGAAGATGGTTAAGGTCAAGTAAAAATTCGTACCCTAACAAAGCAGTCGTGGAAATGCAAGCGAATGAGGCCAGGGGCGATGCCGCTGTTATTGGCGAAGGCATTAGTGACCGCCTGCCGGACTAATTGTTCGACAGATGGGCATGTTTGATTGTAGAATCCGACCTTCAGAGCTGCGTCGCAGGCGGCCAAGGAGGCCACCAGCAGCATCAGGAGCATGGAGTTGGTTGAAGAAAACATGGTGCCAGCTCAAAGAAAACAACACACCCAGAAGAGTTGTTGCTAAGAAGCTGTCTCTCAGTTTTGGTAGTAGGATTGCATTTGAGGTTTGATATTTAAGCTCAAGGGAGAAGTTGAATATTTCTTATGTCTTGACCTGCATTACTAGCCTTTAGTGGCTTGTCGTTCTTTTTCTAGATATATTGATGGATACCCGGACAAATCGTTGAAGAAATGGCATCTGTTCATTTAAAAATATACGACATTGCCACGCCTTGTAATCTTTTTTTTAAGGGGAAATCTTAAATATGGCCTTAAGATTTTATCTTATTTCAAAAAAGGACAAATGTTTTAAATATTTTTAACTTAGTCCTTAAGTCTTTCAGTAAATTTTGAATTAAGGACATCCGACCAATTAAAGGTATTTTAGGCCGACTTTTTCCCTCAATCCTTTAAAAATACCTAAATTACTTGTCATTTAAAGCCATGATATGGCTCCGACTGCGACTACGTGCAACCAATCGCCGGGGGTCGCTTGGTTGTCTTTGATCACCGTAAGGATGCTGGTGAAGGGGAGTTTTATTTCAATAAAGGGTAATTTGAGTGTTCTTAACAAATTGAGGAAAAAAATTACGGAAAAACAACTCTAAATGGATGGATGTTCTCTAAAATACTTAAGGAATAATTTGAAAAGTTTTTAAACTTGTTTCCTTTTTTAAAATAAAACAAGAAATTGAGGCCTTATTTGGTAATCCCCCTTTTTTAAATTTTATTTAAAATAACCTTTTCATCAATGGACAACAAAAAAACTATTGAAATACTCAATGCTGGATTAAAAAAAAATCCAATTTATAATGGCTCTCTTTAATATAGTTTGGGCACGTTTGGTCGTTTTTTTTTTGTAAGGTTAGTTTATATTAAGAAAAAAGAAAGAAAAGAATACACAGAGCTGGAAGCTCCCAAGAAGAAGAAACAGGGCAACTAGCACGTTTGGTCCTTAGATATTGAGTTTTTAGAAATTCTAAACAATGTTTTTCTATTAAACGGACGAAAATTTATGGGGAGAGATTAAGATGAGAAGTATATCAAATTGTAGGAAATAATGATCCCCACATAGTTCTTAAAAGTGGCCCACCATGATGGCCTGATGGGGCCTTCATCTAGAAGAGAGGATTCTACTTAATTAATCTATCTTTAACACATTGATTTAATCCCAAGGAGTTGGCCGAGTGCTCAGGACCACGGTTCCTTCCTCTTTCAGAACTAATGGTCTCTATATCGACCCCAATTTCTCTCTTCTTCAGGAATCGAAGGTTGAATCTATCAGTGTTACCACCTTGGGGCCAAAGGGGTGTTTATCCGTCTTCCTTTTGGGCCTGAAGGGATCAGTCCAGCCCAAAGAATTGGGAACTCTCCGATAGAAGAAGAAGAATTTTTTTTTTTTTTTTTTTTATGCACATGTGGTTTTCGCATGTTATCTCCATGAATCACAACCTCTGAATCAGATCAGTGGTTGCGGGATCACCAAATAGTAGGCTCCACCGGTATGGTACAGTGTCAGCTCACGCACCACGAGGCAATGGGGCCTTATTTACTTTCTTAAAGTTATATAAAGGAAGATATAGAGAGAGACTCATCAATCATCATGTACCTAACTGGAAAAGATAAGGAGAGGTCCTGCCGAATGCCGATGACTTTGGGGAACATGAACCTCGTTAGTCGTTATCATTTATCAATCAAGAATTTCATCCACATCTTTCGACAATTTCACCTTCCTGAGATCCATCCTCCTTAATTGAGTATGAATCTTTCGTATGAAGGAGCTAAGAATCCTTTTTCAGAATTCAAATCACCCAAAAGCAATGTCCAACCTTGTTATATAAATAATCAATGAACATTTTACTCTAATTGAATTTTTTTGAACCATAAGATTGATCACGTCTAAGATTTATTTTTGATGTAATCAATTTGATAATTACTTTAACTTTCACTATATCGAGAACCTTTTTTTTCATATTAAAAGAAGGTTGGATAGTGATCATAAATGGTTTAAATTTAAATGTGAGCCCCAACCATGGAGTTATAATGATGGGGGGTGATGTTTTCCAAGTATATGGGTGTGTGCGATTCCAATGAAGCGGATGTGCTAGCCATTCTTGAAGGTCTTCGTTTGTTGTCTAGTAGATATGACGGTACTCTTATTATGGCAAGTGATTCCTCTAATGCGATCGCATGAGTGTCTAAGCGGAGGACTAATAATCCTTGGAAGTTTCATTTCCACCTGAATGAAATTAGAGAGTTATCTATTGGAATCAATGTTTCCTTTCGTCATGAGGTTAGATCGGCTAACTCCATGGCAGATGTGTTAGCTAAGCAAGGGGTTGATAGGTTGCTTCCTTGAGTGGGTGTGATTATGTAAGTGGTTGATATGTTGTTTCTTTGGGTGAATGTGGTTTTGTTAGTAGGGTTGGAGGTGGTGCATTTCTCCTGCACATCTCCTTCCTCTTTTTTTTTTTTTTTGCTTTTTTGTACTTTGTTCATTCTGTTCTTTAAATGAAATCTTTCGTTACCGTTCAAAAAAAAAAAAAAAAAGACGCCCAAAGACTCACCATTAGATAAACCAGACTTCACCATCCATATAAATTGGTATTCATCCAGTTGATCTTCCCACAACCCCATTTATAGCAGTTGTTTTCTCTTGTCATAATACTACTCATGCCTGTAAAGTGTATTATGTGTTTAGCAGGCCTTCATTAATCCCCTATCATATTAATTCAAAGCTTTATTTACATTTAATTTAATTTTTTTTTGAAACAACCAGAAATAAATATTTCTATTTGCTGTTTTCTAATTTATAACCATTTTTCATTGGAGCCATATCCATCAGTTTGTAACTAGTGTTTTGTAATTGCACTTATTCTTATCTAGAGCTATGTTGGCTCTTAAGTCTTAACTCGGCCAATTTACTGCTCATGATCTCAGCCCTGGACAAAAAAGAGGAGTGTTGTGTTATGTCGGTGTATATTTTGTCATAATTAAATCATGATTTTGAGTTTGGTCCAAGTTGATATCCCTCGATAACAGGAAAAGCTGACAGGTGACAGTGGTAAAGACTAAAGATACATTGATTTGAAATGGTTCAAAAGGGGATTCGGTCTAAAATAGAGTGGAATAGAAAAAAAAAATAGCATTAACGTAGTTGACAAGCATAGTGTTTTTTTTTGGTAGAAAGTTGACCATCATAGTTGGTGTAAGGCTCTGGTGGTGATGGTGGTCATGATTCAAAATTATTAGCTGTTATTTTTGTAATTTTATGTTCTACTGGATCTATTCATAAATTTCTTTTATGCATGAAAATCTAAATAGTGTTTTTATTCTTTAAAGTTTGTTTTCTATAAAAGCAAGAAAAACTCAGTGATATTTTGATTTGAACCCTGCATTACTTGATTCTCATGGTCACAAATCCAACAATTCTGAAATCATATTCACCATGACTTAGAAAGCTAGTTAGGGTGTTTTTAATTTGTAGAGAAGATATGCAATGACACAGTGGACAAGATTCTTTTCAAAAGCTACCTATCCAAAGATATAAAACAAGACTATGCACATGTAAGCGATTATTTTTTCACATGGTCTAGTACACACAGATGAAATTAAAGATGTCTGTATACATTGCTTTTGGATAAAGGGAAAGAAGACCAATTTGCTCATATTTTTATGATCTGATTTCCTTAAATTAAACTGGTATCCTGTGTTTTATTATTATTAACCTAACTTTGGGTTTTTATATGTAGACTACAAACGTCTAGATGCAAGAAGCCAAAGAACCATATAGTTTCCTATTTCCTTCATATGGTTGAGCATTCATGCCAGGTGGGCGGCTAGCTAGTATACTATATATTAACTGTAGCCTACCTAATCTGAACTTTTAGTGCATTTAAAAATGGGGTCTTGATTGTGGACAGTCTCACCATGGGTGGTCCATGAAAAAAAAATGGAAAGTGAATCTTGTTGGTACTGAAAAAAACAAAGATAACAATTGTAGCATCAACTTGAGTAAGTGCAACAAATCCGGTTCAAGATAGATTGAAAAGATGTCGATATGAAATAATTGAAATAAAGGTTTGATGATGACAGTGAAGATACCTACAAATAACCTCACAAGACCACAGTAAAATTAGACGAGCATGCATGACTCGGCCCAAGTCACAAGACTCGGTTGAGTCCAACTTGTCCGAGTATAGAGTACTTAAGACCCTCTATGGTGATTCCAATACTCATTTTACCGAGCCAGTTTGACTCAATTGAGTCAGGGAGTCAACTTGGAATGTCGGCAATGTATCTTTTTGTTTTTCTGGTAAAAAGTAGGTAAGTTGATGGGTTAAGAAAAATGAAATATGTGCTGGCCCTCTCACTCTCAAAGTAAATTCCTTGGTTCTGCCACTAATCTCATCTGTGATCTTAAACCGAATTTATGTAGTTTAGTCAAACTTGTTCATCATCACACATTGACATGAGATTTGGGTTTCACATGAAAAACCCAACAAGACACACAATGTCAACAAGCTTTACTTGCATATTTCTTTTTTTTAATTTTGATTCACATGCATCAACTATTCGTTTTTTTATTCCTTTTTCACTCCCTTGCCAAGCCTGAAAGTCCTCTCAGCTGTGATGATCAAAATTCAAAGCTACCACACTCCGGAGCTGGCAAAAGGAAGGTTGAAGAAGAAAGTCGAAGCAAAAACATCAGCAAGGAAGGCGCCGTTGCTGTTGACTTGTAGGAACAGGTGCTGTGATAAATCTTTCTTTTGAGCGATACTGACCACCGACTTGCCGTGTGTTTGCGTGTGTGGAATTGGGAGGCAATGCTTGTGGAATCCACAAGACTATAGCCTGTGCAATCCACGCACCCATGATTAAAAAAACTAACAATGAAGCAATGAAAAATACCCTAAAAATCTATGAGAAAGTATTAGCAGTGCAAAGAAAACATGAGCTTTGAATAGAGTATAAATTTGATGTCATTGATTAATGGATGACAAATAAGTAAAATATATTCTTTACATTCATCAGGATTAACATTTGAAGTCATGATTTTAAGGTATTAGTATATACAGTGACCAGTAATCATTAATTAATATCTATCAATCACATCAAATCCTCGTAAAAAGACATATAACACCATGTTTGAATATATAATATAAGAAGAAAGAAACATGCAGTTTATTAAACGTGTTTATACATACCTATTATTCGTACAAATGAAGCAAGAGATACATACCCATTATATTTATTCATTCGTGCAGATGAATCAAGAGCGACATATATACCTATTCTTCAATAAGGTTGGATTCGGAAATCTTAGAGATTAAGACTTTTCTTAAAAAAATGGAACATGTAGAAATTAGAGTAGAAGAAGCTAAGTGGGGATAGGATTTGATGAAATCTCTGTAAGGATAAGTATTAGAAAGACTTCAATTTAAGTTTCCTATTTATAAGGCTTAGAAATGTAGAGTCACGTTCGGTGAAAAAGAGTAATTTTGATATGATTCTTGTTTGAAAAATAAAGACTTTACTCGGCTTTTACTAAACTAATCAGGTGCCAAATTAACAGGAAGTAGGGATGAATCTAGCTAAGATCGAATCGTGTGTAACAAATGGAACTTCAACATGATGACCACAAAGAGATGATCTCGACTGTTCAAGTTACATGTCAGCCAACTCCTGTAATGTATTATCAAAATTTAGTTCAAATTAGTTTAAAAGGAATGGCCCCATTGTGATCAATTGATATCCACATCTAAAAATCAAACCACTCAAGATACCGGGTGAATCATGATAAAATATGCACATGCAAAAAAGCAATATGGGTAGTTTTGGCCAAACTCATATCCAGTAAATCATTCCCCTCTCATCAGTAAACCTCTTGTCCTTGGTAGATTTATGTGGGGGCGGATACAAATAGGGTGTAATTACGCAATGCAAAGTTGCAAACGCCATGCCCATGTGTGGCATCTTGTTATACCTAGAATCACATGGGTGATCAGGGTGACAATGAACGCAAGCAACTAAGCAACACGAAAAAGTAAGAAAGGGAAGTTTTGAAAATCAAACTTATTATCTCTCATTAGACTATGAAGATAGAGTGCAATTGTTCCAAACCGAGATTGATATTGGACATGAGTCATCTTTTTGTAATGCTGACATAGTGTCCTGATAAGTCCCCAAAAACCAAAACAACTGTCTTGAAAAGTCCCAAAAGAACTAAAAGAATTGGTGAGATATAGTGAGATCTATGCCCAATTATTCAAATGGGTAGAGACAGTGAGGATTACATCATGCTCCTGGTTATATATGGTTGTTGATAAGCTGGATTTGGAACAGACTTACCCATTGTATGCCCAACTCTCCTTATGATTGTAGAGTCTGGCTCGTTGGATATAAATGCATGTTTAGGCCCTGCCTAAACAGAGCTGAACCTACACCATATCTGGGCCAGATTTGAGCCCATTGTCAAACTCAAATCTGGGCCTAGATACATGTTTAGTCCTCCATATTGATGTTCTCATATGGATCTTCAACCAATATCAATACTCCCTTCATTTGATAAAATCCACTTTTAGTGGGCAAACAGTAGACTGATAAATATTGCATCTGATCACATTGCACAAATAGGTTCTCTATGCTTTCAACAGGGGCCCACAGACTAGCCCTAGGGCAGGCATAGAGAATGCTGAAAATTAATTTATAGAGTGGATCAGGTTCGTCCATCTTCTATTAGAAAATCACAGCCCATGCAATCTGCTTCTCGAGTTCATTGAACAACAGCTAGCGATTATCAGGATCATCAACATCGTCTTCATATTTTGGCCGTCTATGGTGGGACCCAACATCTTTTCATCCCGCTTACCAAGTATAGACTCCCACCACATTATCCTACCCATTGATTTAACAACATTAAAGTCTAATGGCATCTTAATCATAAATTTTCTTGAAATTCAGCGAGTGTAAAATTGTGTTCATGCCGGATCACGGGATGAAAAGAATACCAAATAAGGGTGTTCATGGTACAGGCCCAAGTGAGGAAATCGGCCTAACTTAATAAACACAAGCCCATATCCTGCCTAAGCCTAACACATGCCGTAAATGTCAACCCGAACCATCCCACATATCGGCTTTTTAGTAATTCTTTGCACAAATTTATCTCTAAATTACAAGCAGGCCGAACTGAGCTAGACTTTGAGCTTCTTATCCCTTGATCCTAGCCCAGCCCAAATATCGAACTGCCTAGATTTTACATCCAAGCCCGGCCCAAATATCAAATAGCCTAGATTTTGCATCCAAGCCCGGCCCAAATATCAAACAGCCTAGATTTTGCATCCAAGCCCGGCCCATGAGCACTCCTATCCATTGATGAAAGCTGGGCCCAAGTGGGCCCCACAATGAGGGATTGCACTTGCAATGCTAGCAGGAATGCAGGATTGCATTACCCACCACTACATCAAACCCCTGTTCAAAAACCCTACCAAAACCCTTGTTGGATTCTCCCAATAATGAGCAGAGTGGAGATTTCAAAACCCCAACACTACTAACACAAGGCACTCCAACAGAAAAAAGTTTCCGTCTTTCTGTCGAATAGAAGGTGTGCGTCCGAATCCATGGCCACCCAACAGAGCTCAGCACGTCTGCAGAGCGGCCAATACATCGGAGAGATCTCAGCTCTCTGCTTTCTTCCTCTTCCTCATCCTTCTCTCTCAACCCTTCTCCTCGCAGGTATGAATATGATCTTCCCTATTTTCTCTCTTTCTGTATTCATATATGTATGATACATCTCTCATTCTTTTCAATTCAATTTCGTTGTATGAGCATCTTGGGGTACTTATACGGCTTGGGTTTTCTGACCCATCAAGCAAAATGCATTAAAGCACTCTTTTTTATAGGTTTTTTTTTTCATCTCTCTATGTTTGGGGACGACCAAAAAGCCACTTTTAGACTTGCTCCCCTCTGCTTTATTTGTTTACTTGTTTTGGTTTTCTGTTGATGGGTTTTAGTATTGGTTTTCTGTTGATTTAGAAACATTGCATATCTTATGAAGTATGTAACAATTTCTGCAAATTGGAATCGCGAGTGAGATGTGGATTTGCTGAATAGGTACCTTCTGTTCCTGATATCAGTTCACTTGGTGTGAAAAATACCATCTCACCCATTTGAATTTCAGTCTGGGGGATTTCTGTGTATTTGCTAAGTTAGAAGCTTGATTCAGCTAAATTAGTGGTCCACATTTGCAAATTTAATTTGTTGCAGTAGTGAATTATAGTGAAGCTAGGGTTACTTTGGTTCACTTAGTTCAGAGGGAGTCCAATGATTTTGAAAATGACGTAGAGCATGGATGGAGGACAGGACAACCCATTTCAAGCACAAAGAAAAGAATGGAACTGTAATGATGAAGTGAAAAAACATCTTTAACAATTGGCTGTCTGCATTTCAAACAAATGGTTCAAGACTGCAAGCTTTACAATGTCATCCTCCAATGCCTGCAGAACTTGGTACTCTGAGTCAGCTACACTAGAAGTTTAATGTTGTAACACAATGAAGCATCTCCTGCTGGTTCATAGGCGAGGAAATAAATGACCCTTAGAGAGGATCAGAGTTATAACCTTATCCTTTGATTTATGTCTTGCAAATAGACAGTGAAGAAAGAGAATAATACTATCTATGTTCAATTTAAATGCGGTAACCTAACCCTGTTATGTATGCTGTGCAAATAGACGGTCAAGGAAGAGATAACGAATTATAATACGAATGTCACATATGGTTACCTGAAACACTGAAGTTTTCCTATTTTTCTTATTTTAATGATTTCTCATGGGCTTCCCTTTTTTCTCTCTCTGTGTACAGGAACTGGATCACAAATGATAATATATGATGTTTTGGCTGGGAAAACCTTGAATTCATTTCATGTTTTCGAAGGTATTCGTGTGCATGGGATTTCCTGTAGCTTTGTTGATTCAACAAACTGCCGGTCATCTGCAACACTTTTTTTCAAGATTGCAATATTTGGAGAGAGGAGAATTAAGCTATTTAGCTTGCATTTTGACACGACCTTGGACTATCAAATTTTGGAGAACACATGTTTCCAATCGACACTAATCCTTGCGTTACCAAAGTTTAGTCACTGGGTTATGGATGTTTGCTTCTTGAAGGTGAAAATAGGTCATTGTTGTCACTATCTTTCTTGTCTTCTTTTGGATAGTTTTCTATTTGAATGGTGTAATATATCTCACATTTTCCTATTTGGATGCTTCTTATCTGGTGGTGGGTTGTTAGTAGGAGGACCACGTGCTTTGTGACCGCGACCGTGACAGTCATCTAGCAGTGGGACTCAGCAACAATTCACTCTGTCTCTGGGATGTTTCTAGATTCCATCTGGTTCTTGAAGTACAATGTGCAGGTTAGTTGTATCAAAAAGCTAGAATGAAGGTTCTTTCTGCCCTTCTTTTTGTTGGGTATTGGATCATAAGCATGTGCATGAAATCAATCATTGTCTTTTCCTTTCATAAACAACCTATTCCAGAGCTGATATTTCATAACATACAAAATGAAAGTAGGTGCACATTTTATTTTGTATCATGGGTATGAAGTAAAAAAAGTGATTTGATTTTCATCCATGGTGCTAAAGGGTTTTCTTGGTTTCTTGGACTCTTCAAACAAATAAAATACTGTATCAGTAGGAATTACTTCTGGAGGTTCATTTTATCAGTGCTTCCTTGTGGAAGCAGATTTTGACTTTGGTTTCTGGGGCTCAAGTAATCTATAAGATTGATTTAGATTGTCTCAGTTCCGAAGCATGAAGAATTTAATTGCTCTTACCTTGTAGTTCTATTGTTCTGGCTATTCAAGGACAGTAGATTACTTAATATAGCATGCTGATTTTCTTGTTATATATTTCATTTATCTAAACTATTGTCTCAGTGGCGGAAAACATTAGAGACAAAGGGGTTTAGGCTCAGTCGATACAAAATGGAATATATGGAATGCAAGTTTAGTCAAAGTAGGACACCTGGTAACATAGAAGTAAGTTTGGGTACACAAAAGATTGTAGAGAAAGAAAACTTTAGGTACCTTGGATCTATGGTGCAACAGGATGGAGGGATTGATACTGAAGTAAGTCACAGGATTCAGGCTGGGTGGACCAAATGGAGGAGTGCTTCAGAGGTCTTGTGTAATCGGAAAGTCCCCCTCAAGGTTAAAGGAAAGTATTATTAGGTGGCGGTACGACCAGCGTTGTTATATGGATCAGAGTGTTGGGCAGTAAAGCATAATCATGTCAAGAAGATGGAAGTTGCGGAGATGAGAATGCTAAGATGGATGTGCGGGATCACAAGGAGAGATGGGATTAGGAATGAGGAGATTAGGGGCAAAGTAGGAATAGCACCGATTGGAGATAAAATGAGAGAAAATCGACTGAGATGGTTCGGCCATGTTAGAAGGCGTCTAATGGAGGCACCTGTTAAAAGGTGTGAAAACATGGAGATTGCCAGGAGTAGGAGAGGGAGAGGGAGACCCAAGAGAAGTTGGAAAGAAACTATTAAACATGACCTTGCCTACATGGATCTAACGGAGGACATGGCCCTAAACAAATTTGATTGGCGTCGTCAAATCCATATAGCCGACCCCACCTAGTGGGAAAAGGCTTGGTTTGGTTTAAACTATTGTCTCAAATTGACTTTGTTGTTGTATTTGTTTCATCTGAAACTGATTTAACTGACATTTAAATTAGACTTCTATTTGGCAATATCCATGTTTATTGTAATATTTCTAGTCTCCTAAACAGGATTTTTCTGCTGAAATGACATGTGAGGCTACCTTGTTTACCAAGTGTATCATGAATAGAGATTTGACTTTTTTTCTGGAATTATCATTTGTGTTGTGATAAATCTTATTTTATGCGAAAATGCATTTAATTAAAATATTTTTTGGTGAAATATTATATCCATGTGGCATGATTTGGAACCTTCCAGCATGCTAACTGTATATTGGTTCTTGCATGTAGAATTAGCACGTGTGGTTTCAAGGGTATTTTTACAAGTGATGGGCTTTTATATGTTGCTAATTTGCTTTGTTTGCAATTTTTTTCCTTCTGTCATGCAGAAAAGTGCCTTTTGTATTCTATGCGATTATGGGGTCACAACAACAATTCTCTCCATGTGGCATCTGGTACTATCTATAATGAGGTAAAACTGTTTTGCATGATAGAGTGGCTTATGTGGACCAAAAAGAGCAAAGAAGTGTGGATTATTCATGTTTTTTTGTCTTGCTGTTATAAACTCTAATGAGGAATACACTATTTTTTCAAACTGAATTTATTTTTGGCAGATAATTGTTTGGAAGTTGGTTCACCGGAGTAATGTTCCATCTTCTGCCAGTTCAGCAGAAGTTTGCAATCATCATGATTCTTCTTGCAGCAAGGATAACCGGCTTTGTGAGAAGCAATATATGGCCATTACTTTGAGTAGGCTCATTGGACATGAAGGTTCAATTTTCCGCATAGCATGGTCCCCTGATGGATCTAAACTGACATCTGTTTCTGATGACCGTAGGTGGGTTAGCTTCTTATTGCATTCTTCCGTGATTTATTCATTTCATTGTTGATGTTCTATCAGTTTTTTTACTACCTTAGCTTTAATAATTGATCTGTTTCTGATGAACGTAGGTGGGTCTTCCTTGATTTATTCTTTTCATCTTTGATGTTCTATTTTTCTTTGTACTTTAGCTTTAATAATGACAACAAGAAATTTTTGGTTTCCTTGTTAGAGCAGTGCTCGTGTTTGGACGATTAATGCTCAGAGGAAAGAATCTGGTGATATGGAGGCCCTTGAAGCCAATGTTTCAGTTGGCCTTATACTGTTTGGACATAATGCTAGAGTTTGGGACTGTTATATCTCTGATTCTGTAAGCTTTACATTGACATTATGTTTAACCATTTCGTTCATGTTATTTTTCCAAGGAGAGTCGTTCTACTATTATTGGTGGCCATCTCCATCTTGTTAGTAGCCAGAAACAAATACGCTAAATGACTATATGTGGACAGAAACATGTCGTCCCCAGGGATTCGAGATACCATGTTAATAACTTGAAACACCAAAAGCTCGAGCTGTTAGTGAATGACTGAATAATGTGTTTCAAAGGGTCCTAACGGCCCCCCTCATGTGTGGGGCTCTGACGTGGACAGAAACACGACAAATGACCATACGTGAACAAAAACATGACCCCAAGGATTCGAAGTTTCGAACACACAACCCCCAATACACCCAAAATGCCTAGGCGTCAAAAGGTTAACGACTTAAACCAACCCCCCGCCCCTTCAGGCAGGACCCCGCTCAGATTCAAAGCATGCACAAGACGCGGCATGGGGTCTTTTTGCCTTGCGCACATGTGCCCGCACACAAGCTGTGGCATGGGGAATTTTTTGCCTTCCGTGGATTCGAACTTGGAATGTGTTGGCTCTAATACCATGTTAATAACTAGTAACACCAAAAGCTCGAGCCATTAGTGGACTGAATAATGCATATCAAAGGGTCCTAACAACCCCATCACGTGTGGGGCTTTGCACGTGAGCAGAAACACGCCAAATGAGCTTTTTGGTGTTTCTAGTTACTGACATGGTATCAGAGCCAGGGGGTCGTGCGTTCAAATCCCCGGGGACATGTTTTTGTTCATGTATGGTTGTTTAGCGTTGTTTTTGTCCACGTGCAGAGCCCCACACGTGAGCGGGGATTGTTAGGACCCTTTGATATACATTATTCAGTCGTTAACTGACAATTTGAGCTTTTGACATTACTGGTTATTAGCACATCAGACTGAACTGATACCATTGCATTGATAGAATCATTCTCTTCGACTCTAGAAATAGGCATTTTGCAGTAGAAATTTTTAACCCATTTGTTGATGCCTTTAGTTTATATATGGATACTCTACTCCTTGTCAATAATCTGTGCAAAATCCAATTTAAAAATAGTGCTTTTTGCAGAAAGACCATGCATGGCTGTTTTGACATATGTACAGGCTATGATGCCCAAATACAACATAAACAGGCTATGACCTCAGGGACATGGCATGGACACGGATTTTACACATAAAAAGTGAAGAATCCAATGTTGAAGGAGGAGGTTATTGGTGCATAAACAGGTGGCCAATCGATTCCTCATTTGATCAATGAAGGAGGTGCTTTGGCAAAGTAAAATTGCAAGATCTAAGATTATCCATGGTCAGAATTATATTGGATACAGCTGTCCAATATGTAGTTTTAACTCTAGTAGGAGGTTTTGCCAAAAACAAACACTAGTGGGAGGTAGAGATTTCCAAACTTGTTTGGAGGGGAAATGAACAGTAGATTTGTCCCTTACATCCACAAAAATGGATGCTGCATTGGTGCACCAGACTTTTTAATTGTTCTGTATCTTTATTGTGGTAACGTACTCGGTCAAAACCATGTCTGACATGATGACTTGGTGGAGATTCATGAGTATGAGACTCAGCTGAATTCATGCAACTCAGTAAGAATAAAGTTGATTTGGACTTGGCCGTTTATTAAAACCCTGATCTTTAGACTCATCTTTTGGCTGCTAGATCTTCTTCAATGGATCTTTATAATCAGTTGCACTTCACTATTTTGTGCTTCTCATAGAAACATTATTCTACTGCTTTCAGAAGAAGTTCTGAATATACTATAAAAAAAAAAAAAAACAACAACAACAACGAAGTGCTGAACATGCAGGATGTTTACTGTAATTGTTAGTCATCTGTCATAGCTGCTTTATTGTTAGTTTGTATTACTGACCTCTGTATCCTATGTGAATTTGCTTCAGGTAATAATTACTGCTGGGGAGGACTGCACGTGCCGTGTATGGGGATTGGATGGGAACCAGCTTCTGATGGTTAAGGAACATATGTAAGTTACAGAAATGGATTCTACATTGGGGATATTAGGATCTTTAATAAAAATAAATATAGGCTTAATTTGGCTAAGAAAATAATAACTAATTTTCAGGTAATTTATCTGTGGTTTGCCATATCATCCTTGGTGTTATTTTGTGGGGAGAACACTGAAAAGTCTGATGTTTGCAGTGCTTGGAATTATTCTTGAGAAAATTGGAAGCACAATTTATGTGCTCCACAAACTATAAACCACCTTTGGAACTGTTTTGAATCTCATTTCCGTAAAATTAAGTGGCTCATAAGTATTTTGTTTAAAGATACAGGTATATGAGGACCTTTAAAAAACTGAATACATGAGGCTGTGTTTGGCTTCGAATTGGATGCGAGAAAACTAACCTTTTTTTTTTTTTTATCATTTTAGGATACTTGCGCTGCTGTTACCATGTCAATGTTTTTTTTCTTCCTTTTTTTTTGGGAGGTAAATACAGAAATATCTAATACTGCATGCAGGGCTTACAATTATCCTTAAAATTGTGAAACCTGAGTTGTATGTGCTTCACATCTATACATAGCCTTAGGAAATGTCTTGAATATCATTTTTCTAAAATTCAAGTGGCTCATAAGTATTTTATTGAAAGTTGCCTGGTTAAACTACCTTTTAAACACTCCCAGTTTTACAGTGGAAGAGGCATATGGCGATGTTTGTATGATCCAAGCTCTTCACTTCTCATCACTGCTGGATTCGACTCTGCCATAAAAATACATCGACTGCCTGTTTCTTCATTTCGGAGCACAATTGACAAGGATGGAACTGCGGAAGAGTTCAAAGATAGGACAGAGATCATCACAATTCCTACTCTGAACCTATCAGAACAATTTGGGCTCATGGACAGGTGCATCGGTTAATTATTTTTATTGTGTTCTCTCCTAGGCTGTTGATCTACTAAGTCAGGAAACTCTCAAAATGTTCTAATCGGTGTTATACTTTCATACTAGTAATGGGATATTTTAGTCTAAAATTTCAAGTTTCAGTATTTGAGCTCTTATTATTTGATCTGATTTGTGTTTTCTGTTTCAGCAAAAGTGAATATGTACGATGCTTGTGTTTTGCTCAAGAAGACATCCTTTATGTTGCCACTAACCATGGTTATTTATATCATGTTAAAGTGTCAGCTGGGAATGTAAAATGGTATGAACTTGTGCGGTCTGATGAAAAGGTGCCCGCTATTTGTATGGATTTGTTAGCCACAAATTCATCTAATTCGCATGAGGATGTGGATGACTGGATAGCTACTGGAGATGGTAAAGGAAACACAATGATTGTTGGAATCATAAATAGTGATTGCAACCCTAAAGTAGTTACCTCATTTACCTGGACTGCAGAAAAGGAGAGACAACTTTTAGGAACTTATTGGTGCAAGTCATTGGGATGTCGGTAATGGCTGTTCTATATTCTTCTTAGTTGTTATTCACGAAGGAGTTATGAACTCCACATCAGTTACTCTTGTTTTCATCATGCAGTTTCCTTTTCACTACTGATCCTCGAGGGAAAATAAAATTATGGAGATTAGATTTTGCCTTTGCTGATGGTACATGCATGGATTGCAAGGCGTCATTACTTGCAGAATTCACATCATCTTTTGGAATGCGAATTATGTGTGTCAATGCTTCGTTCGAGGAAGAGGTAACTCTTTTTTTATTCCTTCATAATTCTGATTTGGTTTACTTGATCTCATTTTCACATGACATATATGTTAATGAGTTGGCTTGAGTATGTAGGCTTTAAGATGGAATTATTTATAGGATCATCCAGTTTGATGATTGACCGGTAGGAGCTGATTCATAAAACCTGTGGCTGAACTAGAGAGTAGGAAAATTTGAACTAAATCAGCCAAAAACCATTTTGTAATTCATGCTGATTTGTTCCCAATCATGGATTGGCTGAGTTACACCAACTTGGTCTGGTTCAGTCCTAACACCACTTTCAGCTTCGACCACATTTGATAGAAGCTTAGGATTCATCCCCTAAGCGTTTGGGGTGTTTGAATTAATCACCAGAACCAAGGATATAGCAAGGCTTGAAACAAAATTATTTCTGTTGTATCTCATATGGTCTAACATTACAATATTTAGAGACTTTTTGGATTTTTTGCTACATGATATGATTGATAATCCTATTTACTTTAAAATTTGGCTCCTTCCGTCTTTTAACAAAAAACCAGGTTGAGTAAACAACAAAGGGACTATTGACTCCTAATATGTGTGTGACGCTGACCATTGGTCCTTAGTGGTTTTTTTGTTTTTAGTTTTGGGGGTTGTTGCCCATTTTTTGGGGGGGCCTTAGCTCCTGTCCTTTTTCAGTCTTGCTTGCTCTCCACTCCGGTTGTTATTTTGTATACAGTATACCCCTCTTATACTGTACAGTTTCTTTGAGCAATGAATTTCAGTCACCATTTAAAAAAAAAAAAAATGTGACTCTTGACTAACAAATTTATTTCTTAAGCACACTTTCTTAATTCATCTAGGACTCCTTATGTAGCCAATAGCATCACTTTCGTATCAAGTTTGGTCTCTTGAACAAAAAACATGAAAGGAATGACCAAATAAAATTTATATGCCCAGGGTGCAAAAGCACATTAGATTCCATATTTTTTGGTGTCCAGCACATGTGGGACCCTATTGATCTGTCATGGATCCCTGTCTTGGTTCTTCTCAAGATTCCGTGTCTGCATCATTGATGACCTCCTCTCTAATGATAATTATTAGTTTTGGTTTTTCTTTTGAGTAGGATTTGTACTTATTAACTCTTCTATTGCATTAACTATTTATGCTTTGGTCTGATCTCTGATGAGGTAGAATTCTTTAGTCAATTTGAAGTTGGCAAGAAATGTTTTCGCACCGTCAACAAGAGATCTGCATTTGAAAATCTCACTTATTGTATCTAATATGCATTTTAATTGATGATTTAATGTATTTTTTGTAGGTGTTGGCATGCGGTGATCAACGTGGTAATCTTATCATGTTCCCATTATCAAAGGGTTTGCTACTGACAGCTTCAATCAAGTCAGATGAGAAGATATCTTCACTAGCTTATTTTAAAGGAGCTCATGGGATTTCAAGTGTGGCTAGCATCTTGATTGCCACGCTGCATTTCAACCAAGTCGAAATCTGCTCAGTGAGTTTTAAAACTGAACCATCAAGAGTTAGGATTTTAATCTGTTAGTTTGTGTCACCATTTTTCTTGATTTTCTTGTCTAGACTGGAGGAGATGGTTGCATATGCTATTTTAAGTATAACAAAGATTGGCAGACTTTGGAATTTATGGGGATGAAGCAAGTGAAAGAACTAAGTTTAGTTCAATCCATCTTTGCTAAAGCCAGCTCTATGAAGGACTTCACACAGAGTAATTATGCAGTTGGTTTTGCATCAACGGACTTCATCATATGGAACTTGGTCAATGATACAAAGGTGTTGTAATGGTGTATGACATGTTTAATTGAAATGATATCATTGCTTTTGTATGATATTAAAGTCCCTCAGTATTAAATATGGCAGGTTTTACAAATTCCATGTGGTGGATGGCGGCGTCCTCATTCTTATTTTCTTGGTGGTACTCCAGAAATTCAGAGCTGCTTTGCATATTTAAAGGTTTGTGTATGCAAATATTTTTCAGTTGTGCCATCAGAAAGGAAAAAGAAAAAAAAAAAACTTGGCTGTTTCATGAGTACTGGTGTGTGGTCATGCATCAGTCACACCCAGTGAGCTTATACCCGTTATCCTTTTTGAGTTTTTATTCTTGGGGGCCCACCTTAATTGATCCAATCCGTTCACAAACATCAAGCCCTCATGAATTGGCATCAATCCAAATTTTACATTGTTCCAAACATTATTCACCATTGGATTTTATCATAACAAAATTGCATGGTGTATAGCCATCAAACTTTGAGGACTTAAAACTAAGGGTCATTATCATTTGATTGGCCTGACATCTCGTATTCCCCTCTTCTAGGCCCAAACCCTTCCACGAGTGTGCCTCCCTCAAGTATCATGAATCCAGGTGGGCCCCACTGGCGGAACAACTTCTTCTTCTTCTTCTTTTTTTTTCAGGCATTGAAAACCGCTTGGCATTTTGAAAATTCTATATATATATTTTTACGTAGGAACCCTCCAAATTTTCAGAAAAACCACCAAATATTTTGAGAACTCAATGCATTTTTACATAACCCCCACCCCTGAAGAATTTTTTTCAGTGGCCCTGTGAGGAAGATAGTGGTAGACCCCACTGGAAGGGGCCCTTTATGGGGGAAAAAAGCCCAGGCGCCTTAGAGAAGACTTACACACGCACACACATCATTTTCATGGACAGCACGCACAGACACATCATTTTGATGGAACAGCCTAGATGTGGGGTCTACCTGGAAGCATGACAAGATGGAGGGGGCAGGGGGTTTGAAAGTTCTCCCCATGACCTTCCCATGTGCAATAAAATGATGTCCATCTTATCATGGGATTTACATTTTGAAGACATCAAAATTGTCCATGTCTTAGCCTGTAGATAAATTCGAATGGGTGCCAAATCTGCATGATTAAAACTCTGATTAGGCTGATTTTTGGTATATCGCTAATCCATGCATAGTCCTTTCAAAATTCACATGAATGGTGGTGGCCTAGAATCTGCTGCACTGAGTGGCAACTGATTGTCACTCAGGATAATTTCTCCGTCGACTTTTGAGCCCTACCCATGCCCATAAGCATGTCCTTTTTTTCCATCTTTCCATTTATATTCCCTTCATTGGTACTTCTTTTGCTCTCTTCCAGAATCAAACTATTCATATTCATAGGCTGTGGGTGCCAGTCAGCGAGAGGATACCGCTTCCCAGGGTTCTGCACTTGCAATTTCATGGAAGAGAGATACATTCCTTATGTTTCATATCTGTTGGGATGGTATTACATTCAAATGAAGATGCTAATCACTTTCTCAGACTAAGTTGGATTGCAACTGGATGTGAAGACGGAACTGTAAGATTGACAAGGTATTTCTTATATGCTTTGCATTTTGAAATGTTATATTTAACCAGACGGCCCTTTTAAAACAAAGATTTGGATTTGGGATTTCTATGTGATATTCTTGATTTGTCTTAAGATTCATTCCAGGAAAAGATGAAGAATTAAACTAACATGTCCTTTGCCTCTGTTGCGAAGTAGTTGACCATCTGTTGAATACTTTTCTCTTTGAAGTTAGAAAAATGGACACTGAAAAAGCAATTTTGAGCCCTTTTAAGCCATTTACTTGGTACTATGGCTATGCTGTTACCTTTGCTATTTTACCCCTGACCTGTCTAATCTTCTCTTCAAGTATCGTTAAGGGGTGACCTGTAACACTTTTTACAGAACAAAGATAATTATTTCCCATTGTATTATCTTGCTTTGGGAGACATAGTAATTGTTCTAAATTGACAGAAAGCTCATGACCTACCTCCTTGTTCCTCTGGTCCATTTCTGTTTAATCTTTCTAGGATTTGAGGCTTTGTCTGTATCTCACACTGGGTAGCACTCATGCAACTTTGCAGTTAACATTCCTATTCAATATATGTCGCTATTGTTTATGAAAAATGGCCTTAGATGGACGTGGCATCTTTATGTTTGTGTGTGAGCAGCTCTTACTCAGTATTCCTATTATTTTTCCTATCTGAATGAGTACCTATTTCATTTTCAAGATGTGCTCCATGTTTTACCTGATAAACTCATTTCATTTCTTAACTCAAGATTCTGAGACAGATTTAGTGCTCATTGAAAATGGCTATCTGAAATCAACACGTGCAAAATGTTGCAGGTATACTCCTGATGTTGACAGTAGGTCGGTATCCAGGTTGCTTGGGGAGCATGTCGGGGGATCAGCTGTGAGGTCAATATGCTTCATATCAAAGATACACAGTGCTACAGTAGGCGAAACCTACATTCCTTGCCAAAGGCTTGGATGTGATGCTGTCCCAGTTAACAGGGATGATCCCTTCTTACTTATTTCTGTTGGTGCAAAGAGGGTTTTGACTTCTTGGCTTCTTTGGAACAAAAGTCACAAGGAAGAAGCGGATGTTGGTGGGGTGCTTACAAAAGCTGAGAATTTATATAGTCATCTATCAGAAGAATGCACCGCTGTTTCTTTCCAGTGGCTCTCCACTCACATGCCACCTAAGTTTGCTAGTACACGTAAAGGTGTAGAAAATATAGAGCAACATAATGAACAAGGGAGAAATATTTCTATTATTGAAACTGGGGAACAATATGAAAATGACTGGCGATACTTGGCTGTCACTGCTTTTCTTGTTAAAGGTGCTGATCAAAGGTGAGATGGCGCGGTAGTATGTTGTACCTGCTACAGTTATATGAACTTTCCAGTCTTTCATTTGTTTGTCAAAATCAAATAACATGCATTTTTTCCTATAACGTTGGTCAACGCTTCTTTTTTTTCTTGTATCAGGCTAACATTTTGTTTTGTTGTGGTGGCTTGTTCGGACGCCACACTTACACTGCGTGCTCTTCTTCTCCCTTCTCGCCTGTGGTATGTAAATATGCACTTGTATCTTTATCCATATGTATACAGATTTACACACATACATATTACCCAATTAGGTGAAAAGATGATGATTTGGAATTTATGAGGCCCATATATATATATATATATATATATATATAAAGGGGAAAACTGAATTTAAAAGATGATGATATGGAACTTATGAGGCCCACCTGGATGACTAAACAATACATGTTGGTGGGTGGGATGTGTAGGGAAGGATGTGGTGGCTTGATCAGTTCATTTACCTGGTATGAACACCCAAACTGGTTCTGCCACCACGAATCAAAGGGACATGGAATCAAAAGGTTTCTGTGTGGATAAGGGATGCTCGAAAAAATCAGCCTGATTGGATATTTAGGTGTGCCTTTAAAGGCCTAAAAAATCAACAATTAAAGTGTTAAAATAGGGTGCATCAATCCAACGCTGAGTAAACTCCAACCAGTAGAGGAGAAGAGAAAAGAGGGGAAGAGGATGGGGTTTTAAAAAATTGGCCAACTTGGGCCCCACAAGGTGGAGCTCATTCAAGCTTGAATGAGCAATGTGCTGATGTATTTCAATTTTCAAATGCTCCATTGGAATTCTTATAATGATTTTTGAAATCTCCATCTTAATGCATTAGTTGTATCCACGTGGAAACATATCTACATGGATTCTCATGTTGGATTCTTAATGACTAAGCTGGATTCTTGTATGCTTAAAACTATAGTAAATCACTTCTTTGGAATCTAACTGCCTATTGCCTGAATATCTGGAGTTAGATTTGTCTGTTGAATTTTACTGGTTTTTAAATTAGTACATTTTTCTTTAAATGGCGCTGTCTAAATTAATTTTAAAGAATAACTGAAATCACTACAAATCCTTTTCGGAATTTGCTGACTGTGAAACCTAATATTGATGCTAGATTAAGAATTAAGATATCAGTACCCATTTTCATTTGCTAATGTTTTTCTCCTTGCATCACCATCCTTGTGCTGGTCTTTATTCCGTGCAGGTTTGATGTTGCTATGTTGGTGCCCCAGACATCGCCGGTTTTGGCACTGCAACATGTTGTCATTCCCATTTTTGCTCCTTCAGAAGGTGATATTTCATTTTTCAGTTCCTTGAGATGGTTCCACTGAATCTTGACTTGCGGTTGACAAATACACTGCTAGAAATATAATTAATTTCAAACAACAAAAATTTTTAATTCAGAAAATGTTCTTTAACTAGAACATTTTCCCAATGCAAAGAGACTGCTAATACTCCAGAACTATAGCTGGCCTTTCAACGGTAACCATGGACAGATCACTAATGGCATGGCGGATGCATTGGTTAAGCAAGGGATTGAGAGGTTTTTTTTTTTTTTCTTTAGTTGCTCCTGTCATGTAATTGCTGTTTTGTTCTCGCATATGTTATAATGCTCTTATACCTAAGCTCTTTGTTTTTTTTTTTCCTTTATTTCCATTGTATTGAGATTGTACGTCTCTTTTAACCTAGTTTTACTGTTACCTGTTAAAAAAGAAATAAAAATAAAGGAAGGAAGAAAAAGAAGAACCATACGTGTGGACATAAAGTGGAGTTTGTGTCTCATGTTTGTTGATCTGATAACAGATAAAGTCCAGATTGGAAGTGTCTATATCGTTATCAGTGGATCTACAGATGGGGCCATTACTTTCTGGGATCTGACAAAAACTGTTGAATCTTTTATGCAACGGGTATCAACGATTCAGCCTGAAAAAATGATTGACTGTCAGAGAAGACCAAGAACAGGAAGAGGAAGCCAGGGTGGGCGGTGGTGGAGATCATTGACAAATTGTTCTTCTAAAACATGCCCACCAGTTTCTATTGGCGCGGTTAACACCGTCAAGGACAGTAATGACCACAATGTTGCTTCAACTCCTCATGGAATTTCATCTGAAGATGATAGCATCAGCTGTCCAATTGCATGCTCTCAGAGCACTGATAGCTTCACTATGCCAGAAGTGCAAGCTGATGATTCATTGACTGGAGTTGCTGAAATAGGGCCCCTACATGTCCTGGCCTCTGTTCATCAATCTGGTGTCAATTGCCTCCATGTTTCAAACTCTAAAGATCGTCTAAATACGAAGTCTGAATCAATTTATTACATTTTAAGTGGTGGCGATGATCAAGCACTGCACTCTTTTGGTTTTGATTTGGTTCTGCAACTGACAAACTACAATGATGGGTCTACTCAACTTACTGACATCAATGCAAATGATATGTTGGCTGGATTGGTTGGAAAGCCTACTGGTATACTCTGTCATAGTCTATAACATCTAATTTTCTGTGCTTCATTGGGGTCCCTTTTGCATGTTGGATGATTCACTAGAAAGATGACTACACTCCTGCAGGCTTGGACAACATGAGAAACAGTTCTCTTGGTATTTGGAATAAAGAATATAGGTTGAGATTCTTGTCTCAGAATGGAATTGCATCAGCTCACAGCTCTGCAGTAAAAGGTAATCTTGTTTATTGTGCATTTGGATTTTTTTATCATATTTAAAGCATTTGTAATATTTTGGTGGAACCAATTGTTATATGTTTTCATGTGCATATGGAGCGATGGAGGAATCAGAAATGCATTAGGTGGATACTGTTTTCATTCCATCAAAAGACCTTTCTGGACCAGCTGCTGAGAGATAGGCTAGATTCGAGAACTAATAGACTTTTCTGCCAACGTGTAGCAGAATGGACAGCCATCTGTTGTGCCAAAGTAGTCCAACCACTTAGTTCTTCGCCTATAAACAAAAACAATAAATTTAACCCTAATTGGGGACCCCAAATCTACAAATTATAAATTGGGCATAAGCATGTTTTTTTTTTTTTCTTATTTTCTCATTTATGTTTTGTGTCCATTCCATGAAGTTGACATGCAAGCTGTTGATGTTAAATGGTTTCTGAGTTGAATGCTTAATGCTCTTTATGAAGGTGTTTGGACAGATGGGACTTGGGTTTTCAGTACAGGTCTAGATCAACGAGTTAGATGCTGGTGTCTCAGTAAAAGTGGTAAACTTACTGAGCATGCCCATCTGATCATTAGTGTTCCGGAGCCGGAAACATTGGATGCCAGAGCCTGTGGCAGGTGAGTAGACATCTCTGATAGTGTCTGTTAAAACATTTAGAGGACTAAATTTATTACATTTTTCTGGATACATTGATAAGTTTTCTTGGGATCGATGTTCTTTATCAATTGCAGAAATCAATATCAGATTGTTGTAGGTGGAAGGGGCATGCAAATGGTTGAGTTCTCTCCACCGGGTGATACAGAAAATGAAGAGTGAGATGGGTCTAGATAAGGATCATGAACCGATCAATGACACTTGTAGCAGTCGTAACATTGAAAATTTTATAGTCACTGTTTTATTAATTTCTATAGCATTTTTTGTTCTCCTTTGCCTTGATCCAGAAATATTTCAAATATATATATATATTTTATATTTGTATCATTTATTTGTCCAGTGGTTAATTCCATATCGTTGCAGCGCCTCGACCAAAAAGGTGTGTGGAAGAAAACATACAGAACTGCAATTCTCAATATTGTTACACTTACTGCATGCCTTGTTGGTTTTTTTTTTCTTGCTTTGGTCTTTCATCTTTTCTTGATTGCTTTAATGATTTGTCCAGGTAAACTTCTTGACACTAGTTGTACACACCAGCTTGTGATTGCAGACGATCAGTCAGGTATTTTGGCCATCTTTATGTAGTGAAATGACATTGGGTTAAGTTACAATTCATAGTTAAGAAATTTCATTTTGTAATCAACCATTGCTCGATACTTCTTTGTAAATATTAAGTGTAACCTTATTGATCTCTACTTTGATAAATATGGTTGCATGCCTAGATTTTAATCACTTCACATATCATGTTAGAAGTGCAAATGCTGACATGTCCTGTATCAGTAGATCAGCAATGTTTTTATGTTTCAGAACCAACAGTGTATATGGGCACTTTGGATTGTTTTTCTTTTCACTAGTGGTAGCTTTTTTTTTCCTTCTTTGTTGATTGTTAAGCTGATGCGCCAGTCTGGTTTTCGAAGTCTTTCGAATCTTCCATCAATGCCTTGCAGTTTATGGTTGAGTTTCTATTTGTTACACAATATTTTAACGAGTTCAATCCATTTCTACCCGGGTTGAAAAAAACATTTGAGTCACTCCTTCAACTCAACACAGGTCTTCATCAAATTGAACTATGGGAGCACTGAGGGAAACAGTGTGGGCACTGAATTAAGCATATTAGATACAGCACGATGTTTTTGAGCGTGAGCTCGCACATGTGGCTGTGTGTGTAGAGAGTAGTAGCGAGGTTGGTTTTGTAGATGAATATTTGAATAATTAGGATTCCATCTCTCATAACTTGTACATGATATTTCTACACACTTACTCATACAGGCTAATGCTACAGAACTACAATGGATCCTCTGCCCGGTTGAAATTTTGTGCCTAGAGAATGGACCCTTTCTCACTTCCCTGGAACAAAATTTGTAGCATAGGCCCATGCATTGTTGTTGACAGGGTCTGTGAGATGATCTGCGAGATTCTCCAGAGGCCCCTTCCCAGTCACAATGGCCTGAACAAAGAAACCGAACATTGAGAACATGGCTAGCCGCCCATTCTTCAACTCCTTAACCTTCAGCTCAGCAAAGGCCTCTGGGTCATCTGCTAGACCCAGTGGGTCAAAGCTACCACCGGGGTAGAGAGGGTCAGTGACCTCACCCAACGGTCCGCCAGCAATGCGGTAGCCCTCCACGGCCCCCATTAGGATGACTTGAGTGGCCCATATGGCCAGTATGCTCTGTGCATGAATTAGGCTTGGGTTCCCAAGGTAGTCAAGCCCGCCTTCACTAAAGATCTGAGAACCTGCCTTGAACCAAACTGCTTCTCCAAACTTGACGCCATTCCTTGAGAGGAGTTCAGGGAAGACACATCCTAGAGCGCCAAGCATGGCCCACCTGGAATGGATCACCTCGAGCTCACGGTTCTTGGCGAAGGTCTCTGGGTCTGCAGAGAGCCCGGCGGTGTCCCAACCATAATCACCGGGGAATTCTCCAGTGAGATAGGAGGGGGGTTCCCCGGAGAAGGGTCCCAGGTACTTCACACGGTCAGGGCCATACCATGGGCTTCCTGAGGCGGCGGCAGGTTTGCCTCCTGTCTTCCTCATGGTGATTCTTCCGATTCCCCGGATGGGGAATTCGGATTGGGGGCTCAAAGGGACTGCTTTCCCGGCGAATGAAGGAGATGAAAGAGCCATGGTGGCCATGTTATGAGCTTGAGAGAAGGAAGAAGTTAGATGTCAAGAGTGTAAAGAGGCTTGTGGAGTTGAGGTATACTGGCATGGGTTGTCTTTCTTATATAGTATGTTGTGGACCCAAGAAGTTCATCCATGTCCATCTTCATTCCTCTTCTGATTGGTTGTTGAGAATTCAAATTGAGCTTCTCAGCCATTCATGATAGCTCTCTTGGATTTCCATGAGAGGATTGATGAGGGGCATATCACATCTCTGCCTAATTTACCTACCTGTTAGACCATCTCAGCTGTAATCTAGGGTCTCTTTAAAGTAGATTAAAAAAATTGATTTGACAAAGTTTCTTTTTATTATCAATTGCATGTTAGTGTACAAGTAGAGCAATTTAGGATATCACTATGGATGGATCTACATACTTTGGATTGATTACATGTTAAAAATATGATTCAACTAAAAAAACTAGTAAGAAAGTACTGTATAAGTTTACATGTGGACCATATTTATCCAGAGTTAATGCTCCAAAGCCTATTGGTTGATGTGGCTGTATTGACTGAATAGTTTAGATTGACAAAAAGCAATATTACCTTTCCCTTGTCCAAATGGTTGGTTGGATGAAGAAAGGTGTGACCCACCTATCTATCCATGTAAAAGCATGACCTCTGCTCCAATTGGTTGTGTAGTGCACCAACAATCTCTCACCACCCACGTGGCGATATGAGATAGGTCACTGTCCTTGTCATAAAATCATGAATATCTGTACTTATCCATAAAATATATATATATATATTTCTCTATTTTTCAGCAGAAATAAATAAACAATGAATTTTGTCTTTTGGAAATCTATCTTAATTGTTTTAGTTTTTTTTTTTTTTAATAACATTTTCCATGAGGGATGAAATCATAACTGCAAACGCATCTGAATTATCAGCTAGTATTGAAGAGGTTGTTGGCTGTTTTACATGCATACATAAATTGGGATTTGGAACAATAGAAGAATTAGCAATCAATCAGGTGCAAAAATAACCAGGGATGGGATTTTCCATGTTGTCACCACCCTAGGCCGCAGTGACAAGGTTCTAATTCAAGTTTCACTCCAATAAAATAGAAATACATTAATAGATTTTGATTGAACAACGTTGTTGAGTTTATGTGTTGTATTTTGGTTAACCGGATTGGACAATTGGGTTAGCTAAGGACCAGGTTTAGAGTTAGGGGTATTTTGATAATTATATCAGGATTTAAAAAAATAGGATTATATATAATGAAATATGTTACTCTAGACTCTGAACTGAGTCAAAATGTGAATCGATACTTTTTAGCCATTGATGCAGGCGCATCGCTGAATTACTTAAATCCTCATGTATATTTTGAGTGGTTTGTTTGTTGATTGTTAGTTTTACGCTTCTACGAGCATGCACACAACCAGCATAACAATTGAGTAAGACTTTAATTTCATTTTAATACATCAATGAATCCATTGGTATCTATTACTCTAACTATGGTGACATTTTAGGTAATGTATTTTTATAGGAGGACGGGTCATATGAATTCCATGGATAAAAAGAAGGGATCCCGATGAGTCCGCCACAGCATGAAAAAGCCTTGCGTGAACTGTCACCATGTGATCATTTCTGTTAAAAAAATAGGAGTCCTAAACAAAAATTTCTTTGCCAAAGTTTGGGTACCTGTTAGGTTTATTTGTTAGTTGGAAGTTGGTTTACTTCAAATTTTAAAAGTTTCGGTACGGAGGAAAAGACAACCTTTTTGTTTCTGCATTCACAAATCACAAATATATATTTAGGATTTAGGATTGCAACTGTTTGGATGGGGAGATAAGGAGAAATATATTCCACAATCTTGCCCTGAATACTCTGCAACCAAATGATCTCTAAATAAAGTATAAGGTCAGTAGGTGCTTAAAGAAACACTGAAAGATATAATAAATAAACAAACAGAGCTGAGGGATGAAACTTGGAGAAGTTTTACATGAGAAAGCTAGACACTATTACTTCAAATGCACTTAGGAAGACTAAACACTGAGGAGGAATCTGTCGAAAACAGACAATCTGTTATTATATATATGAAATCTTAAAATTCACATGAATATGAGTGAGGTGCACATGGATTTACACGGTTTCAAATGATCTAAACAATCCAACCAATTGGGTTGGATGTGTCAAGTACACAGTTTCATGCAAAAAAGCTACAGTTGGAATGATGTCCTTTGTCTTTTGGCATCACTCCTATAAATTAATAGAAGCTGCTAACTGGTTCATCTAATCTGTGCAACACTTCCAGTGGGTGTAAAGTTGCCCTAAGAGGAAAGGAACTGTACTACTTGAACTATTCAAGTAAAGGAGTAAATAAATAAATTGATGTCCTGGTTCGAGGGGGTAATGGGTGGATTCAGCCCAACTATTGAATGAAACTTGGGCTCAATCCAGCCACTCATTTATCTTAATCAAGAAAGATAAAAGGTCAACGCAAACCATTGTTTAATAGGAAGTTCAAGTTGTTGCATGTTATAGTGCAATCACTCGAGCTTAGTCGTGTTGGCAGGTCAAATGGCAAATATGGATCAACTCAAATCCAACCTGAAAATATAAGGGTCAACTCACACCCTAAAGTACTCTAATTGGTCACCTGCAGTCAGAAATTGCTACCCCACGTCCATTGCTTTAATGTAAATTTACTAGATCTACTATGAAGTTTCTACTGTTTGGTAAATTACTAAAATCAGGCTTGTAAACAGGCAGGCAGAGTGAAGTTTGTCCAAGTCCTACCCATTCAGAAATTAATTGGACAAAATCTACACTGAGATGAAGCCCACCACTCTTGGGTGACAGGCACAAGGCCAGGATTTAGTAGATATTGTTGATGTGTTTGATATGTCAGGCTGGGCTGAGCCTTTCAATCATGCCTTTAGATAAGCAAATGTTCAAGAACCAAAGGCTTTTTTTTTTCTAATAAAGAATCCAAGGATCAAATGCTCCAAATAGAATGTTTGGAAAATGCTATGGTTCCATAGCTTGCAGAATTCATGTGTATGGTTTTACTATTACCATTGCATATCCCCTTTTGCTTGAGGGGTCATCAACTTGACCGCACGGAAAGGAAAGTATTCTAGTAAAGGTAGAATGTTATGGTTTTGACATATTCTTCCATGTAAAACTGTACCGACCAAAAATATCTTCTAAATCTGTCATAAATCACACGATAATATAGGGATGCAAAATGAATCTGATGATAAATTGAATTTTAACATGATCATATCATAATAAAAGGATTTCCAAAACTGATATCACAATAAATTCAGAATTCCGGGATGTTTTTATTCATATCATTTGGGTCTTCTTCCTTCTATTTTTAAGGAAGAAACGTCTGCACATGGATTTTAGCATGTAGTTTAATAATACAGCACAAGGATCTGTACTAAATTCAACTATTCAAGTCTTCCTGTTGTACTGTCAGTGGGCTGTGGGACACGCCGTAATTTAGAGACAAAAGAACTGTACTTGCAACAACCTTTTACATTATCCATTTGGAACTATGGAGTTTGTTGTAAAAACTATATACAGTATATATAGGTTTTTACAACAACCATGGTAAAATTTTACATGATGCATTAGAACTATTTCGCACAAGAAAAGGCAGATTTGAAACTTCATTATCTCTTTACTACGATTACTAAGAAGGTAAAACTTTTGGAACAACACCCTGCCAATTAAATTGAATAGGCTCTTGTATTGTTTAAACTCCAATTCAACTTTGTATGGTCAAGGGTGGAATCATGTCCATTCAATAGAGAGATTATCTTTATGTCCATCTTCTCCATTATTCTTTCACTAGTGGGCGCTCCTTATATAAAGAGACTTTCAAATCCAGAAAGTTCATACAAATTAAACAAACACGCCCTTAGTATCTCAAATTTATATATCTAATCTTCCTAAGTGTCTGTACATGTCTGAAGATTTTTCTTTAGATTGATTTATGGAGGGATAAGGTGAGTGAGGCATGACCACTGCATTTCATTTGTGAGAGCTATGTATAAAGTCCCCACGTGAGTCATGTCCTTCCCCCACTAAAATTTGGGTCATGAACCCACGAGATGCATGTCATTATAGTATAATACTGAATGGGCAGCCCATGAAATCTTAGTGGTGGGTCAGACATTGACCCCACAGTAGCCTGGTTGCTATGGCAGGGACCCTTTATTGGCATATCTGATGACCAAAACTAACTTCATAGCAGCCCTATAGACAAATACTAGGACCCATTTCTCATACAATAATATTACATACGTGGTGTGATGGCTAAAAAAGATCCTTCCATGAATAAGGTAGTGCTTTTGCATGATGTAATAAGACAGATGAAAGTAGTAAGAGTCCAACAATAGAAAAGGTATGTAGTATGTACCCTTGTGGTGGTGGAGATACCTAGTAATGGTGATGCACCTTCTCAATTATAGATGTTTTTTTTTTTTTTTTTTTTTTTTTTTTTTTTTTTTTGTTTCTTTTTTAAGATTCAGAAATGTATAAAGGTTCTGTAGATTAGTTTTTCAAACAGAAAAGAATTCAATCCAGTTGATTTTGAAAAGCATCCGGCTTACAACTATATCCTTATTTATTTATTGACTGTCCATGTCACAGCTTTAATTGGCAATCATTTTCCAATTAATAATCCTTGGTAGGTGATTGATTTATCTACTCTCTTCCTTACCAACCCCTGTTTTTTTTTTTTGCCCCCCTTCTTTTAAATCTTCCCAAATCCTTTATTACATGAGAACAAGATATTTAGATGGAAATGTTCCAAATTCTCTCTGGCCGCTGCCTATAAGTTCTTTATGCATAGTTATAAATCTATAAGTGGATCCCTTCATTTGAAATTCAAACTGCCAACATGTACATTTGAAATTTGAATTTGGAGAGCAAAGGCAGTGAGGCTTATAAGTCTTGAGTATCTATACTTAATGCTTTAATTTACCTAAGCTAGGGAAACATCGCTTCTGATTAGTAATATTAATACATGCGTGTGACTAAGGGAAATTATTGTGCTTAAAAGAGCTATTGAGCCTATGCGGGCAAACCGTGTAGGACTATTAAGCCCCCACATTCCTAAAAGCCGTAAGGATGGATCTGAATGAGTTTGCCGCTGCTTAAATCAGGCACTAATTGTGGAGATCCGTGACTGGCTACGAGAGATCAATCATGTGATCCAAGGGCAAGTCCATCCCTATATATAGAAGATGATGATGGACAGTTTAGATCTAGTGAAAGAAAGATGGTGATCTAGTGTTAGGGGATGATATTTTCAGATTATTCTAAAATTGCTATCTCCCATGTCTATATATAATCTTGATAAGACTTCTATTCAAATTTGAATGGAGAGATGATAATGATATAGAGTTGATCAACCTCTCTCAATTTGAATTTGAATGGAGATATAATAAGGATAGAGAGTTGAGGATAAAACTCAAACTAGTCTTATTCCTATCATAATGAGACTCCTAAATGAACCCCACCACAACTGCCAACAATTCCAACATAAAAACCATTATTCCACCTTTTAACTATCATTGATCACAATTTTACTCCAATTGAGATTATGTTATTGTCAAACCAATCATACAAAATAAATGTAACTAAATTAAGGGAAAAAAAAAGAATGTATTTTTAAAATTATTAATTTGATGGTGTCCATAATTCTGATTGGAGTGAAACTTTACTCAATGATAGTCCAAAGTGGGACAATAAATTAATAGTTTGAAATTCAAACATGACCCTAACTAATAAATCTTTTTTTTTTAGATTTTTATTTTTACCAAGAAAGAATAATAGGTTTTATTAAGAACTTGGTTAAGAATCTCTAGGTAGAATCTGGAGTCAAATGATGCTTTACCTTACAAAAATGAAATCAATCCATTTGTCTGTTTATGAGGTTTGAACCACCAACCCTTTTTAATTATCTGTTTCAATTTTGGTGGTGGCCTGCCAACTCTCACCAACCACGTGTGACTGGCACGTGTCTGTTGGCCAACCTTTTTGTGGCTGCACTAAGAAAACGGGCAGCTCATCAGGATCTGAAGCCATCAGGTTCTTGGCTTGTCCGCTCAGCTCACAAGGTCAAACCCTCAGAGGCTCCTTGATGGGACAGGAACCTATTTGACCTCACATCTGCTGTTGACTACTTGACTGACGAGAGGAGAGAGATTCGTTCCTCTCTCTCTAACCCCTTTAACAAATTTCAATTATACAAGTCGATGCAAATTTTTGGTGGGGGTATCCTCAAATTTGTTAATTCTTCGTTTGTTATCAAATGTGTTTTAAATAAAATTCTCCACTGACAATAATCTCAATATACTGATCGAATTATAATATGCCGTTGTATTTTTTTCAATTCATCATCACCCACATCAAAATCCTATTTCAACTCTATTAGAGTTAGATACTTGAATTTTATTTTTTTATTCATGTTTTTTTTTTTTTAAATTCATGTTGGAGTTGAGAGTTTCTTTTTTATTCCCCTTCCCCCGTGGGAGCACAATATATATCATTAGCTTATGCAAAAAACTTGAGGTGTTAAATCAAATATAGAAGATGGAATGTTCTCTCTTAGATGTTTTCTTTTTTTTTTTCCTTGCCAAGAATCTCCTAGCTAGATGTTTTCACAAACTCACTTCCTCTGTTCCTCACCACAAATCAACCTCATGAAGCTTGCTTGAAGAAATCAAATACCAATCACAAAAATGATGGAAAAGTGAGACCATACAACTCTCCTTTCCTCAGTTTCATTAGACATTGCAGTTGTGATGACTTAGTACTAAACAATATAACAGTTTGTAAGGAGCAATAGAAATGTGTCACTTTCATGCTTTTATAAGAGTGCTTTGAAACACTATATATATTCTATTCTTTTGTAACTTGTGCAAGTTGGGTGATGCAGTATATGGATTATAATTGAACTTTGCTCATCACCAAACATTCCATTCCATTATAATCGTCAACAGTACTTCAAAATTGGAATATGCCCAGGAGGTCAAGTGCCTGGATGCTGATGCTAAGGACATTGCTTTACATGATTTCTTGAATTTATTCACATGTCACAGAGCACATTGAGATATCAGCAAAAGTAGAAAACCTTCCACTTTAACTTCTGTATCTTTTTTTCTGTTTCTTTCTTTCTTTCTTTCATTGACATGAAATTCCGTGTTGGAATTCTGTGATGACATGTTTGACGTCCCATTTCATCACGTTCATGGGAGAGGGTTTTGACTGGATGGTGAGGTCTCAGCAGTCTTTATGGAAATTTTTGCATACTGGATACATATAGGCTTATATGGTTGTTATCTTTTTCATCAATTGATAGAGATGGTGATCAGGTAGAGGGCTAAATGGGTGACTTATCTAGTTCCTTTTCTGTTTTAAGCAGGCTTTGTACTGACAAATATAGATTTGTGGACTCAGACACCTCGGTCAAGTTCAAGACCAATTTGGGTTTTGGATGTGCTGTCCCCAATTTATGATTAGTTTAAATCTTTATTTCTAAAATATTAAACACAGAGATCATAGGACCTGTTTCTTTTGCATTCAATACATTGAAAATTGAATGCATAAAAACTTGTAGTCAAATGAACACTCTATGACATGATTATTAAAGTGGTAAAGTGTGAAAGATATAAAGTATTGGCATAGATGAAATCTTGACTTTCCTTAGATTTGAATTGTTAGAGTGATGGTTGCCATTCTTTTTCTATCTTTATTTGATTAGCTTTCCGTTAGCATGCTTGTGTGGCTGCCTTTTTAAAAAATAAGTGTAAAAAGTTGGAATAATTTTTCACAAAGCTGAAAATTTTAAAATTAATATATGATAAAGAATAAAAAAGGTGTTTGTACCAAAATCATCCTCAAATATCTCTATACCTTCAAAAGCATCCTCAAATACATTTAATGCCCAAAAGCATCTTATATCATTTACATTGATTTAACCTAAACTAAATTGCCTTTCTTTCTAGCGACATCGAGACTCGATCGTATTCGCGCATTGAAATATCTCGAAAATTATTATTTTTGTTTCAATTCTCGAACTCGCTAGTTTATTAAGGACATTATAAGTAGTTAATTAAACCCATATTCTAAAGCAATAAATGCCGATGAAAACCATCCTCAACTTTGAAGATAATCATTTTCATAGCTATAGTAAAAGTAAAGTTACGAATAGGGAACGGAGCAAAGCACAAGTTTTTGTGTTTTTTTTTTTGGTAAAAATAAAAAAAATAGATTTTTTAGCAAAATATCCACAAATTGTAATAAGAGTGGTAACTACATTCATTATTGAAGAAACTAATAATAGAATGATGGAACTCATAGATATGTAAAAAAACATTCCTTAATGCACTTCTATGTATCATATTTTTGTTAACTTTAACTTCTGAACTGTTAATTATCTTCTTAACATCACAAATTGTTTATCAACATTGCGACTTTAATTATTTTAATGTTCAATTTATACCCAACCCCACGAATAATGTTGGACACATATATAAACACAAAATTCTAAGCTTATGAGTGTTATGTTTCGAATTTGCGAGTAATGTCTCGAGCTCATGAGTGTAATGTTTCAAACCCGCGAGAGATAAAATGGAGGGTAATTTGATCTAGAAAAAAATAAAGTCTACTGTATAAGATGCTTTTGGGCATTACATGTATTTGATGATGATTCTGAAGTTATTGAGATATTCAATGATCAAATATGCACCAAAAGAGATCTAAAGATATTTTTGTATACTATTTCCTTAGGATCTTCATTTTTAAGCACTAACTACGTGAAATCCTTCTGCATTCAATGCAAACAAACAAGACCTAAATGATACTAAAATTATAATCAGTAGTGTTAGAAAACTTAAAAAGAAAATAAAATAAGAAAAAGCATAAATGACAAGATTTACATGGGATATATTAAATTTACAAATGGCTTGATGCGTCCGTTCAAAAGGCCAAGAGCCGATGACCGGGAAGATTAGGTGGCTAACCGGCTACTCTCGGTAAAATCAAAAGGTTCTGACTTTTGCACGCTTTCTAAGTGGGTCCATGTCGCAGTCACTCACCAACTTAGAGGAATCCTGACCGCAGGATCCTTTTAAAATCTGACGGCTGCAATAAGCCGGTGGCAGACACGTCAGCTTCAGATCTCCATTCAATAATAAATGAGGCCCAACTCCAGAGACCTTATGCTTGCATCCCGCCTATAAATACCGCGCAGGGTCTGCAATCATAAGTCGAAGAGTAATTACCAAAGGAGAAGAAATAACAAGGAAGGGAACCAGATCTGCAGAAAGTTAGGGTTTTACTCTTCCAGGTGCGAATCTCTTCCTCTCAGATCTCCATTTCTTCTACTAGTTTAGGCAAAGATTGCGTTTTTCATTCATTGTTGATGCTTTTGTTGAGTTTCTCGATCTGTTTCGATGGATCTGAGCGTCTTCTCTGCGCATTTCGCTGTTTTGGTTGTTTTCTGACGATCTGAATGCCAGATCTGGTTCTTTCTGCAGTTTTCTTTAAACAAATGGTCTAGATATTGTGTTCTTGCTGGATCTTCCTCTTTTCGCTGATTTTTTCATGTAAATGTCCGGATCTGGATGCATGTGTTGGCTTTTGCATTCTAGACTATCTAGAAGCAGATCCTATTATGAACGGATTACAGTTCTCTCTGTTTTTCTAAGATCGGTACAGATCTGGTGTTTCAGGAGTTTTATGGGGAAAATCGGTGCATCCATTACCTGATTAGAAAATCCTGCTGAGGTTGTGTAGTCTGCTTTTTGATTATCTGTTTTGGAGCTTGAAAGAGCTTGCAGAACCATTTCTAGTTCACATTTTATGCTGCGATTTGAAGTTTTGTGAAATTGATCTGGTTGAGCACTAGATCTCTGTTGAGATTTTGAAGGAGTTATTGGATATCCTTGCTCTTTCTTCTAGTTGCAGAGGGAATTCCAAGCATTCCTCCTGTTTTTACAATCTTCGTTTTGGAAGAAAGTTTAAATTAAACCTCCGTTAGAAGATGAAATTGTGTGATTGTATTTTCAGGCTTCTTCTTTTGTGTTCGTTTTAGATTTAAGATCCAACTCGACGTCTAGCATGTTCGATCTGGACCATTGACACAGCTGGCTACCTGCCATTCCAGGGTGTCAAAGCCCAACCTGCAAAAAAATGGCCCATAACTGTGGGGCCCAGCGCTTTTCTCTTTTCACAAAAAGATTCTCTATTTATTACTCTCCTTTTCTGGGGGATTCTTTCTATAAGATACTTATTAACTTTATTCTATTTATGCATATTCTCTACGTCATTTAAGCATTTATTCATATTCCTGATGATGCTAGATATGGTTTTTTTTTTTATTTAATTGGAAATAATTGCTCTGCATCCAGATCAAGTGGAGCGGTCAGAAATTGGTTTTTTGGACTTTGCAGATCTTCTATTTATTTGTGTTCTTGGTGCTATGAATCACAAGATTATGTGAAACTGTGAAAGAAACTAGAAAAACAAGTCTTTAGCTTAAATCTGCTCTTGAAATGTAAGAGAGAAGATTGCTTACTTTCCTGAAGTTATGGTTTTTCGCTGACTTGAATTTGGACTGGTCAATTGTCAATGCTGGTAACAGCCACAATTCAAAAGACCACATTATCGACTTTTCAGGTTATTATATGCTAGAGGCCCTGTTTTGGTTATGGAAGCTTCCCTGCCATTAATTGTGTTACGGTTACCAGTAATTCCTATTGCATGTCACCTTTCAACCTGTAGTTCTTCATACCAAAGAACAAAACAACTATATGTATAAATATTTTATACAAATGCATGGACTGTTATTTTGAGGTGAAGCAAATTGCCATCACTTTGTTTACAGAGATTCAACTCCCGAATTTCCCATATTAGTCACCATGCACAGTTTGATTAATCGTGGAGCCTAGTTTTATGCCCCCATCCTGTATGTTCATTTTTCAAAATTACAGTGGTGCTCCAATTCGAAAACTCTTGTTTGACCTTTTTGATTTTTAACAACCAGCAATTTGTCTCTTTTAAAAATGTTAAAATTAATTAATTAGTTGGCAGGGTATCTTACTTGTTTCTCGTAGGGGTATGCTAAAAGGTTTAAGTATATTCTAGTTGGTGGGATATTGTACTGGTTTCTTTAGGGGTGTGCTACAGCTAAATTTGGGCCTGTTATATTTCTGTAGACCACCTTTTATTTTATTTTATCTTATGGATTCTATTGATTATGCTGAGTTTCTATGTTTTGCCAATGGTTCAACATCTAGCAGTTGATCTAGTTCTTTCGTCTGGTTTCCCTTTACCCATTCAAGATCTTTTTAAAACTTTATACCAGTCACATGATGTTGAATGCCATTTTTGTTTGTTTAACCTGTAGGGTAGATGATTGTTGTGTTTGAACTTCTGTTTGATGGGTGCTATGGACACTTTCCCTTTTTTCTTTACTTTCCCCCACTTTTTTCTGAAGCTGCCTCTCTGGCTAGCTTGTACAAAGTTTTAATGTAATCACTAGGGTTTGAGCCCTTTTCAGTGTTGAAAATGAGTTGGACCATTTTGCACAAAGTTCATGATTAGTGCGTGAGATATGACTTGCTAATTCTAGTTCATGTAGAGCGAGCAAGACATGACTTTGGCTGATTTATACTGGTGCCTTTTTCTTTATCTACAGCTCTTGAAGAAATGGAGACCTTCCTATTTACCTCTGAGTCCGTGAATGAAGGCCATCCCGATAAGCTTTGTGACCAGATTTCTGATGCCGTGCTTGATGCCTGCCTTGCCCAGGACCCTGACAGCAAGGTTGCCTGTGAAACCTGCACTAAGACCAACATGGTCATGGTCTTTGGTGAGATCACAACCAAGGCTGATGTAGACTATGAGAAGATTGTTCGTGACACCTGCCGTACCATCGGCTTCGTCTCTGATGATGTTGGCCTTGATGCAGACAACTGCAAAGTCCTTGTCAACATTGAGCAGCAGAGCCCCGACATTGCTCAGGGTGTCCATGGCCACCTCACCAAGCGTCCGGAGGAGATTGGTGCTGGAGACCAGGGCCACATGTTTGGCTATGCCACTGATGAGACTCCCGAGCTGATGCCCCTCAGCCATGTCCTTGCCACCAAGCTTGGTGCTGTCCTCACAGAGGTTCGTAAAAATGGAACCTGTGCCTGGCTGCGCCCTGATGGAAAGACTCAAGTCACTGTTGAGTACCACAATGACAAGGGTGCCATGGTCCCCATCCGTGTTCACACCGTCCTCATCTCCACTCAGCATGATGAAACTGTCACCAATGATGAGATTGCCGCCGACCTCAAGGAGCATGTCATCAAGCCTGTCATCCCTGAGAAGTACCTCGATGAGAAGACCATCTTCCACCTCAACCCCTCTGGCAGATTCGTCATTGGCGGCCCCCACGGTGATGCTGGGCTCACTGGTCGCAAGATCATCATCGATACCTATGGTGGCTGGGGTGCTCACGGAGGCGGTGCATTCTCTGGCAAGGACCCTACCAAGGTGGACAGGAGTGGTGCCTACATTGTGAGGCAGGCGGCCAAGAGTATTGTTGCCAACGGGCTTGCCAGGCGCTGCATTGTTCAAGTGTCATACGCCATTGGTGTTCCTGAGCCATTGTCTGTATTTGTGGACACCTATGGTACTGGGAAGATACCAGACAAGGAAATCCTGAAGATTGTGAAGGAGAGCTTCGACTTCCGGCCAGGGATGATTGCAATTAACCTTGACCTCAAGAGGGGAGGAAATGGCAGGTTCTTGAAGACAGCTGCCTATGGGCATTTTGGCAGGGATGACCCCGACTTCACCTGGGAGATTGTCAAGCCCCTCAAGTGGGACAAGGCTACTGCTTGAGATCCCTGCTTCTCAGCTATTGATTGGTTGGCTCGAAATAATAGCTTGCCGCCGGGAACAACTTGCTTGCATTACTATATCATTTACATGTTATTTCCACCGATCATATTTTTCTGTGTTTCCCCCCTCTGTGCTTCATCTTCATGTCATCAATTTCAATCTTTTTTTTTTGGGAGACTGAAGGATCAGTTGAATGAGCCTCTGATTGAATTTAGTTAGGTGTGCCTCAGCAAGCAGAGGCAGTGTACTGTGTGGTAGTTCTATTGGAGCATGATACTTTCAGTAAAACTGGTATTATTTTCTTAAATTGCATTTCCAAGTTTTATCTTTTGAGTCATAAGAGAATTCATGTATGTTGCTGCCCTTGTTGTGTGCCCTCTGAAAATGGGGAGGGGATGCCGAACCTTGTATGAAAGGCAGCAGTTCCTGCTCAGCAGCTTTCAAACTCTACTGTCCTTCTCTAAAGATGGCTACAGGTGATTTTGTTCAAACCTTCAAATACCAATGTTTCTCTGTGGTTTTTTGCATTTACCTACCTACCTATCCTGAATCTCTATGCAATTACGGAAGACGCTGAACTTTCAGCTGCGTGAAAGTGTTGCTTGAGAAGATGTCTCTGATCTTTTCCTGTTTAATATTTAGCCCAATTTTCTCTTGCGTGTGACATTTCATCCCCCATTGAGTGAACTGTATCTCACCAGAACGAAACCACAGGAGCATATTGTGACGACTGTGATGGCTCAACATTTGAATCTGAAGGCTTAAGGCCTCGCGGGATGGGCCTGTGCCCATGCCACTGAGACACCACACAAGTCGGTTGGAATGACTCTTTTTTCAGCCCCTAGCATATTGAAGGGCACTACTTCAGCAACTTCGGAGTTTGCTCTATCAGAGTTTGTGGGGCTTGCAAGCTGCAATATCTATATTTTTTAGCTACCCAACAATAAGAAATAGATGTCCACGTACCAACGTATTCTACCGAATGTCATATTTTTGAACGTTGTATTTTGTGGTTTGCAGCTTGTTCCATCATCCAATGATGCTAGAGCTGGCTAGATCCCATCCATCAACCAAAGTTTTATTGAACGTTATGTTACTAGCAGTTCACTCTTTGTCCATAAATATTTCGGAGGTCGGTCGTTTTAAGCGGTCGGGTATCTCAATGTCTGGGAAAGGGGCATGCAGATAGATAGATATATAGATGTCCTCCTCAGCTGTGTTTGATGAAGCAGGAAAGAGAGTCGATGCATTATTGACAACAGAAGGTTTAAGGAAGCCATGTGTGGTGGTCAGTGGGTGGACAGGACACGAATGGGATGGAATCGGTGGACAGTAACAGATAAATGACAATGTTATTATTTTCACTATCTATTCTATGGTGCTGATGATGATTATTATTATTATTTATTTTTTTATTGGTAATTGAACTTTCATTAAAAGGACAGAAAGAAAACAAGGATAAAAAAAATAAAAAGGTACAAGAGAGATAAACCCACTCCAATTATAGATAACACACCTCTGTTTCATTAGAATCGCACACCCCCACATGTTTAGAAAATATAAATAAAATCTCATCACGGTTGTTACGGAGCACACCACTAATACCCGTTGGACCAGGCTTTCCTCTTGCAGCTCCATCAACATTAAATTTAAGCACACCGAGAGGGGGAGGAGATCAAGAAACAGTTCTCCTTACCTTAGTAGCTCCAAATTCCTAAAAAAATATTATTAAAATTAAAATTGGAGAACTCATTTCTAACCAAGTTCAATTTGCAATCGTCAACGTAACCCCATCGATCAACTCTGTTAAAAAAGAAGAAGCACACTTGAAAATCCTATCATTTGTTTCTCTCTAAATAAATCAAGGAACTGCAAACAATAGCATCCGCCAAAGAATAACTCCTTATTTTGGTAGAGGCCCTTCTCTTTGAAAATGGCTATCTAAGGGGTATTCTACATTCCTGTCATCTCGGGGCGGGGGGCTTGGGCGTGGTGTTTGAAACCCAAACCTCTCAAGTTGGCCAATACCCTCGTAGTCGAGTAGTGTTTGGCACCTTCTCGGTCCTCAAGTATCACACCCAACCTGTAGTCCAACCTAGCAAGTTCACTATCCCTCTTTATTTTCATTGTTGAAGCAAATTCTACTCAAATTAGAGCTGGAGTTAAAATGAACTTGAACCTAGGGGTGGCCACGCCTCACGAGTTAGGACATCAAGAGCCTGGCTTCATTGGGCTAGATTCGGGCTCTTTTTGTAGGACCATGTGCTGCACTCATACCAAATTCTTAAGCCATATAATTAAATGGGCGATTCCTATATGCCTAAAAAGCCCATCTGGCCCAAGAACTAGGAGCATATTCATTTTATTTTTTTTGTTCTTCCAGCCTTGGATGCTTTCATTGGAAGACCAAACAAAGCAAACAAAACAACCCGAGGCTCCAAGACCAAACAAAAGCACAAACAAAACAACCAGATACCCAAAGAAGACTGAACAAAAAACAAACAAAACAAGCACAGAACCAAGAGTGTGCAAAACAAAAGGGACTAGAAAAAAAATGCAATGGAGTCGTGTCAGCTATAAATCTCAAGCTACTGGGCCTTAAAATAAACTCCAAAGGAACGTTCTGGTGGACCACTTCCAATCCATTGTTGTCTTATAGCCAGATTTATGAGACGTTTAACCTCATCTTTACTATATGGTCATCGTCTGGTAATATTGTCTGAATCATATCACAACCGACAGGTTAATTGGGAGGGGCCTACGTGGTTGTCGAATGTTGGGACAAACTTCCATTATTTCATTTCCTTTGTCGGATTGTCTTTGCCCCCTGTCGGCAGCTTTTCCTCTTTCTACACTTCATCAACCCACTTGTGAGTTCGAATTGTTGAAAAACTTTGGATTGCCTAAATTCTTTTCAGGCCTGTTTGTTTACTTAGATTTTTAGGAATTTATGTTTGAAAAGGTCTATATCGACAAATTTTTTTGTTAGAATTTGTAACAACCCCTATGATATCCCTTGAATATTATGTTAAATTCTAGTAAAAAAAATTTATCCATGTAATACAGTTGTTTTTGCTTTCATAAGTTCCTGACAAAAAATAAGGAATTTGAAATTCCTGTTTTTATGAATTCCTAACAAGAAATAAGGAATTTGAAATTCGCAGTGAAATTTGCAGGGTCCCAAAGTCCTAAGAAACAGGCTCTTTGTATTATAAATGAAATTTAGATTTAGTGTAATTACCCTTTTGGTTAGAAAATTTTAAAAATAGGATAAAGAGTCGTTTGTGCCGGGCTGTTTTTCATGGATTTCATCAAAATGTTGGGAGTTCTGACACTTTCTCCCTTTCTATGTTTGGTGCAGCGATAAAAGGGCAGAGGAATCCAAATTTTTAGCTGGATTTTCTACACGAGGGAATCTAGAAATCATACCTATCCAGGTAAAACAATGGAAGACACTTAAGAGCAAACGCGGGGCTTCTTTTTCGCGACACTGTGGGAGTACTCCTAAATTCCTCATGTTTTCTTAGAAAAATAATTCTTATTGGAGTCAGTAAAATTATTTTTTCATGGAAGAGAAATTGTTTTCCATGGTATGTATATAAACATGCACTAATGGAATGTGTGGAACTCAACCATGAGGCTCACCCATATATGTATGTCATATCCTCCATGATATATCTTCAAATTCTTACTTTAATAGATACATGAATGTTATATCCTCTAGTGATAGTGATGTATCTTAAATTCTTACTTTAATAGGAATTAATCCCGCTTTAAAATTAAGCATATGGCAGATAACAAGATTAATGGCAGAGTACCCAAACATGTTCTAAAGTTAAATTTGAGGAGTACATTAAAAAAGTTGCGAGCGAGTAATCCCAAAATCAATTGTAGGCTCAATGTTCTATAAATAGGTCCATATCTCTGAGACATTAGCATCATCTCTGTGGGGTGTTTGGTGCAGTTCTGTAATGGCCCAGTCCAAAGATTCAGTAGTCCCTGTGATTGATCTTGAAGACTTTTCACTCCAATCTTCTAAGAAACTCTTAGAAGCTTGTGAGACGTTGGGATGCTTCCGTGTGGTGCATCACAAGATCCCGTTACAGCTCCTGTCCGAAATGAAATCGGTCGTCCGACATCTTCTCGACCTACCAACCGAGACGAAACGCAGGAACACCGACACGATTGCAGGTAGCGGGTACATGGGCCCCAGTTCAACGAATCCTCTGTATGAGGCCTTGGGTCTTTATGATGTGAACTCATCTGAAGCCGTTGATGCCTTCTGTGACCAGTTGGAGGCCACCCCACATCAGAGGTAAGTTTTTTCATTTCTACAGTGTTCCTTTGTTTCTTTGACTTTCTCTTGTTTGGTGATTGATTCAGTTGTAAAAGCTTGAGCTTGTTTGCCTGGTTTGTGATGGATTCTTGTTGATTTGATCAACCCAAAATATTTGATAAATCTCACCAAGTTCTATAGGATTTTGAGACTGTTTTGGGTTAGTTTGAATGGATTTCCAAGTTCTATAAGATATGGGCTTCTAATGATGTGGTGGAAAGTGAAGTATGGAGGATGGATTACATGAAATATCCTCACTTGGGTATGAAGTAATCATCTTATATCTTGCACTCCATCCAAGAGTTTTTCACCCTGTTTATAAAAGCCCATATATTAAATTCATGTGATATTCCTATTACTTATTTCAATGGCCTTCGATTTTGAGGGTGTAGTTGTGTAACAAAAGGGATTATATGATCGGAAGGAACATTTTTTTTATTTTATGTGGAGCACAATGTTGTGCGATGTAATTTTCTCCACGAAATGAAAAAGAAAATTTGAATTGATTTTCCTTTACAGAGAGAATTTTGATTTCTTATCAAAAGAGAAAGTAAGAATGAGAGATTCCTCTCTCTCCCATGAAAACAAATACATGTGGAGTGAAGAATCTTTTGTTGCACAAGTCCAAAAAGCTTTACAAATTAAAACCTTTTGAGGTTCAAGAGTGAAATGAAGGTCAGATGAATGTCAAATCTGATTGTATGGTAAACTGATAAAAACTGTTCCCAAGTTGGCCTCATGTTTTACCCAAAATAAAGATATAGATAGATACCTGTTTTCACTTTGTCTAATTGAGAATTTGGACAGAGAAACAATCAAGTCATATGCTAGTGAGATGCACCAGCTAGCGATGGACATAGCACACAAGATTACAAAGAGCTTGGGCATTGAAGGGGATGTATGCAGTGGATGGCCCATGCAGTTCAGGATTAACAAATACTCATTTACAGAGGAAAGTGTAGGCTCCCAAGGGGTTCAACTGCACACAGACTCCACCTTCCTGACCATACTTCAAGAGGACGAATGCGTAGGAGGCCTCGAAGTGATGAACAACAATGGAGGATTCATCCCTGTCCAACCCAACCCGGGATCTCTCCTTGTTAATCTTGGAGACATTGCCAAGGTAGCCTTTCATTTGATTACAATATTATTAATTAATTACACTTATTGGGGTCTATTTGTTTGCATAGAATACATGAGAATTGATTACATAGGACTTACCGTCAAATGAGCTCTGCCCAAGGATTTTTAAAGATGGGAGGGCTGAAGGACATTAGGCGAGGGGTATAGGATGTATATGTAGATTCAACCGTCACTTTCTTAGGACTTAAAATTATTAGGGTGGTTGTTGGGTATTCAATTTTTCACCTCACCTTGATTCGTCTTTCATAATTGTAGAAGATATTATTTGATGGTTATTTTTGAAAATTCATATCCGTTTCTTCAACTTCTAATTGCTTTTAAAAATAAAAGTCTTATAATTCCTATGTATTCATTTACACAAACAAACCGACTCTGAACATTTGGGCTTTGAAAATGAAAGTAAATGCGATTATCAAACAATTATCTTTGAAACCACTGTTTCATGTGACTAATTTGTTTCTTTGGGGCGATGAAAATTCTAAGGCATGGAGCAATGGCAGACTCTGCAATGTGAAGCACCGTGTGCAATGCAAGGAAGCGACTACCCGTGTGTCCATCGCTGTGTTCCTGCTGGGGCCTAAGGAGAAAACAATGGAGGCGCCGCCGGAGCTGGTGGATGCCGATCACCCTCGCCTTTACCTCCCTTTCACCTATGAGGATTACCGGAAACGACGTGTCTCCGGCGCGCTGCACACCGGAGAAGCTCTTGAGCTTTACACTATGCACCAAGCTTGAACTTGGATATTGCTTCAATCAATGAATTCATACACGGTTGATGAATTCTACAATGTAACGAGCTCAACGTTGTAATAATGAGCCATTTTGATTTTTTTATTTTTGGTGTCATGACCATGAGGTCTTACTTCTTAGTGAACACTACAAGATTATAATAATATATACTTCTATTTGGCAATGGCGTTTATTTTGCAACTGATTAAGAGCGTTGTCCAACTCTTTTACATTTACTTATAAAATATATAAAAGAATACGGATTAAAAATTTAACTTTAAGCAACTGATCAAGAGCGTCGCCAGGAGTAGGAGAGGGAGACCCATGACCTTGTCTATATGGATTTAACGGAAGACATGGCCCTAAATAGATTTGATTGGCGTCGTCAAATCTTTATAGCCGACCCCATCTAGTGGGAAAATGATTGATTTGGTTTGGTTTTGGTAAGATCTTTGATGAAGAAGCATGTGATGTCAATGAAGATATTTAATCACCATTGAGTTAGGGTTTCGATGGTAAATTCAAGGGGGCCATGGCATCATATATTATGTATTGATGATGCAGCCACAAGGAAGAAGGGATGACAACCTTGAGTTGCCCCTATATATATATATATTAGGGGAGTATTTTTTTGACCCCAATTAAGGGGGTTGAGACCAATTGAGAGCCCGCACACATAGAAAGACAGTTACTCACGTGGGAAAGGAGTCCGTACAAGCGAAAATAGGTGGTGTACTAAGGGTTCGAACCCTGGGCACCAAAGTGAGCACTGGTACGTGCTCCTTACCCCTTACCACTACAAGAATTTTTGCTTTTAATGGTGGATTCTTTTATGCCGCTAAAAGCTGAATTTCCGCCGCTAAATCAACTCCGCCCCTAAAATTCCAATTCCACTATGAGGGAGGCACCATTTGAAATTTCTCCAAATCCCTTGCAATCAAACAAGCGAGAGTCACATGAGTAGCAGGAGCTCCATGTGAGTATCTTGCTTTGCTAAATTCATGTTACACATGGCATACAACTTTCTTAGGCAATGACATTTGCACCAAACCAGTAGGAGTGAATGTGGTGGCATCCTGACAACTGAAGCATGGTTTGTCCATTTATCACTTGAGTGGCACAATTTTACCAATTCTGGACCTGAAAGATGATGGACTACCATTAAAATTAAAAGGAGAAGCTTAGTGTTGCCTATGGTGAACCAAAACTGGCTGTTAGTGCAAGGGGATAACTGATAAAGTGATAAGTCCATTAGATGAAATAGATGGTAGGGATTGTTTTGTGCAATTCTGATTTTTGAGGACAACGCCCACCCTCGTTCCTGAACGGTTATAATTGTGGTCGAGCTTTCGCCCTCACCATAAAACTATTATCGTACCATTTTCCATCACCAATTGGTATTGGGATAAGTGATAGCTCAATGGGAGTATTGTAAGATCCTACAAGTGGTATCAGAGCCTGTTGGTCAGTTGTCTGTGTCACGGACACTTGTCTTGCGAGTTGTGCTGGTTTTGAGATAAATGGTAGCTCAATGGGTGTAAGATCATACACTGATGGCAACATCCCTTCCCGGTGGGCCACATCATGTATTAAATAAGCTTTGCCAAATTTGGACAAGCGTGCATGTGATTTTAGTCCTTTTTCTACACTTCATGAAGGGATGGAAGGGATGGAAAAAGAAAGTATATACATACTACTTGGGCCCAAATTTTTTTAGTACTGGCCTTTTAGCTTACAAGAAAAAGGGGAAACAAATTTTAATATTTTATTTTAAAATAAAAAAATTTAATATCAAAGCCTACTTGACTCTAATCATCATCATAAGTTGGGTTTGGTACCAGTCAAAATTACCCCAAACTCATTTCAACTCACACCTGGTACCGACATGCCCTTGCCAACCCAAGAAGGATGATAGTAGCCTAAGTCTGATCCTCTATAACTATACTAATAGCTCGAGCTTTTGGTATACTAGTGACTCCGGTTAAGATACTTGACTAGGTAATGGTGCGAGTGACGGTAGAAATAACTCAGATCAGCGTCAAATTCCACTCAAAGATGATGTAAGGTGGCTTCACCAAAAGTAGTTTTGAACAATTTGGACTCTAGAAGTGGGATCCACTAATAGATTCATAACAACACCCTTTTTTGGGCTTGTTTGGTTGAGCGCATATCTAATAGAAATCTAGAGATTTCCCACAATTTCCAATTTGATTGGGTTTAGGTTGCTGAAATTTGTTGAGATGGCCAAGTGAAAAGTCATTTTTGGCCATCCGAGTTCTTTGGATGTTGGGATTCAAAATGCTCTTTTGCCATTAGCATTTTTGGAGTTCTACTTGCTGGGAGAAAGCATATCCTCAAATGCTTGGAACCATATAGACCCTTTTGAGAAAATCCCAATTCTATGCATAGTTTGTAGTTTGTAGGACATATATATTTATAGCTTGCTTAGATACAAGGTTGCTAACCAACCAGAGCTACCCCAATTCTCTAGCCATCTATTTGTTGAAAGTCAAATTAAAATAAATCTATTTCAAGCTAATCTAGATCAACCAAATCTATTTCAAACAAATTAGGATTACCAATCATGATTTCAAATAGATAAGACTTGCTGAACACACCCTAAAATAATATTAGAACATAATTTTCCAAATAAATGTTCTTGTTTGCACAAAATAATAGTGTCAATTTCATAAATAAGTTTAAATTTCTTACCCTTCTCTGGACTCTCTCTCCTCTCCCAATGTGATGTGAGTAGGAACGTCACTTCCCTTGTTTCTCTAGCAAAGCTTTCAACAACCAATCGACAAAGCAGGCAAAAGTCACTTTCTTGTTATCTTTTCTATTTGGCTGCTTCTTCATTTCAACAATCTAATTGCCGATTTTCCCAGCCATAGGAGTATAGCTTGCCTTTCGTATTGAGTAGAGGCAAGATCAAAAGGATAAAAATACGACTCAGCCAGTTACAAATGGTGCTCCCTGGTCTGTTACAATTGGATGAGGATAGGCTTTTGATTTGTCGTGATTGGGTATTTGATTAATATTGAAGATTTAGGGTTCGAGATCTTTAAATTGGTTCACTTAATAAATCAATATACTAGTGTACAAAAAATAATAAACTACGCATCGGAAATAAAATCACAAGCACACACCTCAAGGACACCAAATTTAAGGTGAAAACCCTAACCGGGTGAAAAACCACCGATCCGAACTAGATCTAATCAAACAATATGAATCTCGCAAAATTACAAGAAACTTAGATTTCTTCCCTAGATATCCCCTATCTAAAGAATGAAGTTATCTTGTGTCGCATCACGCTTCAACGACATCACAACCGTTGATTGCAACAGACTCAATCCAGCGCTTGACTCTTCAAATCTTCTACGCAATAAGATGATCTTCTACAAGGGATGCAGAAGAATTGGCTCTCTAGAATATTTGCAGCACAACTCTTCAAAATCTCTAGAGAATATTTCTCTCAATTAAATCACAAATTCAGAACTTGAGAGATGATCTTTCTTTTTTCTATTTTTGGATTATGAGAAACACCTAATTTATAGTCCTTGATTCGTGCAAGAGATTTTTAATAATATTCTATTTAAAAAAAAAGAGTTTTTCAAACTTTATCTCAGAGTCCAAATTCAATTGAACTCGCATAACCGTTTTCGCTATAGCGAGAAGGAGTCTCTACAGCGAGAACACTTTCTGCCTGATAACACTTTCAGCCTGACACGTTCTCTTCAGCATTTTCTCTTTTTTTTTTTTTTCATTTACTTCTGTCAGCAGCTTTTGCTGACTTTTTTTACTAACAAATAGCTCATGAAAGTGTCTGAGAATTGGGAGCTATAAATGAATCAATGGGACCACCTCTATGACCCAGCCACTGAGCCACATCAAAATCTACAGTCCCAATGGTTACATCATACATGAGAAACAAATGATTGAGCTCTTTTGGCTTTTTCAGTCAAATTGCATATTTTACACGTAATCTAATGGCAAAAATATAACTTACATGAGAGTCAAATTTTTTTTATAAAAATAATGTAATGTCATAAAGTAATTTTGAGTTATATTTACATTTTACAATGAGCCTCACTGATGGATTATTCATAAGAAAAGTCTCCCCTTTTTATGCATTATTTGGGAGTCCGGATCCCCCTAAGTATCTCATGCATAAAAAAAAAACCTCCATTGTGAGACCCAAGTATTAATAATTTAGACCATTCAAAATAAATGTCATCTCAGGAGATGATGTATCCTCAAAACTTACTTTATTAAAAGTTATTCCTACTGTCAGATTGAACACATGATCAATAATGTAATTAGCATAGTCTTATGCATTATTAATTATATACATGCAATGATGGACCTAAGATTTTCAATTGGAGGCAGACTTAATCGGTATTTACATTTGGGTTTTGGGGGAGAACCAATATATTCTTGTGGGCTTTTCCAATTGGGCTTTGAAGCATACCCAAGTCTGATGGGGCGACTACCTCCAAAACCATATACTACATGGAATTGTTTGAATCACCAATAGGTGGGGCCATAGTTTCACCCATGCAGTTTCACCCATCCCACTCATGAAAAGCATCTGGGAGACAACTCCAAAAGCTTCTTTTGGGGCATAATTGCTTTCTATACTCTTGCAAAAGGGTGAGTCATATCTCTCTCTCTGTCTCTCTCTCTCTCTCTGTATGTGATGTCTTTGTAAGGGGTGGTGATTGGTGATCATCTATCTATCAGGTAGACTCTGTATGTGATGTCTTTGTAAGGGGTGGTGATTGGTGATCATCTATCTACCTATCTATCTAGTAGAAAGAAGTGATTTGATTGATGACGATGGACGGCAGAGAAGAAGCAATCCCAGTGACTATTGATCTGGACCAGTTCCCAGTCCAGTCTAGGAAACTTGTAGAAGCTTGTGAGGGTTTGGGATGCTTCCGTGTGGTCAATCACAAGATCCCGTTACAACTCAAGTCCGAAATGAAATCGGTCGTCCGAAGTCTTCTTGACCTGCCGGCCGAGACGAAACTCCGGAACACCGACACGATTGCAGGTAGCGGATACGTGGGTCCCACACCCAAGAATCCTCTGTATGAGGCTTTGGGTCTCTACGACATCAACTCGTCTGAAGCGGTGGATGCCTTCTGTGATCAGTTGGATGCCACCACCCATCAGAGGTTTATAACATTCCATCACTCCGGTCTGCTTTTTCCTTCTTCATGATTTCTTTCTTTCTTTCTGTCTTTCTTAGTTATTATACTCTTTGTCTATTTTCTGTGAATTTTGGTGTTCTGCACCAAATGTTGATTGAAGAAATCCTCAATCATTTAAGAGTTTCAGCCAGATGTGAATGGTAAGAAACTGTCGGTTAGAAAAGCCTTGATCTAGAGGGTACTGATCAGGTCAGTGACCCAAATTCTACATCCTGGGTGATACTGATTACTGATACGTAGTGGTTGAGGTGATTAGTAAGTAGTAACGGCAAAATGGTTCAAAAAAAATAGGAATCTTGTGTATCCCTATTTGGAGTCGAGATAAAGACCACTTTAAAAAAAGGCTATTGACTATAAAAAACATGAAAAGCAGTATTTTCCCTTAAATTAGGGAAATGATCCGGTGAGCACTGTTATCACTGTTTAAACCGTGTGAGAATTAGAGGTAGAGCCCACCTATCACCCAATCCAAACTTTGCCATAAATAGCGACCCCTTAATAGTCACACACTTTAAGGTTTGGCACCAATGTGAATAAATTAGACCGTTGGATCGACTATATACTCATATGAATGAACTAGGCTTGGCGGTCATGGATGAAGGGGTTAAGAGCATTGGATTGGTGCCAAACTTGATATTCATGGTGGTCCCTTATAGATATTTCAATCCCCACCGGTCTCATCTCAAAATGAGACACCCAATGGGCCCTACAAAAAAGTTCTCACAGTGAGTCCGTGAGAACAATTCTCACTGGATCAAATCCCCTTAAATTAAAATTACTTTCACTTCACTGGATTTTAGGCTGTAGCGCTTCTATTTTCAAAATATGGTAGCGGTTGTTGGTGGATAATGTTGGCTATTTTGAACCATACTATTGAGGGATCCTCACATCTGCGGTTTCTTCTCTTGTTTTCAACTAGCTAGAAATCTTCTCATGCCTTTCCTCTGTAGCTTGTTTATTCATTGCATCATCATTGATTACGATTTCAACGAGTTTTGGTGTGAATTTTGATGGGTCAATGCTCAAAATTCTGCCTAATCTTTATATTAGTACACACATCTAACATCAATTTTGGACAGAGAAACAATCAAGTCATATGCTCGTGGATTGCACAATCTAGCCATGGACATTGGACACAAGATATCACAGGGCTTGGGTCTTGAAGGGGATGTGTGCAGAGAATGGCCAATTCAGTTCAGGATAAACAAGTACTCATTCACAGAGGAGAGTGTAGGGTCCCTAGGCGTTCAACTGCATACAGATTCCGGCTTTCTCACCATACTTCAAGAGGATGAATGTGTGGGTGGCCTTCAAGTGATGGACAAGAGCGGCCAATTCATATCCATCGATCCCATCCCAGGATCACTCCTTGTCAATCTTGGAGACGTTGCCAAGGTAATACTACTTTATTATATATACAACCAAACATCTGGGCTTTGATCTTTGGTCAATTCAATGAAAGAAACATTGACACTCCAAACATGCATGTGTTCTTCGTGAATATTTACAGACTACATTTTGTCCAGGTATACTAGGTGAAATGCATGCCTAATCAAATAATAACACTGTTAGAGAATATTGAGTTGTCAGAGGATTGTTAGAGAATTGTTAGGATTAGGATGAGAGTTAGTTTGATTTTGAATTTGAAATATCTTTGTGTATAAATTGAGAGGAGTTCCGTGAATTTATCTAAAAGTCTTTATGGTATCAGAGCTGAGCCTAGTCTAATATAACCCAAATGTAATCTAAAATTATAGTATAAGATGTACCAATCCTTTCCATTTCCAACATTGAATCTTCATTCATGCGATTGATTTGTTTCCTCGGATGGTGATGAAAATTCCAAGGCATGGAGCAATGGCAGATTTTGTAATGTGAAGCACCATGTGCAGTGCAAGGAAGCGGTCACACGCATTACGATCGCAGTGTTCCTACTTGGGCCAGAGGAGGATGAGGTGGAGGCGCCAGCAGAGCTTGTGGATGCTGACCACCCTCGCATCTATCTCCCTTTCACCTATGAAGGTTACCGGAAAAGACGCCTCTCAACGGGGCTGCGCGCCGGTGAAGCTCTTGAGCTTTACACCATACAAAATGCTTGATTGTGGGCATTGCTTCTATCCTATCCCATCTTTGTATGTTGTTAGGATTTCACCAGCACTGTTGTAATAACTCTCAAGAGAGTAGGAAATAAGAATGTCAGCTTTTGAAGCATGGCTGATGCCATTGGCTTTTCTTTTGAAACATGTAATGATTTCTAGTAACTCTTCGTAGCCTCCATTTACAGATGCGTAAGATCCCGACCCCGCCTAAGTTTGATTTATGGTTAATTAATCTTAATTAGGTGCCTAATATGTGTTTTGAATGATTTTGTGATATGGAATAAGTAGATTAGTGGAGTGTTGAACCAACTTAGATAGACTTATGACCTTTTTAATAATTTTGGGCCACACATGTATTGCCCAAGTTTAATGGGTTTAAGTGCATTTCATTAAGCATGTCATTAGCATTAATCTTCATGTTTTGACCAAGCTGATTCGGACCCAATTTGACCCATTTTCAGGCCCAACTCAATACAAAAGCCCCTTTTTAGATTTCTTCCATGAAATGGGCCTTGCATGCAATGGAACCAAAAGTTCCATTTTATAAACCAGTCACCATCGTCCTTTTCACTCTCTTCACCTCCTTTTGGCTGAGAACTCTTCTTCCTCTTCCCTTCTTCATGTCCATCTTTTCTTATTCTTCCAATCCAAGCCATGGAAGCAATTACATGAGAGATTCCTTAAGTTCATCTTCATCTTTAAGCCCTTCATTCTCCTATGGACCCATTTGCCCAAACCATCTTTATCTTCTCCATTTGGCAAAGTTTCTTACTCTCATTCACTTCACTCTCAATCCGGCTAAGCAGGGCCGGTCCTGACTTTTCAAAGGTCCGGGGCAAATCACTAAAATGGGTCATTTATTCATTTTTATAGTTTTTTAATATATGCACATATATATAACATGTTTTCATATATTTAGCCCAAAAATAGTAATTTCATTAAAAATCAAATAATATCATATGATAAATATATTTAATACATAAATAAATAAATTTCTCATACCAGCATTTCGGTAAGAGTACCAAATCGTCGGCCAAATAATTTCTCATACCAGCATCACCATCTATAAGATAAGGTGAAAAACAAAATCACAATTAGAAAAGTATTATTGAAATGATTTTCTTCTTGCATTTTGAGAAGCAAAATCCTCAATTATGCTTTCAAATTTAAGATTTTCTAACATCTCCTTTTCAATGGATAAGATTGCTAGCCCATTTAGCCTTTCTTGTGACATGGTAGACCTCAAGTAAGATTTCAATAATTTTAATTTAGAAAAGCTTCTTTCTGCAGATGCTACAGTCACAGGTACAGTCAATAGTATTCTATAGGCAATCAAAACATTTGGAAAACAGTTGTGATTTTTTGCTGACTAAGTTAATTTTCAACAGAATATCATGCCAACTAATCGTGTAGAGGCTTCTCTTGCCCTCCTTACTACCCCAACAAAAATGCTCGAATTATTTATCAAGGTCATCCATTATTTTTGTGGGCAATTTCACAACCGACATGTTGAAAACAAAAATGTCAAATGCTATACAACTTAATTAAAGTACTTCTAAGGGCTTGAGGAAAGAGTGAGGTCAACCCTATTCCAATTTTATTCTTAAAATAATAACCTTATAGTTGTAGAGAATCATGTCAAATTTAGCAGTTTTCTTTTTATTCTTAATCCTTGTTCATGAATCTCACTGCTAACATTCAAGCTATAATTATCAATCTTTCTTCACAAGCACCATTCCTAAAATCAATTGCCTATTTATTAATGTCTATTAGTCCAGAAAAAATAGAATAGTTCAAGTTGATTTAACTTAATGCACCCAATATTTATTGGGGGTGGTTAAGCCAATCCCACATCCATGACCAATCCACCCTAGCTGCAATCCAAGTCTCCTTGATGGTCTAAAAGTCAAGTCCAAATTTAAGCCAATCCCACAACCATGACTCACCCACCTTAGTTACAATCCTAAGTCTTGATGGTCTAAAAGTCAAGACCAAATACAGATATCCCAACCCACAACAACATAACCCAAGAAAGAAGACAAAAAAACAAAACCATCACTCCATTCACTCGTCCCACATCAGTCAGCAAGGGCGAGACAAAATTCCAAATCTCCCGCGGCACACCAAAAACCCTTCCCACTATAAAACCCTCTGTCATCTTCACCATCAATTTCGCTTCCTCATCGAAAAACCCTCTCAACTTCCAAAATCCTCCTCTATTTCCATCTGCATCTTCCTCTCATATGAACAAGAACGAACAAAAAGAAGAAAACCCAGAAACAAAAATCAAAGAAAAGGGCAATCATGTATTTGGAAGATGGTTCTACTTACATGGTTTTGATTGGTTGGGCGACTATGGCCATGAAGCGGGCGACGAGATTCCATGTCCATGATATTGTAACACAGAAACAAAAGAGCACAACTAGCAATCAACCAGTGGGCCTGCTGGAGTGCTGGGTGCTTCTTCTTCTTCTTCTTTCTTTTTTTTTTTTTTTTTTGGTGGGGGGGGCTTGCTGTTTGGTTGAGATGGGGTTCAAAGGACTTGAGGAATGAGGATTTTGATTGATGAATGATAATGATGAAGGGTTGAGCTGTCGAGGGTTTCAGGCTTTGACTGCTGGGTAGCCTTGAGGAGAGGAAATGTTTTCTAACTTTTCTCATTAGGAGAGGAAATGTTTTTGGAATTTTGGGCCCCCTTGAAAAATGGGGCCCGGGGCGGGTGCACTGACTGCCCCCCTCCAGGGCCGGGCCTGCGGCTAAGGAGATGTGCATGTCCACTTGAAGAGCATCTTCACCATCTTTACGTAGTCTTGGATTGTCAAAAGCTCCTTCTTACAAGTCTTCATTGCTACCATAGGTGAGACCTCAAGCCTCATTCCGAATTTGGGTCTAAAGTTGAGTCAAGGAGACTCATTTTCATGACATGCATGTTAATATTCTTTTATATCTTGCATTTCACCATTGTAGGAAATTGTGATTGAGTTAGCATTTGGGGAGTTTACTTGATTTGAGCCAAAGGAAAAGATTAGAATGAAAGCACCAAAAAGAGGTAAGTAATGAGCAACTATGATTGATACATGTTTATGAATCTTTGATTGAATGTTATAGCTCTCTTGGATATCAATTCAACCATTTTTATTGTGTTAGATTGTTTATGTAAAAATGGGTTCTTATAGTGAATTATGGTAGAATGTAATTTGGATGGATTTTGGGTTTTGCGAGCACTTTGGAGGCTCATTTTGGTCCAAGTTATGCATTGTAAAGATGGATTATAGGTAAGGAGAATAAACTCCTGAAAACAGGGCATTTCAGCTCAGTTTATGCCTAAAAAATGGGTCACAAAATGTTGTTCGCATTGGGCCGCGGGTCGGCCCGTCGGGCCCAACAACACTAACTTTGAAATGGCCCTAACTTTTGATCCATATGCCCGATTTTTGAGTTCTTTATACCGTTGAAAAGCTCTCGAAGTGTAGAATCCAGTGGTCTACTCCTCTTCATGATCAGAGGTTGGGAGACTTAGTAAATAATTGGATCAATGTGACTTTGAATCTAGTTTAGACCCTGTTAGAATCCATTGAATAATTAGGATGTTAACAGCACTTCAAAAGGGCCTAAAACCTTCAATAATCAATCCATGATGATGATTATGACATAAAAACTAAACACATAAGGTTCTTAGAGTGTTTAAGATTGACTTTGTAGGTCCTTAGACATGGAATCCTAACCAATTAACATAGTCCGATGGAAAGTATAACACGTGAGAATCTTGGGCTGAGATTATTTCACATGCTTATCCGTCTCATCTAGAACTTCGCCATGGGTGTTGATTTAGAGGGATTCGATGTACCTCACACCGACACAACGTGACATCAAGAAAATATAGCACGTGCATCAAATTATCTAAAACTATATCGAAATGGACGGTTAAAGATGACAGGTAATTATATTAGGGTTGGCTAGTAAATATCCTTGATTTTATTAATCTATTTGCATTTGCATATTGAGATTGGTTTATTTATTGCCCTCAAATATTCAGTTACTTGTTATATGTATTATTCGTATTATTCCACAAATTGTACTATAATTGCCTTACAAATGTTATCGTACATTGATGTGATATTAGAACGGGGTAAGCATATGATTCGAAATTATGGTTTGAAAATAAATGGATTTGATTAGAAATGATTCGGTTAGAAAAGTCTTACTCCAATCTAATTATTATTCTATTCAAATGGTTCGGCACTACTCAGCTTCGACCTTGTGATACCCGACGGGTTTACAACTTAGTTCAGTTATTCAAGACTACTGCAGTATGCCATCTGAAGTACCGGAACTCAAGAAACGGGTAGCCTGTCAGCCTTGGCCGGGACGCTGGTAACATCCCAACTAGATTCGCTCTCTATCGTAGAGAATGAGCAAATGTAGTAGCCAACTAGAAAGTGAGTATTCGATTATTGATTCGATAAAGCATGAATTTTTCACAATGCACAATGTGCTTAGTTGACATTTATTTGGTCTCTTTAATCTATTCGTATTTAAATTCAAAATTTAAATAACATGTGTTGAATCTTAATTGCTCATATATCTTGTTGAATCATCGTATTCATGGTGCTACACTTGGTGTCACAGTGATCCAAGACACCTAAGAAAATTAATAATAACCATTCAGATTAGAGATTTGATCGGTCAGCATATTGATTAGCTTATCTGCCGGAGAACATAAAATTGTGATAATCATGGTTGGGATTAAATGTTGCACCTTGCACTAGATCATGGTTTATTTATGATTGCATTGGTATTAGGATCATGATCCATTTGAGGTAAATCATCTAGTATTTCTATCATTAGAGTACTTTTGTACTACGCATCAAGGGCTTTATATTATTAGTCTTGATTAGTTATTTTGTTAGATGAATTATTGGAACTTTAATTGACTACTCAAGCTTTGATATTGATATTATATATGCTTCCGCAATTAAATGTTCATTGACAGGTGTCGGTGAGTAATCATCACACGTGAAATGTAAAATTTTCTCCTTCGTGAATTTGGACTTAGTCCGGAACAGGTACGAATTCACGGGATTACGCATGTCACGCCTTGGGAACCACCCTAATAAGGGGATTCTCGGGTCCGGGATGTGACAAGATGTGTTTTGTATTTGGATATAGAGTCTGAATCCTCTGTCTACATCTATTTCAAGGGAACAGTGTAACACTTTCCTTAAACTACATTGTGGGGCCTACAATGATATAATTAAGATCGCTCAAGATGAATCTCATCCCCTCTGCTGTTACATCCTCCGGTTTTAATTCAAAAAGAGTAAGTCCCAGAATCTGATTGAGCACTATAACGGAAACGTGACTGAGCACTGATGTAGTGATTTCATGGTTTTGATGACAGTTGTTGGTTGAGATTTTCAACACAATTCGTGTTAAGGCAGACATTCAAATCAAAGGAGCAAAGAGTTCAAAGTGAGACACGATTTATAGATATACTTGGTGTAAGTGCCTAAAAATTAAGGACTTTGATACAGGGATTAGGGTCCCTGATTCGGATGATTTGGATGAAGCTTGCTGTGGCTCCGACTGAACCTGAAAAGGAAGAGAGGGAAGAAGCGTCAAAGGACCCTGGCTGCAGGCAGCGCAAGGCTCTCCGATGCTTAAGTTAGTGCAATGAACGAGCAGGGAGAAGGAGAGGAAATTGCAGAGGGATAGTGTGTATAATGGGTTGCGTACCTTAAAATGGAGAAGGGAGTGGTATTTATAGGAGATGGAAGACGTCTGGCGTAGGCGTGGACGAAGCCTCATGATGGGCCATGCAGCATGGGGCGGTCCTGTCCACTCAGCCCACATTTCATTAAATGCGAGCCTTACCTACCCATTCCTCATTAAATGCCAATCTTATCGGGCCAGGCGTGGGTCTGACTTTTGGGCCAAGTCCCATCGGGCCTGGCCTGAAGCCATGCTTTGTAGGCGCATGGGTACCGTGTTAACGCTGTTCTGTCAGGAATGATGAGTTGCAGGGCACGCCTTAGCACGTGCCTTTATGCTGTCACCGGTCCTATCAGTATCTGTCAGATCCGCAGTGCCGAGGTCGGACATTCACTTCGGCAGATGCCGCAACCCGTTAGCCGCGGCCAATCTAGACCGAGGTGAGGCATAGTTAAGCTGTCTCAGGAGCGGGGTCAGCACTGATCTCGGCTTAGTGGAAACATCCCCACACAATTGCCCCCCAGTTTTCGAGCTCTTAAGAGTACTCTTTTGAGGTCGGAAACTGAGTAGGTCTGGCTGAGATGAATTGTGCCGTGATGTATCGATAGTCCTGTGTCTGGAACCCGAGGGAGCCCAAACGACTTCTTGGTTTCGAGGCCCAATCGGCGCTTCGATTGCTGGCGCTTTCATCTCTATCCGCCGTTGCTTGGTTGCCCGAGGCATTAAATGGGGCACGGGAATCGGGCCGGCACTTTCACGTGTCCCTTTCTGTTTGGCGGGCCCGTCTTTTCAGGACGGCGCGCGCAGTGAAAAGACGTGCGTTTCTCGAATTTCGCAGAGGCGCCATGATTAGGCGCCTCGCCCTTGGCTATAAGTAGGGGATTGGGCTCTTCTTCTTCTTTTCTTTACCTTCGTTCTACCCTTGCTTGCCAGAGCTTTTCTTCCATTCCTGGCTTTTCAGAAACCTCTTCCTTCTTTGCTGCCTCTATTTCTGTAAAACGGAACCGCCTCTGCCAGACGGAAGAGATCGTTGCAGAGACTGTCCGGGCCTGTTTCGGAACGAGGCGCTGGTTAGGGTTTTGCTCTGAAGTTTAGCTTTTGCGTAAGTCTTCTTCCTTGCATTTCTGTTTCGCTGTGCTTTTTAGAACTCTGTTCTGCTTAGGGTTCTTCTTCCTTTGGGATTCCCTTCGCCTAGGGTTTTCTTTTGCCCCCTTACCCTCTCCCTAGCTTTCCTTTTGAGAGATGGGCATCTATAGCCACTGGATAGAATCCGAGAGGGGGTTAGCCGAGCTCAGGGCTAGATACAGCATACCAGAGGGGGTCCAGGTCATGGCGGCTACTGTCATGGCCCATGCCTTTGGCGATTTCTGCGACGGCTGGATGACTTTTCCCCTGGTAGCCATAATTGAGGGCGGGGTTAGGTTTCCCCTCCGCCCTCTGCTTAGGGAATGCCTCCGGGCATGGCACCTCTGCCCTTGCCAGCTAATGCCCAACAGTATTAAGATCATAATGGGTACGGATAAGCTCAATACAATTTTGGGCATTGGCCTCGGCGTCCACGACATCGAAGACGCTTATGATATCTGCAAATCCGGGACGGATATGTACTATCTTCGTGGCAAGTCGGGTCGGAGGCCGTTTGTGCAAGCCTTGGAGGATTCCAATAAGTATGCCGGGGACGACCGCGTGATGGTCACGGGCAACTGGGAGTTCGGCGATGATGAGCCCATTTCGGAAAGATTTTTCAGGATCCCTCGTCACTACGGCATTCCTCCAAGTAAAAACCTTAGTATGTCTCTTTACTTCTTCCGCTTTTTTGTACTGTCAGACTAACGTTTCTCTGTGTGTTCTGCAGGCGTTCGCCAAAGGAGAGCGGCTGCCTACCGAGACGGCTGGGAGCTGAACAGAGCATGGCTTCGGGCCCTTGAAAGTTACCACGGCCATAACGACCGATCTGCCTGGTCGCTGCTTGGGTACGAGCCCAGATACCGCGGCTATAAAGAGAAGAAACAAAAAGCTCATCGTGTGTTAGCCGCGGCCGAGGTAGAAGGGGAGGTTGGTGCAGACGAGGGGCAGACCGCGGAAGATCCAGGGGATCGCTCCGCATCTAACTCCGAGGCGTCGACTTCGGGATCTGAGGATAACGCTGAGACGATTGGGAGAATCGTCCTTTCAGATTCCGAATCCGAAGGAGGGATGGACAGGACCCGCCCGAAGCCCGTACTTCGGAACCTTAAGAACGTGCCAGTTAGCGGCAAGGGCCGCGGAGCGGCATCCACCTCCCGCGCTCCTCCTGCGTCGGGTGCGCCATCGTCATCTACTACGCCCCCCCGAACTCGGACCCCCATGCCACTTGCCGCGACCGGGGCCGAGGGCCCCTTACCCTTGGCCACGCAAGGGGAAGATCAGGCAAGGAAGAGGCCGAGGGTCGAGAGCGCGCCTGGCGAGTCGTCCGGATCTGGCGTGGCGACTCGGGCGCATCCCGCCCCCTGGAGGCCGAGCTTCATGCTCCAGCAAGGGAAGCCACTGACGGTGGAAGATCGGCTTTCCGGGGGGCCGCTGGTGGTAGCTTGTTTGGGGGGCGCCTGTGCATTGCCGCGGGACATGGAGAACCATGACAAGATGGACGACATCTCCCTGCTGGTATCACAAATAAAGGCGAATCTGAGCGTAAGTCTAATATTTCTTTGACACTTACCTTTTATTTATGGCTTCTGCTCACTGGTTTTATGCATTCGCAGTGCGTGCAGATGGCCCAGGTTTCGGTGTCCCGCATTCAAAAATGCAACGCCGAACTGCAAAAGGTCAAGGCTGTCTGCGAGCAGCAGAAGAAGGCCCTGGAGGCGGCGCAGGCTAAGGTGGCGGAGTATGAGGACACGCACCAATCCCTCCTCGCCGAACTTGATAACGTGAGGCCGGCCTTCAATCTGAGCAAGAGGAGGGAGGCCGAACTGGAGAGGTCCGTCTCGGGGCTGGAGAGGAAGGTGCTTGAATTGGAGAGTGAGAAATCCGAACTCGAGCGCAACCTTCAAGCCGAGGTCGGAGTTGCCTTTCAGGAGGGCGCCGACGTGGCGGGCGAAGAGTATGCCGCTCAAGTGAACGACATCCGGATCTCGTCCTGGGAGATGGGGTGGAGGGCGGCCTTGGATAAGTTGGGCATCCCCCACGATCACCCTGCCTATACGAGACCGGACGAGTACCCGTGCTCGGATGCCACGGAGGATGCAGTGGAGGGGCCCGCCGCTCAGCCGGAATCGGAACTCGCTCCAGCAGTGCCCGAGGCGACTGTGGAGGTTATTGATCCGGCCGCGGCATCCACATCCGATGCCCCTCCTGCAGTTCTTGCTCCGGGGGCGGATGTCACCGCTCCTGCCGCGTGAAGGCCATCTGCTGCTGCCCTCTTTTTTATGCTTGTTTTCTGTAATTTTTGCTTTGGCGCGTCGCGCCCTTCATGTTTGAAAAACTCCTGTGTTTATCTTGAATGAAAAAGTCTTTTCTTTGGACCTTTTTTGTGTTCCCATTTCTTTGCATCTGCTTTTAGTTTGAAATTGTCTAAGTGTTTTACCTTGGTCGCACGGCCGAGCCCAATGCGTTGGGGATCTACTGTTAATTAGCCGCTCTCAGTAGCTGTAGCTTTTAGAGTGCGATGTAGGGTTGATCCGAGGCGCTGTGCGTTTCCCACAGTGTAATGTCGGTAAGAGCCCTGATACTTTCACCAAGGATCATTTAGCGCGGCGTCTAGATATGTAAGGAGATCCCCCTGGCTCGTCGCCAGGGGCCGTGCAGGCTATCTGGCTCGTGGGCCGAGATGCGCCCTTGGCACGTTTGGAGACTTCCCCCCGGCTCGTCGCCAGGGGCCGTGCAGGCTATCTGGCTTGTGGGCCGAGATGCGCCCTTGGCACGTTTGGAGACTTTCCCCTGGCTTGTCGCCAGGGGCCGTGCAGGCTATTTCTGGCTCGTGGGCCGAGATGCGCCCTTGGCACGTTTGGAGACTTTCCCCTGGCTTGTCGCCAGGGTCTGTGCAAGCTATCTTGCTCGTGGGCCGAGATGCGCTCTTGGCATGTTTGGAGATTTTTCCGCCGAGCTGGAGAGGGCGAGGTCATTCCTTCGCCGATTTTATTTCCCAAGCTGGGATGACCCCGCTTACTACTGCCGAGCTGGAGAATCGTGGTGCTCGAAGTGGTTCTTGACTTTGAAAAAATAAGAGAAACTCCAGAGGAGAGATTTTCCTTTATTGATTTGCATGAACTGTGTACATTTCAGAAGTAATATTTTTTGAGGTGCGAGGCGTTCCATGGCCGTGGTAACTGCTTGCCACTCATATCCTCGAGCTTGTATGCGGACCGGCCAGCAGTCGAGATCACTTTAAACGGGCCGCGCCAGTTTGGAGCCAATTTGCCTTGGTTCGGATCCTTGTCAGCAGGCAGTGCCTTCTTCAGGACCAGTTCTCCGACGGAGAATTTTCTTTCCCGAACTTTTTGATTGTAATCTCTCGCCAGACGTTGCTGATAGGCTGCTAAACGGATGGAAGCTGCCTCTCTCCGCTCTTCGGCCAGGTCCAGACCCAGGGTCAGGCTCTTATCATTCTGGCTCTGGTCGAAAAGCTCGGATCTGAGTGTTGGAAGGCCGATCTCGAGAGGGATCACGGCTTCCATTCCATATGCCAAGGAGAAAGGAGTTTCCGAAGTTGAGCGCCTCGGGGTAGTCCTGTATGCCCACAGTACGCTGGGCAATTCTTCCACCCATCTCCCTTTTGCCCCGTCGAGTCTCTTTTTGAGTCCGTCAAGGACCACCTTATTGGAGATCTCTGCCTGTCCGTTGCTCTGGGGGTAGGCTGGAGTCGAGAAGTGGTTCCTGATGCCGAGCTCCTTGCAGAAGTTTTTGAAGAGGTTCGAGTCGAACTGGGTCCCGTTGTCCGAGACCAAAGTTCGGGGGATGCCGAACCTCGTGATGATGTTCTTCCATACGAAGTTTTTGGAGTCTTTCTCGGTGATTGAGGACAATGCTTCTGCCTCTATCCACTTGGTGAAATAATCGGTGGCCACTATCAGGAACCTCTTATTCCCCGGAGCTCGGTGGAGTGGGCCCACGATGTCCAGCCCCCATTGTGCGAACGGCCATGGGCTGGAGAGTGGGCTTAGATCCTGCGCGGGTTGATGGAGATTGTGCGCGAACTTCTGGCATTTCTCGCACTTCATGGCGTACATCTGTGCGTCCTTCTGCATGTACGGCCACCAGTACCCTTGGCTTATAGCCCGGTATGCTAGTGACCTTCCTCCTATGTGACTCCCGCAGATGCCTTCGTGTATTTCGTAGAGAAAATCTTCAACTCGGCTTGGGTGGACGCATTGGAGATAAGGGCCTGTGAAAGACTTTCTATATAGTTTTCCTTCCGGGGAGACCCAGAAACGGGCCGCCCTTAGCCTGATTTTATGAGCTTGAGCTCTGTCTTCGGGGAGTTGGTCGTCCTTGAGGTATGCGATGATAGGATCCATCCAACTGGGCCCGAGGTCAAGGCTCAAGATCTGCCGCGGTGGGCGAAGCTCTATGCTTGGGGATGCTAACGAGCCTACTTCTATGGTCCTCTTCCTCCCGGCTTCGACGGCGGAAGCTAGGTTGGCGAGCGCGTCGGCGTGTGAGTTGGAATCTCTGCCGATCTGCTTGATTTCAGCTTCCTGGAATTGAGAGAGGAGCTTCTTGGCGAGGGTTAAGTAGGCCGCCATTCTGTCATCGCGAGCCTGGTAGTCCCCCGTGAGCTGGCTTGTCACCAACTGAGAGTCGCTGAAGACTATCAGCTCTTGAGCTCCGAGAATTTTGGCGCTGTTCAGTCCTGCCAGTAACGCTTCGTATTCTGCCTCGTTGTTCGATGCTCTGAAGTCGAGTGTCAGAGCCTGCTCAATTACCAGTCCTTCCGGAGACTGGAGGACTATGCCGACGCCGGCCCTTCTGGAGGTGGAGGACCCGTCAACGAAGAGTTTCCATGCGGAATCAGTGAAGGTGCTGCGAGGCGGCTCGCAAACAGTACCCGTGACCAAGTCTTCACTGCCCCCGGCCCCCAGTGCGGGGTCGAGCGGGCTCGGCGCCGGACTCAGGGTAGTGAATTCCACGATGAAGTCGGCCAGAATTTGAGCTTTAATCGCCGTCCTCGGTTGGTACTGGATGTCGTATTGCCCGAGTTCCACCGCCCACCTAGAGACGCGTCCGGAGAAGTCCGCCTTTCGGAAGACGGACTTGAGTGGGTGCTCGGTGATAACCACTATGGTGTGAGCTTGGAAGTAGTGCGAGAGTTTGCGCGAGGCGCTAATGAGTGCCAGAGCGAGCTTTTCCATCTGTAAATATCTGGTCTCGGCATCGATGAGGGTTTTGCTCGTGTAATAGATGGGCTTCTGCTGCCCGCTATCCTCCCTGATCAATACCGAGCTCACGGCATGATCCGAGACTGCCAAATACAAGTACAGTGCCTCACCCTTCTTTGGGGTTGACAGTAGTGGAGGTGAGGCCAGGTAGGCTTTGAGTTCTTGGAGCGCCGCATCGCACTCCGGGGTCCATTCGAACCTCAGATTCTTCTTCAGCAGCTGGAAGAAAGGCCGGCATTTATCAGAGGATCTGCTGATGAAGCGGTTGAGGGCGGCGGCCATGCCAGTGAGCCGCTGGACCTGCTTTGTCGTGACTGGGCTTTTGATCCCCAGCAGTGCGGAGATCTGATCTGGATTTGCCTCGATGCCCCGTCTGGTCACGAGGCTCCCTAAGAATTTGCCGGAACCGACCCCGAAAGCGCATTTAGATGCGTTTAGTTTCAGGCCGAATTTCCGAAGGACGTCGAACACCTGGCCGAGGTCCGCCAGATGGTCGTGGGATTGTACCGACTTGACGACCATGTCGTCGATGTATACCTCGACTGTTTTGCCGAGTTGGTTCTGGAACATCTTTGTGACCAGCCTTTGGTACGTCGCGCCCGCGTTCTTGAGGCCGAACGGCATCACTTTGTAGCAGTAGGTTCCCCTAGGAGTGATGAATGCCGTTTTTTCTTCGTCTGCCGTGTGCATGGGTATCTGGTGATAGCCGCGGTAAGCGTCAAGGAAGCTCATCCTGTCGTGGCCGGCTGTGGCATCGATCATCTGATCAATCTTTGGGAGCGGGAAGCAGTCTTTGGGGCACGCCTTGTTAAGGTCGGTAAAGTCGACGCAGACTCTCCACTTCCCAGTCTTCTTTTTTACAACCACGGTGTTTGCCAGCCACTTTGGGTATTGTACTTCCCTGATGGCGCTTGCCTCAAGTAGTTTCCCCACCTCTTCGATCACGGCTGCAGACTGCTCCACTCCTGACCTTCTTGCCTTTTGGACTACAGGCTTGGCTTGTGGGTCTACATTCAGCCTATGACTCATAACTTTTGGATCCACTCCCGGCATTTCTTGCGGTGTCCAAGCAAAAACCTCCCTGTTTTGCAACAGGAAGCCGAGCAGCTCGGACCTTTCTTGTTCAGTGAGCTGGCTCCCGAGGAGGAAGTACCTCTCGGGATTGGCGTGGTCGATTTTGACCTCGGTGAGGTCTTCGACGCTTTTTTCTTCTGGGTCGCGGCCAACTTTGTCTAGCTCGGCTTCGAGCTCCGCCATGTGAACCTGCTTTGGTTCCTGCTCGCCTGGTACAACGGCCATCATGCAGCGCTTGGCCATCTGCTGGTCACCCGCGACGGTGACTACTTCCATTTTGCCTTCCCTTTCTAATGGGAACTTGAGTTTCTGGTGGTAGGAGGAGGGCACTGCTTCCATCTGATGCAGCCAGCTCCTTCCCATTATGGCGTTGTAGGGGGATGGTGCATCCACGACGAGGAAATCAGCCGTTACGGATGCACCGTCAACCTGGACTTGGAGGGAGACTCTCCCTTTTGGATATACGGGCTTCGCGCTGAACCCTATCAGGGGGGTCCGCGCCTCTTGGAGGTCATCCTCAGTGAGCCCCATCTTGGTGAAGCAGTCGAAGTACAGAATCTCAGTCGAGCTGCCGGGGTCGATGAGTATCCTCTGCACCTTGCAGCTTTTCATCTTCAGGGTCATGATTAGTGGGTCGTTGTGGGGGAGCTGGACCCCTTCAAGGTCCTCGTCGGAGAACCAGATTCTTGGCTTTTCCTTTCGTGCCCTCTTGGAGGCTGGACCGAGCTCGGCCGACATCACCTGCTTTCCATGGGAGGCCCTCCTTGCCTCGGCGCGGGCCTGACCGCTACCCTGTTTAGCGGGGGCGAGGTGAATTACGCTTATTAGCCTCTCCGATCCGTCGCTATGATGCTCCTCCTCGGCTCGGCGCCGAGGCCGCTCCTCATTTCTGCTGTCTGTTCCCTTGCAGTATTCTTTAAGGTGCCCGTTTTTGACGAGCTTTTCGAGGTGGTTCTTGAGGGAATAGCAGTCCTCAGTGTCGTGCCCGTGCTGCTTGTGATAGGCGCAGAACTTGTCTTGGTCCCTCCTGGAGTCGTTGCCGAATAAGGGGCGCGGCCAGCTGAAGTATGGTTTTCCCTGGATTTTTTCCAGGATCTGGTGAATCGGTTCTTTGAAAACCGTGTTGACCCTCTCACGCGAGCGGTAAGATGGTTTGTATCTCTTGCCTCCTCCTGAGGTGCGAGCCTTAGGCGAGGTCCGGTCGCCCGAGCGATTTTCTCGGCTCGTTTCATCTCTGCGGGAGGTCTTCCTCTCCCTGTCTGCGGACCGATCCTCCTGCCTTGATCGGTCTCCCCGCCGCGATCGGTCATTTTGCCGAGATCGGCCTTCCTGCCGAGAGCGGCCCTTGGAGACGCCGAAACTTTCGTTGGCGCGCGCCTCGTCCTCCTCTTGCTCGATGTATTTATTTACCCTCGCCATGAGGGCTGTGACGGAGGGCACAGGATTTCGGACAAGTTCTTTCCTGAGCTCGCACCCCGGCAGGAGGGCGTGCTGGAAAGATCTGATTGCCACGTCCTCGGAGGAGTTGTCAATCTCGCTGTACACTGTCCAGAATCTCTTTGCGAACTGGGTGACGCTTTCGCTCCATCTCATTCTGAGGGCCATGATGTCGCTGTCGGTCTTTGGGATGACCCGGTGCGCCTGGAACTTTCCCAGGAAGGAGTCCCGCAACTGGGGCCAGCTCGAAATCGACCCCTCTGGGAGTCCACAGAACCACTTGAGGGGGAGATCCCCCAAGCTGGAAGAGAAAACTCGGCAGTTGAGGTGCCCGACGTCGCCCCAGACGGACAGCTTCTGGGTGAAATGCCGGAGGTGCGCTGATGGGTCCGAGGCTCCGTCATAGAGGACGAACCTCGGGACACTGAACTTCTTCGGGAGGGGGGACTCGATTATTTCTCTGGTGAAGGGTGATGAGTCGAGGCCAGCGAAGTCGGGGAGGTCCAGCTGGCTCTGGGCGAGCCCCGCCTCCTTTAGGGTGTTCTGGAGGGCCTGCTTGACCAGGCGGTTGATCACGGCCTGCTGGTCCGCCGCTTCCGATCTCGGCATTGACCCCCTGTCCTCGTGGTCATGGTAAGAACTCCCGACGTGACTTCGCTCCCGACTCTTATCGTTCAGGTGGTCTCTCAAGTCTTTGCCGGTGACGGGATCCTTCCTGCCTACGGGATCACCGCCCCCGGGGGCTACTCCCTTTTCTCGGAGCTGCTGCCTGAGCTGGCGGATGAGATCATCTTTCTCCTGGAGGGCGAGACTCTGGGCCCTGATTGCGGCCTGAGCGGGGTCGGCCTGATTGCGATGTGACCCCTCCGCAGCCGGGGCCTTGTCCCTCGGGAAGCGCTCCTGAAGGGGAGCGTTCAGCCGCGGTGGCCCCCCCAGCTCTAGCGGGGACGACGCGGACTCGGTGTGGTAGCTTTCTACCTCTGCGACTTCCCTTGATGCGTAGGGCAATGGTCCAGGGAGAACCAGCGGCCCTGGGGGAAGGGACTTCCTTGCGCCTCTCTTGTTCCTCGGAGCCATTGGTGATTGAAAAGAATTTTGGGAAAGGTTTTTGAGGTATGGGTTAGTGCTTCCCCACAGACGGCGCCAATTGTAAGTGCCTAAAAATTAAGGACTTTGATACAGGGATTAGGGTCCCTGATTCGGATGATTTGGATGAAGCTTGCTGTGGCTCCGACTGAACCTGAAAAGGAAGAGAGGGAAGAAGCGTCAAAGGACCCTGGCTGCAGGCAGCGCAAGGCTCTCCGATGCTTAAGTTAGTGCAATGAACGAGCAGGGAGAAGGAGAGGAAATTGCAGAGGGATAGTGTGTATAATGGGTTGCGTACCTTAAAATGGAGAAGGGAGTGGTATTTATAGGAGATGGAAGACGTCTGGCGTAGGCGTGGACGAAGCCTCATGATGGGCCATGCAGCATGGGGCGGTCCTGTCCACTCAGCCCACATTTCATTAAATGCGAGCCTTACCTACCCATTCCTCATTAAATGCCAATCTTATCGGGCCAGGCGTGGGTCTGACTTTTGGGCCAAGTCCCATCGGGCCTGGCCTGAAGCCATGCTTTGTAGGCGCATGGGTACCGTGTTAACGCTGTTCTGTCAGGAATGATGAGTTGCAGGGCACGCCTTAGCACGTGCCTTTATGCTGTCACCGGTCCTATCAGTATCTGTCAGATCCGCAGTGCCGAGGTCGGACATTCACTTCGGCAGATGCCGCAACCCGTTAGCCGCGGCCAATCTAGACCGAGGTGAGGCATAGTTAAGCTGTCTCAGGAGCGGGGTCAGCACTGATCTCGGCTTAGTGGAAACATCCCCACACACTTGGTGCTTGTTGTTTTTATGTGGTTGCTTTACCAAGTCAACCATTCCCATGATAAGAGGAAGGCATTTGATGAAGAAACATGAGAATTTCTTAATTGCGCAAAGGAAATGCATGAAATCTTGAAAAACAAAAAAACACAAATGGGTTTGGGACCAATCACCCTTTTATATCTATGGTTGCATGCAAAAGATGTCAAGGGTTCAAGTATTGGTACACCCTCTTCTTCAATTAAAAAAAAAATAAATATGCAAGAGGTGATTTTAATTGGTGAGGCCCTATTCCATCATATTATGGAATACACATTGGATGATATTATGGAATTGTACATGATATTCCGTGATATTGCCAAAAAAAAAAGTGACAGGAGGCCCTATGCCATCAGTAGTAAGAGTTTGATCCCTCCTTCGTTTTATAAGGATAATTTAAGGGTGTTTTTCACATAAGAACTCCAAAGAAAAGGGTTCACTGAAAGAAACTTCCCACTAGGACGAACGTTGTAAAATATGATTAGTGGAAGGTACCTACGCAAGTGCACAAAGGAGAAGAGAGAGAACAATAGGAAACTATTTTCTTGAATGTTAATGGCAATCAATGGGTCTACCTCTAGGGGCCAGTTCCATGTGAAACAAATGATTGAACAAACAATGTTCTCCTACAAACATCTGAAAGCCAGTCCAACACTCTGGGTTCATTTTGGCTTACCTTTCATCAATGAATCATTTTGATACTATTTTCATCCCATGATCTAGCATAAGTCCAATTTTACACTCACTAAACCTTCATTCGTTATTGGATAGAATCTCAACATAATCCTTGGTTTTAGGGGGATATTCCTGTGCATCATTCCTTCACCATATGGTGAGAGACAAACTTAATGGGGCCTACCTAGGGACCCACTAATCATGGGACTTGTGGGAGATGGGAAAAGACACCTTGGATGAGACCATAAATCAAATTTGGGGTCAATCCCATGCCTCTAACCTTCATCCGTGGCCCACAAATTTAATGATTTTTATTAAAGAAAAAAATTTGACCCTCGATCCAACGGTCCAATCCATTTGGATATGCGAAAATTCAATGATTTTACTGTACTTAAGGGGATTCCATGTGTGTGGATGGTTCGAATGTGTTATAAAGTCAACACTACTATGTTGTCTGGATGCACATGAATATTTCCCATGATTAAGATGCATGCCATTAAACATTAAGGAGGTTAAGTCAAGAAATAGGATAATCTGTGGGTCGTGATTTTTGGGATCCTCATTCTCCCTGAGGAGACCATTCCATCTATCCTCCTCTCATTGATAAGCTTGCATCTATTGGACCATATAGAAATTATATGCTCTTCACAGAACATTCTCCGCAATTGACCTCCTGCTGGATTTCAATTTAATTTCATATTTTCAATATAATCTATCTTATGGTAGACATAGCTCAAATTGGAGCCAATTCAACTCAAAGATGATATAAAATAGGACAGTAATTTTGAATGGTTTCCATTTCAATAAGATGGCCCCAATAATGGACTCATAACAATAATCTACCTAGGAAAATCCCACCTGTATGAATAGTATATATATATATATTTAGTACATGTCAGTAATTGTATACTTATAAGTAAGTCAACTCTGTATGAGTAGTATTTATATATAGCACATGGACTGTAATTGTATACTTCCTCTCTCTCTCTCTCTCTATCTCTCTCTCTCTCTACTTAGCAGGCTCTTGTCTTTGTGACTAGGGAGTGAGTGGTGGGTGTAATTGATGATGGACGCCAGAGAAGAAGCAGTTCCAGTGACTATTGATCTGGACCAGTTCCCAGCCCAGGCTGGGAAACTTGTAGCAGCTTGCGAGACGTTAGGATGCTTCCGTGTGGTCAATCACAAGATCCCGTTACAGCTCATGTCCGAAATGAAATCGGTCGTCCGAAATCTTTTTGACCTGCCAACCGAGACGAAACGCCGGAACACCGACACGATTGTAAATAGCGGATATGTGGAACCCACACCCAGATATCCACTGTACGAGGCGTTGGGTTTCTGCGGTTCCAACTCGTTTGAAGGCGTCGATTGCTTCTGTGATCAGTTGGATGTCACCGTCCATCAGAGGTTTACTTTTTATTTTTTTTATTTTTTTTACTGCTTTCCATCATATCCGTTAATTTCGGTCAATCTTTTTTTTTTTATCCTGTGTGGGGCCCACTCTAGAGCCAGAGAGGTAGAGCCGAAGAGATGAGACTGAGAGGGATCAGGGATGGGTTTGGGAGTTCTTCTTCTTCTTCTGCTTCCTCCAATCCTCCACCTAGCTGCTCTTGCAGCTCTTCTGCTTCCTTCGCCTGCTAGCCCAGCCTCTCCTTCTCCTTCTCTTCTTCCTCGTCGTCGTCTTCTTCTTCCTCTTTACTTCTTCGGATAGGGTTTTGGTCTTTTGGAAAAGGGGGAAACCAGAAATAAGTTTTGGAATAGGGGCGTTGGATTTCTCTTTTTTGTTTTTTTTTGTGTGTGTGTCGGCTATGGACAAATGTGGGTCCACGTGTCGGGCCAAGATTTCAACTTGGGAATCTGATGGGTTATTGATTCGATTTGAACCCAAATTCCTGGAGTCAAGTGTGAATGAAATTGGCGCTTTATTTTGGTGAGTTTCATAACTTATCCTTATTAGTGGCGAATTACGTTCGTCGCAAAATATATATATATATATTTTGTGAAAAAAAAATTTTGTCTCCAATGAGCTAAAATAATTCGCGCCAAAGCAAATGAAATTGGCGCCTTATTTTGGTGACGAAATATGTTTGTCATCCATAACTTATCCTTATTGGTGACGAATTACGTTCGTCGTAAAAAAATATATATTTTGTGACAAAAATGTTCGTCTCCAATGAGCTAAAATAATTGGCGCCAACGCAAATGAAGTTGGCGCCTTATTTTTGCAGACGAAATTTTGTTTTCATCTCCTATACTTTTGAAAAAAATTAAAACAAACGACAAAATTTATATTTCGTCCTCTTTGGGTGTTCTTTAAGATAAAAAAAAATTTCGTCATCAAATTTCGTCACATCAGTGTAGATTTCTTGTACTGTGTGTCGGTAAAAGCAGCAATTCTCTAAGACTTTTGCCAACACAAATTTTCACTGCGTCGGAAAATAGTGTCAGGAAAGGTAAGTTTGTCAAAGATGGGGTTTTGCGGACGAAACTCATGCGTCAGCAATGGTGTGAATAAAAACTCAGACCTTTCCCAACGCACACTTTGCGCCGCCAGTAGGCAAGATAATTGCCAATGCATTATTACGTCGCCATTAGAAAAACACGCGTTGGCAAAACTTTTCCTCTCTTTTGGGGTTTTTTTTTGTTGGCGCCAATGTGGTTTCAATAGCTTTTGCCAACGCGGTCTTACTTGCGTCTATAAAAGTAGCATTTTCTGTGACTTTTGCCAACGCAGTCCAAATATGCGTTGGAAATAAAACTTTTACCGACGCAAATTTTCATTGCGTCGGCAAATAGTGTCGGAAGGTGTATTTTGTTGTAGTGTCTCCACCAATCATGGGGAGGGTAGGGCATCGAAAGAGGTGAATTTTATCCGCCTGTGTTTGAAGTTTATCAGATAATCCTAGCCCTTTGATTGATGACCTTAAAACTTATATGGTATTAGAAGATTTTTTTTTTTTTGGATTTTGATCCAATGGTGAGTTCTTTTTTTTTTTTTTGGTTTGGGGGGGGGGGGGGGGGGGGGGGGGGGGGGAATTTGTGAGCTGATCAAGGGGTTAAGAATATCAATTGTGCCCCATACCATATTTTATACATAGTAGGCTCCAACTAGATCTTTTAGTCTCCTCAGCCCCATCCTGATGCAAGCCCCATAACCATAAGAGGTGCACTTGGAGATCTCCATGTGCCATGTGCACCGCGCTAAAGGGATGGGGACTATATACTGCCTTGCTTTCACAGCTTTTAATGTCAAGTTTGATGGGTCAAGTCCTAGAAACTCTGCATAATCTTTGTAGAGTTATATGAATATCTAATATGGAGTTAATTTATACAGAGAAACAATCAAGACATATGCTCATGAAGTGCACAATCTAGCCATGGACATAGGATACAAGATAGCACAGGGCTTGGGTGTGGAAGGAGATTTGTGCAGAGAATGGCCAATTCAGTTCAAGATAAACAAGTACTCATTCACAAAGGAGACTGTAGGCTCCCCAGCCATTCAATTTCACACAGATTCTGGCTTTCTGACCGTACTTCAAGAGGATGAATGCCTGGGGGAATTTCAAATGATGGATAAGAGCAGCAGATTCATACCCGTCGATCCCATCCCGGGATCATTTCTTATTAATCTTGGAGATGTTGCCAAGGTAATATTACTACTTGACTACACCTGACGTTTTGGGCCTGTTTGGATAAATGAGGAGTGGAGTAAAATGAAGTGGATTTCACATGTAGAGTGGAGTGAAGAGAAGTAGGTTGAAGTTAAGTAGAGTACTTCACTTCACTTCATTTCAATGCTTATTTTGAAGTTAAGGTTTGGAGTAAAATTCACTTTTACTTAAGAAAATGGAAGTATTTAGAGTTGAAGTATAATGCAATACATGTGGCTCACAACATTACTTCATCTATCAGGCCAGACTCATCCAAACGAAATAGAGTTGAAATTTTAGACTGTTAGTGCCCATTTAACTTCACTCTATTCTATTTTTAACCTATCCAAACAGGCCGGGCTTTGAGTTTGTTCAAACAGTGAAAGAAACATCAAAGACTCAAAACATGTCTTGCATTTTCTTGGTGAAAATTTAGGGACTGATGCTTTCATTAAGAATAGCTAATGACTATTTATAAGAATTCAATAAATAATACAAACTCAAAACAGAATATCTAATCTGATTCCTCATAGAAAACCTAGTGATATGATAAATAGGGAACCTAATTAGATAATAACACTTGCCAAATATAATCCAAATCAAATATAATCACTGTCCAAGTTGAACTCATTCTTTCCATATCCAACACTGTTCAAAATAGTCTTTATTAACTTTAAGCAATCTACATTCATATGATTGATTTGTTTCTTTGGGATGATATAAATTCAAAGGCATGGAGCAATGGCAGATTTTGCAATGTGAAACACCGCGTGCAATGCATAGAACCAGGCATACGTCTCACGATGGTTGTGCTCATACTTGGGCCAAAGGAGGAAATGGTGGAGGTGCCCCCGGAGCTTGTGGATGCTGACCATCCTCGCCTCTACCTCCCTTTCGACTATCAGGATTACCGGAAACGACGCATCTCCATGGGGCAGGTCGCTGGTGAAGCTCTTGAGCTTTACACCATACAAAATGCTTGAATATGTGCATTGCTTGAATCTTATCTCATCTTTTATGGTTATTAAGATTTCAACAAACACTCTGTCTTTTGTGTAATAACTCCAGAGAGTTGGAAAATTAGAATGTTAGATTTGAATGGGTGATGATACCCAATGGCTTGTTCTTTTGAAGCATGTAATGATTTTCAGTAACTCTTCATAAACCCATGTGCAGAAGTGCATTGTATTTAATGGTATTACAATGCTCTTCATTGCAACTTAGTTATTTAGAATTTGAAGTCTACTTTTCACTAGAAAGTAGAAACCCAAGCAGCTGATGTACTAGAAAACAGTAGTTAGATCACTTTAGACAAATAAAGACCAGTACCAATGACAAAAGATACAAAAGTGAGAAATATGGGCCATGATTTGTCTCCTGCGCTTGTGAAATGACATTTACGTATGGTGCAAATGTAGAAATTGGACTAGCGAAACACAATCCATGTCTGTTTGGATAACAATTTCACATAAGTAAGAATGGAATGATTTGGTTTGCATATGTACCATCATACATCTCAAAATATATGAATATTTAAGACAAAAAAATATTTTGGAGTTTAATATGTGAATAAGCAATTTGTATGGTTCGGATTAGAAAATTTAAGGCCCACAAATATTCAACCTGTACCAGCACCTCTCCCAGCCGAGTGTAATGGTTCACCCCTTTTCGGGTATATAAACTTTTGTACGAAAGCAACCTCATTTATATATCATTTTTACTGATGATGAAATGATCAAGATGCCCAAGGGCACCTCAGGCCCATCAAACCAACCGCATGAATTTCGAGGGGCAATCTTTTGCATTTCTTTCAGGAATTTCTAGTATATAAGAGGAATTCCTTTCAAAAATACTCTCAAACAAACAGTGCTTGGCTGATATTCTCATGGTGTACAGGTGTTTCATAGTTGTACATATCATAAAGTAAAAGTTGAAGTGGTATCTGTAAAGATTTAGCAAAACTTACACTGGGGTGGTTCTTCTATTGCTTTTATCTTCTGTTGCTTTCTTGTCCGTAATGAATTTTTTTCCCAAAAACTAGAAAATCTATTTGAAGCTCTCCTCAGCCGTGAGAGAAGGAGGTTGTCCAGGAAAATGTCTTATAAACAAAATGACTATTGGCTATGATGTTAGTCTATTATTAACATGAACCCTAAGATCGAGAACATCATGATTATCACGTGTAGGATAAATCTTAGATGGATTAAAGATTACCTCCAGACATTCTGATGCAGAGAGCTTTCCGATCCTGCTGTCTGATGTTGATGTTGAGATCCGCCCAAGAAAACTTTAGGGAATAACTTCAGTTTCTCTCTCCTTGCTTATAAGCCTTAATGTGTTGAATTTTGTGAGTGAGTCTTTATGATGGAAGAAAGACTCTTTTTATAGGTGGAGAGATGACCAATTATATTCCAATTAGGATTCCATTAGTTTTAATCTCAACCGTCCATCAAGGTAGAGTTTGGTATGGAATATATCTCTTTAGGAAACCTTATATGATTAAGAGATAGCATGTATCCTATGAAAACGGAATTCCTATAATGACCACAATTTATGGAAAGGTAAGGACTTGTGGTCTAAGTAAAAGACCTAAAAGTAATTTCCTTACAGTCTCCCACTTGGTCAATAGGAAGATCTATTAATGTTTTCATATTAGGAATCATAAGGCGCGCATTATATGCTAAATACTTCTTTAGTCGGTTATCATAAGTGTCTTAGCTAATTCGGTTGTGAATGAGAGTCATGGCGTGCACACATTATTTTGCAACATGCTTACTTCCATGTACTACGTCATTGACAACTTGCATAACTAGACCATAATAAGAGATTGACGTAATGGTCGCATAATGTCTTTATTTAAAGACTGTTTCTGTTTATTATTCATCCAAACATAAATATGTACACAATGGAAAAACAGAAATGGTAGATGTAGATATGCATTAAGAGCTCAATAAATGTCCAATACAAGTAGAGAAATATAAGGCAGAAAATAATAATCAAGAACTATCTACAAGACCCATGCTTTCAGTATGACCCTGAAAGGTCTTTGGAGGTAGTCCTTTCGTGAATATGTCTGCAACCATGAAATCTGTACGTATGGACTCAATTACAAATTTATGTAATCTCACATCTTGCTTCAGTGATAGATATTTAAGGTCCATGTGTTTGGCTCCCTTAGATATCCTGTCATGCTTGGAGAAGAAGGTTGCAGCTTCATTGTCACAGTAAAGAGTTAATGGCTTAGAGATGAAACTCAAAGCTCCAAACTGAGAGATAAAGTTACGCAACCATGTTCCTTGAATTGCAGCCTCATAACATGCCACATACTCAGCCATCATGGTGGATGTGTAAAGTAACTCTGATTTCTGACTTTTCCATGATATTGCACCTCCACATAAAAGATACACATAACCAAGAGTGCAAAGTCTGGTGTCAGGACATCCAGCAAAATCTGAATCGGAATAACCAGTCACCTGTAGGTGACTTGATTTTCTGTATGTGAGCATATAATTTCTTGTTCCCTTGAGGTATCTCAGTACTTTCTTTGCAGCTTTCCAATGTGCGATTCCTGGGTTGCTTTGAAATCTACCCAGCATGCCAACAGCATGACTAATGTCAGGTCTTGTACAGACTTGTGCATACATCAGACTCCCTACTAGAGAAGCATAAGGATATTTTTTCATTTCTTTACGTTCCAATTCGTTCTGTGGACACTGCGTAAGATCAAGTTTGTCTCCTTTATGCAGTGGAACAGGACTTGAGGAACATGTCATCATGCCAAATCTCTCTAAAACTTTGTCAATATATGCTTTCTGAGACAACCCCAAAATACCAAGTGACCTATCACGGAATATTTCGATTCCTATCACATAGGAAGCCTCACCCATATCTTTCATTTCAAAATTTTTAAAGAGATAATCCTTTGTAGCATGTAATAAACCAAGGTCGCTACTAGCCAATAGTATGTCATCAACATACAGAACCAAAAATATGAACTTACTCCCACTGATCTTGAGGTATATGCAAGGGTCAACCATGTTTTCTGTGAAATCGAAGGCAGTAATGATTTCATGAAACTTTAGGTACCATTGCCTCGAAGCTTGTTTTAGTCCATATATTGATTTCTTAAGTTTGCAGACCATGTCTTCCTGACCTTCAATTATGAAGCCTTCAGGTTGACGCATGTAGACTTCTTCTTCTAAGTCTCCATTAAGAAAGGCAGTTTTCACATCCATTTGATGTAACTCGAGGTCATAGTGAGCTACTAATGCCATGATAATTCTAAGAGAATCCTTCCTGGACACAGGGGAAAAGGTCTCAGTATAATCAATGCCTTCTTTCTGATTAAAACATTTGGCAACAAGCCTGGCTTTATGTCGTTCAATATTGCCTTTGCAGTCGCGTTTGGTCTTAAAGACCCATTTACAGCCAACTGGTTTGTGTCCTGGAGGCAATTGAACAACTTCCCATACTTGATTTTCATCCATAGATTTCAATTCATCCGTCATGGCATCAATTCATTTACTAGAATTAACGTCCTTAATGGCTTGTGAATAAGAAACCGGGTCTTTAATTGTCCCTTCTGCAGATTCTACTTGGTAAAGCATATAATCATCGGAAATAGCTAATCTCCTTTGTCTTTGAGACCTTCTTAATGCTGGTTCCTCTGGTGCTTCATCCATATGTTCATTGGCAACAATCTCATGATGGAGTTGGTGATCATTGATTGGATTCTCCTCATTGTTAAATGATTCAACAATGGGATGATTTCCAACATCTTTCGGAATAGAGGGTAAAGGGATAGGTACCCTGATTTCCTGAATGATCACATCTTGAGTTTTATTACTCCCACTGATTTCGCCATTCTCAAAGAATCTAGCATTACCGGTTTCAACAATTCTCGTACTATGGTTAGGGCAGTAAATCCTAAATCCTTTGGACTTTTCTGGGTAACCTATAAAGTAACCACTGATCGTTTTAAGATCCAATTTCTTTTCATGTGGATTGTAGACTCTAGCCTCAGCTGGACAACCCCAAATTTAGAGATGTCTTAAACTAGGTTTCCATCCTTTCCACAGTTCAAATGGTGTTTTTGGAACTACCTTACTGGGAACCCTGTTTAAGATATAAACAGTTGTGCGTAGAGCATCTATCCACAAGGATATAGGTAAGTTAGCATGACTCATCATGGATCTAACCATTTCCATATATGTACGATTTCGCCTTTCAGCTACACCATTCTGCCATGGTGAACCAGGCGTTGTGTATTGGGCAACAATTCCAAGCTTTTGGAGAAGTTTTGCAAAAGGTCCAGGATGTTGTCCTGTTTCGTCATACCTACCATAAAATTCACCACCTCTATCTGACCTTATGATTTTCACTTTTTTATCTAGTTGCCTTTCGACTTCAGTAATGAACACTTGTACAACATTCACAGACTGAGATTTGTCATGCAACAAGTATAAATAACAATAACGTGAGTAATCATCAATAAAGGTAATGAAGTACTTTTCTCCCCCAAAGGTTGGAACATCAAAGGGTCCGCAAATGTCTGTATGAATTATTTCAAGAAGCTGAGTACTTCTTGTGGCTCCTTTCTTTGTGTGTTTTGTTGATTTGCATTTAATACAATCCACACATACCTTAATATTAGTAAAATTTAGATCCGGAAGGACACCATCTTTTACTAATCGTTTGATTCTTTCACTGGATATGTGACCCAGTCTTTTATGCCACAAGAAATAAGAGTCATTTTTAGATGACTTTCGTTTGGTTTCCTTAGAATGCAGGGTAAGATGGGTTTCAGCAATTTGATCATTAAGATGAAACTTGTATAGCCCATCAAATAAAATTCCAGAACCAATACGACTAGAATTCTTAAGTAAACTGAAATTGCCATTTCCTAATTCAAACGAGTAACCATCTTTATCAAGTGCGCTTACAGAAACCAAATTACGGGAAATAGACGGAACATAAAGAGTATGACATAAGTCTAACTGATAACCGCTATCTAAAACAAGACGAAAAGTGCCAATGGCTTCAACTGGAGCTTTGTCTTTGTTGCCCATAAAAAGGAAATTCTCACTTGGGTTTATGGTTTGGATCGTAAGGAATCCCTGCATTGAATTGGAAACATGAACATTAGCACCAGTGTCAATCCACCAAGTATCAGAAGAAACATAAGTAAGATGTGATTCGAAATAACTTACGAAACCCAGAGGGTTACCTTTCTTTTCGAACCATTCTTTACGTTTAATGCAGTCTGCCTGAAAATGTCCAGGTTTCTTGCAAAATTTGCATAAGTTTTCGTTCTTTTTCTTCTTGGGGTTTTGACTGGCATCATTAGATTTGGGTGGTGCCCTTTTCTGGCCTGAATTTTTCTTTTTTTCCAGCTTTGTTTTCAGCTCCTTGAACGAGATGAGCTACTTTAATACCTTGTTGATTCAGCCTGGCCTCCTCTTGAACCAGTTTGTTGGCCAATTCATTCACTGTCCACTTTTCCGTAATAGTGTTGTAGTGAATTTGGAAAGGCCCGTACTGAGGAGGTAAACTATTTAGGATAAATTGGACGAGAAAAGCCTCATCCACGGATAGTCCCAAATTCTTTAGTTTAGCAGCAAGGTTGGTCATCTCAATGACATGCTGATGCATTGAGCGAGTGCCATCAAACTTCATGGTTGTAAGATCTGCCATTAGTTTCCCAGCAAGGGATTTGTCTGCAGTCTTAAACCTATCTTCAATGGCTTTCATAAAGTCCTTAGCATTCTCAGGTGTAGGAAGGGATGTTTTGATGTTAGCATCAATAGTCATTCGCAAAAACATAGTGCTTAGTCTGTCAGACCTCTCCCAAGCATTAAAGAGGGTCTTTTCCTCAGCGTTACTTGTGGCAGTGAGTGGAGCCGGCTTATCTTTACGAAGAGCCATATCCAGTTCAAGTACCCCCAATGTGAACTCAACTTGCTCTTTCCATTCGGAAAAGTTGGTTCCATTGAGTTTAGTGACAGAGGTAGCATGCGAATTCAGATTAGTGGGTACAATAACTGCAATAGAGATATAACAATAAGGCTTTAATTAAAATAAGACAACACATGCATAATATATGAATATATATGACAAAAAGAAATTTAGGTGCTCCTGTGGGTAGTCACCATAATTTCTACATATTATACCATCTAAGGTCATTATATTCAAGGTGGTGTAATTGAGTGATGTTACTTTTGAGTAAGATATCTGTGGATATCTTTGGTCCATGTATAAACAAACACTCCTTAATTATTATTCAAACGTATGATTATAATCCGCCTGTGGGCAACTAAATTCTTCATGCGCTTGAACAATGGGAAAAGTAAACATTATGATGGTACTATTAAGGCCAAATATCAGTATTTAATTGTTAGGGTCACTGTGGTGAGACCTAACCTTAAGCATACAACTTTGATGATCAAAATTAGCTTAATATGAATAGATAACATTATATATTACATGTGGACATAATTGATCATTCGTTATATGAAATATACTAATAAAGATGGCCGAACCCCGGAGGGCAGTCCTCCGGCTTTTTTTTTTTTAACAGAACTTCTTGAGTCCGGACACCGGCAATAAAATATAATATTTATAAACCAGTAGTAGACGCGTTCGGCAACCTAGCCAAATACACGGTCAAATATTTTCAACATGCACGGATCCAGATGCTGAAGCTGGGATTCCTTTTAAAGCTGAAGCCATAATTGCCAATCCCCCAGCATATGGACATGAGCATGTGGCGGAGGCACTTAAAAGTACTGCTTCACATATTATTTACAATGCCCTGGGCTCCAACTAGTGAATTTCCTCATCCGCTTTCCCGTGTGAAGCAGTCAGCAGGATATAGATTGTCATATCAAATTGTTGATTCATTAATTTGGCTTGGAATAAGGGACATGATTCATTAATTTGGCTTGGAATAAGGGACATGATAAGGGACACGACTCACGTGGCACCAAAGTATGACCTATCTCTTTTATTATCCATCTAGGGTCGTCCATTATTTAATTAAAAAAGGGCCCACGGAATTCACCATTCTTGTCAATCCATTATTTCAATTGCCTCCAGGAAGACTCCATGAGATCCAGATGGCTCTTGATAAAGGAGCGTTGGTCAGTCCTTTTAACATGTAAAAGCCATGGCCCCATGGTCTTCATGGATGGATGGAGACCCTGTGACATGGGTGCACGTGCAAGGTGAGCCAGGCAGCTTTCGGTCATACCTCTATGGGTCACCCCACCCTCATCATAGCCCACTTGAGGGGAATGGGTGGGGCCCACTTGAATGGACGGAGGATGAATGAATGGCCCACCAATTGTACGGATCTAATTTTGCCGATTATGGCAATGCATAATTATCCTAATTAATGGACGATCACGTGTTCTCCAATAACCTAGCTCTGATACCACATGTTAGTCTATTATTAACATGAACCCTAAGATCGAGAACATCATGATTATCACGTGTAGGATAAATCTTAGATGGATTAAAGATTACCTCCAGACATTCTGATGCAGAGAGCTTTCCGATCCTGCTGTCTGATGTTGATGTTGAGATCCGCCCAAGAAAACTTTAGGGAATAACTTCAGTTTCTCTCTCCTTGCTTATAAGCCTTAATGTGTTGAATTTTGTGAGTGAGTCTTTATGATGGAAGAAAGACTCTTTTTATAGGTGGAGAGAGGACCAATTATATTCCAATTAGGATTCCATTAGTTTTAATCTCAACCGTCCATCAAGGTAGAGTTTGGTATGGAATATATCTCTTTAGGAAACCTTATATGATTAAGAGATAGCATGTATCCTATGAAAACGGAATTCCTATAATGACCACAATTTATGGAAAGGTAAGGACTTGTGGTCTAAGTAAAAGACCTAAAAGTAATTTCCTTACATATGAATCATGAATCAACATTGATAAACACTGGTAAAATAAAAGTAGAAATCTAATTAAAAAGCATGTAGCATAACAACATAGAGGGAACACACTAAAACATAAAAGAAAACGTGTAGCTCAAAGTATAAAGAGACAAGGGGCATGAATTTAGAAAGGAAGGTATCAAAATTACAAAGAGAAATTAGGAGAAAAAAACATGGTCGAAAAAGAATGGAGATTATGACAATTAAGATGAGTAATTAGATTGTTCATAAACAAACCAAACCACTTATAATTGATTAATTATGACGCAGTTGGTAATGGTGTCCATGAAGATTGCATAATTGAGCAAGCAATCGCCTACATGGAGGCCCATGATCGAGCACATGAGGTCCGAACCCATGTGTGAACTATACATGAACTGCCAGAGAAAGAGGCTATGGATTTGGTGGAGTGGAAAACGGCACGGGTGTGCTTTCAATGTCTTACGTTGGAAACACACCTAAATTTATCTGATGTGCGTTTAAGTGGGTTAAACGGGAACCACCTCCGGATTTGTTTATTGGGTCAAAGATGTCAAGGCTATCCACGTCATTAATAAAAAAAAAAAGAGGCCAGCAGTCAAGTTAAGCTTGATGCCCATGACAGTGCAGACTCAAATAATGCACCGAGTATTGACTGGTTTCATTAGTGGAGTTAATTTTTTTTTGGTTAAATAGTGGAGTCAATTTGATAAGGCGAACAAAAGAAATCAGTGCGCTTTCAAATAGGAGTGTCTAAAAATGAATCAATGCCCTATCAATTATCAAATATCACGAGCTTTGTTGAATTGTTGTGGTAAATGTCTTCTATTATGTGAAATAAGATGTTTAGAACATCCATACTTGGGGATCCATGAATCTTGCTTCTGAATGTTGTTTATTCACTGCATTGTCATTCGTTATGTTTCCAACGAATTTAATGTTAATCTTGATGGGCCAGAGCTCAAAATTCAGTGTAAGTCTTCGTAGAATTTTTAAAGATATCTGATTTGGAGTTTATGAAGAGAAACAAGGGAATTTTACCAAAAAAGTGTTGGTATACTCGTATTATACTGTTTTGGTGTCAAATACATTCAAATGACGATATTGGTGTTCGTACTGCGAATTTTTACTCTTTTACCCTCCCCTATTTCGGACGACATCGTCATATTCACAGCCCTATCTCCTCTCATCTTTCTCCTTTCCCGCGCATTTCGATCGATCCTGTGCTCATTCCCTCTCCCTCCCTGCTCCCTTGCTATCTCTTCCCCTCTCCCTGCGTCTCGGTACCTGCCGTCCCTATCCCTCTCCTCTCCCTGTTCTCTTTCCCCTCTCCCTGCGTCTCCGCAACTGCGCTTCATCCCCTCCCTGCGTCTCCACTACTGCGCTTCATACCCTCTCCCTGGTTTCGAAGATCTTGCGACCGGATCCTCTGGTGGATTTCTGACTGAGGTAAAGACCATCCCCCATTTGTGATTTCAACAAAAACTTCAATTACCCAAGTTGATTTGTTTGGCTGTTATATCTGGTACCTTCTCTCTATTTCTTTTTTGGTTTTGTTTTCAGCTTCATTATCTATACAACTTCATTATCTATAATGACTGCTGGAATTGTTTGGTTCGGCAGGCAGAGGGGATTTGGTTTGGGATATTTGCAGATAAATAACCATAGTTGTCTGGAAGTAGAATGAAAAAAACCCAATAGCCGTAGTTGTCTGGAAGTAGAAAGAAAAAAACCCAATAGCCGTAGTTGTCTGGAAGTAGAAAGAAAAAAACCCAATCTCTGTGTTAATATGTTAATTTAGTACCTCATTCCTATACCAAACTCCAATATTAGTACATCAATCTCAACCCTGGCTGTAGTATTTTGTTGCTTAAAGGTGTTCCATCAATTTCATACAACGAAATTGGAAAGGGAGGCACGTCTGTTGTGTTTGAATTTTACTATGATATTTGGAATGTTTGAAATATCTCTAAAAGCCAACTTGGCTGAGGTGAAGATGACTACTACCGGAATCTCCTCTACTTCATATAGAGAATACCACTATGTAGATTCAATACTATCCTCTAATGCTATATCTCCACCATGTTTCACTTGGATGGAGAAAACCATTTTTAAAAGGGCGAAGATTTGTTGTCACCATCTCTACTCATGTGGTGGTATTGTTTTATCCCCCGCGGAAACAGCGAGGGTTCGAGCTTGATTCTAGCGTAGATTATGTGCGATTAGGACGAGTGCGTGAGTGCTTTAATTAGAAAAAAAAAAATTCGGTGACAGGGATGAATGATATAAGATGGAGTATAGAGATGATGAATGTGAGGTTCAGATAATGGTGGAATTGGACTTTCTTGGGATTCAAATTACAAGGTTTATGGTTGTGTATAAATTTCTCATCTTTTTTTGGGAGATTATTTGATGAGTATTTTGGATATTTCGTTATGTTAGGTGCAGGGGGTTATGCAGGAGTTGTCTCCAACAAATCATAAGTCATGTTATGACATCCATCTATATATATTGTGTTTGTACCCTTACCTCATGTGGTGGTATTGATTTATCTGTGTAAATTGAAAGAACCAGGGATCTAGCTTGATTTTAGTGCAGGTTGTGTCAGTGTTCTAGTTTGAAAATTTGGTTGGAAACAAAGGTTACCTTTGTTGTGTGTAGGGTTTGTACAATACTAGGCGGAGTCTGGCCTGTTACTATTATTATGTATGTAATGTGGATTTGTTTAGTTCATATACATTGGTTTCTTTGAGCGTGATGGTAAGAATATTCTTATGTGATTTTTTTTTTCTTATATTCATTATCCTTTGATACGATTATTGTGGAATTGTCATGAAAATAGGCTGTGCATGTCTATAAATTTTTATTCTTTTATTCTCATGTCTTTTATTTATATATATATATATATATTTTCTTGTCAGTTTGGCCCATCTAGATGTAATTGTTGTTTACAGCGGTTGTGTCACCGGTTGTGTACAGCATGATTCTTATGTGAGGTTTTACTACTTGGGTTATGTCTACTAGCCTTTTTGTTTTGTTTCTTTTTTCTTTTCTTATTCTTGTTTTTTTTTTTTCAAATACAAATTCAACTCCCTGCTAGCAAACCTCTTTGATGGGAGTTGAATTGTTCGAACAAAATGATACAATATCTCAATGATATGTTATTGATAAAAGTAATAGCGTATTGTTTTTTTTTTTTATTTTCATTAGATTGGTTGTTAATTCAAGATAGTTCATTGCATTGCATGTAACCAAGGAAAAATCACAGGCTTAACATTATACAAATTGATTTCCTACACATACGGTTTTTAATTCAAGTAGATGTTGTGGATGCTCATATAGCAACAAAGATCATGGATTTTACAAGTTTCCATATTGTCTTTGTCCTGTCTTTAAATATTTTTCAAATCTAGAGCATCTTTTAATTAATTGATCTATTCCATTTTGATAAAGTCTATATGGAAAAATGGGCTGCATAAAGGAATGCTAGGTGATACTCTTATGTGTGGTTTTTACTTTTTATCTTAAAAAGTTTTACATCTACATATATTTGTTGTGCGCGTGGGTTTAATTGAACATAATTCTTACGTCATCTTTTAATACTTGTATAATGTTTAGTCTTACATGCAAATTCAAGTCCCTACTACTACACCTCCTTAATGGGTGTGGATTTGTTTAAATAGTGTGTACATGTTCTCACTTATATGTTATTGATGATATTATTAGACTATTTTTTCTCTTCGTTTGTTCGTTTTTTAAATCATGAGAGTTCTCTGCAATGTATCTTGTTAAGGGCATAGAATAAGGGAGTTAAAAGATAAGATTCACCTACACCTTCAACATCAGTGTTCTATTCGGGGGTAAATAATATCGACTTTGATCTCCGTATTAGATGAGAAAGTAGCAGTTGAGAGAGTAGTAAAGTGAGATTTCTACATGTTCATCATAGTGAATTGTTGCATTACCTTGTCAGAACGAGCTCAATTAAAGAAGGGTTTAATGTAAGGTTTACATCGAAGCTATGCCGGATTAGATCGTAGGCCCTTTGGACAATCTAGGGATTTAGCCCATTCATTTATGTCGAGTTTTTATGCACCCCATTGTAAATTCTGTCATATTACGAATGTAGAAAAAAAAAGTTAATCAAAAAACGTATAAATAGTGGTAACGATATCGTTATTTTAATATTCGTAAAACTACATTTTGATTGAAGTAGTGAGTCTTCCTTATTGATTATCCATCTCAATATAAAGTCACCATTAATTTTTTTGTTGTTTTGACACCCCTATGGTGCGTCTGTACTCGGTAAGCAATGTTATACAATATCAAAATGACCATGTTAGTGATGATAGTATTAGTCTGTTAGTGATGATAGTATTGGTCTATATTTTTTTGGACTTATTTCCTTCGGTTTTCAATCCACCATAGTATACTCCAATGCACTTTTAAAATATAAGATTTACAAACACCATCTTTCTTATTGTTCTTTAATATGTTATGTGAGATCCACCTCAGAGTAAAACGCAACTTGACCCTGTGTCATGACTAAATTGCGGAAAAGTTAAACCACGAACCAAAGCATAAGAATTGTATATAGAAAAAAATGGAAATGGTTATTAATTCATGGATCACACTACAACTTAATATTAGAAGTCAAGTTGTTTGATAGAAAATAAAAATATTTGGGTTTTCTCTCTGCATGATCATCGTTTTCACATCCCGTGGCCACCATAGAAAAACGACAATACGAAACATAAGGAAATGTGATAAAACAACGTAGTGAGGTAACAATGCACGTCTAACTCTATACGAACTTCAATTCCGACCCAGACGAACGAGAATTTTGAATGCTGCTCACTACTTGATAACGATATCGTTATCATCATGTATAGTTCTGACATAAATTTTTTGTGACAAAAGCTAAAAAAGTGTATACTTTATTTCGAGATTCATAAAGCAACAAAAAAAACACATTGTATCACTGATAAATTATTTTTTCATTCGCATACCAAACACCGCATTGATGAATTATGCTTTTCATGGTCTATAATATTGTTTTGTGGGTCTTGACATTGGTCCATCAGTTTACACATCATGCCTTGATAGGTGATACTTCTATCTTGTCCAAACCTCCTATTAGTGATGATAGTATTGGTCTATATTTTTTTGGACTTATTTCCTTCGGTTTTCAATCCACCATAGTGTACTCCAATGCACTTTTAAAATATAAGATTTACAAACACCATCTTTCTTATTGTTCTTTAATATGTTATGTGAGATCCACCTCAGAGTAAAACGCAACTTGACCCTGTGTCATGACTAAATTGCGGAAAAGTTAAACCATGAACCAAAGCATAAGAATTGTATATAGAAAAAAATGGAAATGGTTATTAATTCATGGATCACACTACAACTTAATAATAGAAGTCAAGTTGTTTGATAGAAAATAAAAATATTTGGGTTTTCTCTCTGCATGATCATCGTTTTCACATCCCGTGCCCACCATAGAAAAACGACACTACGAAACATAAGGAAATGTGATAAAACAACGTAGTGAGGTAACAATGCACGTCTAACTCTATACGAACTTCAATTCCGACCCAGACGAACGAGAATTTTGAATGTTGCTTCACTACTTGATAACGATATCGTTATCATCATGTATAGTTCTGACATAAATTTTTTGTGACAAAAGCTAAAAAAGTGTATACTTTATTTCGAGATTCATAAAGCAACAAAAAAAAACACATTGTATCACTGATAAATTATTTTTTCATTCGCATACCAAACACCGCATTGATGAATTATGCTTTTCATGGTCTATAATATTGTTTTGTGGGTCTTGACATTGGTCCATCAGTTTACACATCATGCCTTGATAGGTGATACTTCTATCTTGTCCAAACCTCCTATTAGTGATTCTAGTATTGGTCTATATTTTTTTGGACTTATTTCCTTCGGTTTTCAATCCACCATAGTGTACTCCAATGCACTTTTAAAATATAAGATTTACAAACACCATCTTTCTTATTGTTCTTTAATATGTTATGTGAGCTCCACCTCAGAGTAAAACGCAACTTGACCCTGTGTCATGACTAAATTGCGGAAAAGTTAAACCACGAACCAAAGCATAAGAATTGTATATAGAAAAAAATGGAAATGGTTATTAATTCATGGATCACACTACAACTTAATATTAGAAGTCAAGTTGTTTGATAGAAAATAAAAATATTTGGGTTTTCTCTCTGCATGATCATCGTTTTCACATCCCGTGGCCACCATAGAAAAACGACAATACGAAACATAAGGAAATGTGATAAAACAACGTAGTGAGGTAACAATGCACGTCTAACTCTATACGAACTTCAATTCCGACCCAGACGAACGAGAATTTTGAATGCTGCTTCACTACTTGATAACGATATCGTTATCATCATGTATAGTTCTGACATAAATTTTTTGTGACAAAAGCTAAAAAAGTGTATACTTTATTTCGAGATTCATAAAGCAACAACAAAAAACACATTGTATCACTGATAAATTATTTTTTCATTTGCATACCAAACACCACATTGATGAATTATGCTTTTCATGGTCTATAATATTGTTTTGTGGGTCTTGACATTGGTCCATCAGTTTACACATCATGCCTTGATAGGTGATACTTCTATCTTGTCCAAACCTCCTATTAGTAATTCTTCTACATTTGTCGCTCCTAAAGATAAAATTGGGCGAGGCTGGATTCATTATAGTATTGACTACAACTTGTAAAGGTCAAAACTTGTATTACGTCTATTTATTATTCATTGTTGATCATGTCAAACTAAATCGATAGATTATTCTCATACAGTATATTGTTAAGTCATATATAAGCCTTAATCATGTATCATAATTAAAAGACGCATCGTACAACATTTATAAGACCTCTATTCTTATAAAGCTCAATTCTTTCCGAATCATGTGGACGAGTACGAAAGTTTTATAGACATCCACGACTTTCTAGTGAAATGTGTATTGACTGTCTGGCACAAGGATTTGATTTAAATTTCTTATCATTTTTTAAAATAATATGTAGGTTTTGTAATCGATTAAGATAAAAACCTTGCTTTTTCATGTAGTAATTATATCGAGGAGATATGGAGTAACTTACACTTGGCTTCATGAGATTAATTATGCATGACACTATTACCAGCAGTACCTCGTTGATTATATTTCGTATTGCGAACGTCAATTACAAGCTTACGAGTAGACATATTGTTTGGATGTCGTTATAAATATATTGCCAATTCATTGTTGGATATGCGAAAAGTATGAAAATTCATTTGATCATCATAACGATATCGTTATGATGATATATTGAAAGGGTGATATTAAAGAGATGTCATCATATCTTGATACATGTATGCGCATCGGCACACTAAGTTACTACTTATGTTCTAGTTGTAAAGCAAAATAAAGTTAAGAAACAAATTTACCTTATAACGATATCGTTACCTTATCAGATTTAAATCTCAACTTTTCGATATGAACTCATTACAGCAAGGACTCATATAGTCGAATTACACAAAAACTTAATCTCAGCTCTTACAAGTAGCATAAAAAGGAATAATTTCTTATCCCATCTCTACATGATATATGGGATTGATCTCTCATCCATCATATGTCTACGAAATAAAATCCAGTGGTGGATACAGCGTATTAAGGGGTGACTCACATGCCTAACATTATATTCAGTTGATTTCCTTCGGATGCGAAAAAGTATATTGTACGTAACATTGATATTTCGTAACGACATCGTTACTTTCATTTAAAGTTTCTTCATTCAAACTTTTTGCATATAGTAAGAGAAGAAGATAAAGTTTATATTGAGGTGCTTCAACAAAAACAAAGACCCAATATTCAACTCAAAGAAAAATGGAATAAAAATTAGAGTCAGCTTTATCTTTATAACTATTTGATATGTTTTTCGTTGCGATGTTTTTTTTTTTTCCGCAAACGAGACAACATGACAATCATGCGATGAGTTGGTTCCTAAATAATGAGTCAGGCTCACGAAAAACTGATCGACATTTTAACGCTGTGAAACAATAGTGAACAAATGAATCACATGATTTCTTTACATGAATCATTTGCAAACATAAGAGCATACATAGTTTATACATGTCACTAAAAAAAATATTGTAAGATTTATTGTTAGAGACGAACAGATTATGGAAAGTCTATAGATTGTGATAACGATATCGTTATGATGATACGTTGAAAAGATTTACTTCAACTTATGTCGTTGTATGTGGATCACCCGTTGTGCATCTCATTCCGTAGTTCATCCACTTATAATAGTTGCAAAACGAAATGTTTATAAGAAACATACATTCTTGTAACGAATTCGTTACTTATTCAGAAACAACATCTAGTTCTGGATTGTGGCTCATTAAATCATGGACTCATATACTCGATTTACACTTGAAGGAAATTAGAAGACTGCCAAGTAAGAAATAGTAAAAAAAAATTCGACTATATCACCTCTCTACGTGAAGAACAAGCTAAATTATCTAGATCAACCTTAGAGCAAATATCATGAACAAGAAATAAAAGAATAATTGGATAAAATGGCATTTTAGGGGTGACTTACATGCTTAACATTATATTATGTTGCTTTCCTTGTCATACGCACTTGATTTTTATAGCTTGACTATAATTTTTGCTAACGATATCGTTACCATCATTTATAATATCTTAATAAATTTCTTTTTAATCGATAAAACAAGAAGATATATTTTATTCTGAGTTGTTTAAACATTAAGAAATACTCATGTTTCCACACATCGAAAATATGATTAAGTTTAAACATAACGATATCGTTATAATTATTTGTAAGTTTTCGACCACATTTTGTTTTTCCAACAAAAATATCATTCATTGTGTTGAATATGGGTTGCAAACGCGATCTCACATTTTTAAATAATTTAATATTACATTTTTTAATCTAACAAGTATGATAACGATACCTTTATGTTTAAACAATTGAAAATGTGAGCTTAACGTGAAGTTGTTAGATACGTGGATCCCTGTTTGCGCATCTCATTCGATTTTATTCTTCATTTGAGAGTTGTATAACAAGGAGCAAGAAAAAGATTAAAACATACTGGTAACGATATCGTTACTTTTCCAGACACAACATTCAACCTATGGATTGTAATCATTAAATCAATAACTCATAAAGTCAACTTACACCTCAACTTAATATCAGCTAGTATATAGAATCTTCGTAGGAAAAAAAGACAAAATATCCAATATATTTGTTATAAAGGAGCTCACATATCTCATCATTCCTACAAAAACAAATGGTTTGTCCTGATTCTAATCATTAAATATAGTTCTCTCATATATTCAAACACAAAATTTAGTGTTTTCTAATGTTAACCTCATTTAAGGTGTCTTCGATATTTGATATGTTCTTTGTGCTTTTCTTACAGTTGCAAAAAGGATATTAGATGGAGAATTTTCAGGTTGGTCCTCTTGATAGATCCGTCTTATATGAACAACAGAGACATATTTCAGAACAGATTTGGCTGGGCAAGGTTAGTATAAGATGTGTATAAATTTGTGGTACATCGTTCAGTTTGAACGACAATGCCATGTCAATTATGATTGATTCTCTATCATGTATTAAATGCAGGAAGCAGGCCCACTTCGTTGTATCCCAACCCCAAACCATGACACCTGGGAAATAAGCGATAAAATGTGGGAACTGATTCGCCAGGCGGGGTTAGAGCAGCTGGCGAAGATAAAAAAAATAGAATTGGATCATGGCCTAATCACTGCCTTGGTAGAGCGGTGGAGGCCAGAGACAAATACTTTTCATCTAAATAGTGGGGAGGCCACAGTAACATTGGAGGACGTCGCTTACATTTATGGCCTCCCCATTGATGGTCTGCCTGTTAATTCCAAGACCTTCGCCAATACATTCTCCATGGTCAAAATATGCGAAGAGTTGCTAGGATTGGCTCCGGATGTGAACTACGACTGCTATGGTACCCAAATTAAGTTCACATGGCTGAGAGACAATTTTGCGGAAATGCCCAAGAACAGACCAAGATGCAAGGCGGACACGTGCTTTCTTGTTTTGTCTCGTTGCAGGTTAGATTTTTTGGACCTCTTCGGGTACTAAGGCTCCGGCTCACATTCTTGAATTATTTCGTCATTTTGAGAAGCGGTCTTGGGGAACCGCCTGCCTTGCAAATCTATATAGGGGCCTTTCGAAGGTTGCCATATGCCAGGCCAAACGAAAACCTGTAAAGACCATAACTGGTCCATTTAAAACTACTGCAGGTAAAAGAGTAGAGTGGATATTCTTGTGTTCGTCCGACTTTTTAATATTTTATTTTTTGTTAATTGTGTACATGATTATGTGGTCCCATGTCCAGGTATGGGCATATTCGCGAATGACAATTGGCAGGCCTATTCGTAGGAGAAGTGATTGGGACACGGATGTAGAGTTTCCTCTTATCCTTACGTGGTACAACAGATTAAGGTCCCATCACTTCCAGACAAAAGTAGAAGAAGCCAGGCAACGTCTGGATATTATGGAAATTGATGGCGTAAGTAAAAATGATTTTACAACACTCAGTCAATGCTATGCCGGTGCTGATGTTTGAATATACACTCAAGTAATTTTGTTGATTATTAGCTGGTTGATATTTCAATTTATTGACGAATTCATTTTTCTATGTTCTTTCAGTTCAACTGGCAGCCATATAGCCATTATGAAAATCTGTCGGACTACATCGACAATGCAGATGTACCTCTTTTCAGGTCAAATATTGTTTTGATTTGTTATTGGATTGTGGAGCGGCACAATCCGGAGAGGGTGATGAAACAGTTTGGCTTAGAACAAATTGTGCCACCCCGTTTCCAAAGGCCGTTCCTGCGAACCGAGATACTACCAGTTGGAGAAAATAAACGAGAGATTACGTGCGGTATATTTTGGTGTTTGGAACAAACGGATGGATGCCATAACTTATGGGGATGATGGTGATGCTGGGCCACACAATGAAGCGTATTTTAAGTGGTATAGAAGCATCACCCGGCTACGCATCGGTCGTCCTGACGGCGGAAACGTACAAGCTGGACTAAGCATTGTTTCGTCCCAGGTAAAAAATGATTTTTCTCCCTTGCTAGCAATTGTTAAATTCACCGGGTTCACCGGGCTCAACTGTCTTTGAATTGATTCTAACTTTGTAATCTTCTTTCCTCCTTGACCAATTTAGATCTTGAAGTACACTGCGCGGCTCCTGGCATCATGTGATCAGGCATATGCTTTGGAGGGAAAATCAAGTGATTTTCTGAGCTTCATTGACGGAGTCAAATCTGAAGTTTTCCCAGTTAAATGATGCATGTGTATCTGCTTTTCAGTCAAGAAATTTGGACGACTCAGACGCCGCATGTTTAGCTGATTCATCCCTGAAGGTATCCTATATATTAACTCAACTTCATACTAGCATTCAGTTCAATTGGGCACAATTTGGTATTGACTTGTCTACTTATTCAATAGGTGGACATGGGAGATGATGTGAAAGAAGAAATCATCAAAACATCCAAGAAACGCATAGCAAGAGGCAAGAGAGCAGTCAAACTTGATGACCCAAACAAGCCCAAACGTACAAAGTCAGCAGAAAGCCCCAGAAGATCCAAACGCCTCAAAGGAATTTATATTAAACCTCCAGTTGATATGAAATCCACAAGTCCAGTGAAACCCGTAACCTCCGAAGGAGCATCAAGTCCATCATCATTGTCACCACGGAGGAGTCCTCGTTTATTCCAATCCCAGTTGGTTCCAAATTCCCCTATAAAAGTCAGGGTCCCCAACCAGCCAAGAACTTCCATTAGTCCTTTCACATCCAGCCCCTGGTCATCAACTGTTAGCTCTAGTACACCAATTCCGGATCGTGCAAAACTTGGCATAGGTCTGTCCCCATTCAGCAAAATCTCATCTTTGATCATGAATGTCAAAGCACGTTATAGAGAGCCGAAGCCCCCAATGTGGATGGCTGATTACACTACTGGAGCCTGGATGAGGAATCCACAATATAAGCTAACGATTGAAGAATTACAGATCCTCACCGTATTTCGGAATGAATTTGCTAATAAGACGGGGTATTTTCCAACTCTCATGTACCCCTTTGTCAAGTTACGTGTGCTTTGTTATTTTAATAACTTCTCTTCCGTGCCGTCCTACCACTAGGATGGCGAAATTGAATGAGTTTTGTACACCTGTGACCGCCAACAACATGGATGCGGTTCTCAGGGGAGCATGGATGGACAACTGGGTTTGTGGCACATTTCCCTACTTGATTTTGTATTTTGGCTGTAACACTTCTGTTTTGTTCAATTTGTTCCACCGCCATCCTTTGACCTCTTTGATGTTTGCAGACCATGCACTATTGGTTTGAATTATTAAAGACACAGGCACCATCGTCATATTTTTTTGAATGTGCTTTGTCGGTAAGTGTTATGTAAAGGAATGCAACAATTTCTCATCTAGTTGATTCGTTTGACCTGGATTGTTTACAGTTTATAACCTTGCCCCTGCAGGACTGGTATGTGCATGACCAAACAAGCGAAAAACTCATTGAAAGTTGTTTTAGCCAAGCCTTCCTCGAAAGCATTGCCGATAAGGATCTGTTGTTCTTCCCTGTGTGGCATCAAATGCATTTCTTCCTTCTAGTTGGACGGGTCAACGAACGAAGATGGGAATATTATAACAGCATGACACGCGCCGGAGATTATCCATTTGCCGAAAACTACGTAAGCTAATATCAATGACGAATCCATGCTCTAACATTAATTGGTATAACTATCGTATGGAACATCTAATTCTGATTGTCATGATCGTGTTTTTTACAGCTAACATGGATAAATGATCGATTTATGCAATATGGATGGAATGATCCCACTGTATGGACGAGACATAAAATGGATTGTCCCATGCAGTCAAACAGGTTAAACTTGTTTAAAATTTGAGATTTCGTTTCATGGTCATTTTTTCGTAAGCTTCATAAAACCCATTGAATTGCACATTCTTTCTAAAATAATTTTGGAAATTTTGTCTCAGCGTCGATTGTGGGATATTTGTCATGGCTTACGCGCAGCACATCGCATTGGGTCGGGCAATGTTGTTCGGGCAGGGCGACATGTACTACTATCGTGCCAAGATAGTTAGTGACATCTATAAAGATCAATTCGCCCGGTGGGATGTGAGGAGGCAGCTGAATCCGAATAACGATTCTTCGGGGGAGGAAAATTAGAGATGTGATGCATGAGGAGTAAGATAAAACATGCCTAATGGATTTTGCATGAAGACACATGCTGGTGGTACGGATCATGGTTTAGTACAATTTGAAAAGCTGTACATCGAGCACTATATGTTGAATATTCAACCGCACCATCCAAGAGGGTTCAAACTGTGAGAATATCAGAGAAAAGAAAACCTTCGAGAGAAAGTTAAAGAGATATTTGTGTTACAATAACTTTTGGAAGGAACAGGGAGGGCTGGGTTACCTGTGGATTGATGGGGTTGATGCTGGGGTCGTCTGTTGATGACTATGCGGTTCGTGTTGTGGTTGTTCATGCTGGTGGTACGCAGAGCAAAGGAAGGATTTGTTGACATTTATGATATGCAACCAAGGCTTGATTACTTCAAACTGTGGGATTCCGAGTTAAACATGTTATTTATGAAACAAAAATTGTGCGAGAGCTTTACCCAATTTGAAAGTCATGAACGTACGCATTGGAGTTTAAATTTTTTTTTTTATTAGAAGGTAACAGTTGATATCTATGTAGATAAGCTGTAAACATTTGGAATGGATATAAATATATAGAAGTGAGTGACATTTGTGTTGATCAAAAAGGTTCCATTGCATTATATTCAATTAGTAACAGCAACTGCATAGAAGGGCTGACATTTGCATTCATGAATACAAATCTCTTATCCATTTCTGATGTGAGCTAAGTTCCCTTTATGGCGTGAATAGTAAGTCATGTCTTTTATGTTCAATCATATTTCATGTTTGTAATATCAAGAACACATTCGAAAAAGATATATAAAAGAGTAGATTCTCGCCTGATATGAGTCAAACAGAGGCAGATAAAACATTTGATTCCAAATATTGACTGTGCGGTGAAAATAAAATGAAACTGCGAGCTTCCATTACAGGGCCAAAAAATACGAAAAATCATCAAAAAAATATGGATTAAATGGTATAAGCGTCTGTTAAACAGTATGAAGCCTTCAATCTGCGTGCATATTTTGGGACAAAAACCAGGTATACATTGGGTTCGAATCATCATACACAGATTTCGAATCTTGTGTTATGTGCATTTGTGTGCCAAAATCAGACAGAAAAAGGTTCGAACCTCTGTAAACAGGGTTCGAACCTTACATGTTTTGCTATTCTGGGCCAGAAAACAGATGCACATAAGGTTCGAACCCTTGTGAACAGGGTTCGAGGCTTCAATTACGTGCATATCTGGGCCTAAAAAAAGAGTAGGTTTGAACCCATGTAAACAAGGTTCGAACCGTGTGTTAGGTGCATTTGTGGGCTAAAAAACAGAGGAATGAAAGGTTCGAACCTTTGTAAACAGGGTTCGAACCCTCAATTACGTGCACATCTGGGCCAAAAAACAAAGAGACAGTAGGTTCGAACCCATGTAAACAAGGTTCGAACCGTGTGTTAGGTGCATTTGTGGGCCAAAAAACAGAGGAATGAAAGGTTCGAACCTTTGTAAACAGGGTTCGAACCCTCAATTACGTGCATATCTGGGCCAAAAAACAAAGAGACAGTAGGTTCGAACCCATGTAAACAAGGTTCGAACCGTGTGTTAGGTGCATTTGTGGGCCAAAAAACAGAGGAATGAAAGGTTCGAACCTTTGTAAACAGGGTTCGAACCTTACATGTTTTCCTATTATGGGCCAGAATCCAGAGACACATAAGGTTCGAACCCTGGTACACAGGGTTCGAACCCTCATTTACGTGCATATCTGGGCCAAAAAACAGTGACAGTAGGTTCGAACCCATGTAAACAAGGTTCGAACCGTGTGTTAGGTGCATTTGTGGGCCAAAAAACTGTTTACAAGGGTTCGAACCTTAGTCAATAGGGTTCGAACCTTACATGTTTTGCTATTATGGGCCATAAACCAGAGACACATAAGGTTCGAACCCTGGTACAACAGGGTTCGAAACCCTAAATTACGCGCATATCTGGGACCAAAGACAGATACACGAGGTTCGAACCAATGTAAAAGAAGTTCGAACCTGCTATTATTGCATTTGTGGGCCAAAAAACAGAGGAATGAAAGGTTCGAACCATTGTAAACAGGGTTCGAACCCTCCATGTTTTGCTATTCTGGGCCCAAAACCAGAGACACATAAGGTTCGAACCTTTGTAAACAGGGTTCGAACCCTCAATTACGTGCATATCTGTGCCAAAAAACAGAGACACATTAGGTTCGAACCTTAGTAAATAGGGTTCGAACCTTTGTATATAGGGTTCTAACTAAATTTATCTGGGTCAAAATAATACCGTTGTATTGGTTCGAACCCTCCATTTTCCACGTCCTGGTTTTATTAATCCCGGTTAATATGGCCAACGTCCTACTTGGATTTGATTCACTCCACAGCTCAAGGAGGCAAATGCTAGTAGTATTTAGGTTTGAAAAACCCCCAAGTGACAGTAGATCCGAAAAACCCTAGTTCGTTTCCCATGTTCCTTATGCCTATTTTCACCATGGTTCCGTCGTAACCATCCTACACTTGGGCCCTCCATCTGCTATTCTCACTCCAGACGAGTGATCGATTGCGGCGCGTCGAAGACAACAGGAACGAATCGGGAGACGAATTTCATACAAGGTAATGATCCCTCTCTCTCTACAACAGGGGCGAACCCACATGTCTGGCACATGGTGCGTCCACCCCACGCGGATTTGGAAAAAATCACTTGAGAGATATGGCCTAGATGCCATCCGCTCCCATGCAAGTCGATCACCATCCACAGTTTTAGAAATCAAACAACCATTCCCTTTGGATCTATTTGTTCTCCTCTGTCTTCGATAGATCCAAAGCAGGCCAAGCAAGTATTTTACCCTCTCACATTGTCTCTCTATCTATATCAATCTCTCCACCTCTTCTATCTCGAAATATGGAAAACCTAAAACACTAAACCTCCAAACTCCAACTGCAATCCACTTTCCTTAAATCTTAATACCTAAACCCCATTCCCTAAACTTCTCCTCCAAGTTTAGCAACTACATTCTTGTTTGCATTTTGAAATTGGCCACATTGGAAACGCATTTAGTAGCATTTATGAGTAAGGCTTCTAGGATGTAAGCGGGCTTTGCATTCATGATCAGCTTGTATGAAACTGTGGTCAAATAAAGGGTGAAACTATCGTGTGATAAGTGTAGTAACTCAAAAAGAGACACTGTGCCTGTGACAGATCCATATTATTTCATAAATTAAACTGGAATAAATTCACATTGTTGTCATTTTCTTTACCTTCTAAAACCTTTTAAGTGCCGTGCCAAGTTGTTCCACAATCAACTATTCAATAAAATGTAGTACATCTTATACTAACTGCATTCGAATTCATAAGGAAAACAAGAATATGCTCATCGGCCAAGGAATTAGTGCATTGAGTCCGCGCAAGACTGTTGTATTAATGATTGAATTCATGGGATAAAATGTAGGAATTAATAAAATGATACGCTGAAACTATCCCAACAGTATGAAACTAATTGTAACCATTTTGTAATTTATATTTAAAGAAAAAACAAAACATTACATAGAATTGAATTTAGTGGTAAGCAATGCCATGTCTACCATGTGATATCTAACTTCTATTTTACATTTAAAATGGAATGTGTTGCCGTATTCTTAACCTTTAACCAACTTAGTTTGATTGATGTGGAAATGGACTTTCTTGCAGGTATTGATAATTGAGATGGCCCCAAAAAAGAAGAAAGCATGTCAACGCCCAACTTTTGATCGGTCGCGGTTTATGAGTGAAGCTGGTCAAATTTCATACATGAACAAGTTCCATAATCGTTCTGTTGTGCCCGAGAGAATCGTCATGTACAATGAACTAGATGATACTGATTTTGCGATGTGGATGCGTGAGAGAAGATGGCTTACACTGTATGAGCATGGATACCAGATAGTGGTCAATTGGGTCAGAGAGTTCTACTCAAACATGCACGAAGTTTCAGACGATTCGTTCAAGACCTTTGTGCGAGGTAATGAACTGATAATTACACCTGATCTTCTAAGTCAACTTTTGGAAATTGATCGCGTCGCAGGCGCACACTTCCCGATTTTGGGCAACCGTCAAATCAATTATAATCTGGTAGCTAAAGTGTTGACAGGCAAGCCTATCGCTTGGATTGGTGGTGACATATCCCATCATAAGCTTACCGATTCATATCGTTTGCTATCCATTTTCATCCGGCACAATGTCAGTCCCAAAGTTAGCAAAAGGGTCACAAAGGAGGATGGGTACCTCCTTTACTGCATTGGGACTCAAAGGAAAGTCGACATTCCTCTTGCGGTATATCGCGGAATGGCAAAGGTTCACAATGCACCTCAAAACACGGCACTCCCCTTCCCAGGGCTAGTATCCAAACTGCTCGTGGACATGGGTAAGTTGGCCGAACCCAATGAAGACATTATAATTCCCAAGCAGAAGATAGATCGCTTCACACTTGAAAAGTCCAAGTCCCACATCCCTTCCGTTGAGTTGGATAATGATGAGGATGATATAGAAGATCCTACATTATATCAACCTTCAGGGGCAGGGCCGTCCGAAGCTGCAGGTCTACCAGGGGTGGATAATTTAAGTGAGGGGTCGATTCATGCGTTAAATGTGCGTCTCGAGCGGCTAGAAGTGCGTATGAATGAAGGATTCGCCGAGATGAGACAGGGTTTCGCCGATATGCTCTCACATATCCGCCGCGAAGGGTAGTTCCCCATACTTTCTGTCAAGCCTTGCAACATCGGCCACAGTGGGACTGAACTTTATAGTTAATTGTAAATGGATGTCTTTTTTTGTATATTGTCATGTTTGGTCACCTGATAAGACTTGTTATCAGGATATTTATGAACAAGGAAACTTACTGATATCCGTTCCTCGATGCTCAGTTGACTAACATCTAGAATGTTGTAATGAATATGGATCAAAACCGATGACTTCTGTGGAATCCCTCCTTATGTAGGTATCTGACTAGCATTGTTATCAGTAAACGTTGCATTAATGAAACAAGTATTTAATCGTTCCAGTTTCCTCAGTTGAATGTCATATATAACTTAATGCTGCGAGGAGTTTGGCATGTGCAGTGAACTTTGTCGCATCTGTTTTTTATTTGAAAACATCGCTCATGTAATATAGTATGTTGTGGGGATTTTCAGACACAGAATCTAAAAGGTTCAAGAACAGTATTCTTTTTTTTTTTTTTAACCGCAGAGCGTCTGACATGGAACAAGTCACTATCATGGATACATTTGATACTCATGGCATGAGAATATATAAAGCGTTTGTGCTCATGAATATCGGTGATTCCACTGAAAATCAATAAGTTTGCATTGAAAGAAAAACTTGCGACTATATTGGGGCCAAAAAAAGACGTAGAAGTCACAAACAGGCAATCCAGGTTAAATATCTAAATATAAATTGGAACTTATGGATCGCGTGGTAAAAATAAAAACCGTAGATGCTTCCATTTCGCCTTTCTTAAAGCTCTGTTTCCTGAGAACTGGTTGGTGTTACTTAGAAGTAGTTGCAAATACGATATCGATGTGGAAATTCAAAATAAATATATAAATAGAAAGATCAGAGAAGACACCTCTCTGCTTGAAAAATGGATACAAGCTGGACTTCCATTTGCTCAATTATTTGACACCACTTACTTTTGAACTGATTTTCAAAAAATATTTGATTCTGCAAAATTTAATTTATCCATTTGACAATATAACATTTAAAACATGAGGAAATTAATATAGTCAAATTGTTCAGTCTACATCTAACAATATGCTCAAATTTATTGGGTTAGCAGAGTTATTTTGTTCAAATATTGATTCTACATTATTTAGAATCACAACTCTTACAACTGATGGTGATATATACTTCACCAAATGGACAAATACAAAATATACAAGCTTAAAAAAAAATTATATATATATAACAGTGTCCTTAAATCACAAAGGTTCGAACCCATTACTTTTAAGGGTTTGAAACTTCATTACCTATTCCCCCCTGGTGGCGATCCACAGAGACCAGTAAGATACGAGACCATGTCTGTAACGGCTCGAACCTCTACCTTAATGATATGATGGGCCAGAAAGACGGGAATCTCAAGGTTCGAACCCTTACACTGATGGTTCGAACCTTCAGCATATTTCCCATCCTGTGCCAAATCACCAAAAGCTCAAAGGTTCGAATCCTAGAAGGGATGATTCGAACATTCTACTGAGTAGGAGGAATCCCAGTGTGCTAGTAGGTCCAATGCAACGAAGAGTAGTTTCACACCTTCACCAAACTTTCCTCTAGGGTCTAGCCTTAATTACCATAAGACACTGCCCATCTAACATTGAATTTATTGTGAAATGACCGCATACATTTTCTCCAGATTTTCTTGGGGAAAATCATCGACCTTGTGAATGTGGAGTTTGAGATACGTAACGACGGTTTTAACAGACTCATGGTCATTTCCTGATAATGTAATTCTATCTCGTTCGCCGCGTCATGCCATGAATGGTAGGCAAGATGATACTTCATCCTACCGGTGTTTAGATAGTCTGGTGTGGGATTTTATACACTTGGTATTAAGTTGGATAAAAGGATAAGTAACCTTTTTAACTGCAATCAACTTTCAATGTTTATAGAATACCTCATGCATGATCATATCAATAAAATAAAATCCTCCCATTCTTGCACCTTAAAGCAACCATTTCTTCAAGAAAATACGTGGAATCAATATTTGTATGTCCAGACAGGTATGGACTTAGAACAGATTGCCATGTATAACGAAACACAAATATGAATGGTTAAATAAACAGGAAAAATAAATGAAAAATAAAAACAGTAAATTGTACTGTGAAATTAGATTATGAATCTTCGTACTTGAAATCTCTTTAAGCATCAACGAAATAAGGACATCGTCGCCATCAAGTGATCAACCGCATGTCTCTTTTATTTGCTATATTCATCGTAAACATTTCATAAGCATCATTGTGGCAGTCTTATTTATAATGTTTCTTGATGATCATGCCATCATGGAGTTCAATTCTCAAAACAGACGAGAATCCATATAGTATTGGAGGGCACATAAGTACGTAAATGCCGAATGGAACAAAGCATCGGGACGGCTTGAAACAATCCCAGTGGACAAAATCATCGAAGGATGTATCAAGATAAACAAATAGCGGTCGATTTCACAAGAACACAGTCTTCCACCATATCAAGTTTATAATTATGTCAAGACAGGTATGGACTTAGAACGGATTGCCATGTATAACGAAGAGGGCTAATAGGGACACAAATATGAATGGTTAAATGAACAGGAAAAATAAAAGAAAAATAAAATCAGTAAATTGTATTGTGAAATTAGATTATGAATCTTCGTACTTGAAATCTCTTTAAGCGTCAATGAATTAAGAACATCGTCGCAATTAAGTGATCAACCGCATGTCTCTTTTATTTGCTATATTCATTGTAAACATTTCATAAGCATCATTGTAGCAGTCTTATTTGTAATGTTTCTTGCTGATCATGCGAGCAGGGTGTTCAATTCTCAAAACAGACGAGAATCCATATAGTATTATTGTGCACATAAGTTACGTAAATGCTGAATGGAACAAAGCATCGGGACGGCTTGAAACAATCCCAGTGGACAAAATTTTCGAAGGATGTGTCAAGTTAAACGCATAGCAGTCGATTTCACAAGAACACAGTCTTCCACCATATCAAATTTATAATTCTGTCCAGACCAAAAAGTTATAGGATGACCTGCCACAATTTTTATTTTAAAAAAAGACTGATAATATCACTGAGTTATTACAAAAATGAAAAGAGCTAGTTGCATGGAGCAGATTGAAAAAACAAAATGTAGAGAGACAATGATACGCAAATAACTGACAGATAACAAAAAAACTCCGTATTGATGGTGCAGGTATACAAAAAATTTTCAAGTTATCATAACGAAACTTCATAAATGGTTTGTGTCTATACATCAATATATACACCTGATGTTCTCACACCATTATCGAGAGATACATCCAAAATAATGACATCAATATGTTGTACCACCATAGACAAATATTTACACCAAAAAGCGAAATTTAACATTCATCCCCTTGGAGGTGGTTCTCTACATGTCTGTCTATTATGACCACGCTTCTTGCAATGAGAGCATGTAACATGTTTCCTCATCCTGTCCTCTGTTCTTATCCGACATTTTTTCGGCCTTCCAGGCTGTCTGCGAGCTATTGGCGGCAACACACGCTCGTCACTTCTAGGATCCCACTGTTTTCCGTCACGTGTGGCATGGATGACATCAGCATAAGTTGCTCGATAGCACTCACTGGTAAACTGTTGACACCAAAAATGTCACTTTGCCTTTCCAAGATCCAAAGAGCTACATGAAGTCGCAACCTGCCATAAATAGGCAATGCTGCTTCCAAAAATCAAATCTTGTCAGAATCAAACAAAAACTGCAAGATTCATCCAGACAACCAAAAGAGGAGTACACAAGAAGTTTCAAGCCATTTCAAGATCATTTGGCCTAACTTCGCTTCTCCAACAGCCAAATCAAGCCTCTCGGCGGTAAAGCTCTCCGGGACCATGGTTTCCAAGACAGAACCTATGGATCATCTTAAAATGACTCCAATAGGTTCCCTGTCAAATTTCAAGTCAATCGGACATCGGTTGACCGTACATCAAACCGCGACATCTTCATCGCGATAAAAAACAAGTCTACAGGTGATAGGACCCCAAACGGCTTCAAAACTCAAACAAAAGCCTATGGTTGGTCTTATTTATTGCTCAGCAGGCTTCACACCAAATTTCAGGTCATTCCGACATCGTTTGACCCAGTTTCAGCTTTTGACAGAAAATCGGCAGCTCTGCGCGACAAAGTCTTCGGCTTTCTCAGGAAATTGGAAACTTTGCAAAATAAAATGCAAGGATTCTCATCAGGTTTCCTACAAAGAAATCAGGCCAATAAATGATCAAAATGTCAAAGAAAAGTACAGAAGAAAAAAGAATCAAAAAAGAGCAAAAACGGACGCAAAACGGGACCAGAAAGGGGGAAAACCCCCCAGGGTCGCAGCCAGGGTCGCCGGCGACCATGGACCCGGGGTCGCCGGGAAAGCCCCGGAAACCCCGGTTTTCGCCGTTTTTTCGCGATTCGAGGAGCCCAGCCTCTGGTACTTTCCAAAATTCATGCTTTTGAGACACCAAGTCCTCTGATATCCGTCCAAAACACGGGTAAAACATCAAGAGTATCGAAGACAGTATTGATCGCCACCCGGTCAACCAAAAAAAAGTGTGCTTTCCACCCGACCGATCGAGAAATCGACAAGACAGATGGCACCGACCTGCTGTTGGCAACAAACACCTGAAATTACATGGTCATCTGATGTCGATCTACATGAAGATGCATCGATGATCATCGACAGAAGAATTCCAAAAGACGTGGCACGGCCCGCGACTCTTCAGCTGCTCGGCGACCACTTAATGCGATTAATTGACTAGCTTTATTACAGTCATTAATCCATTTCTTTGGACGGCCCAATCAGAAGCAAGCATTCGGGAGTTACAAGTCAAGAGATTCATGGCATTTAACCCATGAAACTCCTCCCATCATGGCGATTAAAGGCGATTAAATGCCCTCAATCTCCTCCGGCCAATCAGAAGCCAAGAAAAAGGAGTTACAAAATAAACAATTCAATTTTGTAACTCCTCCCATTATGCGGCTTAATGACATTAAAAGCCCATAAACCCACCTAAAAGGCTACCTAAAAGCCTATAAATAGGAGGGCTCTCCAAGAAGAAAGGAGATCAGAAAAATCAGAGAAAAAAAGCACAAGCACACAGACAGAAATCCAGAGAAAGGAAAAAGAGAGAAAACTCTGCGGAAGTTCTACACCGGCCACCGCAACAAGGTGACAAAAGTCCCTTGGGGGGTACCCCCCCCCAAGGTCCTTGCCTTCTCCTCCTGCCTCCAATGGCTTAGATATGGCTTTTCAGCCCGTCTACTCGGTTTTTTATTGGACATAGGACCTTCCTTTGGTCTTTGTCTTCTAAAAACCTGAGGTTATAGCCAAGCCAAGCGAATCAATAGCATCCTCTGTTCTCATCTGCATGGATGATGGCGAAGCCCACATATGGCTTGCGACCGTCAATCTAAACGAGTCCCCCACAATCTCCTGAGAAGTTAGATCCTCCTTTTCTTGCTTTTCATTGTAGTTTGTATTTTTTTCAAAAGAGACAAAAATCACAATTCTTGTCTTTCATTGTTGATAAGGATTGTAAATCGGCTATAAACGCCAAAATCGGCTATAAACGCCAAAGTTGGCTATAAACGCCAAAAATCGGCTATAAACGCCAAAATCGGCTATAAATGCCAAAAAAATCGCCTTTCACGGCAAATCAAGAAAATGTCTCTTTTCTTAAATATATGTGCAATGGAAAACTTGAAAGAAGTTGATTTCCTTTTTACTTGCGAAGGTTGATCTCCGGATCACCACTTGCAATTCCAAGTAAAATAGAAAATCTGGCACACCCACAAAAAAAGAAATGTTGATGCACGCCCTTTTGCCCCCCGGTTACGAAAGGGTCGGAACCAAACGGACTCCCACGTCCGCCGACCTCGGTAGGAACCCGGGCATCGGGAGCGCGGTCCATCAAGCTGGCTCCACCCGGTGGGACTCGTTTATTTGAGAACACGATGCTAGAAATGAAATATTTGCATATCATATATTTTGCTCTATGCTTATATTTCTTTTCTCGATTCCTTGGCTACTTTATAATTGGTGGCCTATGTTGAATTCCGCAAAAAAAAAAAATGAGATGAGATTTTTTGTTTGGAAATTTCTAATTCTTTGAATTTATTTCCACTCTTTCTCTTTTCAAAAAAAAAAAAAAAAAAAGAAAAACAAAAAAAAATCAGATTTTTTCATTTTTGGATTCAAAATTGAGAAACTTTGATCCTTTCCCTTCTGGGCACTGGCGCTCGCGGAAATCGCCGAGACCGTGTTCGACTAAGGTTTTGGGCCATGGTTTCTCTTCGATGAGTTCATTAAAAATAAAAAAAAAAAATATATATATATATATAAAAAAAAATTTTTTTAGATTTCTCAATTTGGATTCAAAATTGAGAAACCTTGATCCGTTCCTATCGTTCATCGCGCTTGCAGAAATGTTGAGCCTGTTCGACTAAGGTTTTGGGCCATGGTTTCTCTTCGATGAGTTCATTAAAAATCAAAAAAATATATATATATATATATAAAAAAAACAAAAAAAAAATTTAGATTTCTCAATTTGGATTCAAAATTGAGAAACCTTGATCCGTTCCTATCGTTCATCGCGCTTGCAGAAATGTTGAGCCTGTTCGACTAAGGTTTTGGGCCATGGTTTCTCTTCGATGAGTTCATTAAAAATCAAAAAAAATATATATATATAAAATTTTTTTTTTTTCAGATTTCTCAATTTGGATTCAAAATTGAGAAAACCTTGATCTGTTCCTATCGTTCATCGCGCTTGCAGAAATGTTGAGCCTGTTCGACTAAGGTTTTGGGCCATGGTTTCTCTTCGATGAATTCATAAAAATAAAAACAAAATAAAAAATATATATAAAAAAAAGACATAGACCACTAAGGTTAAACCAACTGCGTTCTTTGATCATGGTTGATTCAAAGAAAAGCCTTGTCCAGAGTGTGGAGACAGCTTGACTGTTCTAGGCAAGGGTCCTCCAAACGGGTTCATTAAGTAATCCTACCCTTACCTGGGGGCAATTCTATCAATCAAGGTTTCATAAGACCGGGTTAGGAGGCCTATGTGTACTCTCTCGTCTTTTAAATAAATTTTTTTTCAAAAATAAAAATTTTAAAATAAAAATTTTAAAATAAAAAATAAAAAATAAAAAAAAAATTTCAAAAAAAAAATCTTAAAAAAAAAATAAATAAAAAAAAAAAATAAAAAATAAAAAAAAAGATTTTTTTTAAAAAAAAAAAAAAAATCTTCAAAAATCTTCAAAACTTCCGTCATTTTGGGTTTAGATTGGAGAAATCTTGGTCTTCTCCTTTCTGGGCACTGGCGCTCGCGGAAATCGCCGAGACCGTGTTCAGATTGGAGTGCCTTTTGCTCTCTTTGATAAACCCGATATTGGCTTTTCAAAAAAAAAAACTCGTCATTTTTAGATTCAGATCCGAGAAATCATGGTTCATTTCTTTCTGAGCACTGGCGCTCGCGGAAATCGCCGAGACCGTGTTCAGATTGGAATACCATCTGCTCTCTTTGATGAATCCAATCTTGACCTTTCAAAACAGAGAATCTCATCTCATAGATGCGGTCTCAAAACATTTGTGTCTAGCGGTACTAGTACGCCCTTTCAGGGTCTACTGTATTGCGACCGGCACATTTGTAACTCCAACTTTATATTCTTCTTACCTCGAGCAAGCTCTGCTTCTCGATAAGTCGAATTTAAGTTCACAATTGCTTCTAGCAGTCACTGGGATGCCCATTCTGGGCTTACCATACCTGCGATCAGAACAATTGTACCTTCTATGGCATTTTGTCTTCCTCATATTGCTTGGGTCATCTACCTCGAGCAATTTGAAAAGACGAAACCATAGAACTTCCCATTTATGATCATTATATTCTTGTGATTACTAATGGATGTGGTCTTGTTTCAGAAATTTTCGAAAAAACTAACAATGGCAGCTTCACTAACCATTACTTTCGACGAAAGCAAGCACCAACTCATGCTTCAACAGAAGCAGACCACGCGCACCTACAAGCGCCCCATCAGCTGCCGAAGCGTCAACTCCCTCGGCAACTCTGTGAACTCCGGGTCGACCTCGACTCCCCGGACTATCGTCTTCGGGACGCTGGGACCATTCCCACTTCCTGAGGAACAAGCTGCTCCCTCCAAGAAGCAGAAACTCGCCTCTCAACGTGTCACTACCGTGACACCAAAGGCGAGCACCAGAAGACCTGAAGCCCGTGGCAGCCCCACGAAGCCTCAACCTGCAAACAACCAGGTCTACTCCAAGACTTGGTCCCCAAGACCTTCACCAAAACAAAGAAGGTCCCAGACATCCACTAAGCCAGCATTCCTGGCCCCACTCAAGGAGAACCAGTTCTATCCTCTTGCTTACATGAAAGAGGAGAGACCCATCTCCAACCTGACTTCCAAGTCATCCCAGCATGAGCCGGCTTGTTCCTACAAGCCCAAAATCAAGTCATGCATCACAAGGCCTCCACAAGCATCTGCTAAGGCCTACAAATCTGCAGTTCGACCCTTCATATCTACAGGGGCCGAACTTCACAAATTCAAAGCTTCGCTGCAACTGGCGAAGGATAGGGTTCGCATCCTGTCCTTGCCCAGCTACAAAGAAGACAGACTCGGCTGCTGCGCCCGAGGGAGCACATCCTTCATCGTCAGAGCCCAGTTAGAGCTGACCGAAGCTCAAATTGCTCGTCGTATACGCCGCCGCGCGTCGTACCGACAAAAGAGACTACAGAAGCAAAGGACCCAGCTTCCCACACTTCAAGTCTCTCCCAAATGGGTCGAAAAAGAAAGGCCCAACCAAGTTGCTGCTGTCCATATGGTTGGAAAAAACCAGAAGACGCCAAAAATCAGCAACAAAAATCCATGTCCGACGTCCAATGACCCGCAGCGTCTCAAGGACAAGAAGACATTCAGAAGAATCCCCTGCTCCTTCAAGCAAAGGACAGCAGAGTGATCCTTCCTCAAGCTCCTCTTCAAAAAGAATGAGCCCCAGCTCAGTCACCAGGACAGTTTCTTCGTTCGAATCACGAAGGATGAATGTCTTGGCTACAAATTCTGAGCCACTACCCCGCAATCCACCTCCAGAAGATGCGATCACCCGCATCCAGCAGTTGGAACAGGGCCAGCAGAGGATTGAAACTCTGATGGAAAACCTTCTCCTCGCCTTCCAAAATCAGGCGAACAATGAACCTCCTCCGAATCATCAAGACGACGAGGTAAATAGAGAAGAAAATGAGTCACGCGCCCTTACCAAAAAGGACGTAGACGGTATCCTCGCCAAAGCAAAAGAAGAGGATATACTCAAAGAGCATGGGATCAAGCCACCATATCCCTTATGGATGGACTCGGTCCCGTTCCCCACCAAATTCAAGCATCCTACTCTCCAAACATATACGGGGAAAGGATCAGCCAGACAGCACGTCATCCACTTCAAGATCCTGACGGGAGCTATCGCGGATCAAGATGCACTCAAGATCCGCCTCTTTGCAAGTACCCTAAAAGGTACGGCCTTCGATTGGTACTCCACTCTGCCGGAAGACTCAATCCAAAACTGGGCCATGCTAGAGACACGCTTCCTCACTCACTTCAAAGGTGAGGATCACCCCGCTACTATGGCTCAGCTGTGCAGCCTAAAACAGGGGGAGAATGAATCAACATATGACTTCATTCACAAGTGGAAAGCAATGGCATACAAATGCTCTGATGTATTGCCACAAGCGTCGCTAGTCGACATCTGCCGAAACAACATGAGAGCCAGAATCCGCTCCATGATCATCGGCAACAAATCAAAAAACCTGGGAGAACTCCTAGAAGCTTCCATGGAAGCTGAAACGGTGATTAAAGACCTCAACAGTCAGAAATCATCAAAGAAAGAGCCAACCGCCATTGCAACCTCTAAACCAAAGAAGAAAGAGGTCCTCAATGTGCAGACCAAGCCAGCTCCTCAGCCACCAAAGAAAGCTGAAAACAAAGCTGCTGGTAAGAGACCTGAACTCTCTGATGCCTTCAAAGAACGAGTAGAGAAGAAATACCCGTTTGATGAAGATGTTGATGAAATCTTCGGGGCTCTTGTGGCAAACGGCAAGCTCACCTTGCCTGAACCAAAAAGACCGGGTGATGTTGGCAAAACCAACGATCCTCGGTACTGTCCATACCACCAGATGATCTCGCATCCTCTCAATCAATGCTTCGTTGTGAGAGAGAAAATAAATGAGATGTGGAAAAACGGAGTCATCACCTTTGACAAAAACTATGGGTCTGCCTCCGTCAACATGGTGACATGTGGACAAACATCAAGATCACCGAAGAAGAAGATTACTACTTCCTTCAAGGTGATAAACTCAATCGAAGCGTCCGAGGAACTGGTTCCTTACCCGACACCAGACGGACAACCGATATGGGTACATCCCGATCTCCTGGAAGATGAAAATTGGGAGGTCGTGAAAATAAAGCCTACAGCTCAACAGCGAAGGCAGGCTAGGAAACATCTCCTCAAGCTCAAACGGCAAGAGAAGACCCAGCCAAAACTAGAGGTCAAAGAAAAGGCAGAGGCTTCCTCTACCGCTTCACTGGAGGTAACAAAAACATCCCTTCCAGAGACTTCAAAGGGGGTAAGGAAATTCACTCTCAGTGATTTCATGCCACCTCAATTCAGAGAAGCCATGCAGGAGACATCATACTCTTGCAATTCGGTAGTTGGATTCTCCATTGATGGATACGAGTCCAGCGACACCGATGATGGATTTGAATCCAACTACACAGATGAGTGGGAGGAGTCCCTTGAAACAGGAGAATATCTCTCCGATGAAGAATGGGTTCCTGAGTCTCATCTTATGCCAGTAATCTGGTATAACCCCCTACAGCCACAAGGATCCTGGTCTGATGATGAAGAAGACCAAGAGGCTGTACAAGAAAATGCTGCTGACCCAGCACCTCTCATCACTCCAGTGGAAATCAACAATGTTGAGCCACAAAGAGATGATGAAGAAGAAGATCCGGCTCCCATGCCTGATCTTGAAGAATATGCAAGGATCTTGCAGCGACTCGCTCTAGAACAAGAGCAAGAACGCGTCAACGAGCCTCCTCGCAATCCAGAGCCTGAAGTCCCTGAAGACCATCAGGTACATCCTCCCTTAACTCCTGAAAATGGAGAAAATTGCTGGATAGACGATCCTCTCACATCCGAGGATGAGTCTGACTCCGATCAGGCAACGTCTCCCGTCAGAGCTTCCTGTAATGTGATAATTCGGGATTATAGCTCTTCCGAAGCATCGTCTGATGAGAGCACTTACACTCCGGCGACGCCTAGCAATGTATCTTCTGGAGCCACCTCGTCTCACGTGACTTTCACTGAGATGACACCCTCTCAGGTTTCTTCTCCTGAGACTGTGACTTCAAAGTTCACACCCTTCCTGACTGAAGAATTCCCAGCTATTGATGCTTGGGACGATGAATTAGTCAACGAAGAAGAAAGATTGCTGGATGCTGTTCAGGACTTGTTCCCGGAAAATGCTCCATGCAACACAATCACTGAGGATGGTAACTCTGCTGCTGATGCATCCTCAGCAAATGAAAAACGACAGCCTCTTGATCCTGAAGACAATCTTCCAAACGAAGACCCTTCTCAAGAAGCTCTCGAAGTTGGTAGAGGCACCCGCTCTGGCCGGGACTACCACAAAAATTACAACCAATCTTCCTTTACATATGTAAATCCTTCGGGAAAAGATGTTGTAAGCGCCCCTAGTGGCAACAATGATGAACATGCAGGCCCTAAGGAGGCTTTCAAGTATGACTTGATTGAACACTTCAAGCACATACCTGCACGTCTGCACATCCTAGATTTGTTGCGAATGTCTCCGCACACTCGTGATAATCTCATCTCAGAATTACAAAAAGCTGAATGAGGATGTCGACAAACATGCCCCGCAAGTCCTCCAAATTGAAATGGATTACCGGGTCAAAAACTCAGAAGCCTCCTCAAAGGGAGAAAAGAAGAAAACTGAGGGATCATGCATTGAATGCCTCTCGGTTAAAAAAGCAGCCAGTGCAACCATCGCCTTCACAAAGGATGACCTCCTACTTGGCGAAACCAGGCATAACCGACCCCTGTACTTCACAGGGTATATCAAGGAAATGCCTATGCATAGAGTTCAGATCGACCCAGGTTCTGCACTCAACCTTATCTCCACATCGGCTCTTGAAGAGTTGGGCATCCCACCCAGCAAACTGAGCCACACATCTGTATCTATCTTTGGATACGATGGGAAGTACTCAAAGGCCTATCGGCAAAATCAGGTTCAAATTGCAGATCGGTGATCTTATCTCTGAGGTCACAGTGTATGCAATAAAGACCCCTTCATGCTACAACATCCTTCTCGGACGCCCTTGGATCCATGAGAATGGTGTTGTCCCTTCAACTCTACATCAATGCATCAAGTTTGTTGGCGACGACGGCATGATACATCGAGTCTTTGCGGACAGAAAACCCTTCAAAGGTAAAGAAATCCACTTCGCAGACTCACAGATGTATGAAGGTGAAAAAGAAGAAGAGGAGAAGCATACAGCATCCTTTGCCGAAAATCTCCAGAAAGATAAAGGCAAAGCTCCTCAACAATCACCGGAAGAAAACAAACCATCCGGTAAATCTGAAGAGAGCATGCAAACTCCCTTCATCATCTCCCTCAAATCTTCAAAGCCTTTGGTCATCACAACTAAAGTGAAGAAGGCAAAACAAAAGCCTGGGGGCAAATTTGTTGTCTCTTTCGTGTCTATCATGCAAGACACGGACTCGGATTCAGAGCCAGAAGACGACACATCGTCAAGCCAAGCTGACACTCAGCAAGTTCAGCCTGCTCTTACTCCAATGGAGACAACTTCTGACATAGAAGATCCTACGTCAGCTTCCTTCGTTGTTCCAGCAACTTCAGCAAAGGAAAAACCGATCTTCTTCCATAGATCGGATGCTTCTTCATCAAACTCCATGCTTGAACCTTTCCAAAATAAAGGTACGCCTCAACTATCCTTATACAGTTCTGTGGCACAAGCTATTATGAAGAAAATGGGCTATGACGCTCAAAACCCAGTCGGTTTGGGAGAAGGACGCGGTATTCTCACACCATTGGGGCCCGTCTTGACCAAAAGCCAGCTGGAAGATTGGAGACTCTACGGCTATATAGAAAAGTCTTCACACGGGTTAGGGTATGATCCTGACACTCCCTTGAGACAGTTGACACAAAGGCTTAAAAGTCAATATACAGACCAAGCCTCAACATCTCAAATCCATGAAGACATCGATCTCCCTGGATATCTCTTTGATGAGTCACCTGACAAAGATCCAGGAAGCTCATCCAATTGGTATGATTTCTCCGAAAATGAAGAGGAGTTGTCCGATGGCACAGACGTGTGGACTTCTGACCCAGAAGAACCCTCATCTCCAAAAGAAGTAGCCTACTTCGACTCGGTTTCAACAGGCGATTGGGATCATCTCATAGCAAGCCTTGGGAAAATTACCGATCAAGAAGACCCGTGGAAAGGAACAAAACCTTGGTCTGGAAATGCCCTTGAAACCCCAGAAGGTTTCGTTGAGCTGGAAGCCTCCGAAAATATTGTGGAGGAACCACCTTCGAACCTTCCAACAGAAGATCCTGTTCAAAAGATAGACTTGGGAACACCAGATAACCCACGTCCTGTATTCATAAGCAAGAATATAAAGGATGATGAGTTACCCGAGTATATCGCTTTTCTTCGTGAGTTCGTTGATTGCTTTGCATGGTCTTATGCTGAAATGCCAGGCTTAGACCCCAAAATAGCAGTTCACAAACTCAATCTTCAAGAAGACATCAAGCCTGTCAAGCAAGGCCAAAGAAGATTCCGTCCAGATGTGATGGATAAAATTGAACAAGAAGTTCAAAAACTCAAAAGCGTCGGCTTCATCCGTGAGGAACAACATCCTGAATGGTTGGCCAACATTGTCCCCGTGACAAAGAAAAATGGGCAGATCAGGGTCTGTATTGACTATAGAGACCTGAATGGCGCATGCCCAAAAGATGAATTTCCGCTCCCCATACCAGAGGTAATGATTGATAATACCTGTGGATTCGAGCGAATGACATTCATGGATGGTTTCTCTGGCTACAATCAGATAAAGATGCATCCTGAGGATGAAAAACATACATCCTTTCGAACCCCATTTGGCGTGTATTGCTACACTGTCATGCCATTCGGTTTGAAGAATGCTGGTGCCACATATCAGAGGGCTATGATGAAAATATTCCAAGATATGCAGCACAAGACGGTTGAATGTTACGTTGATGACCTCGCCGTCAAAAGCAAAAGAAAAGAAGATCATCTCGAAAACCTTCGAGAAGTCTTCCTCCGGCTTCGCAAACACAAACTGCGAATGAATCCATTGAAATGCTTCTTCGGCGTCTCGTCGGGTAAGTTCCTCGGATTCTTAGTTCGGAAAGCTGGAATAGAGCTTGACCCCATAAAAGTCAAAGCCATTCTAGAAATGCCCTCTCCAAGAACCTTGAGAGAACTCAAAGGGCTTCAAGGGAGATTGGCCTACATCAGACGGTTCATCTCCAATCTTTCGGGGAAATGCCGTCCATTCTCCCGGTTAATGAAAAAAGGTGTAAACTTTGTCTGGGATGCTGACTGTGAAGCTGCTTTCCAAGACATCAAGTCATACCTGACAAAACCTCCAGTGTTAGCTGCTCCTACCACTGGAAAACCATTCATCTTGTACACAAGAGCCCTTGATCACTCTCTGGGAGCTCTGCTTGCGCAAGAAAATGATCAAAGAAAAGAAGCTGCTCTATATTACCTCAGCCGCATGCTAGTAGGTGCAGAGCATCGCTACTCTCCAGTCGAAAAAGAATGTCTTGCAGTGATGTTCGCCGTACAAAAGCTGCGTCACTACTTGCTTTCCAACACAGTCTACCTGGTCTCGAGGGTCAACCTCTTGAAGGTCCTTGTCACAAAGGCAGGTTCTCTCAATGCTCGACTGGCAAAATGGTCCATCCTTCTGTCACAATTTGATATTAGGTATGTACCACAAAAAGCAATCAAAGGGCAAGCTCTAGCGGACTTCCTCGCAGAGCATCCATTGCCTAAAGATTCTCCACTCAGAGATGATCTCCCAGACGAACCAGTCTACAATGTGGAGACTTTCTCACAAAGTGCCTCCTGGGACATGTACTTTGACGGTGCAACCAGGACAAATGAAAAAAGACAGCTGATCTCGGGAGTTGGCATCCTCTTTGTTAGCCCCGACAAATACATGATTCCACACGCTTTCTCGCTACTGGAACCATGCACAAACAATGCAGCTGAATATCAAGCTCTGATCTTAGGATTGGAACTCGCCATCGAATCCGGTATCACCATGCTGGAAGTCTTTGGAGACTCTCAACTGATCGTCAACCAGATGAATCAGAAATTTGAAGTCAGGAAGCCAGATTTGCTGCCCTACTACAACAAGGCACAATCACTTCTGCAAAAGTTTGACATCTGTCACATCACCCACATTCGTAGAGGTGAAAACATACGTGCAGATGCCCTAGCCGGACTTGCCGCATCCATGGCAATCCAGGAAGGGGAAAACATGCAAGTCACAGTGTGCGAAAGAAGAATCCTTCCTCCTCTTAACACACACCAAGCAGTTGCTGAATGCCACCAAGTGGTCGGAAGTCGGATTTCAATCCTTCAAACTTCAATTGGCGACTGGAGGGATCCGTTCATTGATTACATTATGTTCGGAATCCTACCTGAAGATCCAAAAGAACGGGTAAGCATCCAAAGGCGAACCCCAAGCTTCCATTTGGATATTCCTTCAAAAATCCTTTACAGGAAATCCTTCAACGGAGTACTTCTACGCTGCTTATCACAACAAGAGGCTGAAGAAACACTCAAAGAAGTTCATGCTGGTCTTTGTGGAGCTCATCAGGCTGGACCTAAGCTCTATGATCAGATAAAAAGGTTAGGATATTACTGGCCTACCATGGTAGCTGACGCAATGCAATTTGCTAAGCGCTGCCAACAATGCCAAGTTCATGGAGATTACATTCACATGCCTCCAGAATGGCTACATCCTACAGCGATCTCATGGCCTTTCGAAGCTTGGGGTATGGACATCATAGGTCCTATTTCTCCCCCTTCAAGCAAAGGTCATCGCTTCATCTTCGCCGCTACGGATTACTTCTCCAAGTGGTCAGAAGCATTTGCGTTTAACGAAATGAAGACCTCATCAGTCCTTCAGTTCCTGCGCACCAACATCATTTGTCGTTTCGGCATACCCAAAAGATTCGTCCATGATAACGGACCACAGTTCCGGGATCATCGATTCTACAGGTTCTGCGACAAATACAAAATTCAAAGCTGTCCTTCGACTCCATACAATCCGGCAGCAAACGGGTTAGCAGAAGCTTTCAACAAGACACTCTGCAAAATCCTCAAAAAAATGGTCTCTAATCACAAAAGAGACTGGAGCGACAAAATGTCTGAAGCTTTGTGGGCCTATCGAACCACCGTTCGAGGACCAACCCATAGCACACCATTCTCCTTAGTCTATGGATGCGAAGCTGTCGTGCCCTTGGAAGTACAAATTCCTTCCTTGAGGGTATCCTTGCAAAATGACATGACTCAAGAAAGCAATGTCAAATTGCGACTCCATGAGCTGGACAATCTCGATGAGAGACGGCTCGAAGCTCAACAAAGCATTGAACTTTACCAAGCACGTATGGCAGGATCTTTCGATAAAAAGGTCAGGCAACGCGCCTACAAAAAGAATGACTTGGTTCTTGCGGTAAAAAGACCAATGGTCTTCGCTCACAAGTCCAAAGGCAAATTTGAGCCAAAATGGGAGGGACCCTACGTCATCGACAAAGTTTTCTCCAACTGGCGCATACGCACTCCTAAACATGGAAGGTGACAGATGTATGCTGCCCATCAATGGCAAGTTCTTAAAGCGGTACTACCCTTGAAGACTTACCCAACTGGGTAAGAGCAATGCCTGTACGGCCAAAACCGGTTTCCAGGTACACGCTCGCTAAACCCACCCTTTTTTAGAATTTTCATATCAAATGTTGAAATTTCTAGAAATCTAAAACAATGCTTACTTTCATCGTTTCATTGTTCAACAAAAAATCCAAGTTTAGGAACCTTTCCCTAACTTGACCAAAATTTTCAACCCTTGAACCCAAAATTCATGGTTTGAAACAAAATCCGGATTCAGGGATTTCCACCCTAGTCCACCCTGCCTTTTACCGCCAAAATGGTTTTAGGTCAAAACTTATGACCCTCGTGTCTTTAAACAAAAAAAAAATGGTTTTTCAAAAACCGCGAGGAAGCGACGCTTAGTCGATACTCGCACAAATCGGAAGCAAACGAACCACGTTCGACACTTCCAAAATCGCAGGGAAGCGACATTTCGTCGATACTTGCAAAATCCAAAACCGTGGAAACGCAACATTTCAGTTGATATCCACAACCCAAATTTCAAAGGTTCGAAAAAACCTAAAAAACTGTGGAGACGCAACATTTCAGTTGATATCCATGACCCAAAGGTTCGAGAAAACCACAAATTTCAAAAATCATGGGGAAACGACATCAAGTCAGTACCCGCAAAACCAAAATTTTTTGAAAAGCAAGGATGCGACATTCCATCGATACTTGCACCCAAATCCGCGAGGATGCGACATTCCATCGATACTCGCAACCGAATGAGCAAGGATGCGACATTCCATCGATACTTGCAAGAACATTCAGCAGGGAGGCGACTTTTAGTCGATACTTGCATTTTTTTGAAAACCAAACCGGCTATAAATGCCATCAAAACAGGCTATAAATGCCACAAACCGGCTATAAATGCCACAAACCGGCTATCAATGCCACCAAAACAAAACCGCTATCAAATGCCACAAACAAAAAAACTTGGATTTCAAAAAAAAACGGCTATCAATGCCACCAAAAAACAGGCTATAGATGCCACAAAACAAACCGGCTATCAATGCCACCAAAAAACAGGCTATAGATGCCACAAAAACAAACCGGCTATTATGCCACCAAAATTGGCTATAGATGCCACACAACAAAAAAAACTCGGCTACCAATGCCACAAGAAAAGCTGGCTCTCATGCCAAATTGGCTTCCATGCCACAAACAAAAAACCTGGCTTTCAGCCAAAACAATGATTTGACAAAAGATTTCACAAATGACAACCTTTTGATCAAATCCCATTTAGCAATTACTTTTTATCGCAAAAGATAAAGTGAGCGTAGGGATAACAAAAAAAAAAAAGAAAGTGTTCACAAGCACTACACAAAAAAAGAGAGTACCAAAAAAATACATGTGGTACCAAAAAAAAGTGTTCACAAGCACTACAAAAAAAGAGTACCAAAAAATGCATGTGGTACCAAAAAAAAAGTGTTCACAAGCACTACAAAAAATAAGTACCAAAAAATACAAGTGGTACCAAAAAAAAAGAAAAGAAAGAAGGATGGTTTCTGTATACAGGAGCTCAATCAAAAATGGTCTCCAGCCAAGAGTTCAGCTCCCCAAGCAGACTTTTAGCCTCAGCCGTCAAGGATTCCAAGGCACGCTTCTTCAGGAACTTGCCATGAGATGCTGGAGTGGGCTGTACCCCTTCTCTCACACCAGGAAGCTTACCTCGAGCAGCTTGCCATTGTTCATCCTCATCAGACTTCCTTTTGAGAACCCGTTCGGCCTCTGCAACCTGGTGAATCAGGGCACTCTCCCTGTCGCGAGCTTCTATTATGGCAGTCCACTTGGCAGCGACTTGTGCCTGCAGATGCTCAAGACGTTTCCTGGCCTCATCGACCTCCCTATCAAGGATGTTAAGGTCATGTGTCAGCTCGATGATGGTTAGCTCTTCTCTATTCCTCTTTCGGACTGCCACCTTCCTGCTTTCTGTAGCCTCATCCAGGTCAGACTTAGCCTTATCAGCAGGGTCCAGGAACATCTCCTTGAAGAACTGGTCATCAGCCAAACTCACGGTCTCAAACCACTTGTCACCCAGTGCAATGATCCTATCAACGATCGCCCTGGCACCTGTGACATCCAGACCAGCCTCTTCAGCATCACTGAGAATCTCCTGCACATGCTGGATCATGCCAAATCCGACTTCCAAGTGCCCAGAAAAGAGAGTCTCAATCCAAGAGCGCACAACTCGCACCACCACCTTCTTCGCAAAAAGAAGAGATGGCCCAGCTGAGGATTCGCCCAACTCCGTTGGTCGGCTACTCATGTCATCATCTGTTGAAAGAGTAACAAAAGAACTCTTTCCAGCTGAAGCTGCTCCTGCTCGGGAAGGAATCTCAGCGCGAGGAATCTCCTCAATATTGTCAGAGCTGGTCCCAGGAATCTCTACCTCTGGATCAACCTCTGGCATCTCTTGCTCTGGAAGCGACGGATCCTCCTCTGCCACTTCAAAACCTGCAAAGGAAACACAAAAAGGTATGAATATGACCCTGTTTGAAAATCATTATCAGAGTTATAACTACAAAATACCTTCTTCGACGACTGGCGGAACACTTTCCTCCTCCATGAACTCATCGAAAGCATCATCAACATTTGCGTCCATCGATGGTTCAAAGTCATCAGAACCCTGTGGCAAGTCAGCTGGCAACAAAAAAAATGTGTTAGCAAGCCGAGTCACAAACAAAAAAAAAAGGGATCAAAAGAAGTCATACCAATTGGAGATTCTGGATTTACTCCAGAGTCCCTCGGTTCTTCTTCAGGTGCCTCAACAGGATCCATCACCACCTCATCGGTTGGAACCTCAGGCATCACCAAGTCTTCCTCTGCTAAAAAAAAAGAAAAGAAGAAAAGCAGAAACAAGAAGCAAATCATAACATGGAAAAATCCCATGAAAAGAAATGGAAAGAGAAAAAGGAAGAATCATACCTTCACCGACGGTCTCTTCTTCTCGGCTTCTCTTCTCTGGAGGCTCGTCAGCATCCACTGGCACATCCTCATTGATAGTAAGAGGAACTTCCAAGTTAGGAGAGTCCTCATGCTGCTCCTTGCTGCTATGATGACTCCTCCTCCTCTTACCTCTGCGGGCTCGCTTCTTAGAAGAACCTACCCCGCTGTCAGAGTCAGGTTTCCCACTTGACTCATCACTGGATGGTCTGCTCTTGCCAGTAGACTCCACGGAAGCTTGCCTCTGCGCCGCTTGCATCCAAGCGCCAAGTTCGGCTTCCTCCTGTTCTAGCTGCTCCAAAGCCTCGTCAGGTATTTCTCGAACAGCTTCAGAACCGATGACGCCCTGGTCACCGAGAAAGCCTATCTTGTGCTTCTCTCCAGAAAGGAAGGCCCAAACTTCCTCTCGCCGGATGCCATCCGACTTTCCAAGGCCCTTTCCAGATACCAGCTTCACATCAAGCTCCTTCCTGGAAAGTCCCCGATATGCCGAGAAGCTCTCCGCGAACCACTTCGCAAAGCCGGCAGTCCGGGAAGTCAGTAACACAGGATAAGAAATCATGGCTGTAGTGTCTTCAGCACTATAAAAAGCCCATGCATTTCTCCCGTCCTGTAAGCCTCCAAAGCGCTTCACCATACTTGAAGGCGCTCCAACAACGCCTTGAGAAAAGCCAAGCTGCAAAGCAAAGCGAGAGGGTACATACGGCTGGATATCGACGAAAAGATGTCTACGGTACACCATCGTGCCGACACGTATGCTGAAAAGCCACTCTCTCTCTGCATTTGTCAAGGAATAATGCCTTCCCGACCCCGCCCTGGTAGAGTCTCGGGAGGCACCAAAATCAAAAGCCTTCTTCCGCAACTCCGGAGAAAGCTTTACTGAAGATTGCCCCATCTCGACGTCCCTGAACCGTCGGATCCTCATGCGGGCAAACAAAAGTGATTCGGACACGGCTTTGCCCTTAGCCAGTCGAATCATCAGAGGATCATCATCCTGTGCAGCACCCAGCCGATGGAAGCCAGGACAGTGGTATACATACCATGAATAAAAGATATGGGCTGAAAATACCCTATTCATGGGAAGCCCAAGCCGAACCAGAAAAGCAGCAGCCTGCAGTTCGGTACACAGGTAGGAGTAAAGAGCAGGCACCAAAGCAAGCTGCTCTCCAAACGCCATCTGACAAGCCGGGAAAATACAATGCGGCCTGATGTGCGTTCCATCTCCTCCAGCAAATACAGCCTCACCAAGCCAATAAGTGAGGTAAACAGCGAGATCTCTCCGCAGTGCAATGTCAGGACATATGGCGTTTGTGCTTGCACAGAAATCTCTCAACTCTTCTTGCATGGCCAAGATCTTCTTTGAACTTGGATCCTGAGCTCCAGCTTCCTGGGTCATGCTATCAGAAGGCTCCCTACTATCAAAGAAGTTGGGGAATGAAGAGCAAAAACTCTTCCAACTGCTGGATCTAACTTTCGAACCCCCCTTCTCCTTCAAAAAATCATAGAAGGCGACGAGCTGAAAGTATAGAAGCCTGAACTCCTCAGACTGCCCCTCGAGGACGCTGTCAATCGGCATAAACTCCTCATAGAGTTTGCCGAGGATGGGCAATCCGGTAATGGCGCTCAACTCCTTCAAAGAAAAACCAATCTCACCATTCGTCACAACGAAGGTATTGGTTTGAGGGAGGAACGACTCCAGCATAGCCATGAAGGCCTCGTCGGAAAAGATCACGGTCTCCCCAAAAGCGCGGACCGCATCAAAAATCCCGGCTTCCTTCAAAACGGCGCCACCAATCAGCAGGACGCGATCAGTCCACGACTTCCACTCGGAGTCAGCATTGAAACGACCTCGAAGTCGAAAAGGCTTGATCCAATTGCTGCCGTCACCGCTGAAAATACCAAGGCCCACCGGTCTCAAATCGACCGACGGATAATCAGAGCCCTGGTAGCCGCTGGATGGCATCAACAAGTCCATGTCAACAGGCGACCTCTCCGTATATCCAGGAGAACCGCCGACAAAAACCCCGGTCTTGATTACATTTGTCCTTCTCACCCAACTTGGAGGATCTTCCCTCTTAGGGCACGTGGGGCAAGGCTCAGAATCGAGACGGTGCGATCAAACATCGACCGGGTAGTAACAGTCTTCTTCTCACCATTTGCTGTGAAGGAAAACTGAAAAGATCTCCTCTGGTATGTAATGTCGTCAGGGACTGCATCACCAAAGAAGAAGGTAGGCTTGGGCAAAATGCTCTGATCTTCCATCAGCCATGGACGACTGCTTACCATGATCTTATAGAATTCCTCTCCCTTGAGAGTGATCAGTCGCTGCCTCATCTCATCTCTGTTGAGGGAGTCGCACTCTTCCAGGTTTCTTTCAACATACTGGACCTTCTCGAAAGCCTGCTGAACGGCCGGATTAGAGGATCTAGAAGACCGACGAGGTACGCTTGTAGCAGGCTCTTTACCCTTGTTCGCTCTGGAGGAACCACCTGAAAAGGATGGAAAAGAAAAAGATCAAACATCAAAATGACAGAATCTCGCTAAAAAAAATCTGGCGAAATTTTGACATGATGACGGGGCAATTCCGAAGAAAAGGAACTATCCGAAAGAAATAGAAGCTTGAAGATGGGCTCAACATCGCTGCGAGCTCCGAAACTCCAAACTTTTCGAAACCTAAAAGTCTCCGCAAAATCAGGAAGGGCTCAACATCACTGCAAGCTCCAAGTTCCCAAATTTGCAAACACTTTCAGGTATGCAATCACATCATGCTACAAGTTTAATTTACAAATTAAAGGCATGCATGAACATCTAGATTTGCGAAAAAATGCATTATCATGATGAGCAAAAAAAAAAAAAAAGAAGAAAGAAAAGAAACTTTCTCAAAAAAAAACAAGAAGGGGAAAGAAAACAAAAAAGGAAAGAAAAGAACTTTCTCTAAAAAAAAAAAGGGAGGAGAAAGAAAACAAAAGAACGAAACTCTCCTCAAAAAAAAAAAAAGGGAAGAAAAAAAAAAAGGAGGGGGCTGGCCCCAGGCCGGGGCTCACAGGCAACGTGGCCCGTACGGCCAGATCCGTACGGTTCTGTCCGTACTGGCCACACATAAAAAAAACATGAAAAAAAAAAGAAGAAAAGAAAGCCAAAAAAAAAAAAAACGGGTGAGAAAAAAAAAAAAGAGGCAACACGTGAACAAAAAAGAAAGGGAACGAAAGAACAAAAAAGAGAAAGAACGTTTTTTTCCTACATGAAGTTTTCTTGAAAACGAAGAACTACTTGAAGCCATTGATGGAGAAGAAGAAGAAAACTCTTGAAGATCTTGAAGAAGAAAAGCTCTTGGTCTTGAAGCCCTCTTGAGATTATTGCAATAAGAAAGTAGTAAGAGCAAGAGATCCAACCTTCTCCTTGCTTTTATAGAGGAGAGCAAACCAAAGAAGGAAAGAAGAAAGAGGTACGTGTTACTAATTAGTAACCTTACCAAAAGAAAGAAATTAGAAAGATTCTTTCCAAAAGAAAGATATCTTGAGAGATTTTCTCCTAAAATCAATCTATGACGGATTCTTTCCCAAAAGAAAGATATCTTGAGATATCCTATCCCAAAATAAAGGGATATTGAGAGATTTTCTCCTAAAATCAATCTATGACGGATTCTTTCCCAAAAGAAAGATATCTTGAGATATCCTATCCCAAATAAGGGATATTGAGAGATTTTCTCCTAAAATCAATCTATGACGGATTCTTTCCCAAAAAAAGATATCTTGAGATATCCTATCCCAAAATAAAGGATATTGAGAGATTTTCTCCTAAAATCAATCTATGACGGATTCTTTCCCAAAGAAAGATATCTTGAGATATTCTATCCCAAATAAGGGATCATGAGAGATTCTCTCCAAGTAAAGATATCTTCTTAGATATTCTCTATCCAAATGAGATTTTTTGGATATTCTTTACAAAAATGACACCATATGAGATCTAAGCCATTTCAAAAGCTTAAGGTCCATGGTTAGCCCTATGAGCCAGGTTTGACCACCTAGGCACAAAAAAAAAAAAAAAAAAAAAAAAAAAGAGAAGAAAAATTTTTGGGCTTTTAGTCAAAAGAAATCCCTCTTACCAAGAGCATACAAAAATGGTTCCATGCCTCTTTTGAGTTGATTGGACCATACAAAAGAAAATTCCAGCCCCATGAGCTTCCAAAAATCAAACCATCCACCTCCTCATCTACCAAATTGAGCCAATCTTGAAATTGACATTTCACAAAAATCAAACCAAATCCTGGTCCCCTAACCTGCCACATACAGCCTGTTAGGTCACAAGACCAAAACCAAAACCAAAACCTGATCCCCTAACTTGCCATACAGCATACAGCCTGTTAGGTCACAAGATCAAAACCAAAATTGATCCCCCAACATTCCACATACAGCTTGTTGGGTCACACGATCAAAACCAAACCCGACCCCCTAACCTGCATATATAGCCTGTTAGGTCACAAAGGTCAAAACCCAACCCACATCCCAGTATGTCATCTTCAAACTTGCCTCGAGATGGTACGTGATCCCTTTCACCACCATAAATTCCCCTGGAAGCTCAAAAGGCTACAAATACCAAAAGAAAGACTGCTCAAAGACTCTTGGTCAAGTCACAGGCTCTCCTTCAAAAAAATCTCTTCGAGGCACATCGACTACAAAAGTTAAGCAACTCGCCGCTGTACCTCGAGGGGGATTTTGTTGACACCAAAATGTCACTTTGCCTTTCCAAGATACAAAGAGCTACTGAAGTCGCAACCTGCCATAAATAGCAATGCTGCTTCCAAAAATCAAATCTTGTCATAATCAAACAAAAACTGCAAGATTCATCCAGACAGCCAAAAGAGGAGTACACAAGAAGTTTCAAGCCATTTCAAGATCATTTGGCCTAACTTCGCTTCTCCAACAGCCAAATCAAGCCTCTCGGCGATAAAAGCTCTCCGGGACCATGGTTTCCAAGACAGAACCTATGGATCATCTTAAAATGACTCCAATAGGTTCCCTGTCAAATTTCAAGTCAATCGGACCTCGGTTGACGCACACAAACCGCGACATCTTCATCGCGACAAAAAGCAAGTCTACAGGTGATAGGACCCCAAACGGCTTCAAACTCAAACAAAAGCCTATGGTTGGT